>OY757926.1:345000-957500 GCA_963585895.1 Sepioteuthis lessoniana | reverse complement strand
AAAAGCGTTGATTGAAATTGGGAGCCTCTGTCTGTTGTTATTACTGAAGGACAACCAAAGACTGCAATCCATTCACGTAATATGGTTTTAGAGATAGTCTCTACTGATATATCTCTAAGTGGGACGGCAACTGGCCATCTTGTAAATCTGTCAATCATGGTAAGTATAAATTGATAGTCATGTATTGTTGGCAATGGTCCGACAATATCGATGTGTAGGTTTGTGAACCTACCATCTGGTTTTTTGAATTGTCCTGGAGGAGACTTTGTGTGTCTGTTTGTTTTGCTCTTCTGACAATTCAAGCAGGTTTGAGTCCAATTTTTTATGTCAGTGTGCATATTGGGCCAAACAAAATGGTTGCTAATTAATTTTGTGGTTGCTCGGCGTCCAGGGTGTGAAAGGTTGTGGAAATGTGTAAATAACCTTTTTCTAAGTGATGGTGGTATATAAGGTCTTGAGTGACCTGTTTTTACATCGCAAAGTATTGTTTTTGTTCCAAATGGAGCAGGATGTTCCTTCAGCTGTAGGGAAGTGTCATTTAGTTTGTCTAATGTGGCATCTTTTCGTTGCAATGAGCTCGAAGGTGAGATCTACCGAATCAATAGACTGTATTGTGGAGCGTGAGAATGTATCTGCCACAATATTGTCTGAGCCTTTTATGTATTGGATATCCGAGGTACTATTTACCAACCCCTCCGCTCGGGCAGGATATGACACAGAGTCAATTTTTAAGCGGAGTTTAACAGGTTTTGAATTCAGAGTTTTCCTTCTCCTAGACTAGTTGTCTCACCAAGGCTGAAGAACCTAGTCCGTCCTACTATTTACCCATAGCTGGAGGGAGAATAAGGGGGTTCATACCTTTCCCAAGGTTATTTGCCCGAAAGTGAACGTATTGGATATCCGAGGTAAATTGCGAGATATAGTCCAGTTGTCGAGTATCTCTGGGCGTATATTTCTCGGTATTTACATGTAAGGCGTAAGTGAGTGGTTTGTGATCAGTGAAAACGGTGAAATCTCGTCCTTCGAGTAAGTGACGAAAGTGCCTTATTGACAAGTAAATTGCCAGTAACTCCCCTGAGAAGGTGCTGTATTTTCGCTGTGCGGTGTTCAATTTCACTGAGAAAAAGGATATTGGTTTTTCCAAGCCATTTTGTTTTTGTTGTAGGACTGCTCCAATTGAGTCTCCCGAAGCGTCTGTTGTTAATGAAAGTGTACTAGTGTTCTCATTAGAGATGTAGGAGAGCTTGGTAAAATCTGCTAATGCTTTTTTAGCATTGTGAAAAGCAGTTAAAGCTTCTCCTTCAATTTGAATTTTTGCATTTTTATTTTTTTGTTGTTGCAACATGTTTGTGAGTGGGGTTAATATTCTGGAACAACCTGGAATAAATCTACGGTAGTAATTTACCAAACTGAGAAATCTCCGAAGTTGTCGCAGTGATGTTGGTTGTGGGAAATTTTGTATAGCTGTCACTTTTTCTGGGACAGGTATGGTTCCCTGTTCGTCTATCATGTGGCCTAAGAAGTTTAATTTCGAGACAGCAAAATCAAATTTGCTTATGTTGATTTTCAAGCCGAAATGTGCTAGTCTCTCGAAAACTTGTAACAAGTGGTTTTGATGTTCATTGATGTCACGGCTAGCAATTAGGACATCGTCGATATAGGCAAAGGCAAACGGTAACCCTCTCAATACCTCGTCAATGAGTCTCTGGAAAGTTTGGGCGGCATTACGTAATCCAAATGGCATTCTGGTGAATTCGAAAAGTCCAAAAGGAGTTGTTATTGCTGTTTTTTTAATATCTTCTTCGGCTACTGGAATTTGGTAGTAAGCCTTAACCAAACCCAGTTTTGTGAAGATTCTGGTTCCTTGCAAGCCCATGGCGAAATCGTGTAGATGTGGGATTGGATACCTATCAGGAACTGTTTTTGCATTGAGGTTTCTGAAATCCCCACAAGGTCGCCATGCGCCTGTTTCTGGCTTCTGAACCATATGTAGGGGCGAGGAGTATGGACTACTAGAAGGGCGTATGATTCCTAATTGTAACATGTGCTGAAATTCGTCTTTTGCTGCTTTATATTTCTCTGGATGTAGTCTGCGTGGTAATGCATGTGTGGGTGGTCCAGAGGTTGTGATATAATGTTTGGCTGTATGACGAATTTCATTAAAATGTTTAAAAGGCGTAGTAAGAGTTGGAAATTTAGTAATCAACTCTTGTAATCCATTCGCATCTGGTATTGCCGCACAAATTCCAGTTGACCGGTAGATTGAGGTGATTCCCTTTGCCGTTAGTTCTGTGTTACAATCGACGAGAGGTCGCGTAGCCATGTTCACAGAAACGTTAAAATGAGACAAAAAATCAGCTCCAAGAATCGGTGTTTTTACTTGGGCTATTGTGAAGATCCACGGAAAAGATCGACATAAACCCAAATTGAGCGTTAGTGCTATCTCTCCGTAGGTTTCAATTCTTGATCCATTTGCCGCTTGCAGTGTGAATGAAGATAGTTGGTGGTTTTTCCTGGGATCCGGTGGAATAACGCTTATTTGTGCGCCGGTGTCGACTAAAAATAAATATCCGGTATTCTTGTCCCGGATGTAAAATAGACGATTTCCTTGTTTTAAACCAGCAGCTAATGTCGTCTTTATTGCTGCCGGTGTAACCGTTTCCCTGGTTCTTTGTTGATGTGTGTGAGGTTGAATTGAAGTTGCATGGTTTTATGCACTTCCTTGCCTCACATCCAAATTTGAAATGATACCAACAGATATCATAGGTGCGTCGCTCTCTGGGAGATGAGTTCGACCTGCTTCGTCTTCTGCTTTATGAGGAGGTTCTGTCAGGACGGGAATGTTGGGATGCTTTGAGCTTCACCAAATCTTGAACTTGTTGGGATAAATTTTCCATTCCCTGCAGCAGCTCAGTTAACATGTCTGGCATGATTTGTTTCTGTTGTTGGTTCAATGTCGCTGTTTTCCATCTTTACGCGTTGTAATAATTTTTTTTGTGCTGTTTAAAAAAATTTTTTTTTTTATGAGAGCTGTTTTTGTGTTTTTATCTGTTGTTGTGTGCTCTCACCAGTCGGAAGGTCACCAATTTGTGGGGGTTGTATGAGTATTTAGTTTTTTCAGTAGATGTACGTCCGTACTTTACGGGTATTGCTCTCTAAATTATTCCCACCACAAATACAACACAAAACTTTACAATCGCACGAAAGAAATGGAATAGAACACAACGAACATTAAACAACAAACAATTTAATATGCATATAACAGAATATGAAAACAAACAAAATACATGGTGTGTAAATGGCCTTTTGGAAAATAAAGTTTGGCAAGAAGAAAATAAATTTGTTTAAAGATGTGTGTATGTTCATGTTAACGGAGTCCGTAAATAAGTCGTTCTTACTTACATTAAGTTCATAGCGGGTTTTATGATTGTGGCGACAGCGTGTCGCGTTGATGAAAGGAAGTATGTTGGGTTTTTCTTTTGAATGTGATTTGCGGCCATCTGAAGATAGGACATGAAATTTAGTTGAGGAAGGAAAGAAATTTGCCGGACATAGTATTGGCTACTGCTTTACTGGCTTAGTGGCTTGTGTTTTAGTCTTAGTCTTCGTCTTGGTGTAAGTTAATGGCTCCCTAACTCTGTTTTATTTATATCCTACAGGTGGATCAAAGCATCGTCCTAAAATTTTGGCGCGTAGACATTTATTGACCAATCAGATTTGTATTTTACTATTTTATTTTCGAGCTATTTTTCTAGAATGTTCTATTCTATGTTTTTAGCTGATTGGTTGAAAAATATAAAAATGTAACTTAAATGCTAATGCAGTTTTGATCCTAAATTTCTAGAATGTTCTTAAGTATGTTTTTATTGCTTATTTTAAGACTAGAAAAATGTGTATCCTATAGTCTTGCATCACCCACCTCGACGTCCCGCAGGGCAGCCGTAGTTGTCTCCGGCATATCAGGAAAAATTGTTCTGAAATCGCTGATCAAACCAAGAATATCTTGTTGTTTACTACTAGGTAAATGATATATTTTTTCTAGATTTCCTATAATCTCTGATTTTTTTAAGTGGGGGATATGTTCTCCTTAGACACTATTATCAGTCACGACATTTTGACCATTTTGATTTTAATCAATACCTTTCCTATTATCTGTTAACATATGGGCAGGTTTAATATTCGAGTTATTTTTCTTGATATAACCCTTTATCATATTGACGTGACATATCTTCTTTTCTTACGCCGATCTGGCGTGAGGACTACATAATTTAAGTCATCTATTTTTTTCTCTATTACATAGGGACCAAAGAATGGGAGAAGCATTGTTGGAAGTCCTCGACAAGGATTAACTGCCGCAATTTCACAAAACTACCGTCCACATTTTTTGCCCTTAACCATTGGTTAAGTATATCATCCTTCTCCCTAGCAAATTCCACAAAGGTTTCGTTTGGGAGTTTCTTTAATTTTTAAAGATGCTGTCTATAGGCCTCCGAAACTAATTCATAGGCATTTAGTATGGCTGTTTTTATTTTTGTATAGTCTGCTGAGTCCCCAATATTAAGGGAAGAGTATACTTCGGCAGCTTTATCTGTTAAAACGCTTTGTATTTGGGTCGGCCAGAAACGGCGTGGCTTGTTTAAATTTTTAGCTATTTTTTCGAACTGGGGAAAAATATTTGTCTACGGATTTTCCGGAGAACTTTGGAACTAATCTTATATTTTTTGCTACGTCGAAAACAGGTTTAGAAATGGAATTATGATTCTATAACTTTAATCTTTCCACTTGAATCTTTAATTTCTCCAATTCTATTTGTAGCAGTATATTGTCTTGATGAGGGTTTTCGTTAGTGTTATAACATTCAATTATTTCCTCCTCTACTTATTTCTTTGCTACAATTTTTAAAATTTTCTCTTTCCTCATCAGTCCATTCACTTGCAGGTCGAAATATACAACAAATTCCAATAAATCCTCTTTTGTCAGGGTCTTAAATTCGTCTAGCGGTAT
Organism: Sepioteuthis lessoniana; assembly: GCA_963585895.1. Classification (NCBI taxonomy): domain Eukaryota; kingdom Metazoa; phylum Mollusca; class Cephalopoda; order Myopsida; family Loliginidae; genus Sepioteuthis; species Sepioteuthis lessoniana. The sequence goes on along the minus strand of OY757926.1, from coordinate 952,496 downwards.
GATTCTTGCTTTGGTTGCGAGAGGTCCCGGGTTCGATTCCCAGACGAGCCCCCATTTATATTACAACCACGTTGAATTTAGGATAGGTGCCCTGGGGTAGACTTGGCCCTACGCAGTCATTACACAAAAATAAGTCATACGCAAAATAGTCAAATATAAACAGAGGTTTGTAAATACTAACTTAAATTTATTTACTGGGAATGTACAGGGGACGACGAGGCATACAAAGATAAAGACAAAAATATTAACACGTGGGCTAAAAAGGTGTGAAAATAAAAACAGGCTATAGCCAACATGAAATGTATTTTGGATTAAAGTTTAGAAGATTATTCAAAGTCTGGCCAACGAAAACAAACACAACAAAACCCGAATAAAAAGTTGAATACAGCAAGTAAAAAAGTTACCGGTATGTTCCTTTATCTGGGAGAAATGCTCAGCGACGTCTTACTCTGTTAGAGGTTGGAATCATTCTTCTTAAACTGCCAGAGATATCAGCGTCACCTGACCAAAATAGTAGTAGTCAAAAGGCAAGGAAAGGTTCACTCTTAGTTCACAGAGGAGACATGAAGTCTGCTCCCGAGGCCAAGTTGAAAAAGGAGCCTTAGGAGGTAAGAATATATATATATAATGTGTGTGTGTTAATGAGTGCCTTTGACGGAAGCACATGAAGTTTCGATGTGTAATCAACAGTATCTAGATACATAGTCTTTAATCGGTTATTGTTGGGTTTTAATTCACTAATATTTCTTCTTTTTCACCTTGAATTGTTATTCATCCATAATATTTTCAGAAGCTCCGCTTCCAATTTTACAGTGTGTGTCAATATCTGCAATTCTTACTTATAATATTCTTGCTTTATAGTTTTAATATTGTTTCCTAATTTTCTGTCATTTTTCTCATTCTCAGGGCTATTATCTGATTCAGTTTCAATCCGCTTTATTCTTCTAGGTGTGTTATTCTCTTCTCTGTGTGGTCGTTTATTTTCTGCTTCCAGCCACGTGTCGTTGGTAATTACAGCAATCGGCAAAGTGGTTTTTCCTCCCACTGTTATCTCTGTATGGCCATTTTTCTTTTATGCTTCCGCCCACATGTCACTGGTAATTACAACAGTCGGCCAAGTGGTTTCTCTTCCCGCAGTTGTTACGTGGTTTCCCGTACGCTGGGCAATTTTCTTGTTGATATTGTGGTCAAAAAGACAATTTTGAAAACATGTTCTCCGTTGCTTCTGCTCTGACCAATTCGTCATTCGTTCGTTTTCTTCTTATAGCATTAACTCTATCAGTTTCGTCCTCGCTGTTTATAATGTTTGTATGAGGTCTCGTAATTTCTTTTAATTCTCACTTGAGTTCATGTCGTTGCTTTGCTTCTTCTAGGAATTTATTCAAATTTCATTGTTTTTGTATTGCTTTTGTTATCATTTTGCTGTTTTCAATTGTTTGAATGAGTTGTTCCAGAATTCTCTCTTCTCTGTTATCTCTGAATTCGCAGGATTCAGCCCATTCCTCGAGTCTTATAACGTATTCAGAAATTCTTTTCTCGTTTTCCTGTTTCATTCTATTGAACAAATACCAAGCGTGTTGCTTTTTTGGTTTCGGTATGAAGTGGTGATTTAATTTTTTTTTTTTTTCACTTCTTTATAAGTTTCATTTCTATTTTGCTCCGTGCTCGGCAAATATTTCACTGTAAGCCTTATCTCTCTTCCACCGTATCTTTTTAAACAAATTATTTTGTCGTTATCGTCTGTGACTCTTTGTAAGTAGAGTTCATCTTCAAATTCTTTGAGCCATGTTTGCCATCTTTGACATACGTTGGGCCTACTTGAGTCATGCTGAACAGTTGTAAGTGCAAGATGATACTCGACTTAGCCATTTTAATTTTTTTTTTTTTTTTTTTTTTCGGTTAAATGAGCAAACCTTTCACTAACATATATGGGGATTTTTTTCTGTTTTTTAAGCGGATTGATCTTTTCTGAGGTACAGCGTTACTGACAGATGTGTCCTTTGTCGCAGGTACATTGATGGTAGAGTTTGGGGAGATATCCTTCTGTTTCCTCCAGTTCAGGTGTGAAAAGGTGGTAGTCGTGGGTGTGTGACAATTCTAATGGGTACAGGTGTTTTATTGAATATATTTGAGTCATTCCATCACCTCTCTTGACCCGAACCAAACGAATTTTGCTATCATTTCCAGGAAAGAGTTCAACTACCCTATCAAGCTGCTAATAAGGTCTTGGCTTCAAGGGATTTTTTTATGAGGATTACATTATCCAATTTAATTTTGTTAGAGAAATTTATCTCATGTAGATCTTTGCAATTTTCTCTAAGGCCGAGCAGATATTCTTCATACCACATATCTCGGAACGTTTTTAATATTTTTTCTCGTAGCTCCAAGGTCTCGATGAGATCGGCCCTTACCGGGCGGGGTTCAATTTCTCTCACATTTTGAATGTTAGATCGCACCACAAGTCTATTATTGGTGTTTGGATGCAAAAAAAATTTTGGAGTGATCATTTGTAACTCACTATCAGATGAACATCGATGAGTGAGGGATCTGGAGTTTATGGCATTCTGGACATCTGTGAGTAGGGTCAGAAGGTTAAAATATTTCATTTTGGAGCGACCGATGCTTTTGCATAGACATGACCTTACTACCCGGGTCAAGCGCTCCCATGTGCTACCTACCCAAGGAGAATGTAAGGGTATTTTAATGTATTTGATTTGGTAGCTTCTAAATTTATTTTCAAAGTCGGTAGAATGTACAATGTACACTATGTACATTGTACATGGTGTTCCACAATATCTCCCCCCAGAGCTGCATTAAAAGATCTGGCATTGTCGCTGTAGATGTAGGAGGGTACGCCATAACTGTTCGAAAATCTGATTAATGCCTGGACAAATGCAGCTGTGGACATATCTCTTCCACAAGCTCTATGTGTATTGCCCTTACATTTAGGCAAGTAAAAATCAGAATAGACATTTTTTTTTGTCGTTCTCTTCCTGTTTCACCCACTCATGCCCAGTGTAATCGATCCCTGTTTTCTTAAATGGCTTGATAAAATTGACCTTGTGCTTTGGTAGGTTGGTTATTTGGGGATATTTGAATGCTAGGTTATTGAATTTTTGTATGTGAAGCATTTTGAGATTACTTTTTTCACTGCTTGCGTGGCATTGATTCCTAGATGCTTGCATCTCTCATGACAATCGGTGATCAGTAGTTCTGTTAAGGGGTGGTACTTGGCTAGAAGAATTGGATATATTTGTTCGTACTCGTAGATTGAAGTTTGAGCTATCCTGCCATCCATTCTTAGTATTCCTTCATCATCTAAGAATATATTAAAGCTCTTTACAAGGTCCGGGGGGGGGTGTCTCTGAGATCCTTTAGGTAAGTAATTTCCTTTTGAAATGTTTGCTGTTGCATTATTTTGAAAAGGTGAATTCTTGCATTGTGCCCTGGGGGGTCTGAAGCATTTAGTTGTCGAGCCTTGTGTATGAATCTGAATGCAAACTCTGTAGCTTTTATCAATTTTTCCAACTTAGAAAATCGATTATAGGGTATGGTAGGTAATACCCCTCCATCCGAAATCGTGTTGTGGAATACTGTTGATTTTACTAAGTCTTTGCTTCTTGGACTCAAGCATTCCAGGTTGCTATTAGACCAATTTATAGGTGTTTCCGCAATCCACTTTGGACCATATGTCCAGTATTGCAAGGTCTGTTGGAATTTTTGTAAGGAAATTCCTCGGGACAGAAGATCCGCAAGATTTTCCGCAGTAGGCACATACTTGAAATGTACTTCCTCTAAAAAGTCTTGTTTGATTTCACTTATTATTTTGTAGACATCCTTTTACCTGTTTCTGGTGTACTGGCTTTTTGTTTTAATATTTTCTGACTGTAACCATGGCGGAACAACTGGGGAATCCACTGCTATGCAAATATGCTTGAGTTTCATCTGTGCATACGATTTTAGTAAGGTAGGTATTGTTTTTACTGCCAAGTATGCTGACAGTAGTTCCAATGTGGGTAATGTTTTTGATTTCATAGATGCAACCTTAGTTTTTGCAAATATGAACTGCGACATCCTGTTCGGCACTCCGTAAACCACAAATCCGTATGCATTTGGTGATGCATCACAGGAAAAAATGCATAAATTTAATGTGCTGTCCTGATTGATGGCTTTTGCCTTGGGAATTTTAGATCACTCAGGCCTACTAGATCTCTAGCCAAAATTGTCCAAAGTTCCTGTAATTGAACTGGTATGACATCATCCCAGTGCAGTTTCCGAGACAATAACTCTCTCAGTAAAATCTTTGCTCTAACCGTCACGGGAACGCAAAAAGATAAGGGGTCGAAAACTCTTGCCGTTTGGGATAACAAACCTCTTTTAGTTTTCACCTTTTGGTTCACCTCCATATTCGAGATTTGCAAGGTGTCCCTTTTTGGGTTATACTTATAACCTAGGACTTTTTCCACGTTGCTAGCATGTTGGACAATTCTGTTGTCCTTCATTTGTTTCTTTAGCTGCTCACAATTTGAGTTGCATGAACTTAAATCAAAACCACCTTTCCATAAGCGGTTTATTGCTTCCTGGTATAGACAATGCAATTCCTCCGAGGAATTGCCAGTTTTACTTAAATTGTCCATGTAAAAATTGTTTTTCAGCATCTGTGTACATGGATCGCCTGGGAACTGCTGAGCATGGTGCTTTAATACGTACAGGAATATAAAGGGGCTGGCGTTGAATCGAAATATTAGTGTGCTGTATCTAAAGCAAATTATTTTATCCCCTTCCTTCAGGAAGAAGCAAAATCGATTCTTATCTTTTTCAGAGTTTAATTTGATCATCAGGAAGGCCTTCCTGATATCAGCTAGTAAGACATATTTGTTAGTCCTGAACAATAGCAGGAGTTTCAGCATATCATTTATCAGGTTGATACCTGGATATGATGCCTCATTAAGGGAACAAGTACCTCTTGTTTTCAAGGAGCAGTTAAACACTGGTCTTATCTTCGTGGTGGACTGTTAATCCATTTTGATAACTGGCCTGTAAGGAATCCATATATATTCGGAGAACTTACCCGGTGATACTTCAATCCTTTCAATAATTCCCGCTCTTTCCTGTTGGTAAAAGGCATTGTTGTATTCCTTGTATAATTTTTTGCTTTGCAGGTACTTCACTGTTTTATCAAGTACCTTGAGCGCCACTTGGTAGTTGGAAGGGATTATTTTGATTTTATCTTCATACCACGGAAGATCTAAATAGTAGGCATTGTCTTCGAAGTAGATTGACAGCTCGAATTTTTTTTTTATTTGGGATTTGTCGTAATCACAGGCCAATTGATTCTCGTTGATGGATCCGAATGAATCGACATCAAACATTTTCTCCTGGTTATGTTCAACCGAGCTTTCATTAAAACATTCTGAAAACGCATCCGGATAAGTTTTTTTGGGCTTTAAAACAAAATTTACTCGCTCCTCGGGACATGAGGAATAACCTGTAATGATAGTCTGGTAATTGTTCTCCGGAGCGCTCTTCCTAGCTCTCGCTCGGGCAATCTGTTTCTGGTAGAGGAAATGATGACTGTTACCGGGGGGGGGGCGATGCCTGTAGGAAATTCCCAGGTTTTTCCATTAATGCATTTGATGATCTTCATGTCCATGAACTGGATTATGTCGACTCCTATGAGTCCATGTACGCGTACATGATCGCTGCCATTATCTGTGAAGGCTAATTTATGCTTTAAATTGTTTAAGTTTTTCTTTACCTCGCCAAAATGATCAATATTCAGGTTTATGTCGAAGTCCTCGTCCATTAGGACTGGTAGGTGAAAGGTTCGATCCTTATCCACTTGAATACCAAGTACAACCTCTTTTAATCTCTTCTTCCTCGTGCCCAAGAAGGTTGGTTGGATTTAATGGCATATCAACCTCTATAGGTTATTTAATGCCAAAGCCTGTTTACACACATATGTACGGTTTGGAAACGCATCATTTAATGAGACCAAAACTAAAACAACTCATTTACTCGCATACGAGTATTTGAAAAGTATTTTCACGTATTTCTATTTGACATTAGTTTTAGTGATGATAGGTTTTTTTTTAAATTATTATTTCTCACTGCTATTTCTACTAACACAAACATAATGGTATTTCTATTCAGCAATAATTTGCTTTCAGTTGCTTAGTTTGTTGTGTTTTCAGGATTGTAACCAAGTCTATATTTTCTGGTACAACCCGGTCTCTTTCAAGAACGACAAAACAAATAAGTCCTTCATGGTATTTGCGTGGAAATAGCGCTTTCTGGTGTCATTAAAAACTTTACACTCAAGGAGAACGTGTTTGATTGGGCAGGGCGTTTGGTATGTCGAGCACTGGGGTTGCTGTTCTTGCTTGAGTATAAAAGAGTGCGTAAGTCTGCTGTGACCAATACGCAATCGCGTTATTGTTACTTGTTCTTTTCGCGATTTTCGGAAAGCTGGGCGCCATTCTCCCCAAAAGGGTCTAACCTGGAATCGTTTATTATTGGTATTTCTATTCCAGCATTGCCATTTTTATGGAGGAAATTATTTATTTTAGGTTTCAGATCGGTGTATGGGATGTTGTACTTGTCAGGGGTCAAGTCTAAAGCCGATTTTGCTGCCGCGTCTGCTCTATGATTTCTTCTCATCCTAATGTGGCTTGGAATCCAGTAAAAAACGATTTCTTTGTTTGATGTTGAGTGTATTCTACAAAGTAGTTTGATAATAAGTGGGTGCTCTAGTTTTTTTTATGGTTTAATGATAATATGATAGAGAGTGAGTCTGAGAATATGATGAATTTTTTGTGTTTTTCTTTCGAAATAATGTCGAGAGCCAAGTCTATTGCACAGGCCTCAGCTGTGAAAATAGAACTATCCATTGGAAGAGCTTTTGTTTTTATTATTTTGTTTAAGACTGCTGCAATGCTGTTTTATTGTTGTCTTTAGATCCATCAGTATAGATACATAGGTAGCCGGGATGCTGTTGGAGGATATTTAGATGTTTTTCCTGGTAGGTGAAGGGATGTGTCTTTGTTTTATGGAGTTGATTCAGTTGGAGGTTAACTTTTGGATTTTTAATGATCCAAGGTGGTATTTGTAACAAGATGCTTTTATGGATATTATTTAGAGGGATGGTGGATTCTTTGAGAATAGGCCTCCATACGGAGGCCAAATGGTCTAATTGATTTTTCTTTTTGGTCGAAATATTTTTGGATCAAAAGTGTAATTATATGCTGGGTTCGATGGAGAAGATTTCAGTTTGGTGTAATACTGAAGGGCTAATTTTTCACTTCTGATCTGTAGAGGTGCTTCGTGAGCTTCGGCGTATAGGTTGTCAATTGGAGAAGTTCTAAATGTTCCTAATACCAGTCTTAAGCTTTCATGGTGAATAGGGTCAATTTTTTTCAGATAAAATTTCCCGGCAGATCTATATACGAAAATGCCAGAGTCAAGTTGAGAGCGGAGAAGAGTTCTATATAACTTAGAGTTTGACGGTCAGCTCCCCACTCTGTGTGGGCAACGACTCGCAAAAGTTGTTGGGAATGGGTTGATTTGGTTTTTAGTTATTTCATGTATGGGATGAATGAAAGTTTTTTACCGAATATTACGCCGAGGAATTTGTATTCGTTAACGACTGGTATTTTGGTGTCACCAATTTTTAGGACAGGAGCAAAAATGCACGCATTTAGTTTTAGACTTGGAGAATTTAAATCCATTTTCTCTTGCCCATTTATTTACTTTCTTTAAGTTTAATTGGAGTTGTCGCTCTACTGTGGTCATATGAGTGGCCCGATAGCATGACTAATGAATGTGTTTACTTCATAATCCCCTGGGGTGAGGGAAAGTTTTTTTGCATTTTAATTTTTCCGCCACCCCTTGGAAAAGTATGACCTCTGGATGCTGGTATCAAGCAAACAGTTGACGTTGTGTTTCTGTCTGCCCTTGGACACTGAAAGGGATACCATAGATAGGATGAAGGGTTGGTTAAGGATGCGAGAGCTGGTGCACTCATTAATGGACAATGCTGAATTCTTTTCCTCTCCCGCCTTGTCACAAAGTGGGGTTACGTGTTTTCTTGAGTTACATAGCGAATATTTAAAGGGCAACCTGTTCCGCTTCCCTAGGCAGTCCTTAGTTTTATGTCCGGTGCTAGTACACAGTGTGCATATGTTTAATTCCCTGCACCTAGCTTGTCTAGTCTGGGCACTAGCGTATGTCGAGCAGTGACCCTCTTTTTTGTAAGGTTTGCTGCTACTGGGAAGTCTGTCCGCCCTCGTGGTGAAATTTTCCAGTGCAGAGACGTTTTTACTCTCTGCCTTGGGATTGTTTTTTTTTCCTTTGCTTGGATAGGCATTATTCCTTTCGGGATTAAAATTGTTTTTCTGCTGGTTTTTATTAGAGTTTTGATATTCTCGTTATAGTTATCGAATATATCTTTTATAGTTGGATAATTAGTGCCAACTTTATGCACCAATTCCTTTTGGAGAATGGTCGGTAATTTAGCAAATACTATGTGGCTAATAATTCTAAATCCTGGTGTTTCTTCCTCAAAAAAAATCCAGGTTATATGATGTTCTTAGCTCTGATAAATCCGCACACAAAAATTGTTTCCCGTTGGTGAAATTCGCGTCGTATTTGGGAGAAGCGTCTAGTAATTGTTTGAACATCTCGTCAACAATTAGAGGTATATCCAGAAATTCTTCTGTAAATAATTTTATGGCGACTTCATGATTAGCCTCCTCTAAAGTCAAATGAGAAATTAGTTGAGCCGCATAACCAGTCAAATAGCTCTTTAAAAGAGACAATTTGGCCTTATCCGAACTCACTGAAGAGACACAGTTGTAGAACTGTGCCAGGAAATTTTTAAATTCAAATTGGTTAGACAACGTCCCACTGAATTTCGGACATTGTAGTCACGATGGAGGAATATAAATGTGCATGTTAAGAATGGACAGGTCTCCTTCCTTGCCCGCATTCCTACTGCTGCTATTATGTGGGAGGTTCGTTTGGGTGAGCGAGTTCTCGCAGTCGTCCTGTTTACGGTTGACTTCAAGTTGGTAACTTGACTCCATTTCCTCGTCTTCTAAGTAGCCACTTCTTGTTAAGTCTATGTCCGTCTTTACACAGGCGTCATAAATTTTGGAGTTAAGAGTTTCAATCTCTTTCGACTAAGCACTAGCCCGTTCTTTTTCTACTAGGAATAGAGATTTTGTTAAACTTTCTCCGGCCTGTAGGTTGTTAAAGACCCGAACTATCTTTCTTTTAAGGAGTCCCTAGAGGCCAGCAGAGTGTTTACTCCTTTAAGGTTTTTAGATTCAGCCATTCTGAATATTATGTTCTATTTGTTTTTCTCTTCCCTTTTTTTTGTATTTAGTTCCTTACTTCAAACAAGTCGTCCAACTCCTGCAATTTGCGCTTTTATTTGCAAGAATTGCAATATGCGTTTTATCTGCAACTATATGCGAATTTTTAAAAGCCCCAAAAAGCCCGGTTTAATTCCTACGTTTTGTAAAAGAATAAAGCGTACTTCAACCGCAGTAGGGAGGTGGGTGGCAGCTTTTGAAGAAAGGAGACGAACGACTTTTTGTGTAACAAAATTTATATGCAACAAACAATAAACAAGGTTTTAAACACCAAATGGAAGAAACAACGAATCTGTAAAGGTTCAAAAAGAGTTCAATGTTCTGATAGGTGGTAGGTGTATAAGAGTAAAATGCACATGTAAATAGGTAAGGTAAGGTTAGAAGTAAAGTTAAGGGAGGTTTAAGAAAGGGTAAGTTTAGGTAAGATTTTGCAGATAAAATGCCTGCGGGAACTTAGCTGTGATCCTGGTACCTTTTAGCTCAGCACGTGCGTTTGTCGCTCTTGGCTCCCGGGTGGTGGTGAGGATACCAAATACGTTTTTAGTGAAGAAATATTGTCATTACTTTTAGCGTGGAAATGTTGTTACGTGCATATGTGTGTTATTCCCTCGCTAATTGTTGTTGGAAAATAAAGGAGGATGATGAAGAAGTAAAAACGAAGATGCCGTTAGGTTTTATATGAAGGTTTTTAATGGTAGCATGGAATAAAGAGTTTATGTTTATGCTGCAAGTCTCGTAGGAAGGAAAGAAGTAAGAAAACGAAATGAAGTTGTTATAGAGTTGAGAAAGCATTTTAGCAGTTAAATGCCTGAGCATCGTTAGGTTAAGGCATTTTTGATTGTGTGAGAGGGAGATATGTTCGCCATCATGTAGCAAAAGTCGTGTTTGCTGTTTGAGGACAGAAACGATTGTAGTCACCGTGAGTTTGTGGTTCTGGTTGTTTCGGGGAGAAGCGTGAATGTCCCAGAAAGTGTTACTCAGAGGTGAAGTAGCTAGGTGTCGGAGCGAAATTTTGCATCGCAGTCGACATAGCCAATACTGGAGGCGACTAAAAGTTGTTCCTGTGTGTGGCGTATTGAGTTCATTTAATTCATATTCAACTGGGAACCCTTGGTCAAAGGGAATAGACGCAAGGGGTCCATGAATTAGACGGCTTCCCTCATGGTGGTGTGATGCTGCTGCTGCTGCTGCTGCTATCGAAGAGCAGACAGTAAGACGTCTGTCTTGAACGAAGAAGTTCTGAAAAAAGAGGAAGTCTTTTGGCGGCTTTCCTCAATTTGTGCTGCCCGGAAAGATGATTCTGGCTGAATAGGATAAGTCATCCTCATTGGGTGAAAATATGCGTCGACCCTAACGGTCGAATTAAATTACGCGCCAAACAAAAATACGAAATTCTTTTTGCTACACGTTCGCCGTCGAGGGGCTGTTACAATTTGAACCTGTTGCTAACAGCGGTAGTAGTGGAAAAAAAAGAGAAAGATTCTTCCGATGGCGCTCTTTTATAGTGGACACCACTTGACCCCAAGGGGCTGCTTGTATTCGGTGAAACAGGATCACTAGTTCCTTAACAAATTTCCACACACAATAATAGTTATTAAACAGCCCTGATATGTATGAATATAGACAATAGTGATTACAGAAATAACCCAATAATATACATAAAAGGAAAAAAAATCATTTATCTTTTGGGTCTTCTCTTCATGTTGTTTTATTTTCTTTAACACGTGTCTCTTATTTTCCTTTGTTCTTTTTTCTGTGTTATCTTTATCTCATTTTTGTTGCCAATTTTATGCCTATGCCTTTATAAAGCAGCTATATAAAGGGAGGGTAACTGTGAATTCGTAATGCGAGAGTAAAACAAGTCAACTGTCTATGATAACAGGATAACAACTGAATTTTATTTCAAAAGTTTGGTGCCTGTCGGTGCGCGCTTGTGTATGTGCTTGCGCGCTGTTACGACTACGGCGAATTTAGGGTAGGTGCCTAGGAGTAGACATGGTCCCCAGCAATCATAACATAAATATAAGACGCACACAAAATAGTCAAATAAAACAGAGGTTTGGAAATACTAAACTAAATTTATTTTCAGGGAATGTACAGGGGACGAGGTGGCATACAAAGGTGGAAAAAACAAACAAACACAAAAAATAGTAACACGTGAGCAAAAGGGGTGAAAGTAAAAACATGGGCTATAACCAACATGAAATGTATATTGGATCAAAGTTTAGAAGATTACCCTAAGTCTGGCCAGCGAAAATAAACACAACAAAACCCGAATAAAAAGTTGAATACGGCAAGTAAAAAAGGTTACCGGTTAGTTCCTTGATTCGGGAGAAGAATTCAGACACTTCTTACTCTGATAGCGGCAGGATTCATTCTGACCCTAATCGGCAGTACACCAGGGTCACAGGACCAAATAGCAGCAGTCTAAAACCCTAGCCGCAAAATCAAAGGGAGCTGGGAGACTACAACAATGAGCCGTGGAAGATAGTACTCAAAATGACCCAGATCAAAAAGCAAGGAAAAATTCCACTCTTAGTTCACAGAGGAGACATGAAGTCTGCTCCCAAGGACAAGTTGAAAAGGGGGAGTCTTTAGGCGGTAACAGCGCGCATGTCAAGTATTTGTGTGCTGATGACCAGAAATGTGTCAGCTTTATTGATGAAGTCACAACTAGATAGTTCGTTTCTTGCAAAAATTATCTTAATTTTCCGTCAAAGAAGAAGTCTCGGAATGTATGTCTCCAACTCGGTGTCAATGATAGTAGTCGTCCGCCTCTTAGTTTCTCCATCTTTCCACGCAACGATTTCGTATCTTTCGAATAAAAAGGGTTTAATTCTTATAAATAAGTGTCATCGTCTTTCTCCTCTATGGTATATAACATTTCAGCTATTCTTAAAAACAAGGTGTGTGAAGCACAGACTGTCCCCAGTAGCATATCCCCAATCTAATAGAAGGACAGCTTGTTGTAAAAACCGCAAAGCAGATACTAAATGGCAACACAAATCCTTAGAGTTCATTAGACAATGACAATGTGGCAAGAGCTGTATGGCAATACTACAACACCCCTATCCAAAGTATTGGTGACAACTTCTACGTCACCGTTGACTTCGGGACTTCCTTCTTTCACAATATATTTGCTACAGGTTATATCCTGAATGGACCACAGCAGCACAACGTCATGAGGCAAGCTTTCATCGAGGCAACACTCCTATTACGAAGAGGTATAACAGATATACCCATAACCTCTGCCCTCTTCAGAAGAGTGATACAGTAGCTATACAAAATCAGCTCCACCGCGGGTGGAACATGACGGGCAAAATAAAACGTCAATACCGAATCAAAGTTGATGGGTCAGGCATGATTATTCTTAGAAATCGCTGTTTCTTGAGGAAGGTAGAATTTCAAACCATGTCCACTCGCATACCAAGTGCATTCTCAGAGCCCACAAGTTCTGTCAGTGATGTTCCAGTCACTCATTCCAGTTCTCCAAAACCTGCTAGTAATGACACCCATACAATAGTTAGATACTTACTGGTCATCATGCCCTCGAGAAATTCTCTGGCTCTATCCAAACTACTTTCGCATAACATTGAAGGCCCTAAAAAACTGTTTGCCCCTCGTAGTGCTTTGAAGGGGGCGGGGTGATATAGAAACAAGAGGGAATTATCTCCTTTGTTTCAGATTGGATAAATTTAGAGCTTGTCTCATTTTCGTCGAAACAAGAATGAAACCGTTGAACATACCTATATCACTCAGATTTTACCTACATACTTCAACCACTGATATTCTACAAGTGTTAACGTCTTGAGTCAGTTTAAAACAATTTGTTGGTTTTAATGTATAACCAGATTGTCGTGATGATGTATATTCTATCAATGTTATGGTGGCCTGTTTATAATCAGGTGAATTTCCATGTGCATGTGCGGTCTGTATACCTGTGAAGTATCAGGGTGCAGTGTCTGAAGGAGTTTTTAGTTTCGCTTCAATGGGTTCTTGCTTGTTTTCAATTGAGTGTTAAAGTGCTGGCTCGGTGATGCAACGACAACACCTGATGTTCAATCACTGGCTTGCAATGCTCATTAAATGTTTTATATGCATAAATGAGTCTGTCTTTACTTCCGTTTATTAGTATTAGATTATCATTGGATATACTACTGCTAATATTGGACCTTAGTGTGTGAGGACTCGATTAAATATCTTCCATAGAAATAACTATCACCAATAACTAGTGACCTTGACGTACCAGATTATTTTTCGACGCGTAAAATAATTGGTAACGTCTTTGTGTCTAAATATTTTTCGACGTTTAAAATATCCACAATGACAGCTCCAGTAATTAAATGGTATATTTCAATATGGCTGCCTTCTTGTTTTTTTCTTGTTGTTCCTCGTACACATTTTGAATTTGGCACCTATAACCTTACTCTCCCGTCCCTGGCTACTATAGACGCATGTGCTATTACTTGCTATCCAGTAATAGGTACACACACATCTAATTTTTAAGCGAATAGTTTGTCGATAATATCTTTAAACGAACCAGGATAATTTGTTAGAACGTAGTTAAATGGTTTTGAGCATTACTATTCTATGCTAATAATTCTATTTAATATCAACCATTTGTCATAATTCGACCGTTAAATGGTTCAAGTATTGCAATTTAATACCTGCAATTCCGTCTATCAAGTTTTCCTATCTTATACGAACAACTTGCTCACGGTTAAATGGTTTCAAATAACTAATATTAATAATCCTTAAAGATTGAACAGTTCTATTTGACTCATTAATGGGACCTAAAGATGGTTCCAAGTATAGTAAATGACGAAATAATTTGAACTAACATATTCTACCTCTCCGGGTCAGTGTGGAACTGGGAGTAATAGCAATGAAGAAGTATTCCAAAGATCCAGGACTGAAGCCTCACCATCTCTAAACAGTAAAAATAATGTGAACAAAAATTTTAGAATCGTTAATTGTTATAACATATTTGGTTTTGTTGAAGAAAAATACCAGTAATATTTTTAGGTTCATCAAACCAACCTCCTCATTTAATTCCATGTAATCTCAATAAATCATATTTTGAATGAAAATTGCATTTGTATTTCTATAAAGATTAATCCATAGAAATTTTATTCGATTGAATTAAAAAAAAAAAAAAAAAAAAAAAGACAGACTTATTATTAAAATTTTAAAAAATAACCCTGAACTGGAAAATAACTATAACAGGGTTAGGGGGGGGAGAAAATATTACCATTTATATCAAAATGGCAGTTGAAGTGGTAGAGCTCTGCTGCCTCCTGTTATATTAAAAGGAAGAACAAATGAGTTGACGGAGATATTGATAGTTTTCAATTTGGGAGTTTTATTAACAGCTTAAGACGAAAGAAACCATTGTGCTGTAAGTCACAGGAATCAGATGAACAAATGTTGGGTTGAGAAGGAATAAAGTAGCTAAATGTCAGAGCATGAATAGAGTTGCGGCAGTCAAGTTAAAGTTAAGATGCTGTCGTCAGGATAGGAATTAAAATGCTGAAGTCCAAGCAGGAGTTGAAAATAACCAATTTGTTTCTCAAAGGATCCTTTGGTTTAGAAGGAAAGATGAATGATGAAAGAATGATTTCCTGGACACCAATGGTCCATAGATTGGGTGTGCTCTCCTCATAATACTTAGTGGACTGCTGCTGTGGGGAGAGAAGAAAAGATGGTCTGTCCTGCTGCTAGCCAGTAAAAAAGCGAAGAGAGAGAATGTACTCTATCATGTTGACTGGCTTGTCCTGCTACTGGCCAGTGGGGAAGCGAGAAATGGTTAGCGCGGCGTTTTATGTTGCTCCGAGGAGGTGACCCGGGCAGAATGGCATCAGTCATTCTTATTGGGCGAAATATATAAATTCGAACTCCAACGACCAAAGCAATTTCTGCACAAAATAATAATTTGAAATTCCTTCAGCTACATAACAAATGCGTTAAAACTATTTTATATTTTGTCTTGAGAAACTTTTTGTCATGTTTTCTTCAATCATTTATCTAGATATAGAATTAAAAAGAAAAATTACTGAAAAATTGATTTAAAAATGTTTTTTTATTTTATTGATTAATGCTTTTGTTTTACAATTCTTTATTTAAAATTCTGATACTTCGGCATAAAATATTTTTGATAATTCAAAAATGCAAATTTCAACAATCTTTACGATTTTTTGAATAGACTTTTTAATTTGTTTTACACACTAAACGTTGTCCTCAGCATCAAGTTTTTTAATATATGAACAAACGTTCTCCATCACTTTCTATGTTCATAAAAGGATGTTCAATTTTACATAAAATTCTGGAGTTATTCAAGTTGAAAGAATCAAAAAATTGAAAGTATATGACCATAATAATTCGTATTTTTGAAAATTCGAAGTAGTTCCACATTTATTCATTTATCTATTAAAGGATGCTTTTATCAAATCTGCGAGTTATCCTAGAACGTATAAACAAGTAGTAGCCATTTTGAAAGAGTGACTGCTGAAGGGATTTTCACCATTGAGAAAGAGAGAGAGAGAGAGCTGTGAAAATGGTAGTAGTAATTTTTGTTGGCAAGATAGGCTGTGTTCTTAATTCCCCATAGTCGCAGAGGCATTGATTGAACATTTGTTAAAGAGAATGCTGGATACATTTATGAGTAAAGAAAAAGTAAACGGGAAGAACAATAACCTTTAATGATAAATACATATGTGACAAATAGGGTACATTTCACAAATCAAAATACATGTGTTGTGGGGTCGATAAATATGTCGATCCTGCAAACCTTTTTTCTTAAATAATGTGATTGACACAAACTAGGCAAGGAGGACAAAGACAAGAGGGCAAATAAAAAATGCCAAGTTTTTATTTGGCGAGTCGTATACGAGAAGTGTCGGTTAGTCTATTAATGTAGCCTGAGTTGCTCGGCATGTCTGGTCTGGTTCCAGAGTGAATGTTACTGCTTATCTGGAGACGTCAGCGGGCTGAGATGTAGGAACTGGTCTGCCGCAAGTCTGCTTTTCCGTTGCGTCCAATGGTGCTAGTAAGTCTTTCTACAGTAAAAAGGGTTGTAAGTAAGAGGACCAGAGGTAGTCCTCGGGTGACTTTCGGAATAGCTCTGAAAAGAACAGGAGCTAACTTCCGTAGTTAGCTGTGAAAAGAGCTGGCAAATAATGAGGAAACTGGAACAAGTCTAGAACCCTGCTACTTGATCTTTGGCATCTGCTGTTGTGTTCGCCAGGAACTATGACAAAAATTTAGGTAGGATTATTACGTCGGCTGCTGTGGGTAAGGCATTGGTTAAATTGCAATGAGCAAAAAGTCAACAGATTTTTTACGCCTTAAGTAGGCTAGCGTACTTCCCACCAGGTCATTGGTTGTCATTGATTAACATAGATTCACATTGCACTTGGCCTAAAAATTCTTGTCAATGCTTGTCAAAAGTAGGCCATTGCTTGCTATCGATTCAGCAGGTCAAAAAGACCGAGTGCATTGTGAATCTTTGCTTGTCATTGATTCCCATCCAGCACGAATGCCAGGTGGTTGGCCCAAAGGCCGGGAGGTGAATTGATATTTATCCGTACCTTTCATCAGGTAGGATTTGACACAAGGTCATTCTAAGAGAGATACTGCACGAATCGAACTCATGCGTGGCAGGTGAAAGAATATATGATCCCTAAAGTGCTAAGCTACAAACTTAACCCGCAAAGCAGGTATTCTCCCTCCCGGCATCAAGTGCACACCAGAACCGAAGCTCCGGTGCAAGTGGGTCATTGCTTGTCATCCATTCACCAGGACAAAAAGGCCTTGAGCAATGTGAATCTAGGCTTGTTAATGATTCCCCAGGCCAAAAGACTAAATCCACTCTGAATTTTTGCTTGTCATTGATTGGTGAGCTATGGGTGTCAGTGACTGTTGAGAAGGGTGGTGTGTCCGATGGTCTATTATGTGCGTGACCACGAACAGGAAGCACAGGAAGTATCTCTTTTAATTATGAGTACTAATGAAATAAATCATTATACCGGTGAAAGAAGCTTACAAATACAATTCATTCTACTCAGCAGTTAGAAACTAATTTCGAGACGGTTTGCAGGATTTATCTACAAAATAGCCCGTGTTGGTAATGAAAAATTCCTCAAGCTGTCAACTAATCAGGTTTTGCTTCCGATAGCTGACGTTGTACCATCGGCATCGGCATAAGTAGCTAGCAGGGACAAACAAGTACACCATGTGGTCACTTAGGCAAAATGTCGGAGAACGCGAAGGTTAATATAGAAAAGCAACACAGACATTTTAGTATTTTTCTTTAGGGTTTAGAGCTGGCTCGCTACTGTGAGTTGTCCAATAAAAGAGAGAAATACTGGTTGACATTTTCTATTAAAAGGTTGCGGCTCCTCTTGGGATAAAACTTAGGCCCGACTTCCTTCTACGCCGGTTGCTTCAATTCTATCTTTTAAAAACGAGTCGTCCCTGTAATTCCATCTGTTGTGTCGGGAGGTGGGGAGAAACATATCTTCTTCCAGTGGTTCCACACCAGTGCAGATTTGGAACCCTCGGTTTTTTCTTAGTCATTTTTAATTAACGCTGCCCTTCACCCGTGACTGGCTGACCTACAACGAGTGCTTTGGACTGGGCATTCGGAGACTGTCTGCTTTTTCTAATTTATTTATTTTATTTTTTCCAATTTCAATTTTCTGTGAGCCGTTCAAATTCGTTACCACGTCATGAATGACTTTGCGTTTTTCCAAACAGAGACTTTCGATGTGAGTAGCCGGTTTGATACGATACATGTATGAACAAGCATCTCAAAAAGAATATAAGGATAGTTAAATGTGTATAATTTGAGTGAAAGAGATTATAAAATTTTACTAGAGAACTGTGAGAGATGGTAGCTTTGTGGTTCTATTTCATCCACTAAATGAAGACTAACCACGTAGTTTCACAAGCCGAATGGCAAAAAGTGAGGTTGTGATCGAATATGTTGCTATTTATATAGCCAATGCTCTGAGTTGGTTGCAGACTTTTGACTCCAGTATTCAGATAATAAATTTCGGCAACTTGGTCGAGAAATTTGTGTTTGTTTCTATATTTAACTTGTGTGAGTTGATTAAAATATTCAAACGTCAACAAATTTGCCCTATTGGCTGTATAAATCTCGTTTTTTTTATTAGTAAAAATACTGGAGTTTAGAGGGTAACTACATTTATATTCTTGACAATCTGTTGGATTTTTACAATCAACCCGCCGAGTGCTTTTAACATAATGTCTTTCGTCGACTTGTTTGTCTATACTTTATTTGTCAGTTCGAGCTAATCTATCAAAAGTCCACCCTCTTTTATAAGATGAAACTGATTTTGGCATCTTTGAACAGCTCTGTCATATTGCTGCTCATTAAGGTGGGAGGGTCGCTCCTCTAAACCACCACCTGTCTCGTCAATATCCCATTTCCCGAGGGTTTTAAATAATACCTTACTGACCAAACCGATGTCATCGGCCGTAATAGCGAGGAACAAAAAAGTTCTATTTTACAGATAAAAGTTAAAATATCTGTGAGTCTATCAGCTTGCATATTGTTTGATATTTGGTAGGCTTTTTCTTGAAATTTTTGTTCAAAATAAAAAAAAAAGTCACAAACTTCTCGATAACAAAAGTCGTTATTAATTTCTTTTTTTTTTTATGTTACACTGTCTGTGGTTAGAATTTAAAATTTATAAACAGTATAAGATGACTTTTTTAAAGATAATTATCTTGGTTGATATTTCTGTCAACTTGTGTAAATGTGTTGTCACATTGATTAATTCAGAAAAAATAAATACCACAAAGATTCGGAACGTAAATTCATATGTTCAAATAAAACTTTTAAGTTTGTTTCATATCTCCGATTTTTAGTCAAAGTGTCAAACATGTAGAATACGACGACTAAAACTAGTAGTCTTACTGTGCACGTTGGATCTACACAAACCACTTATTTACAGATTCCACACACTTTTTCCTTTCTTTTTTTCTTCTTCGTGTGTTCTGCTAGGTGTCATGTGAAGATAAAATCAAGGGTCAATGTCTTGATTGGTTAGCTTCGTGAAACATTCAAGTTTCACGGTCTGTCTGATTATGTGACTGGGATGTGTCTAATACACTCTATATCCAATGATTACGAGGTCATCTTCTTGTTCTAACACCTGAGATGGTGGGTTCTGAACGCTGGGAGGTCGGTTACTATCCTTGTCAAGTATCTGAAATATTTCATTCTCAGGTGCTAGATATATTTGTAGATGGGCGTTACTCTGATAATTTATCGGATCTTCTAGAGGCCCTGCATGGTATAGTGGTTAGCCAAGTCATTCTTACAGGAACTACGGCTTCTGTTAAAAGGAGAGCCACAAAGTAGCGGACACAATAAGAAACGTAAATTAGGAGTAGCTTATGTATGTAACATTTTCGAGAGAGATTTATTTTACTTATTTATATAACATTTTTTACTAACTTTTATGACACTAAACAATCTAATGGCGAGGTTCCAGTGATTCTGGGGCTTTCGGGAATGCGGAGTACCCCTTCATTGACATTGCTCCCAGGTTCACTCTGGCCCGGAATGGTAGCATCTATGGGTTTAATAGAAATAAACTGCATACTTATGCTAAACTGAATTGTTTGGGTTTGGGTTTGTTGGGTTTTATGGCATATCAACCTTTGTAGGTTATTTAACACCAAATCCATTTTTTTGTAAATCTGTTCTATTTAAAATAATTCAGTTTAGCATAAGTACACAGTTTAATGGTCAAAAACATTTCCATTTCTAACTATTCAAGCAGTTGTATGCAACAATTCGGTTAAGTGTAAATACAGTTTTAATGTCGAAAAACAGTTCTATTTTAAATAATTCAGTTAAGCATAAGCACGCAGTTTAAATGTAAGTACGGTTTAATTGTAAAAGTCATTTCTATTTCAAACTATTCAGTTTTACTCAATTCATTTTAGCATAAGTATGCTGTTAATTCTATTTAACCCATAGATAGGACCCTTATCAGGTGCTACCACTCCGGGCCAGAGTGGACCTGGGAGCAATGGCAATGAAGGGGTACTCCGCATTCCCCAAAGCTCCAGCACTGCTGAAACCTCACCATCAGATTGTTTAGTGTCATATCCAGGACACTCGTTAGGGGGAGTCTTACCCCTCTGCAGAGGTGCAGTCGGTGTATTCTACAGCCCTAGCTAACTGGGCAATACACAGAGTTAAATGTCAAACAGGTTTATTTCAGATAATTCAGTTCAGCATAAGTACACAGTTTAGACGTCAAAAATAGTTCTATTTCGAGCAATTCAGTTCAGCACTAGTACGCAGTCTCAATGTCAAAACAGTTCTATTTTAAACAATTCAGTTAAGCATAAATACGCAGTTTAAATGCAAAAATCAGTATAGTGAAAGAAGCACGTAGTTCTATTTAACCCATAGATAGGACCCTTATCAGGTGCTATCACTCCGGGCCAGAGTAGACCTAGGAGCGATGGCAATGAAGGGGTATTCCGCATTCCCCAAAGCTCCAGCATTGCTGGAACCTCACCATCAGATTGTTTAGTGTCATATCCAGGACACTCGTTGGGGGGTTCTTACCCCTCAGCAGAGAAGCAGTCGGTGTATTCTACAGCCCCAGCCGACTAGGCAACTGAATTGTTTGAATTAGAACTGTTTGACGAAACTGAATATCTTGTGATAGAAATGTTTTTGACATTTAAACTGCGTACTTATGCTAAACTGAATTGTTTAATATAGAACCGTTTTGACATTTAACTATGTGTAAACAAAATGTGTACTTATACTAAACTGAATAACCTGAATTAGAACTATTTGACTAAACTGAATAGCTTGAAATAGAATTTCTTTTAGAAAATTAAACTGTCTACTCATGCTAAACTGAATTGTTTGAAATAGAACTGATTATTTATTTAAATAAATTTGCTCATTGGCCTAGTGAGTAGAGTGTTCGTCAATGGTCCTGGAGACCTGGGTTAAATGCCAGGTCGCGTCATACCAAAGACTTTAAAAATGGTACTTGATATTTCCTTGCTTAACACCCAGCAATATAAGGTACGTATCAAGCGTAAAGTGGAGAAATCCAGGAAAAGGACTAGCGCCCTCCCCTACTCTTCGGTGTAGTAGCTATTGAAAAGGGAGCCTTCTGGTCGCCCTCGACTAAGGTCGCCCACTTTACTTACATATTTTTTTTAAATAGATTTGGCGTTAAATAACCTGCAAAGGTTGATATGCCATAAAACTCAAATAACCAAAGAACCAACATAACTGCCTTAAATTTCATTCTTTTTTATGACATTATCGCCCAGACAATTCTCAAACATGGTCACTTGTATTTCTTCGGCCCTCTAACTCAGTTCCGTTAAAACAGAATAGTTAAAAGAAACAACATACAGAACCTCACATTTACCGCCTCTCAAATGTCGCCTGATAAGCACTTGTGTGATTGATCAATAGCCATTGTCGGCAACCAATCAGAGCACACAAGACATACGACATTAGGTTCTGTTTTGGGGTACAGATACAAACGCAAGAGAGACATCTCTCCCTTTCATACGCTGCAGACCGTCCAAGTAAGACGTTAACACGCCAGCGACTTATAAGAGCCGACCGTAAGGTTGACCTCGCGGAAACAACAGACATTTTATAACTTAAAGGACAAGATAAATTAGCTGGCATATTATTTTGCAACTTTATTAAGTTCACTTAACAACTCTAGCTCTTCATTAATTTTTAAACTTTGTTTTTTGTATTACGTTTGTAATTGTTATTGTTGATAATATACCGTTTTGTTGAAGTGTCGTGTCCTGTTTGCTTTGCCACAACCTTTTATGTTTATTTTGTCCGTCTAATCGCTACATAGTTTATCCATCGTCGGTAAAACAATTTCCACGTGTCAATTTTGTTTGAAGCAAAAACCAAATATTCTGGGACTCTGACGAGTAAACCTGGAACATCAACAGATTGTGTCTGGGGCGCTCACTTCTAGCTTACTTCATTGTTAAGGGTAACACAATGAAATTGATTTGAGTTAAAGCAATAAAAGTCCGATGCTCAAATAAACTCACTACTTTACAAAGACATTCAATAATAACCGATAAAACTGCATTTTACAATAATGTTAAGCCGATATAGCAACTGTAAACGTTAAAGATGATGTCCGGCTATCGTCTGTCATTATGTTACGCTAAATGTATGGTTAATATAAACGAGGACGACAACAGAGCTGTGTATGAGATATGTTTATTGTTTGGTCACTTTTATATGAACTGCTGCTTCCCTTGAAAGGAAAGCTACGCAGAATGGAACACGATAACGGCCACACTCACCCACACTCACAACACGCAGACTCAACGTATGCTTACACACATCCACGCAGATATGTCTCGGCCCCAATGTAGATATACACATATACACACACACATAGATCTATACATACCCGTGGTCAATTTACAGTTATATTCATGTGTACACACACATATATACATATAACTATACATACACATATATCTACCGTGATATACATATACACATATATATGCACACACACATAAATCCAGCCTTATATACAACCAAACCAAATGTTCACAATGTCTCCTGTTTATGGTTATAATTACTGTAATTCCCATGACTGAAATTTTCTCCCAGCATAAACTCTGCCACTTCTACATCCTTATCTCTGAGTCCACACACATTTTATGTACTTATCTTTTTGTATTGTCCTTTCCGCTGTTTGCATTCTGGTCTTAGCCTGTTTTCCGCTGTTCGTCCGTCTACTTTATAATCCTTTCTTTTATTTGAATGATTTTTCAAACTTCACTTCCAGCATATTTGGCCCACAAAGTTTCACTAGAGACCCCATTAGCTATACCTTTCGAGAACAGGTTCCATATTTTGTCTTTTTCCAGCCTCTCACGACACTGGACGGGTTTTCGATCATTGAAAAGCTTTTCCTTTTTGTTTCCCACTTTTATCAAAAAACAAGGCAAAAATATATAAATAAATGAAATAAAATGAAATCTAGATACTAAACAGGTGATATTGAATATGATTCAAGATCATTTTGTAGGATCTAAAAAATTGGCGTGGTATCACAATAGACACTGCACAGCTCATTTAATCTCTTTTAAATGCAACAGTGATGGGCAAAGAAAATGAGTTACGTGTCTCTTTTGTTAGATTTTGGACTCAATTCACATATCTAGTTATAATAATTAGTTAAGTTCACAGCTGCATTATGCATACTATAAACTAAGAATAACAAATGGTAAATAGCCTCATAGCACAGTGCTAAGATCGCTTATGTGATTTCATCTGTTAGAGAATAATTTGAAAATGTTATTAAGAGTTGTTAAAAGCAGTGAATATCTAATAAACATTATAGTGAATTTATTGTAAATCTTACTGCAATGATAAGTCTAATCTAGAAAATGCTCAATTCATTTGTTATCTCTGTTGATTAGCGATTGGTAATGTTCCATTATTCTAATATTCATCGTAAAAATAATTCGTGATAAAGTCGTATAAATGTCAACGTAATGAAATCATCTGTACATAAATATGTGATTGCATTTTAAAGTAAACGAATTTGGAAACGGGTAATCGATGAAATACCTTACAACACACTTATCTCAGATAATAAAAATTCTGGTTTTAAACCAAGCCATAAATCCAGTCCTTTTGAGAAAACCCCCGTCTCCTTGCCTTTTAAATAAAGTTTATGATAACAAAATTCTTCGAACCTTTTGGGTTGAAAAGTTTTTTTTTTTTTAAATTTTACATTTTCTTCTGCTATACCTGCAAAGACAATAGTCAAAATGATTATATTTCAATATCTTGATTATTAAGAATAGGATAAAGATGTCATGAAATAAGATTCTTGTTATTCTTCAGTATTTGATTAATGAAGAAAGTATGTCACCGTGAGAGATGTTTTAGTTTTAAAATATCTATTCACCGATGTTTGGGTGGGTTTGATCCGCATACTGTTTATACATACTAAATAGGAAGGTTTGACATCTTTCCTGTTTACCGGGAAGACTGCTGAATTTTTTCTTATTAATCAGACAACTGTTATTCTCTGACAATCACACGCATGCCCCAGTTAGGTGTATGAGAATTAATCCAAGGCTTTCTATTTTACGCTTCAAGATCCGCTTACAAAAAGAAAAGAATAGACAAAGCAAGGTGAAACATATCAAAAGTACAATTAAGTTTTATGTGGGAAAAGTCGAAAGGAAAATTTTAAAGAAGTAAATCGATCGTCTTCAGAGGCTGTTTTAAGCTTTATGATTTTGAAATTTAGTTGTTATAGTGACAGTTGCATATTTTAGTTTAATCGTAATCGATTTGTTAATAATTTGAAAATTGAGAACTTTGCTATATAAACCTTCGAAAGAAATACATTTCTGAAAGTGATTAGTCTTGTGTTTTAGAAATTAACAAAAGTCATGAAAAAAAAAACAAAAAAAAAAAAAACGTAACTTTTAGAGCAAATAGTTTATGGTTATTCTTCATAACAAATATTCTTTTAATAACTATACCCTGTGAAAGACGATTATAGAATACACATTTTTTTAGCCTTAAAATGATCAACCCCAAAAACAGACATAATTACATTCTAGAAATTTCGGATCAAAAAATCGCATTAATATTAAAGTTACATTTTTATATTTTTCAACCAATCAGCTAAAAACACAAAATAAGAACATTCTAGAAAATTAACAGAAAAATATTTAGGCTCCAAAATAAATAAGTAAATATACGAATCTGATTGGTCAAGAAATGTCTGCGCGCTTGAATAAAACTTAATATCCTTTTTTTTATCCACTTTTGTGACCCCAAAAAGTATAAATAACGAAGAATTTAATTAACTAAAGCATTCGACTACCAAAGGTCATTCCTTCCACTACCAAAAAGACTTTCCATCACAGGAGGCCACGACGGACAGCAGAGAGTCACGACATAAGACTAAAAAGGAAAAGGCATGCCACCTTCTTTTACCAATGCGACACGTTGTCACCAAAGATCGTAAAAAACGCACGTGCGGATTTGTGAAAACAAAAGGCACATACTTACGGTCCATCACTTATATACACACACACACACACACACACACACACACACATACCCATGTATGATAATAAAGTCAACTTTTTATCTTCTTTACTTCAGCCAACTATGGACACATTGATTCATTAGACTTTCCCAACATGTACACACGCCACACGGGCGAACAAATCATATTTTCATTCAACTGGCCATAGCTGTATTTTCTACATACACACATAACATGAACATTGTATTTCTAATTATTTTTATCTTGTTTGTTATGATTATTAAATTGTTTGTTTCTTATTTTTCGTTGTTATCATATTCCATTTGTTTACGTGCTTGTAAAATTTGTGTTGTATTTGTGGTGGAACTAAACCTGAAAGTAACTCCTGTAAACCACAGCAACTAACTCATTCACCACACGATACTAAAGTTAGTAACTTAGTAAATATTCATAATATTTAAGATCGTTGTGAGTCAACTGAAGCTAAAAACCATTTGTAAATGGAAATGTAACGGAAATGTATTAAATTCTGATTTACTAAACAACTGAATTGTTAATTATGCCGTTTTTTTTTTGTCATTATATAAAATAAAGATGCTGTACTTTTTATTATATATAAAACAAAATGGAATGAAGATCTAAGGATGAAGTGAGACAATCAATAATTGTTTTCTCTTAAATTTGATGGGCGTGTCTTTGGACATCACGTGTCCATTAATCACGACAGAATTCAGAACCCTTTCTTGCCCTCTTATGTTCTTGTTCTTCGAGCAAACTTGACATGTCTCTTCATCTGTATTCGCTAAACAGAAGACTTTGTCTCAAATTCTGGTCAGGCATTTTATCTCGTCTCGTCATTAAGACAAAGCTGATATGGCTAAACCACCAAATACAAGTAAGACATCTTCCATTGCGCCAACCGTTACCAATAACTGTTAATCTCTCCAATAGAGACATGATGGATAGAATTACAAAGTAGAAACAAATAAATTATTAAAATGAACTGTCCAGTCTTATTTTTTTTATTCTAATCAGCGGTCAGGATTGCCGACCAGAGAATTTAAAGGATTGCCAACTGATTTTGAGTGTTAACGAGACAGAAAAGTTCCATCTGACAAAACGTCTTGGAACTTTTTGTTATTTGCTTATCAGATACACTGTAGACTTTTATATTTTGCAAAAAATACTTCTTGATTGATACAGAAACGAATACCGAAGGTAACAGGAATCAATTCAATATAGTCCCCTACCTTCAAACAAAACAAACAAGAAGACAGTTTTACCTTTTAAAAAGTTATGACAGATCGAGATAAGATTTTTTAAATTAATAATGGCAGTTGTAAAACACAAGAAAACAAAAACGAATCTTAATCTGCTCAAGAAGCTATATATATATATATAACAGAACAAAATAAGACAAATGAGAAACACTAACTGAAACACTATTGGCAGTTAACTTTTCACACATTCCTTTAACAATTGTGTTTTTGTGCAAGAATACTTTGCCCAAACGATTTCCACGTGTGAAAATTACGTACATTCTCCAAGAAGACAGCACAGAAAAAAAATGGATCAAATGCTTAATAGATTTCATTTTTCCGTTACCCAACGATCATACAAAAAGACTTAAATCACGAGAACTGAAATTGAGAAAAAGTGTTGCATAGTCACCGATGACGTCTATGTAGGAGATAGTAATCGATTTTTGGGTGAGGGAAAGCATAAAAGTACTACTCGCCTCAAATCTTAGACCTTCTGTTTATTCCTTGCATTCAGTTACTAGGGCCGTGGAAATATGTAGAAACGGATAACAGACACAATGCGCTGGGTAGATTCGCAAGTTTTCCTTTGTTCTGGTGGGATAAAAAATTTCTCAGATCTTTCGGTGGTTCTCTCTCTCTCTCTCTCTCTCTCTCTCAGTCTTCGCTATGAATCCTCCCGTTTGAGTCGTCAGCAACAAAAGAAAGCGAATTGAAAAACTTAGTTTCTTTTATTGGGTTCTTATGACACTAAACCGTCACTTCCGCCTTTGCGTGACCAGCATGCCTAACCGGCTTTTACCACCAATTTGGCTGATGGAGTCAGATGATTCTGGCAACTTTTTATTAATTGCTGCTTTCACGTCAGGGTGCTGATAAAGCACGAATTACATGTAACCTACCTGACAAGATTTTGAATTTGGTCTACTCATCTCTCTTTCAGTTGTTGTAACTTTTTATAACTTATCCATTCGCACATCTCCCTCACCCATTTACAATGTGACAAAAGACTCAAACGAAATACAAAAAACAAAACGCCAACAACGAACATTCATCTAACTAACTGGAAATTTCAGGCATTCATACTTTATTCATACTTCACATGAAAGACATGAGTAAAAGCTCAGGTTTAATAAGAATATCTCTCGAAATAATAAAAGGCATGTCAACTAAAACTTCTAAAAAAATGTACATTCATTCGCAAAATTCATTTCTCTTGACTTTTCATTTTGTGAATTTTGAGTTACTACCATATCTACTATCTCTAAACAAGAAAGGTTATCAATATCACGTGTACCACAAGTTCACTTCAGCACCAATCAAAAGCAAAATATACTTCTGGTTTCAATGATAATCTTCGAAGTTACTATGATTAGTCCAAATCGGTCATATCCTTCAAATCATTTGACTGGTAAAATGACAGGTTCAACGAATAAGTGTCTCTTTTTCTTGACTTAGTTTTACTTAAAAGAACTCTAGAAATATTCGGTTCTGTTTACGCCATATGGGTACCTCACGTAATATAATCATTGTTAGAGATTACGATTATCTGGTCTTACGCCAAACTACAAAGACATATGTTTTTTTTTTATATATTTCTATCATTCTTAAATAAGAATTCCAAAATTAATGATTCATCAGGATTTTCCTATCATTGTCTTTATAGAAGAGAATTGCGAAACTAGAAAATGTCATGTAGCCATATTTTCGGAAATAACTGCATAAAAAGTGTCTATAGAGAAACGTTATGTATCATGCATATACAGTTATAAACTCTCTCACCAATTAATTGCCGATCAACAAAATTGTACGTATCATATGCCCCTTACAAAATTAATAATGTTACTTATTGCTTTATTTCTTTAACGCAGGAAGAAGTGATCGCAAAAGTTGACCTTACTTGTTGAATCTTACACTTTCATGATTCATAAATTTTATATTTAAAATACTCAAATTCATTGTTTAAAAATATTTCTCGTTATTCATTGACTTTTGTAGATTGATTTTCCTACTTAATAACATATTCGAGAAAATAAAACCAGTTCAAATTATTGTCAAATTCGAAAATATTCTTAAACAAACAACATTATCAAAGGAAATTTCGTTAAATTCGTTCGGGACGAGGTTATTTTCATTTCATATAGCGCTAAAACCCTTGGGAAAGGCATGAATCCAACTATTCTCTCCCCAGCTATGGATAAGTAGTAGGGAAAACTGGACACTTTCACTTTGGTTAGGCAACCAGTCTAGGGGAAGGAAAACTCTGAATTCAAACCTGTTAAACTCTGCTTAAAGAATTGACCTTGTTTCACATCCTGCTCGTGTGGAGAGGTTGGGTAAAACACACACACACACACATGTATAGATATGTTTGATTATCCGTCGTGAAGCAGTTGGTTTCCCATTGTAACATCTATCCATGAGGATATTCATGCTTTTATTTAGAAAAGAGTACAAATTATAATTAGCATTTCATAGGTATCTTCATTAAATTTAAAATTTGGATAAATAAAAGTGTTGTTCAGGGTTTAACGAAAGGGCAAATTGTAGTCTGCCCCGACTCCCCCGTTACATTAAGAAGAAAAGATGTACAGGAATAAGAACGAGAATATTTATGAATTTCAAGAAGTTTATTGACAGCCAGAAAGATAACCGTTGTGCTATAAGTCGCAGGAAGCAGAGGAACAAATGTTCAGTTGAGAAAGAATAAAAACGCTGAATGTCAGAGCATGAATTGAGATGCTGTCGTCGGGACAGGAATTGATATGCTGAAGTTAAAAGCAGGAGTTGAAATGCTGTCGTCAGGACAGGAATTAAAATGCTGGAGTTAAAAGCAGGAGTTAAAAATATCCAATTTGTTTCTCCGAGGATCCGTTGGTTTAGAAGGGAAAATGAATGGTCCTTCCTGCTGCTAGGAAGCGAAGAGAGAGAATGTGTGCTCTGTCATGTTGACAGGTCTGTCCTGCTCGAAAGGCCTGCGTGGAAGAGAGTGAAAGAATGTTACCTCGCCTTTTTATAGTTGCCAGGGGAAGTGACCCGGACAGAATGGCATGAAATATTCTCATTGGTCGAAAATATGAGTTCAGGACCAAAACAGTCAAAATATTCCTGCGCTAGACAATAATTTGAAATTCTTTCTGGTACAAGGGCAAACAATGACCACATAGAATTGTCATTAAGTAGAAAATTGGATTGGAAATGGCTTTATTGTTGTTTTTATTTATTTATGTATTTATTTATTTTTTCATTCAGAACATTTTAAGTACGTTATTCAAATAAAAATATCGCTACGATGGAATGTTGATATTCGGTGTAGGAAAGGAATTTATACGGAATATAGACAAGAAACTACAACCGATATGAAAAAAGAAAGTATAAGAATACTACAGCCATGAAAGTAGGTGTATTACCATGTCCCCTGTAATAAATTAGTCACACATTATTCACATAAATGGATTAATTACGGAAGGGAGAAGTAAGTTTAAAATCTTACTTGTATCTGCTAGAAGTGAAGTATAACTGTCGCTACTTTGTGTTTTCGTTGACTGTAGTGAATAGAGAAGCTTCCTGGACATGTTTTCACGTTGACAGTCGTAGCTTTAAAAAGTCGAGCCTCTGAATATTTGATCCTTCACCCAAGAATGAGAGGAGTCACTCATTCACTGTCAAAGGGAGATTATCATTTTTCTTTAAAGCAAAAATAAATAATTATATTGGTACAAATACTCGTTTAAATATGTTGTCAAACCTTTTGATTTGATTTTATTTCGATTGTTATAGGGAAATGAGAAAAGCCGAAACATAAACACTTGGAATTAGCAGGAGAAAATGAACTCTTCTCAAAAAACAGTAATCAAATATGTTATTGAGTGACAAAATAATTAAAAAACAAACCCCAAAAACTTATATGCTAGTACAAAATTGTAAAAAACTGTATAATCAGTAATGTATAAGTCTTAGTTTAAGGAGATGCTCAGATGCAAACAAGATCTTTTTATAGATTGCGTTGGTTCAACCGAACATTGCCCGAAGGATTGTCTTTTCCAACGATTGCTTCTATGACCCCCCATGAGCTGTGTGTGTGTGTGTGTGTGTGTGTGTGTGTGTGTGTGTGTGTGTGTGTGTGTGTGTGTGTTTCGAACTTTTTGGACACAGCGAGCATCAGTTGTGACCACCCGTGCTCTGACAACCTGACCCTCTCCTATCTCAAAAGTCACCATGCTCACACAAGTCATCGCGCGCATCTAGGCACAAGTAATTTGTTACACCCCTCCTGCTGGGTGTGGTCCTATACCACTGCTTCTTTCTACACGTCCCCTTTCAGACGATCGGCGTTGTTTTCCGTTCAAACTCGCAAAAATTGAAGATAAAGAAACAACTAAGTCAACGATGGAAATCTACAGGTTTATATAAAGAAAAATACATTTCCTTTCATCGGTTGACGGCCACTTTGAACTGTGAACAATTTTCGATTTTTCTACGGGAGTAGTAGTGGCAAATTATTTCTTTTTAGTTTGATGGTCTGTAAGTTAGAAAGAGAAAATCCTGCCTGCAGTCACTCGCGTTTTTTAAGTCTGGTCTCAACTCAATCCTGGTCGGTCTGATCTCTGTCTGATCTCCCCCCCCTAAATATCTACGCTTAAAGTTCACTTTTTATATATAGTTTTCAATTAACAGGATTATTCGTGATTAATTTGTTAACGTTTTGCCGTGTTCGCTGACATTTGGACAGAGTCATATATTCAATTTGGGTTTATAGTAAGCGTGTCTTTACATTTAAAACGCACAGTTTAAGCATTATTTTACAAACAAAAATACAGCATAACATTTTGTAAAACTCAGCATTTTAAATTCATTGGACTTAAAGACATACTGACCAATATTGAAACATTTTTCCTCTGTTGGCACGTGAGTTCAAATCATTCCTCTTCCTTTCAGCGTTTATTTACTACTGAATTATAGGTATGTTTGGAGACGGTCTACTGTTCGAGATGGGGGTGGGGAGGACTACTAATTTCATCATTTTTTTTCCTTTCTCTTTTTTTGGGGGTGTGTGTTGCTGTGGTAGCTTAGGCAGCTTTAGGCTTTTACTTTTTCTTCTAAACTACTGTTAGGCCTCTAACAATTTTTAGCTTTTAGATTTTAGAAAAGGTGGCTTCTATAGAAGAGAATAAAACAGCCATCGAAAGATAACCATGACCCACACTCAAACCACATATACAAACCGCACCGCTTTTCGCGCGGGTAAAAAAGGGGCGCGTCCTGCTGAGGTTGGAGCCCTGGCCTCAGTGTTCGAAAAATCAGCTACAGAGTTCAAACGACCAAAACTACTAAAATGCAAGCAAACACTACAAATAGCCACATTTAACGTAAGAACCTTAAATAGAATAGGACAACTACCAGAGCTAATCGCATCGGCCGTAGAACACAAGATTGACATAATATGCATACAAGAACACAGATACACGCACACCGAAGATATCAAATATCACGAAACTGGCAATGAATGGTCGCTCATCACTGTATCCGCATGGAAAAACTCTGTCAACGCCGCAGTAGGAGGGGTAGGATTGCTTATAGGACCTTGAGCATTAAAAACGCCAAATAGCATTGAGAAAATGCAACCTAGAATGATGGCAGCTACTTTTAACGGCAACCCCAGAGCAACAATCATCTCCTGCTACAGCCCTACCAATGTTAGTGAAGAAACTGAACTAGTCACCTTCTACGGTGAGCTATCCTCATTAGTGCGTAGCATCCCGAAACACAACATGTTAGTCATAGGCGGAGACATGAATGCCCAAATCGGGAAAAACGGAAACAACAAATACAGCCTCCACAATACGTCAAATAGGAATGGGCAACATCTAATAGATTTCATGATAGAAAATAGATTAGCATGCCTCAATACAAACTACCAAAAAAGGGAGGGCAAACTATGGACATACACGTACGCGAACAATACTAAAGCTCAGATAGACTACTTCCTTATAAACAAGAAATGGAAAAATAGTGCAATGAATTGCGAGGCATACTCCTCTTTCGAGGGTGTGTCCACCGATCACTGAATAGTCACGGCGAAAATACGGCTAAGCCTACGAAAAAACACCAAACGAACAGCGACCACCAAACACTATGACTGGGCCCTTTTGAACAACAGAGATACAAGAGATAAATACGTATTAGAATTAAGAAACAGATTCGAAATACTACAAGAAAAGACGGAAAAAAGTACACCATACGACGAATATGAAAATTTCGTCAATGCACACCTCGAGGCAGCAGCGAAATGCATTCCAACAAAACTCAAAACTAAATATAGAGTCCCATGGGAAACTTTAGCGGTGAGAGAAAAACGTGCACTAGTGAAAACAGCCTCCAAAAACTATCGAAAAAACCCAACAAAAACAAATGCCTTAAAACTAAAAACGGCACAATATCAATTAGCAGGCATATATATAAAGAAACAGACAGAATACATTCAAAATCAGATAGATAAGATTAGAGACTCGGTGGAAGATAGACAATCTAGGATAGCCTGGCAAACAATAAACGAAGTGAGTAGAAGAAAGAATACAGCCAAAGCAAAACTGAAAGCAGCAAACCAAGAAAGAATAAAACTGTGGAAACGGCACTTCGAAAACCTACTAGGAAATCCATCGAAAATAACATACGAACCAATCACCAGAATAATTAGTAAACAATTAGACATTAAACTAGGACCGTTCACACAAGAAGAACTCGACTCGGTTCCCAGAAAAATTAAAACTAGGAAAGCTGCAGGGCTGGACGAGATTCCCCCAGAAGTATGGAAGACCAGACAATTCGACGACATACTGCTCCGACACTGCAACGCAGTATACAATCAAAATCCGATAGATAGATGGATGAAAGGATGCATACTCCCCTTCCCTAAAAAGGGGGACCTCGGATTAGCCAAAAACTACCGAGGCATAACACTTACATCCATAGCAGCCAAAATCTACAATGCCCTACTACGAAACCGCATAGAACCCAAAATCGACAACATACTTAGGAAAAACCAAAATGGCTTCCGAAGAAATAAATCCACGACCTCACAAATATTAACCATCCGTAGAATCCTTGAAGGTGTACGGGCAAAAAACCTACAAGCGACATTAATATTTGTCGACTTTACCAAGGCCTTCGATTCCATTCACAGAGGAAAGATGGAACAAATCCTACTAGCGTACGGCATACCTAAAGAAACCGTAGCAGCAATAACGATTCTCTATAGAAACACCAAAGTACAAGTACGATCACCAGATGGAGACACAGAATACTTCGACATTGTAGCAGGAGTACTACAAAGGGACACGCTGGCTCCGTACCTCTTTATCATTTGTCTAGACTACGTACTATAACATCGATTGACAAAATCAGAGAGAATGGCTTCGTGCTGACGAAGAAAAGGAGCAGACGGTACCCCGCAAAAACAATTACCGACGCCGACTACGCCGACGACATAGCGATACAGGCAAATACACCAGACTAAGCCGAAACACTACTGCATAGTTTGGAACGAGCAGTCGCAGGCATAGGCCTCTATGTTAATGCACACAAAACGGAATATATGTGCTATAATCAAACGGGGGACATCTCCACTCTAGAAGGAACCCCTCTTGAACTAGTAGACAAGTTCACTTACCTGGGAAGCAGCGTCGAATCAACCGAAAAGGACATCGAAACGAGGTTAACGAAGGCATGGACAGCTATCAATAGGCTATCGATTATATGGAAATCAGACCTAACCGATAAAATGAAACGCAGTTTCTTCCAGGCAGCGGTCACATCGATACTGCTATATGGCTGCACTACATGGACGCTAACAAAACGGCTGGAGAAGAAGCTAGACGGCAATTACACAAGAATGCTGCGTGCAATCTTGAACAAGTCCTGGCGGCAACACCCCACAAGACACCAACTGTAGGGCCACCTGCCCCCTGTCACGAAAACTATTCAAGTTAGACGAACCAGACATGCAGGACACTGCTGGAGAAGCAGAGACGAACTCATAAGAGATGTACTCTAATGGACCCCCCCCCCAACATGGCCGTGCAAAAACAGGACGACCAGCACGAACATACATTCAGCAGCTCTGTGAGGATACGGGATGTTGTCCTGAAGACCTACCTAGGGCGATGAACGATAGGGAGGAGTGGCAAGAGAGGGTCAGGGATATCCGTGCTACCAGCACGACATGATGATGATGAATTTGTTAACTAAACAAGGATTCAACTTTGCTATTTTTCCAGCCTAAAATGAAAAAAGATTCTGATACCAGCCGAGAATAAACTCCTTATAGCCACTCGTTTGATAACAGCTCGCCTCAAGTTCTCATCTCTTTTCATAATTATTCTAACAAAACAATAACCCCCTTTTATATTCATAGACATCAATCCCACTGTAGACTTCTCGCAACCATTTGTGATTATTTTTTATCAAAACATCTTGATTCTCAGATTTGTTCTGGGGTGTGCGATAATTTCTACCTGACATCTTTTGATGAAAGAACAAATACAAAGCCCTGACGGAATTGACAGAAGCGTTAGAGGAATGCTAACATTCACCAACCCTACTTGGTTATTTTCTAGTTCAATCCCACATTGCGTATTGCACAACTTAAATAGAATTCTATTTCGCCCATTGATTCTTTCTGGATACGCATTTGAATTACCGAATTTCTTCTACCGAGAAATCTAACCTCGTCTATTGGCCCTGGGGGTCGCTAACTACACACATGCCTGCAACAATACATATACAAGTACCTTGGTTACTCTGTCACACTACTAATAGATATAGTCAGGGTCAGTTTTTGAAGTGTCAAGCGACTAGGTATCAAAAAAAAGAAAGTGCAAAGAAACACTGTGAGTCTAATTTTTTATGAATATTGTAAAATGCCTGGTATGTCTTTTCAGAACTTTGAATGATCCCCTATAGGAGGGCTGCAAAGAATGGGACCCCATCAAATCCTTCATGAAGGTAGGGTTACAAGTTTTGAAATCATTGAGAGTATATGTGGGCTTCTTTCGCGAAGAGTGTACACAAGATTTGCTATTTTCTTCATCAGTCTACCCCTGAAAGAAATTATGTCTAGAAATCTTTTAGGTGGTTAAAAATATTGACCTTGTAATCTGAAAGTGGTACCATACACCAGTTTTGCTGGTTAATAGTCCAAGTCAGTCTTTATTGTCGCTCGTAGACCCAGAAGAACAAATGGAAAATTTACCAGCCAGTCAGACTGGTTTAGTTAGGCGATTTTTTTCGCTACTTAGCAAATACATAAGTTGTAGGTATAAATCATATTCGAACGGTAGCCCTCTCTCACTGGTGACGACAGTAAGGACATCGAAGCGCGAAACCCACCTGGATATAAAAGTTTTTGCCGTAATACACACCATAATATATTTCGTAGAGAGAGCCTCATCCCAAAGATATAACCGGTCTACACACGCCAACAGATAAGACCGATAATATCAATATTAGAAATAAGATCAATAATATCCATATCACCTCTTGCGGTGGGGGATATCCCCGTGGTGCAATGGTTAAAGCACTGGACTGGAGAATCGTAGTAAGTGAGTTCGAATTCAAGTCGCGCTATTACGTTCACTTTCAAACAAATACCCTTAGGAAAGGTATGAACCCCCTTATCCTCCCAGCTATGGGTTAAATAGCACCACTGCTGTTCTTATGGAATGATGGATTTGGCATTAAATAACCCATGAAGGTTGATATACCATTAAACAAAGAAGCCTACACCTAATCACCTCTTGTTAAACATGGGGTGATTCAGCCTTTACTTAGTTGAATGTTCCGCTGGTCGTTAATATCTTGGGAGAATACGAAATGATTCGTTATCCACCCATGTTGTGTTTTTAAGACCCGGACAACGAATCAACTGCTAATCAGAGTCGTCTGTTAGCAAATAGAAGAATGCCACTGCTCAATTAAGTAAAGAAAAAAATCTGCGCCTAGAAACAGAGAACAACACAGCTTGTCTAGTATACATAAAAAAGAAATGTCGTTCAATAGTTTTTACATTCAAAGTTTTCCCGTAGGTGGCAAATTCTATCAGAGACCGTCAATTATTCGTCTAAAGCTTTTTATCTTTTATCTTCTCTACTCAGGCAGTTTAGTATAAGGCAATCTTTAGGGCGGTTATGTTTTGTTTTTCTTTACAGTGTCGCATTTGGACGCCTTTCTCACTTTCTCTACTCAGGCAGTTTGGTACAAGGTCAATAAAGCCCAGAACCTTGGGGGAAGCTATTACACCAACTTGCGCGCTGCAACTCTACTTACTACCACTTACTACTATCGACTACAACTACTATTATGAGGTATGACACCTGTGAATTTATATATATTCGTAACCGGGTTAAGGTCGATGTAGGGGTGAGTTCAAAGAACCACCGGCCTTTAGACGAATCCCACGTCGAATTTCACTGCCAAAAAAATTCCAGCAATAAAATAAACAAAATATAATTTTTTTCCGACACTACCCTTCGAAAATCCATTTCGCTATTACACATTGGTAATCAAAAATCCACATCAATTTCTTTTCTCTTTGGGTAATAAAGCCCTTCTCAACGGTCTCTGATCCTCACTGGGTTATATTAATACCAGTAATATCAACATGAGCGAATCGTTCATCGGGTGTGACAGTATGCCTTCCGATTTTGGCTTTTTGACAAGAAACACGGAGGGTTTTGTTCGAAGGCAAATGTCGGACTTCTCTCAAGGCCAAATAAAGCAGTTAGAATCTTAATGGAAGAATTTCCAACTGGACGAAACAAGTTATGAAACGTGGGAAATATTTTCGTTGTGTCCGGAAGAAAAGGACATAAACTATTGGAAATGATGTCACTTGTAGTTGCACACAGGAACATGAATCTTCGTCAAGCATAAAAGATGTAAAGTTATCGTCAAGCAACTTTTACATTGGTTTGTCAGTCTACTGTGAAGGGTCGAACATTGATGCTTCAGGACACAACTTTCACAGGAATGTTGTCAGCTCTTTTTATAAATCGAATGTCAGGGATGAACTGCTGTGAGTTACCGGATCTTCCACGGGGATGGGGGTGTTCATTCGAACTGGAATGAAATGCATCCAGCGAGAGTTTCGTGATCACTTAAAATTTTGATTACTTGACCATCTAGCAAATACTGAAAGAAGTGAACCGCTGAGTAAGCTAACTGGAGTTCGTTCAAAAGTTCTGCGTTTGGACTCCATGTTTGATAATTTCTTGGGGAAGAAGGACACAGGTCTATAAGACCCATTGATGTTTTGCTGCAGAATAGTACCAACCCCAATGGGCATAATTCAGTGTTAGGCACAATGTGTCACAATTTAACAACATGGGGCAGAAAACAGTCTTGACGTCGTTAAAGTCGTGTCAGAAAGAACAAGATTATAGTTTTTAATATTGGTAAAATGTCCTTCAAATTTTTAAAAATCTTAGCACACTCAGGAAGGAAACGCCAGAAAAAATTAATAATTCCCCCAAACTGTCTTAACTTTCTCATGGAAGAAGGCATGAGAAACTGGAAAAAACAGCTTCAATTTTTTTCTTGTGAACAAGACTAGCAGGACTAGTCGACGACTAGATAACTTTGGATTTCCCAAATTAGCATTCAACAGAATTTATTACCACCCAATAAAAAATGAAATAAAATAAAACATTCATCTACGAGCTGAGCATGTCGCACAGATTCCTTTACCTCCAAATAAGCAAAAATAGAATTCAAGCCGTGTTGCACATGATCAATGAATCTTTGGAAGGACTGGTCCGGATTCCGTAAACCAAATGGAATGCATAAATTTTCAAACACCTAGAAAGGAGTTGTAATAACAGTTTCGGGAATATGTTCAGGCTCTACTGTGATCTAATGGTCAGTCTTGATTAGATCCAATTTTGTGAAAATATGCTTAGGGCGCCAGGAATGACTGTGACGTCATGAATGTAGGGAATAGGATAACGGTCGGATTTCGTGACCGAATTTATCGCACAATAATCGCAAAAAACGTTGACAAATACGACTACCATTAGGGATCAGGTTTTATGAGGAATCCCAGTTGTTGTCAGAAAGATGAATAATGATTAATTCCAACGTTTGGCTAAGTTTTTCTGCATTTTTTAATTTATTATGAGCAAGCAGCTTTGGACGACTGTGTATGGACGAATTACAAGTGACAATATGGTGTGTGATAAATTATTAACGTTTCTTTGTGGAAAGACAAATAATGACAGTGGACTTTACCAAAAATCAGGATTTTTTTCGTGTTAGCCACAGTGAAATACTAAGAAATGATCCAGAAAATGTCACATGCGTCTTGGGATTTACAAGACAACGTCTATGTATATCGACCAGAACAAAGAGGGCAAATTTTGGTTGATCAGTTCTGTTGCCTTTGTTATATAAAGAAAATTTTAATGACAGCCAGAGAGATAACCCTTGTACTCTGAGTCGTACAAATGGAAGAAAACAGTTGCAAATGTTAGAGCAGGAATTAAACATCCAATTTGAAGCTTCGAGGATCAGTTGCTCTAGAAGGAATGAATAAATGATAAAGGAATGATTTCCTAGAAAACAATGGTCCAAAAATTGAATTTGCTCTCCTAATGTTGATGGTGGTCTGCTGCTGAATTGAGTGAGGAAGAGAGAGAGAGAGAGAGAGAGAGAGAGAGAGAGAACGTGCGTTTTACATCGCCTTTTATATTGCCCGGGAAAGTCATCCGAGCAGAATGGGATAAATCATCCTCATTGGTCGAAAATATCAAATCGAAACCTCAACGGGTCAAAATAATTTCCGCGTTAAACAATAATTCGAAATTTTTTCTTTCTGCTACACGACCAACAGGCCGAAATAATGCTAAAGATGTGCACCAAAAATGACTTTTTCGACATCAGCAATGATGAAAAAACAAGTAAAATCCTGATGTTAATCTAAAATTAATTTAAGGCACAACTAGCTTGAAATTGATTACCGATTGAAGCTTCAATTTATCTCGATTCCCCCTTGAAAGTGACACAGGAAGTAAGAAAAAAATCTGATCACCATTGTCAATCGATAAATTTTTCCCGCTTTTTATCTTTTTTTTTTTTTTATATAGGAACGTGGCTGGCTGCAGAAACGAGTTTTATCACAACATGTAGGCTCTCCTCTCAAAGGATCTGCTTACTTATCGGTCTTGACTTAATGAGCCTTCGCGACATCTCGTCAGTTACCTTAGCTAACTTTTCCAATGGGATGACATCTCTCAAAGTAACAAGCCCATCGTATACCCTTGTGCTTCATGTTATCTACCAAGAGCTGTAAGAAAATTGGGAGAGCTCAGTAACATCTTCGTTGAGAAAGCGAGATAACTTCTTTATCGGTGAGTGAGGTCCTCGGAATGATTTCGTCATTCAGTCGGTCGAAAGGCACGATTGATGGAGGTTGGTTATTAAGTCTCAGGCCATGTCTCATCCTCCATGTCTGGAGGATGAAAACTGCATGGAAACTGTCAAAGAAATTTTTTAGTGAAGCTTTTAAGTTCTCTACTGGATCAACTTTAGACTAAATATAATACAGAGTGGATTAGTATTTGCAACAGGCAATTATGATAATGACATGCATATCTATGGTCGATAAAAAAACTCGGAAACATCACAAAATAAGTGATACTATAACTCAACAGTCGATTCAACCCCAAAGAAGAAAAGCGAAATGTCTGCTGTCGTCCTCCTCCAAGATAATTTATGCACCAAAAAATATACATTTTATCAAGAGGGGGAAGGGGAATAGGTATACATTATGCAACAAGCAAAGAAAGAAATGTAAAAAAACAAAAAAAGGAGAAAAAAAGAAAAGAAAAGAAAAGAAAAGAAAAATACTCACAGGAAATCTATTTAAACCAATTAAGAAAATAACTGAGAAAAAAATCAAATAAACTCATAATTCATAATTCAGATCACATCATAAAAGTTACTAGTTATTCCATGCAAGAAAGAAATATGAAAAAAGAAAATACAAGAATGCCAAGACCTTGGTTATTAACGTGTCTCTTAAGATAAATTAAACGCACACAAGACACAAACAGAGAAAAGCAAGGTTAACATTTTAGTTGTGCTTGTTTGTGGTAAAAGGAGAGCTTTCTTTGTCATATCTTCATCTCAGCAATGTCAGCTTGAAAAGGTAGAGTCTTTGAATCTTTGCGCCTTCGCCTGAGAGTGGGCGATGTCAATTACTCAGCCATCTACCGTCAAAGGGAGGTCATCATTCCTCTCCAAAACAAGAGCAGATAATTATAGCGGTACACAGGGTTATAGTCACACACATATATACAAATAAAATGAGAATTAAATAGAAGCCACATTATGTTTTGTACATAATTAGAGAAAATTGAGCGTACTGCAGTGGGGCAATGTTTAGCAAGCTAGTCTCACAAATCATTACCATTATCAGCACTCTCCTCGCTAAGTATCTTACACGTGTGGCCTTGTGTTGTTCGAAGCTCACTTAGCAGTTATAGGACTGAATGTTAGAAAGTGTTAACAATTTTCAACTAATAAATAAACCAAGGATTTTATGTGCATTTTAATGTTTATTTTTGTAATTACTCCTTTATTAATCCAAGTAAAACTCGTAGATGATATAGACACCGCCTTTCAGGCATAATCAATTAGTTTTCCAAACGTCGCAAGTAAAAAAAAAAAAAAAATACTCCGTCTACTTTATGATCCGTAAGGATTCGTCATTATAAGATTTTAACTAATTTCTATTCGATTATTCATTCATTTATTTAATCATTTAAGAAGCAGGCTACCTTATAAATGTTTGCCGAAACGCACGAGGATTTTAAAAATAATTTTCTTTATTTTGATTCCTATCAATTTTCAGAAAAGAGAAAATGGAATTTTGTTACACTCTAATCGTACCTTTGTCTTCCAGGTGGACACAAAGATCGATTAGATCGTAACGAAGGAAGGATAAAAACCAAGTGGGAGAGAGTACTGTGATAGTTATACAATCGTTCGAAATAAATAAGCAGAGGCTATAAAAAGGAGTTAATAACAGTCGAATAAAGCAAGAGGGAGGAAAAAGAGGAAAGACAGATATGTAAAGAAGGCATTCTTTTTCTTCTTCAACCTTCACCAGTCATCGCCAGGCGATGATTTGTTCGACCAACAATTTACATTATTCTACACATGTACTTAGTATACCAGCATGACACCAGAGATTCTTTAACGATGAAAGTTTATTTGAGTGAGCTGATAAGTGAGTGAGTGACGTTAGTAATTTCATTCACTCACTTAATATGGTTTAATGAAATTTTATGTTATTCTTGTTTATATCTCCATATCTTCCCATTGTCAAAACATTTTGTGTTCACTTAAAAGAAAATTATTGCCGCCTATTGTCATTCATAACTCATTAATTGTTTCATTAACACTTCATTCATCTTTTAATTATTTTGTTTCTTCATTTGTTCCCATTAATTATAGATCGTCTTTACTTAATGGCCTTTCATTATAAACTGATTATTTGTGCAAATGTAGTTTTATGAATCGTTGCTTTACTTCCATTCAGATCTTCCTGTTTCAACTCGTGCAAATATTAACCAAAAAAACATGAACTCGAAGACTTTTGATATTTGTCTTTAAAATGGAGTAAAAATTGAGTGAAATCAACTTTTTACTGAATAATCAATAAATATATAACAGTAAAACATTTGATAAAGGAATACGTTATCGTTTTTTGGAAGAAAAACAATAAAAATATTAAGATCAAAATAAAATAAGCAAATTCATGTTTAAGAAGTGTGGGAATACGATTGGGCCATGCATCTCCTCAGAATGAAAATCTTCAGTCTCTTAATCGTTTGACCCCTCGTTGTGTTTGTCGGTTCTTCGCAAGTCGAATCGAGATGTATGATCCGGGACGGTCCCATAAGGAAAGACGAGGCGAAAACAAAAAGTTGAATAAATATTTATCGAGAACAAGTTTGTGTGATAAAAATGAATGTAGCGTCCTCTCTTTTTGTTTTGTTGTTCTCTGAACTGAAAAACTTTTCAGCTTATCTGCAAGTCTGTCTGTTTGTTCTCCATTCTCTGGTACACCCTCATCCATCTCTTCTGTGTCTGTTCTCTCAGCCTATCTTTTTCTCTGTATTCCCAGCTATCTGTACTCTGGTTGTATATATCCTCTACGTCTCTTTCCTTCTGTTTTTCTCGCTCTGTCTGTGTCTCTTCTCTGACTCTGTTACCCCATTATCTGTTCTGTATCTATCTTCTATCCCTTACTAGTAGCAGACTCCCTCACCCGATTGTCTTCTGGTTGACCTTCTGTATATATGGAGAAGCGAACATGCCTATTTG
This sequence comes from Sepioteuthis lessoniana, assembly GCA_963585895.1. Classification (NCBI taxonomy): domain Eukaryota; kingdom Metazoa; phylum Mollusca; class Cephalopoda; order Myopsida; family Loliginidae; genus Sepioteuthis; species Sepioteuthis lessoniana. The sequence goes on along the minus strand of OY757926.1, from coordinate 909,392 downwards.
CGTACTTTCAGCCACCTAAGACTGGATATAAAAACACAAGCAGATAATCAGACTCCAGGAGACCCTTAACGGTATGATAATACATTTTTAAGTCGTTGTTCCCATTTTATCTGGCATCTGCGTTTTATACTAGCAGGGCTGAATTAGTGAGATACCCATGCAAATATGTCTCGGCCCCTGTACTGACACACACACATATATATATATGCGTACGCATACACATACCAATGGGTCAACTCATACCATACTCTTGTATACTCCTGCATGTACACACATACACACATACATTGATCTAAGTCTGTATACTAGTGTCGCAGAAGAATTTATTATATACACACTGATAAGTTTTGACGATGTTAGAAGTGTTTGTCGAAAGCGTTCGAACACTGAAAGAGAATATTCCTTATTCACAAGTTTTGATCAGTTACATTTAGAGTGTGTGTATGTGTGTGTGTGTGCGTGTGCGTGCACGTGTGTGATTATCGTAGATAAATCTTAATAGGAAAAAATGTAAACGTATTGTAATCAAATGCGAAAGTATCAAAGAAAACAGTATTTTTTATTTATAACCTCGACATGTTACATGCTTACATACAAACTCATTATTTATACGTAATTCTGATATCATTCTAATAACCAATCCAATAAAACACATATTTTCATACCATTCATATTAATGGTCACTTGAACACATCATATTTGCATATGTGCGCAAATGCAACAGCTGATTAACATAAAGTTTCATTACTACAAAAATGTCAAGAAGATAGAATTCACTCATTTGTGGTAAATCTCCGTTGAAGCAGGCATGACTGAACCACTGGTTTTAGGCTGTTTGAACAAAAATTATCTGGTGACTGGTCAGCTTCAATAAAAGGCCAAGATACAAAAATAACCAGTTTATATTGAACGAGCATTTCATGCGAAATAAAAGACAATTTTCAATGAATGAAAGCAAAAAAAATAAAAATGAAAATAAATAAAAAATAATTTTAAAAAATGAAAAAGAAAAAGAATAAATCATTACTAAATAAGCATGAATAATGCAGAAAAATATTTATGTAAATTCAATGTTTTTTTTAAGTCATAGTAATATAGTAAATGAGAGATTTTGATGAAAATAATTTTCAGCTGGAAATCTAATTCAATAGTAGACAGGAAAAATTGATTAAAGCTGTAAGGATTACATCTTTTGGTTGCCAAATCATAGCTGCTTGCTGGTGTGACTAAATATCATATAAAAGAAGGGCCAACCAAAATCAAATCTCTTCGGTTTTGCCGCGTGTATCTACATTCCTGACCACACCGACAGCGTGTCATATGGCGCACGATACCATGTCTTGATATCAGTTTTCACGCAACAACTTCTATTATATCTCATATTTACTTAATTAAGAACACTCAGTTTATACCAAAAGCCTTTTAAGACTTTTCTTCGTACAACTTTTTATAAGATCTTTCTTATATCTTATAGGATATAAAATCCTACAACCAACAGGTGAAGTACAAATAAGTAAGAAACGCCCACATGTAAAGATCAAAATCAGTAAAATAAAACCTTTAGTAAAAAATTAGGATCTAAAATTAAACAAGAGGTTTCTGGAATCTGATTGGACATAAAAATTACGTGCCGTTGTTTTCGCGCAGTTGAACTTCAAATTAACTCTAAAACAGTAGACACCTGCACCGCCAAGCAGTAAGCACCTACATTTTCTGTTGCAGGAGACTAGATCATGCAACTGCTCTCCAGTTCACGAACGACAAATCTGCTCGGACTCTCATCAGCATTCCGAGGTTACATCGACGACCCCCACCCCGGTTAACCAAGGACTCAATAAACTGGGTTATCGATCATTCAGCCTCTCCGGCATATGCATCCTCATCATCGACCGTCTCCAACTACGTCTACGACCTAAGCATACAGCTACACCTTCGATCGGCACCAAGCACCAAAACCATTCTTGAGACCATCCTAATCTTCTAGACGCGCTGTCGCCAAGAACTTATTGACAGCCGAGTCTACAATATACTACAGCATCGACTTTCAACTCTGCAGAGACTACACAGACATTATACAGCAACAGCGATTCTACACCCATGCATACATTTTGCGTACGGTTCGCTCAATAAAAACGTGACATTTTAAATTTAGCCACTAGTCCTTGTCATTTGTCCAGTCCTCTGTCAATCACTTCAACTATAAAAGTTTGTGGGATCAACAACAAATCTATGTCTCCTATGTATTGATGAAGCCCTGTTCTACACACTAAAGTGCTGGATTGTATCGAAGAAATCCAAATAACACTTATGATATCTCTGTCTCTGATTAGTCAGCGGTATATTGGTTGTTATCGGAAACAGGGATTATTAAGCAGGTTTATATTGCTCATCGTGAATTGAGAATAATGTTGGGAACTTCCCTTACTGAAACTTTAGAACGAGAGAATTCAGTACGAGATTGAAGTTAGATAGAAGATGGTTTGAGTTGTTCAAAGTTTGAGTTGTTCTGCTGTTAGAAACATTTTTTGGCTTATATGTTTACCTTGTTTAATGAAGACGTAATGATCTTAGGACTTTTGATGATAGTTGCTATTAGTGACTTTTCTCGTTTAAGAAGTTTGTTCGTTATCCTCCAAAATTCGCGTGAACCCACAATAAATAATTGTCTCCACGAGGTAATTTCGTTGTCACATGCCAATCCCATAATCCATCTCAGTCCCTCTTTTCCCCGTTCTTTGAACGGTAAATACACTCTTCCTGTTTCTGTTCTTTGAACATTTAAGACGTTCATTATTATCTTTGTTAGGTGAATAGTAGAGAATTTCCCTCACCACTCGGAGATGGGTGTTGCTGGAGTTGAAATGTAAAGCCAGGACGTTTTACTCACCATCAAACTCAATTAATTCTTTGATCATTTTTGTACCTCTTTCATATACTGCTTGTTTATGGAATGATATGTGCACAGCTTATGTTGGGACACGTTTGTGTGTCGTTAATACTTTTTATTTCTTTATTATGTATGTATTAACGTTCTTATATGTGTAAATGAGTTTATCTTGTCTATCCTTCCGTTTATTCAGTGTTTGTTTATTATTTGAAATACTAATACTAATATTGGAGCTTGTTGAGTGGGGGGCACGACTAAATATCTTTTCTAGCGTCAACTCACCAGTCTTACCGTTACAGGTTAATCCTCACAAGAACAAATCCATTTGCCATGATGAAAACGATTACGGGCTGTTCGAAAAGTCTAAAGTCTAATCATACCGATTCTGGTTGGTTGGTTGGTTTTACGGCGTGTAAATTTACGTTCAGTCATTTTTAGGCAATGGTTTAAGTAACTAATGATAATATTTTTTAAACAATTTTCGCTTTAAGTAATTATTCTTAATAATAATAATAATAATATGGTTTCAAATGACTATCCTTATTTGATAATAATTATAATTTATTTGGACATTTATATGGTTTCAAGTATTCTTATCTAATACCAATGATTTTCAAACAGACCTATTTGACTCATAAAATGGAACATTAAGAGGTACTACCACTTTAGGTCAGAGTGAACCTGGGAGTAATAGCAATGAAGGAGTGACTTTAAACTCCCTAGTGTTTAAGAACTGGGGTCTCACCAAGGGAGGTAATTTAGTAACATACCGAGGAGATCCCTTTTTTGGAGCAGTTTAGCTCTCTGCAGAAGATGCAGTCGACTATTCTTGGCTCTGATGGTAAAGCAACTATTTTAATGATTGTAAGGATTATGAAGATTTGTTGTTTTTTTTTTGTTTTGTTTTTAGGGTTTTGAGTTTAGATGTCTGACTCTGTTGGTTTTGTTCCTACCCCATCTCAGGAATTCCTGAAGGAAAGGAAACGAAGATTGAAGATACCTTTTGAATTTCAACTTTATTTCTGCGTTCAACAACCATTCAGTGGGCAAGGAAAATTCTTCCTAAATCAAATTGCAAATGGTCGCGTCTCCCAGACAAGGTGTTAAAATATATTAGTCGCTTTCGGTGGTTGATAAGTATAAAATCGGTGAACTTAGGTTGCTTGTTTCGGCGTATCGGCTCGCTAGCAGCAGATATGGTGTTTGGCTACTGCACCAAATCATCCACATGTTCGCTGCTAGCGGCCACGTGAAAGATGGTCCTTTCAGTTTTAGGGGTCCCGCTCAAGTTAGGTTGAATTTCTCCTTTTCACAGGGACGATTCCTTTTCTGGGCATGCGGCATGCGTCGCCTACACTTCCTATCAGAGGCCTCTGGAAATTTCTGCACTTTTGGAATGTATTTTATTTTATTTATTTTATTCTTTTTTCTATCCACTACATGATCAATAGCCGCTGCACATTCAAGTGTGAATCAAATTTGAGAATTAGGCTTATGTTGTTATTTCTCATGGAGAATAATGGCATTAATATCAGCAAGCTGTCATTCAGCGATAAAAAGGTTAGTTTTGATGCTTTTAAACTGAAGATATATTCGCGTGGTACATAAGCCAATAATAAACGATTATCCAAATCAGATTTCTTATATCTAAACACAGTGCGAGAAAATAGCCCGTTAAATGATTCTTTGCACTCAGTGACAAGAGAATAGTTAGATCTTCTGAAGTTATTAACAGGTTGTTAAAAATAGATCTAATAAATTTGCTCATTGGCTATCAAAATCAGGAATATGATTGGTTTATTAATAAGCTAAGTTAACTAGTAAGCAACTGCGAAGTCAAGCAGTAGTGCCCAATTTTTTTTTATCGCCAACCCTACTACAGTTTTCCAAAAATCTACTTATATTCCAAGCACATTCACAGCGACCATAATTTTAATAAGACAAAGTGAAACAAAAATTGTTTTAATGAGAAAATTTATTTATATGAAAAATAAACTTAAACATTAAGATACAAATTAACTCTGTTTTTTATTGTTATAAAAATTGTGGAAAAAATATTAAATGCAAATTAATCCGGAAAAAAATCGCTAAAAATCGGATAACAGTCTAAACTAGTTTGTTTTACAATTGTTATCGAGTTTAACAATTTGCATAATAAAGATATCATTTTATCTTTGGGTTGAAAAAATATTCACTTCTTTAATTACAGAAACATAATTTTGATTTTGGATAAATATCAGTTAAGTATGCAATTCTTCATGAATTTCCATTTTTCGGCAAGTTAAAAGATACGGCCTGTATTTTTAATTTGTCAAAAAATGGAAATTTATAATCGATTAAATATGTCAACAGTTCTTTTCCACAATTCAAACATTCTAGTGGGAATATTATTTCTTGATGGCCACTAAACTTCTATATGTAATTGTGTTGTGTTGTAAAATCTACCTATATATTTATATAAGACTTTAAAAACGCGATTGCAATAGACGAGATTTAATAAAATGTATAATCCACATTGCTTCATTAAAAACCGATTTTAATGTAACTGAAATCTTTTTTGTAAATCTGTTTTGTAGCATCGATATCCTGTTATTAATATAACTGTTTTTTGTAACAGTTTTTTGCAATGTTCTCGAATGCAATTAATGGTTTGTAGTTGCAAACTTTCACATAAAAGTGGATCTTTTTTCGCGCCAAAATAAAATTGCTACAATATCAGTGAACTAATTTATTTGATATTATGAATTGATGCATCCATGACATTCATGTAATTACGGAAAAAAATTTGCTTTAATGCAACAGCCAATATTAATTGTTAATTGATATTCCTTGATATAATAATGTTGAAAAGAGACACAACATCCATTTTTCCCAACTAAATTTGCATCAAATACGCACGAGACGTATAGAGTTTCGGGAAATTGTTAATTTCTCTAACACTATATTTTTCTAGGCAACACAAATGAATGACGAAACTTGTCTTTAACAACACAACAAAGAAAGTTTTTTATTTGCAGCTTTGAATATGGTTTGCTTTTGGTGCTGCAAGACTCGTGGAGTTTAGGCTTGTTAGTGTTGGAGACGAAATGGCGTAGCGGGATGTTGATATGGCAGCGTGTGTTGCGGGACGTGTGAGGGATTGTGTTTAGAGTCACCGAATAGTTTTGTATCTGGTATTTTTGGGGGGAGAGTCTGCGTTGTCTCCATGTGTGGACCAGAGGTGAAAAGGGAACTAGTGTCGAGAGCGGAGTTACGCTCAGATCGACATAGCCAATTTTGGGGTGACACAAAGTTGGGCCTGTGCGAGGCATGTTGTATGTTTCTAATTTATGTTCAACTGGTATTCCTCATAGGAAATCCATAAATTAGATGGTTCCCCCGTGAGTGTCCATGTTGCTGCTGCTGGTGTTAGAGCCACAGTGAGATATCTACACTGGGCTGCTCGTCTAACTAAAAAGCATCGCTAAGTAGGGACGGCCAGAGGAACGTCTGTTCTGGTCGCCGTCTCAAGCCAAAGAGACTGGGTTTGACCGCTCACCCGTTTTGCTAGCCGGAAATGAAGATCCGGGCTGAATAGGATAAGTCATCCTGACTGGGTGAAATCAAGTGTTGAAACAAATTGAGCGCCAAACCAAAATACGAGATTTTTCTCTTCTCTACAGACGATATCTCTTCACTGTAACATCTTTTATATAATGCATTTTCCTAATTTGTTTAAAAAATGATCAATAGGAAATTTTAGAATCATTATGCATCTCAAGTTTCTTTACAAAAAATGTTTGATAATGTTTAGGTACAAAATAAAGAACATCTAGAATTTCTTCATCAACATTAGTAACTGCAAACGACAAATAGGATGATAGCCCATTCGGCTGGGTAGTGGCTGTAGGATACACCGACAGGATCTCTACTGAGAGGCAAGACTCTCCCAACGAGTGTCTTTAATATGACATTAAACAATCTGATGGTGAGGCTCTAGTCATACTGGAGCTTTGGGGAATGTGGAGTATCATTGCCGTCATTACCAGGTCCACTCTGGCTTGGAGTGATAGCACCTGATAGGGTCCTATCAATAGGTCAAATAGAACTGTTTGACATTTAAACTGAATGCAAGCAAAAGACACACTAAATTGAATTGTTAGAAGTAGAACAGTTTATCATTTAACTATGTGTAAAGAAAATGACTGATGTTTAATTGAATTGTTAGGGATATATAGCAATACTTGGAACCATTTAACTTTGTTGGCTTATGCTATGCCATGACTGTTTGATCATTAAACAGTGCGTATCAACAAATAAGCTTAAAAATCATATAATTAATATATATGTAAAAACAGAATTTGACATTAACTAACCTACAATGATTGATATGCCATAAAACCAAACCGAGCCAAATCTTATATGTTTAATATATATGTATGAAGAGGATTAGATATTAAATAACCTACAATGGTTGACATGCCATAAAACCAAACCCAACCAAATCCTATATATCTAATATATATGTATAAAGAAGATTTACTGGATTTTGGCATAATGTTTAGAGTGTTCGTCAATTGCCCGGGAGACCAGGGTTCAATCATACCAAACACTCAAAAATGGTACTTGATAGCTCCTAGCTTAACCACTCATCACTATAAGGTGTGGATCAAGGGTAAAGTGGAGCAATCCAGGGAATGGAGTAGCGCCCTCCCCTACACCTTGGTGTTGTAGCTATCCCCCTCGACTACGGTCACCAACCTTACTAACTTATGCAGAGGATTTGGCATTAAATAACCTACAATGGTTGAAATACCATAAAACCCAACCAAACCAAATTCTATATATTTAATCTATATGTATAAAGAGGATTTGATATAAAATAACCAACAATGGTTGACATATGCCATAAAAGCAAATACTATGACATTTAAGTTGTTTTTATCCTTCTTTTTCGTAGATATATCTACAGAATTAGAGTTGCAGATTTTTCTTATGAATTATTTATCAAACTGAAAATTTTCTTATTAAACTGGAAATATAGAATTACAGATTCTATATAATTTGCAGATTCTATATAAAACTATACTTGAGCAAAGTATACAAAGAATTATAAAACGGAATGAGAGTGTTTTTAGGTGGACAAATTATAAGGACTTAACCCGAAGTGAAAATTGAAACAGTCGAGAGATTTATCTATTTGCAAGCACAAAGTATGAAAACTGTAAGTCGCATCTAAACAAAGCGTTTAATACCATATTAAGGGTAGAAAAGAGGCGAAAATATCCTTATAAGTAGGGGCAAAATAAGAAACAAAATAAGTTTGCTCAAGTATTTTCGTTGTGCGCCTAATTAGAATTTAAGTATGGTAGAAGAATGGTATTTGCAAAGTTACTGGTGATGAAGAAATGGCAAATAATGGCAAAAGATATCTTAAGAAGAGTCCTTTCTTTTTTCTTTACCCAAAGTTTTTAGATTTTGTGAGAAGATGGTTGGTTCTGTAAGTTGGCCGAGCGCGACTCGAAGGCTCATTTTTCAATAGCTACTACACTGAAGTGTAGAAGAGGGTGCTACTCCTTTACCTTGATTGTTCCACTTACCCTTGATCTGAACCATATAATGATGAGTGTTAAGCAAGGCGGCATCAAGCACCGTCTTTTGAGTCTTTGGTTTGACTCGACCTGGGGTTGAATCCCGGTCTCCTGAGCCATAGTTGAACACTAACCATTATGCCAATGGTCGTTACTGTACACAGTCTAAAATTCAGGGTTGAGCGGTAACCGACCGTTAACCGGCCGGACTTTCACTGACACCATGAAAATGTACTCCCAATGCGTCGAGCCGGATCCAAATTTAAGGGGTCAACACAAAGAGGGACCGATTTCATAAACAGCCGCCCGGCCCCTAACTACTTTAGGTTATCTTTTTGCCAATTATTTATGCTTTTTTAATGAGCAAATTAGGCTTCGTGGAACTGTCTCTGAAAAGTATTTTCTGACTCTTTAATTACCTTTGGGGACACGAAGCTTTCTAGAGCCCTTTTTCTCGAAGGTTCTTTGATCCCAAACTCCTAAGTACAGGCAGGCTGTTGATCTTAAGTTGAACACCGTAACAAAAAATTCCTCATACAGTGTGAATATAGAAAAAAGGAATTTTTTTTCAGTCTCATTTTCACAAATTTTATAGAAGTTAATGTTGGTGTGATTGTGTGGTGGGGTGCGTCTTTCCGGTTTTCAAGAATCAAAATTCCTTGCAAATTTATAATTAAAACACAATAAAAAGATAACTTCGATTTTTATAAACATACATTTGTACAACTTTGTAACAGCAAAGAACAAATAAGAAAAACAATTGGAGCGAAATATTTGTCCTTTTTTGTGTGTTAAAGTCTGACCTTAATAAGATATTGATATGTGTCTATTGGATATTAAAATGTGACCAAACATTGTAGTAATTGCCTGGTTTATCATGTCAAAGTGAAAGGTAAATGGAGAAAGAGAGAGAGAGAGAGAGAGAGAGAGAGAGAGAGAGAGAGAGAGAGAGAGAGAGAGATTGTTTACGTGCCTTTCTCCACTGAACTTTTGACTCGCTATCTTTTTATTTATATCTTCTAGCACATTCTAAAACTGATCAAAAACAAAGAAAGGACTATTGTGTTTGTCTCTTTAAGCAATTTAGATGTCATGTGATCTGTCTTCTGCTATGTCGATCATCATCATTAGCAGCATAAAAATATTGAAAAATAGGCTCCTGGTGATTTATTTTTGTCTACAGGGGCCCGACAATATTTTTCGGGCACTTTAGTATTCGACTTTCCGAGTACCATAGAGTGGAGAAATTCCTTCAATAGAATAGCATAAACATATAAAGACAATACCTGTAATAAAAATGGAAGAAAATTGATTAGGTAAGGAAGAATATTTAATTTTCATCATTTTTTACAAAACACACGCGACATTATTTTTCGGACATCGTTGAAAAACTGTTAACAGTCTGTAATATCACCTTTCTTCTCAATAACTTTTATCAATCTCTCTTCATAATGATCAAACATATGCACAATAACACCTCTACGTGTTTCTATTAGTTGTCTTTTTTGCTCCAAGTATTCGTTCCCATAGTTGAGCCTCTTTCGTTATTTCAGGTCCATCATAGACAAGTTGAGCGAGCATTTCCCAAACATTTTCTATTAAATTTACATCTGGGCTTCTTGCAGGCCATTCCAAAGTAGTCATATTCACTTTAGCCATCCATTCTTTCATGAGTTTTGACACATGGATGCTGCAATTGTCTTGTAGAACGAAATCATTCCCCATCTCTCTTCTTATCCTTGGTAGGGCTTTCTCGTCCAGCAACTGTTTGTAGCTTTCGCTGTTCTGTCGTCCTTTCAGCCACTCCAACCATATATTTCCATTAGAAAAGATCATACCCCAAACCATAACTCCTCCTCCTCCTCCTCCTCCTCTTCCCATCTGTCGTTTGTTCAGTACAACAGGGTCACCCCCTCTCGGCCAAGTACACCATCCATCGGGCTCATCAAACTTGAAACGCTTCTCATCAGTAAATATAACCTTCTTAAAGTCAACATGCTTTGTTAACCACCTTTTAGCACACTCCAGTCTTGCTCCTTTGTGTTTCTTTGTTAGTGTAATTTTTTTCTTAGCCTTTGTATACTTCAAACCAATCCTATGCAGCGTTCTTTGTACAGTTCGGATGTTTACATCCAATTCACATTTCTCCTTCACTTTTCTTGCTGCAACTTTTTCTCCAGATGTCAAAAGCCGTGTCACAGTCCTCTTTATTCTCCTTTCAGTCCTCTTGTCAATTGATCTTTTCCGCCCTCTCTTCTTTTTCCGCTCGGAGTTTGTTTTCAGCATGTATTCGACCGTTGATTTCGACAGCTTCAAATCCATGGTGATCCTTCTGATGCTGAGGCCATCTTCCCGCTTCTTCCGTGCCAAACAAACGACTTCTTTTGAATGCATTTTACCTCATTAAACTTAATTGTTTTGCCAAGAAATGTCCGGACTATTTATGCTGTTAGATTGTCCTATGTTAACATAGTAGTCGGGGTGTCAGTGCCCCAGAACAGTGTACAAGCAGAAAATCTGCACACAGCAACATATACATGAACATAGCTCTTAATAAAATAGGATTTTTTGTCATGTCCGAAAAATAGTGTCGCGCAAGTTTTCGCAAAAATCACAAAAAACTAAAATTATCAAAGCCAAACTAAAAAAAATGATTACACTAGTAATGGAGTTTCACTCCTCAACTACGTACTTACAATCTCAAAGGTTTTTGGCACTAGTGACCACCTTGAAGTACTTTTTTCAAAGTGACCGAAAAATATTGTCGGGCCCCTGTAGTGCACCCAAACTTGACGGCCGAATGCCAGATTCCAAATTTGTAACTGACGTGTTAATATATTGATAAAAGAATTATTTCAGTTTGTTCATTTAGAAGGTGTAGTTCTCAACTTTAAAAAAAAGAAGTGTTGAAATGTCTGCTCGAATCTGATTGGCTGTTTTGAGGTTGTGCCGTTAGCCCCCGCCCTTACTGTTATTAAGTGAGACCCACAAGGGTTCTCTCTCTTCTTTTTATTTTTTGAGCACCTCGAGTAGTGTAATGGTTAGCAAGCTTGACTAGCAAACCTCTACGAGTGAGTTCGAGTCTTACTGGGTGCCCCATTCATTCGGCCTTGTGCCACGTCTAAGCAAAACGCTAAATAAATTACTACTTCTTTTGTTTTTTTTCAGCATGTGCAGAAACCGTGCATGGCTCACTCTTTGGCTTTGCGAGCTCTGGTTTGTTCACCTTCGACTTTAGACAATTTTTTCTTAAGCAAGGTAGATTGAGCAAATAAGCCTAATTAGTCGCTATAGGCTAAGGTTCTTTTCCTTACAAGTTTTTTTTTTTGTTATTTATTGAAATAATAAGCCTACTTTAGGCTAATTGTGGTTTTGGTATGCTGTTCCCCTTCAAAAGAAAGTTGAGTAAAAGGTTTGGAGGCGGTATTATTGGATCTTTTGCCGACAAAGGAAGCTGTTGGCCGAGTCAGAAGATGTGGTAAAAGCCTCTGTATACCCAGAAGAAAATTCAAGTTGAAACAGAAAGATATTCATCTTTAAAAGGAAGAAGCGTTGATCTACTCGAAACTTCGTTTTCAACAAGTCTACACAAGAAACTAGAAGAACATGGTTGTCCTGGTTGATTCTACACTTGAAGACGCCGAGAAGAATAAACCCTAAAAATTGGCTTAAAAATGAACTTTGACATAAAATACCAAAGAAAGGTATTTTAACATTAACAAAAGTTAAAACTGACCGTAGGTGATTGACGGCATTATTTCGTGCAAGTCAGTCGATATATTTCTTTATAACCTTTTTTTGTTATAATATTGTCGCCTGAATGTATGTTATTTTTGTTACCTTATTCAATGTTTTCGACAAGCATAGAGAAAAATACGCAAAGCCGGATTTTGTAAAGTTTATTTCTCTTGAAATAAATTACTTTGTGGGAACTAGTTGCGTTTGTTTTTAAGAAATATACAGGCGCTTCTCTTTCAGGTTACAAAAGTAAGCTTCCCTTCACCCCCCCTTTTTATCTCCTTTATTCTTTATACTTTTCTTTCCCTTTTCCAGGCCTAACAGTTACTAGTAGATAATTTCTTGTGCTGGACAAAGATAAGGTTTACTTGATTTGCGTAGAGTTATACTTAATAGCAACTAACATTCGGATAAATTTGTTAACTTTTCATGTGTTGGTTGTTATAATTTGAGACCTAAAACCTGGCATATTTTTTTAAGTGAGCACGAATTCTCATATCTTTCATATTTCGTTTCTTATATCTTGCATATTTGAATTCTCATAGAAGTTAAAACATTTTTTTTTCAATATCTTTTAGTATTTTGCTAATAAATACACATTTTTCACAATAGAATTTGCACATACCATTATTAAATTCAAAACAATTTCTCTAAATGATATTTCTTTGTGTTTGTGTGTGAGTGCAAAAAAGGATTTTGAAATAACAATCAACAATAAAAAAAAAAAAAGAAAGAAAAAAGCTGTCTTATTTGCTCGAAACAGAAAATTATTTGAAAGAAAAAAATTATTGGGACTTATTTTTCTAAATTCTGAAAATGTTTACTACTACTACTACAACTACTACTATCAAAATGCAACTTCCAGGATTTACTTTTATGTCTGCCATCAACTTCTATTTGTAATTAAAATTTCTTATTGAATCAAAAACTTTGTAATTATCTGATATGTATTAATATAGATTCGGCAAAATTGCACCAACAAATCATTGCAACAATTGCACAAACATAAAAATCTTATATTTCCTATCAATCGATGAATTTCCATAAGTCTAACTTTTATATTTTTATACTTATTAAGGGTGAAGTAACTGGAAATCAAATGACAGAAGTAGTTAATACATACCAACCAGATTAGAACAGCAAGATCAAGTTATCAATAAAAATTGCTGACTAAACGTTTTCAGTCCAATTAGAAGTACAACTGAATCTTTTCTCCTACTTAACATTCAGCTGCATTTATTAATGGCTACACTGATTATCAAGTTTAACAAGATATTTCACACACCATTTTTACTTCTTACATATCAGTAGCACATATGAACTTCTCAATATGCTTCTCAATACGTGTATTGCTATGGTTGGAGGTAGAGTATTATCTTAAATCCCCAATCACTAAGAATCTATGGCCTTGTTGGTTGGGGTTTGGAGTGTTACAACATACAATGAGAAAAAGCTTAATTTAACACAAGACAAACAAGGAACATCTAATAATTAAACAATTTTTATAAAACAGAAACGTCAACTTGGATTTGAATGTTCAAAAGTTCTCCCTTGTGAGTAGTAAATTTTCGAAGTGGTGGAAAGTCAGATACCAAGAAACAGGGTAAAGGAAGAGAATGTTTTTAAAGAGTACTTATTCCTTTTTTCTTTTCTTTTCTTTTCTTTCTTTCTTTCTTTTATGGTCAGGTAGTGGAACTAGCAGAGAGGTAGTTTCGGCTCTTAACTCGAGGGCGGACGTCACTTCTCTCCTGGTTATCGCGTCTTCGTTCTTTCTTGTGTCTCCTTTTGTTCTCACTGATTTGGTTCACAGATACCTGGGTATTTATCTCTCTCCACCGGCTCCAAATTCGCTACTCCAAAATCCTTCTAATTTTGGCGCGACTGCTTCCCATTGGCTACTTTACTTTTTATTATTTTTCTTTTTTCTGATTTTTAACCGGATGGATGCGTGGAGCCTTATGCGTGGCGACGCGTTTATACATTTTGTATCTGGCAGCCGACGAGTCAATATCCGGTTGGGAGTTTTACTGTTAATTCCTAAATCCCCACAAATCAATATCAGTATGAATATATCAGTGATATACTAACACGGAACTCGGTGGAAGGAAAAATAAGATAAATGTATTTGTATATACAAGAAAATTTAACCTTTTGTATTCATGATATACATAGCAATGGTATTAAGAAGAAAGAATGCAAAAACGTGTCCCGACAGCAAATGCCGATATTGTTTCATGAACAAGCAGTTTGTCGATGAGGTCAGTTACTGTTTTTTAACAGTAAGTATTGAGTTTCTTTTCAGTCATTGGTCGTGATTTGTTGATGAAGTGTATGTTAAGTGTACAAGCAATACACACACACACACACCCGTCCCCTTCCAGATCCCGACCCCTGGTCTGGGTAACTCTCCTCATACGAGGATCCCCACTTTCCTGTATGACGACTCAATAAAGATAGTCGCTGTTCTCCCTAGCGCTGTGTTGTCTTTATCTCATATTAACGTCTACACACGTAACATGGCGGCAGTTTGGAAATGAAACACGTCTCTACGACTACCAAAGAACGACAGGTCGAGTAAGCTGTTTTTTCCTTGTTTTTATCTCTGTCTATTTTCTACGTCTTTCGGGGACCCACGTGCGAACTGCATAATCCATTTCGTCTCATAACGGGGACCCAATTTAGTTCAGTTACATTGTTGGATGACTACTCGCCGTCATCACGGAATTTTTTGTTGTTGTTTACTGACAGTTACTGGAAGTGAGTTGTTTTTGTGACTAATTAACTCTGTTTAGACTCCTTTTGTATCACGATCATGTCTAGCGAGGAAGCAACAGCCACTACTACTACTACTCTGTTAACTGACATGGCCGGCTTACACTTCGGGGCTGCCGAGCGACTGGTGTTTAGTGGGAATAAGGCAGATTCCTGGAACTTGTTTTTTAAAAGATGGTCCAATTAGTCACTACTGACCTGACTGGACTGCAAACCTAGGGAGATTCAAGTTGCCATACTCGCGAACTGTTTAGGCGACGACGCCATGAGGATATACCAAGGTATACAGTTTGACACCCTAGATTCGGACCGTACTGTACAAGATATACTGCAGGCCCTAAGTGAATACACTTTCGGAATCGTCATTGAAACGTACGAGAGATTTGCTTTCCGTCAGAGGAAACATGAGGAAGCTGAAGCTTTCGACACCTTCTATAATGATCTAAGAGTCCTATCAAGGACTTGCAATTTTTGCTCTAAATGCAATGACTCAAAGCTGAGGGACCAACTTGTGGAATGCATCTGCACTCGAAGAACAAAACAAGACCTCCTGAAACTCCAGAACCTCACCCTGCAGAAGAATGTAGACATTTGCAGGGCAGCTGAAAAGGCCTCTTTCACAGTCAAAGCATGGGAACAGAGTATGCTCCGGTAATGAAAGTATACAAAACTAACAGAGCTAAGAAACCAGCGCGACAAAAAGAATGCCTATTCTGTGGCTATTTACATGCACCAAAACGCAGCAAATGTCCAGCCTATGATAAACTGTGCAACACATGCAAAAAGAAAGACCATTTTGAGTCGAAGTGCCCCAACAAGGACAGAAGAGCTCCTAAACAGAGGAGCAGCATCTCAAAGAGAAGCAAGTGCAATGCTCCCTGACCACGCGTGCATCACTTTGACACATCATAAGAGCATGATGAAGATGAATAAGCCCACTGAGAGAATGAAGTGAAGTCCAGGAAGAAGCAGAGAAAAGACGCCAAGTGTCTCATGCTCCTCGACAAGCAGAAAATTATCCTCCAGATCGATACGGGAGCGACCATCAACACTCAACTTGCAAAGTTCGCTAATGAAATAAAACTATACAAGGGGGTTCTGACGATGTGGAACAAATCCCTAATGAAACCATTAGGAATATGCCGTAAAAACGTTAAAAACCCTAAGACGTGCAAAACATACTCAGTGGAGTTTGTCGTATTCAGAGACGAAGACGACTATCAACCCCTACTGGGGGGGCCTGCGAACAAGAACGCAAATGGGCCGAGTGGAGATAAAACAGCCAAATTTCCACCGCTTCGCAGCAGTTTACATAGAGAAGAACTACAGTGAAGTGTTTGACGGGTAACTCAGAAAGCTACCAAGTGTTACCACCCTGCAACTTAATCCAGATGCTGTTCCAGCTGTAATGCCCAATAGGAGGATACTTGTGGCGGTACGACTAGTGCTCAAAGAGGAATTAAACAGACTGACTAGATTGGGAGTCATTGAACCAGTCAAAAAACCCACTCCATGGGTTAGCCAACTCGTCCTCACCAGAAAGAAAAATGGAACTTTAAGAATAGACCCTCATGAACTTAACAAAGCACTCATGCGAGGGCACTACATCATGCCTATTCTCGAGGATGTCCTCCATGATATGAGAGGGGCAAAGATATTCACCAAGGCAGACCTATCATCAGGATATTGGCATATCGAACTTGAAGCATTTAGCAACCTGACCACATTCCAAACATGTTTTGGTCGATACCGCTGGCGTCGACTACCTTTTGGTCTAAACTCTGCAGCCGAAATATTCCAAAGGAAGTTGGTGGAGCAATTCCAGGACATGAAAGGCATCATCATCATTGCCGATGACCTGGTGGTTTATGGAACAAACTGGGAGGAACATGACAGGCAGTTTCATAACCTACTCCAAAAATACCAGACAAAAGGGGTAAAACTATATCCTGAGAAGTTGGAGATAGGCCTAGATGCCATCACTTTCATGGGACATCGCATCACCAAGGAGGGTATAGTGGTCGACCCAGAGAAAGTCCGGGCTATCACTGACATGCCAGCCCCAGAGACTATTGGAGACCTGCGCAGATTTCTCGGCATGATCAATTATGCTGGGAAATTTATCCCAAACCTCACAACAGTCCTAAAGCCCCTCCAGGACTTAACAAAAAAGATGTCACGTGGACATGGTCGGAACCACAGCAATCGGCCTTCAATATGGCCAAAGATTTGATAAGTAGAGCGCCGGTGCTCTCCTACTACGACCCACTTAAAGAACTCACACTTGAAAATGATGCGTGTGAGTATGACTTGGGAGCATCCCAGATCCAAGAAGAGCAACCAGTTGCCTACTCAAGCCGTTCCCTATCTGACACTGAAAAGAGATATGCCTGAATTGAGAAAGAGATGCTAGCAGTGATGTATGGTCTGGAAAATTTTCACCATTACACACATGGAAGGAAAGTGAATGTTTTTACAGACCACAAGCCACTTGTATCAATCTGCCAGAAGCCACTAGCAAAGGCATCTAAACGGATTCAAAATTTGCTAGTACACGTGCTCAGCAATACGATTTCTCAATAAAATACAAACCAGGAAAAGAAATTCTCACAAGCAGATGCACTCTCACGAGCGCCCACAGATGAACCAGAAGCAGAAAGTGAACAACTTGACGATGCACCCTATCAAAGACCGCTGGCTCTCAGAGATCAGATCCAAGACACTGGAGGACCCTATCATGAAAATACTAGCCGAGGTTATTGCTACAGCCTGGCCCAGTGACAAAAGACTATTGCCAGATTCATTAAAATTGTTCTTTGACAACAGGGTCAAGTTGACAGCACAAGATCGACTGATACTTAGAAGACTGAGAATTTTCATCCCCCTCGCCATGATATCAAAAATAAAACAAAAATATCACGTTGGCCACCTAGGCATAAACTCCTGCCTCAGAAGAGCGAGAGAACTGATATTCTGGCCAGGCATGTCTGCTGAAATACAGCAATATGTACAAGCTTGCGCCACCTGTGCAACATATGCAGATCGTCAACCAGCAGAGCCTTTCATAATCACAAAAGTACCAAAAAGACCCTGGCAACGAGTCGCTGCCGACATTTTCTCATGGGGTGGAAGTGAATATCTAGTCACAGTGGACCAGTAGAGCAATTTTTTAGGTAGAAAAGCTGAGCAACTCAACCGCAGATGCAGTGATTAGCCGTCTAAGAGGCCAATTCTCACCTAATGCAAAGTTCTCAAGAGATTGGGCGTTCACACATGAAACAATATCCCCAAGCAACAGTCAAGCAAACGGTGCTGTAGAGGCGGCTGTCAAGATAATGAAGCGCCTAATGCGGAAATGCAAGGCCTCAGGAGAGGGTTTACTGTTGGGGCTACTGAACCTTCGCAATACACCAACTGAAAGTCTCAACACTAGCCCAGCACAAAAGCTTTTAGGCCGACGCACAAAGTCAATGGTACCAACTACAGAGACCTTGCTAAAACCCAGTTATCCATACTCATATGATGAAGCACAAAATAAAGAAGACAGGAAACTAAAGCAACGGGCCACAGGTAGAGAACTGAGCCAACTTCACTTTGGCAGCAATGTTCGGGTCCAGCCTCTAAGACCTCACGCAA
The DNA here is from genome assembly GCA_963585895.1 of Sepioteuthis lessoniana. Classification (NCBI taxonomy): domain Eukaryota; kingdom Metazoa; phylum Mollusca; class Cephalopoda; order Myopsida; family Loliginidae; genus Sepioteuthis; species Sepioteuthis lessoniana. Next base: position 890,789 of record OY757926.1, on the reverse strand, counting down.
GGGAGTGGGAGGAAGCCACAACAAGAACAAAACTTACTGGCCGATCGTACGAAGTTGAGAATGAAAATGGACAGAGATACCGACGCAACCGTTGGTCCCCACGCCAAACAGTGCGATTAACACACTCATTCCCAAGACAACAACCGACAGCGACCGCTTACGGCCATCCAGAAGCAGAAAGTCTCACCTCATGACCGACCACAGAGAACCGTTGAAAGTAAGAGAATTATGGTTGATACGGGGGCTACCTCACACATTACCAAGGATATTGAGAGATTCCAAAATTTTGATGACTCATTCCAACCTGATAACCATTTTATAGAGCTGGCTGACGGTAGCAAGACGAATGGGGTCGCTTTAAAACGAGGCGACGCTGAGTTATGCCTGGTGAATACGAACGGAAACAGGGAGTCAGTTACCTTAAAAGGGGTATTATTTATACCCTCATGGACCGGACATTGGCCTAGCGGTTAGAGTGTTCGCCAATGGCCCGGGAGACCTGGGTTCAATCCCAGGTCGAGTCATACCAAAGACTCAAAAAATGGTACTTGATGCCTCCTTGCTTAACACTCAGCATTATAAGGTACGGATCAAGGGTAAAGTGGAGCAATTCAGGGAAAGGAGTAGCGCCCTCCCCTACACCTTGGTGTAGTAAGCTATCGAAAAGGGAGCCTTCGGGTCACCCTCGACTATGGTCGCCAACTTTACCTACAGGATATATTTTCAGTCAAGTCTGCCACGGCAAACGGGGCGGCTATAACATTTAAGAAAAACAAGGATGAGCTGATTCATAAAAATGGAACTAAATTTAATATATTCGTCCACAACAGGCTATATTATTTAATGTCTACAACGAACAAATCGGAAGATAGTTGCCAGGGCTGCTACGGTATAAATATTTGGCAGAGGATACTTGATCATTGCAACTACGATAACATTAGAAAATTTCCAAATGTGCTTAAAGGAATGAAAATTAAATAAAAAATAGGTACTCTAAACAAGAACTGTGAAATCTGTATCCAGAGAAAATTTTCTCACAGCAATCACATTTACTGATGATTTTTCCGGAGCAGTATTTGTGTATTTTTAAAAACAAAGAAAGATACTGTATCTGCCACAAAGAAATTTATCGCTGATACTGCCTGTTATGGTGAGATATGTAATCACGACCGGAACAGTTTATATAAGGGACCATGTCACCGGTCACCGGATAGAAAAACACGGAGAGACACCCTGAACTGAACACGCTAAGAACTACACATTCTCTCTCAGTAAATATTACAATAAACTTCTTCTTTATATATTTAAACCCATAGTACATATTATTTCCTTTATTTCCTTTCACGGTATCCTATCCCTTGATTATCCTTATATTATTGCCACCTCAGGATATATCACTGCCCCCCCCCCATGGAAGGATAAAATCCTTAAGATCAGATAACGGATCAGAATTCAAGTAGAATGATTTTCAGAGATTACTCTGTGATAATAGTATTCGACACGAAACTTCTGCGCCTTATTCACCACACCAAAATGAGACAGCAGAAAGAAATTGGCGAACCCTATTTGAAATGGCTTGATGCATGGTCATTGAAAACAACTTGCCTAAAAATTTATAGATCTACGCTGTAGTGACAGCTGCAGTAATCAGAAAAAGATGTTTTAACAACCGTCTAAAACAAACGGGAAGGAAGCCTAATCTATCAAAGATGAACATCTTCGGGTCAACATGTTATGCATACAAAAACTTAAAGAAGAAGCTAGATCCGAAATGTGAAAAAGGTATATTCGTTGAGTATGACAGAAACAGTCCTGCATATTTAGTCTTTTATCCTGAAAATAACAGAGTTCTCAAACACAGGCTAATAAAATTTATTAGCAATGTGACAAATCAGCAGACTCAGACCTGTCCAACTGATGATGATGATGATGATTACTCCCCCCCCAAAGAGTATGTACAAAATAACACATCAGCTACAACCCCTGACCCATAAATTAAGACAACAGAAACACAGGATAATGCACAGACCGAGGAAGATAGTAAGCTTCGACATTACCCCAGAAGAGAAAGAAAACCTCCTGAACACCTCAATGGCTACATTACAAGTTCTCAGGATGATAGTGACCTTGCATTAATTAACTTGGACTATTGTTATAAAGCCACATGCAATATACCAAGAACCTATAGAGAAGCAACAGACTCCTCAGATGCTCACTGCTATATTGAGGCGATGCATGAAGAACTGAAATCCCTAAAGGAAAATAATGTTTTTGAATTGACAATTTTACCTGAAAGCAAAAAGACAGTAGGTAGTAAATGGGTCTACACCACCAAGGAAAACCCTGATGGATCAAAAGATATAAAGCAAAATTCATTGCTCGAGGATTCAGCCAGAAAAAGGGTATAGACTATGGAGAAACCTTCTCCCCTACTGCAAACATCACCTCAATACGTATCTTGATGCAAATGGTGGTGCACTAAGATCTGATTGTCCACCAGATGGATGTAACAACGGCGTATTTGCATGCACCAACTGACTATGAAATTTTTGTGGACCCGCCTGAAGGATTTAAAACAAACAAATTAGTCTATCGGCTAAACAAATCTCTATATGGGCTGAAGCAATCAGGCAGAAACTGGAACAAAATGTTACATGAATGCCTCATCCAGAATGATTTTATACAAAACCCAGCAGACCACTGTGTTTATATGAAACAAAATGAGAGATTATTAATCGTATCCTGGGTTGACGATTTAATCATCGCAGCAGACAAAGTTATCTCCTTTAGTAACGTCAAGAAAATGTTGATGTCAGAATTTAAAATGAAAGATCTGGGAAAACTCAACCATTTCATAGGGATTGTTTTTCACATAACACAAGGATGTGTTAAAATGAACAAAAAAAAAAAAATACATAGGAAGGGTGTTGGAAAGATTTAATATGTCAAACTGCAAACCAAGAGCAACACCATATGAACTAAAAATGGATCTCAGTAACAACAGTGACCCTGTTGATTCAAGAAAATACCGTGAAATTATTGGTAGCCTATGCTGTAGGTAAATTATCACTGTATCTATTAGAGCCACGTCAACAGTATTGATTTGCAACAAAACATATTCTAAAGTATTTAAGAGGTACATCTCATTGCGAACTGTGTTACCAGAAAAGCGATGAGTTAGGGATCTTAGCTTACAGCGACGCAGATTGGGCGTCTGATCAGAGTGATCGACGTAGTACAACAGGATTTTGTTTTTATTTAAACAAAGAAAGCTCGTCTATCCCATGGAAGTCAAAGAAGCAATCTACAGTTGCATTGTCCACCTGTGAATCTGAGTACATGGCTCTTGCTAAAACAAAAGAGAGTTTATATCTAATTCAGCTATTAAATGGAATGGACCCTCAACAGAGATATAAACCTGAAAAAATACTTGGAGATAACCAAGGTGCAATCACTCTATCTAAGAACCCTGTGAATAGATAGATGTGTAAACATATCGATATAAAATATCATTTCATCAGAGATGCATTACACAAGAAGAAAATAGAGATAATCTATTGTCCAACCACAGATTTGATTGCTGACATAATGACAAAATCCATGACAAAATTAAAGCTAGAGAGATTCGAAAGATTTTTATTTGGACTTTAAACTCTTTTTGGATTGTGCTCTCATATGTATGGAAATAATTAAAAGTATTAATATGAGAACATGCGGGGGTGTTAAAAAGAGGTAAATCAAGTTCGATAACCCAAGCGGTTGTTTTGTGTAACTCTCCTTTTTGTGAAATAAAATTAATTTTCTAATCTCCTTTTCTAGAAGCACACGTGTTTTATTTTTCCTTCGTCTAATTTCGCTTTACATATCCTTATCTTAAGACATGGCAACTTCAACAAGTTCCATCAAAGAAAATTTATAAATTATTCTCCCCCCCTCTCTCTCTATATATATATAATGTTAAAATACTCTCAAAACTGTTACATCGCTTGCACCACTTTAAACTTTAGTAACGGTTTTGACAAATTCTGTTTTAACATTACTGCAAAGCATAGGGAGTTTATAACTTACCGTCATTCTAGTTGTCCCTATAACACACACACACACACACACACACACACACACACACACACACACACACACACACACACACACAATATTTTAGGCAATGAGAATAGAAGAAAAATTCAAACTGGAAAAAAGAAAAAAATTGTGTATCCACATGGATCTTCTGGAAAGCAGAGATAGTCACTTGCAGAAATTGAAGGAATATGTACACCCTACAGTTCACCAGGAAAGAAGGAATAATCTTTTCAATAAAGTAGTTGAGTTGAAATTTTCAGGATGTCGTAACTGAGGAAAGTTGTGATTAATTTAACGATTCAAATTGATAATCTTGCAAACAATTTTTTTTAAATCTAAAACTGGAAAAATCTTCTTCTAAAAAAGAGTGAATATTTTTTTAGCGTTTCAGTTGTCAAGGTTGATAATGAGTGCAATAACTTTTTACCGTTATTACCACCAAGGCGTTGGTTATTGGAAGGTGGTTTAACTATTGTAATATTCCAAGATTCTTTATTAAGATATTTGAGTATAGTATAGAACACCGGAAAAAATATGGGAGAAAAAAGTCATAACTTTAGTTTGTGACTAAACGGAAAATAAAAAATAAAATGAAATGAAATAATCATTTATTTCATTTGTTATTGAAGAATAATGAATTACAAATCGACCACTTTGTAGTTGAGGGAGTAAAAGACCAAAGAAATATGGCGCATGTGGTTTGTGGCGACGTAATTTATAATTGAAATAATGAGAACATTTTCGGGATTATGGGTCTAAGTATTTTTACACTTGTATTCATTTTTAGCTAATTTTAAATAAAATTTATGTAAATGTTCTTCCGAATGATTAGTCTTTATTTTAAGTAGGTAATATTTTAATAAAGCAATTAGAATTTTATTCAAGTCATTATAAAATAAGTAATGATTTGAGAAAATATATGTTTACGATAAAGTCATATAATTAATACTTACGTTAAAACGGCTGAGGAGAAACAGGTACTGCAATTTGTTTCTAGTTAAGAAGTCGGGTAGCGAAACTGATCTGTTTTAACTATCTCATAGTCAGTTCAACGTTTTTCAAGTTATATCATGTGTATGTGGGTAGATGAGGGAGGGAGGGAGCGTCATACACGTGCGAATGGCTACAGAAAAATTGTTTAGTTCTTGTAACCAGGGTCATTAAGGCGTCAGAATGCTCTGAGCTTTTCCTTTTGTGCAAAGGAGAGTTGTCGCTTAAGGTGGACACTTTGACCCTAAGAAAGGTACACTGATATTATACTCACATCCTAGCAGAAATTACGGACAAAACAAACAAAATAGGAATCATGGACACACACACACACACACACACACACACAAAGATAGAGTTAAGTTTGTTCATTGTTTTGAAAATGATCAGGGATAGGTATTATAATTTTATTAAAAGGTCATCCCTTTTTTTACTTTCATAATTATTTAATCAATTAAAGAAGAAATATATATATATATATATAATATAAATACAAGAAATTGGAAAAAGAAAAAGGACATATTTTGCTGTTCAGTTTCTGAACCTGGTCAATTTGTAATGAGCAAAAGAACAGTGTATTGTTATTGTAAAATCCATCAAATCTCTTCTGATTCACCCACTTAACCCCTCACACACCGAACTACTAAAACACACAAAACACAGACGCACAGGCATCGACACTGTAGAAGAAAATAACAACTACCGGACGTTGACCCAACAACGGCCAGTGTCAAACTAAGAAAATCATGGCTTCTGTGCATAGGCTCCGCGCATAGTCTATCCAAAATCCCCAGAAAATTCTCAGTTATAAAAAAAAGTCTATTTTTCAACCAACCATATTTTTTCCACAAGTAGCATTTTCTGGAGCCGGCATTTGAAATCGGGAACACATAAATAGGCCAAACAGAGGTCACACGCCAGTTGAATCGTCGCCCGTCCCGAGAGCGTCACCCGATAACACCGTCCGACCAGATCAAAGCAACCGCTAGTCGCCGAATAGATACCCACCCCCCGTCAGCCAGCCAGATATTTCATCCGCTTGTTTATTTCATTTATTCAATAAACAAAATAAACTAAATGTTCTCGCCAGTCTTATATTTTTTTGCAACCACACGCTTGTATATATAACAGTATAATTATTATTGCCTGGTAATAGAGAAGTTATTCTGTTATTCTGGTGGTGTTGCCACGTCATCGTCGCTGTGGTACCTGCAAAAGATTCTTGAAAAAGATCGAAGATGGGAGGCCTGACTTGTATCCTAAAAAGGACTGGTTTGTGACTTTCAAATCCTTAAAAGGACTTTTGAGACTGCGGCTGTGATTGGTTGGATTTTGGCATTGGCTGAAGCTGAAACTGTGGCTGTGATTGGTTGGATCCTGTGTCGACTGCTAACTGGAGCTTGGAGTCTTCCACAAAGGCTGAAGGAAAGGCCTCTGGGAAGGGTGCTACCAGTGAAAGGAGCTCGGATTACTCTCTTTGTCAAACCCAGCAGTTATTATTGATACCGGGGTTTGCTTCCGGTAACGATGAGAAATTTCGTTAGCTGACGACATAGATGACTCAGCATTTTTTCAGTAGGGATTTTAGGTTAGAATAGCCGGCCAGGCTACAATATGAGTTTGCTTGAATAAATAATTTTCTTAAACTTCATGTTTTTTTTTGTTGTCTAAATTTCTGAGATAAAGCTTGAATTTTTATCACTTAGAATTATCGGACTATTGTTTTCATTTTCATCATTATATACACATTTCGGACACATGGCGCAAAGGATAAGACAAATGGTTGAAAAGTACTTCTGAGTGAAATCATCTGGAGGTTGTGGGTTCAATCTCAACAACAGGAAAGAGTAACAAGGTATACTTACAATAGCTTAACACTTGTACCCAGTCTTGGTTAATGGAATTGGAACAATCTACTCTTGTGGATTAAATAAAGGGTTCAATTTGAGGTTTTGTGTTGGCTCCCGAGTTCGACATGAAACACCTGAAGAAGGCTGAAGTGTTATGTTTTGACCTTTGACCCGGCCCAAAGAAATGCTATTCCAAGGTGATGCACCGGAGGGAAGTGACACATTCCAATGGCCAGTAATCGAAAGAGATCGTGTGGGCGGATTAAGGCTTATAATATGGGACAAGGTGAAGGTCCCACTGTGCCAATACAGACTGATGCACCGGAAGAGAGTGACCTCTGAACTGCATGACAGTTATTTCCGCTTGATGACGATTAAACATTCGATTTCAAAGATCCAGTGGGCGATCGTGTGGGCGTTGCATTATTATTTAAATCAGTTGAGTTCGAGTCCAAGAAGCAGTTGCCAGGAGGGTTCCAGACAGCTAGAGACCAGATGTGGTAGGGAAAGCCACACCCGACCGAGGGGGCTCTCGGAAACCTTGATGGAGTTTGGGGTCCAGAGAAGATGCTGATAAGATGCAATAAAGAAAGCCAGTATCTAGCAGTGGGCCCTAGGCCTCCAGTTGAACAGCATTAAAGAACAAGAAAGACACAACGTGACGGTCATAACAGTGGGGTCAAGAAATTACAGTTTATGTTCAGTCTCAACATCCCTCTCACATGCAAACCTTGAACAACCCTTTCGAACCCTTGCAATAAAGTGAGAGGTAAATATATTTATAAAGAAGTCTTCCTGCGTCGTTTATTCTTGCGTGTGTCTTTGTCACTGCGTCTTAATTATTGCGTCATTGTGATGCTGTAGATGACTATACAACAGAAGGAAATATCGGCCGAAACATTGTGAGTACAACAATGAAGATAAATGTGATGCTGAGAGATGGGTGCTGGCTCATGTAAATTTATTAACCAGAAGAGGGAGATCACAAATGGATTTTAGAAGAATGAATCAGTACAAAACAGCAGAAAATATATTATTTTTTTGGCCGAGGGAAAACAGGAACGAATATGTGGATTCTTTTGACTAAACCAGAAGTTTACAAGATGATTTTTTTTTTAGTTCAGAAAATGGAAATGTCAAAAAGTACAATTGTATTTGTGCAAGTAGATTTCTCCATGGGTCAAAACTGACTGTAATGACAGATAGGTTAAGTAAATTCGATTCACTGACTGGGAAATCATAATTAAAAAAAAAATTTCCTAGATTTGAAGTGTGTGGGAAAAGCCTAGAACCAAATCCTCAAATCATTTGTGAATTAAAGTTCTCTGGTATCCCTACCATGTGACAGAAGTAACCACCTACAATGAGGAATAGTACCAGATGAAATATTAAGGTAGTAAGAGGAAATATCTGCCTCTTTTGTGAAGGTTGAAGAAAACTGAACACTGAAGGTGGAGGCAGTGCGAAGGAGTGGAATTAATTAATGGAATCCAAATTAATATAGAATTGATGTCATTAATAGCACCTAAAGAACTACTTCAGCATTATAACAGAATTACATACAAACCGAGTGATTTACTCGCTGAACAGACTGATGAGAAGCAGCTTTGGGACTCTACGTTGCTCGGGAACCTGGCCTTGGGCCAGACTGCTAAGGGTGGAGAGGTGGAGCAAAGCCTAATATAATATGATACATCGAGACTACCGAAAGAAGAGAAGCAGAGAAAAGCTTAACATAATACAATAGTTTGAGATCACCTTATACCAGACTACTGAAAGCAGGGAAGCAGAGAAAAGCCTAAACATTACATAATATTTTGAGGGGCTTTGTGCCTGACTCTGAATGCTGAGAAATTGACTTTAACTGTGGACTAGGTCTGTGTCACATGACTAATTAACAGCTGGGAAGGGTGAATGCATGTACTATTTCAGAGACTTTCATACAAAACAAAATATTGTTTTGTTACAAATCCATGTCTTGCTTTTTGTTGGCATTGGGATTTTTTTCTTTCTTAATTGTGTGGTCTCATCCATCAATTCCTCGACTGGTGGCACTGATTAATGCTTGATTTGCTGTCTGGATGAAAAAAAAAAACAAACAAACAAAAAACACAATGTAGGTGGATAAGCAGACTGACTGTGCTGTGACACAACCAGCCAAGCAGAACAATCGGCTGATAGAAGGTTGAGCCTCCTGCACATGAATGGGATGGCTTGGGTGGGGCACATGAAGACAATACTCTGAATATTCTCAGTGATAAAAATTTATGTTTTAATAATAACTGGCGGAAATTATTTTCGTTAACTGTTTATCTTAATGTGGTTAATCCTCAACTGCCACTTTCTCGCACTTTTAAGATAAAAAGGGTTGGGTGTTTGCTATAAGACTAATTTGAAGAATACATTCAGGATTTATTGATATAGGTACAAAGGCATGACCAATCAATTAATTGGATGATGTCTCTCCAACTGCCTGTCTAGCCCAAGTAAGGGCTAAAATGGAGTGCTGCAGATCATGTGACCACTGAGTAACCAGGACATGGAATCCTCAGCCACCAGGATTCTGAGGCATTAGAGGTTGCCATTCACCACTTGAGGATGGATTTTACCCTCCCCCTTCTTGCAGAAGTGCAGTTGCAGTATTCTACTACCCCAACCTGCAAGGTGATATTTTTGCATTGATGAAAAGGATCATGAATCATAACGAGATTTGATAGAGAATGTAACCTGTTCAATAATTTTCTTTTCTCTGAAAAGATAGGGAGTAAAAATGGAGATAGTGAATAATAATTGAAAGGTAAGATGAAGAGAGAGCCATGTAGAATCAAAAAAGGCCAAGAGTAAAATGTATATTGGATCTATGATGTAAAAAAGAGTGTCAGAGTGAACATGATGCAGACATTGACTTCTGTATCTACAACTTGATTTCAGTTCACATGCAAAATTTAATAATTATATATGCACTTTCAAATAAGAAAACGTACAAAAAAACAAAAAAAAACAAATGATATAGACTTTTTTCTGGTACTGCTTTACTTATTTGGTGAGTTTGTTTATAAATTCAATTTAGTAGTTGACAATTTACTAGATAAACTTCTTTTTTTTCTAATAAAAAAAAAATGACATAGCCAGTTTTAACATGTGATTAAACCAACAATATATCATATATTACTGACTATAGACATAAGCACAATTATAAATAATCCCTCATTAAAGAGAAATTTAAAACATTTATAATGTTAATAATCTACAAGTTTTTCAGAAAAGGTCCAAGTTCAGGGAAAATTTTTTATATCCTCTTGTAATTAAAACCTAGTTGTGTTAATATTTTTCCAGAATATTTTTATCACTTTCAGGTACAAACTTACTGTCAATAATTTTTGGGGTTTCTTTCAAAAGATTGATTTTAAAATGTTAACGAGACTGTAATTTTATCTAAGCAACAAAAATATTGCAGGTATAAACGCAATATTCTATTATTGTATAAATATATAAAGAATACATAAATACACTAGGTGCAGTTTGTAGTCGCTTTAAGCATAATGCAAGGGAAGTAACTGGTATTAAAAACGTTTGTTAATCCTAAAAACGGTCGATATTTTTCTTCTATTCACAACGGATAAAACGATTCATCGAAAGTTGAAAAAAAATTATAAAATACAGTGATTATGTTAATTTTATTTGGAAATCAATGTCATTTATAGCAGGTATATTTTATGATAAACAATAATCCTAATTTGCTGGTATCTTTTGAGTAATTGCATTCGAAAATTTGAAAAGTTATTTCCCTTGAAATATATACTGATGTTTTTCTCTAAAAATCTTGTCTATAACATTAGACAATGATATAATTAAATGTCTAAAAGACCGACAATTATTTAATGAAATATTGGTTACCTCAAAATATTCTTTTTTAAAGAGTTACTTTCATATTTTAAGATTTTATAAAGAAGGAAAAAATTGTTGAAAAAAAATTATCCTAAAAAATATTAAAACTAATTATTGATAACTTAGTAATTTGATTATTTTGTGTAAAAAGCTGAAGGCCAAGTTTGATTGAGTGATAAGTAGTGTTTTTTTTAAATTGAAAAATGATTTTTAACGGAATAAAAGTTTGTTTGTTTTTTTTTATTAATCTATTTGAATAGGTATCTTGGATTAGACTTAGGTTCTTTTTTCATATCATTATGGAAAGGAAACTGAAGAAAATGAAAAGACACTATAGCTCATCAATGCCTTTAAAATAAAGTTAGAAAAATAGCTTCCTCAATTATTCTATGTTAATCACTTCATTTTTGAATATGGGAAGAAAATTAAAGTAGAAAATTCATCCCAAATGTTCAATTAATGAATATTCAATGAAACAAGTTTTACTCATTTAGTTCAATAGATTTTACAGATGATTATTTTCCGTTTTGACATATTGATATGTATTTTAGAATAGATTGTTTCCTCCTTTCAAATTTTTTTCCCAAGTCATAACATTAATATAAGTATCTCTAAAATCATTTAAACTATTTTTTGAGATACACAATTTTAAAAACAGCTAGCCGATATTTGTCGCTGCCTCCCACCAGACACGACTTGACACAAGGTCAAAAGCCCGAAGGCCGATTAAAGTGGGGATAAAGGGGAGGGGAGGTCGGGAACGAGCCGAGACTCGAACCCTGCTTGTCTGTGCTGCTCATCGGCTCACTTAGTGCAATGTGAGCCTGAGGAGGCAAGCAGTTTCACGTATGCCAGTTTACGGCTTAAACTAGACGCTTGGTCTAGTGCTGTACCTAGGTGACTAAGGAGACAAAAGTGCAGCTCGCCCACCCGAAGGTAGCCTAGTCGAAACTAGGTGTCCAATTAAAGGCCCCAAGTCTGCCATTGTTCCTTTTGCAGAGCCACGCTCCGGACCGAAGTCCTGAACAGGGTCCGGGGCCTCGCAAAAAGCTAAAAGCCGAGAGCTAGCCACATCAAACTGTTGGTTTGTAGGTTAAGCAATTTCCCCTTTTAAAGGCCTGTGCTGAGTTAATACTTTTAAAATTGTATTTCTTTTCTGTTTGTGATTTTTCTGTTCATTGTAACTGCCTTTGTTTATGACAAATATACATAGGAAATTTTGACATATGTCAATAATGTATTATCTACATTCACTATCATTTTTCTTTAACCTTCCCTTCCCACAAAAAATAAATTCTATAAAATAAAGAATAAAACATTTGAAAAAATAATTTCTTATACAAGCTATAATTTTATAAATATAAAAAACAGAATTCCAGCTGTTCAGCTTTGATTTGAGACCATTTTATCAGAACTTTGAATATGTGCCTTAATTTTAAAACAGAACAAATTGTTGAAAAATTTAAGGTGATTTCAAATTACAACAAAAGCTCTTTTAATCTAGTTCATAATCTTATGTGATAAATATAAATTATTATCATTAGATATAATTTACTAAACTGTACAGGATTTAAACTCTGTAAGAAAAAACGAAATTGCATAAATATTAGAGGTGTATGAGGGTTAGCTGAAAAGTTCATAGATAGACCAATATATTCTCATGGAATTTGACCAAATGAGATTTATTTTTCAACATAGTCCCCTTATGGTTGTTATAATATGTGAACAGCATTGAAAGGATGAGACAAAAAGAAAATGTAAAGGTGTGAAGAAATGAAGGACAAACAACAGGCTTAAAAGCCAAAAGTTATATTAATGAATGTAATAAAAAAAGATAATACCAGTAGAAGAAAATCTGTTTAATTAAGGGTTCTATTTTTTGTTATCTGGAAAGACAGTTGTTGAGGGAAGGATAAGTTTTTGCTCTCAGAACTTTAGCTTAGTATGTATTGTGCGTATTGGAAGTAGTCACGGATGAATGGGCAGTAGTTGAAGATATGGCAGGTTTCCTTTTTGCTTCATGGATGGCGTAGACAAGCATACTTTTCTTGGGCTTGCTGCAGATAGAAGCTGGTACAGGTTAACAGCCAAAAGGTTGATTTATGGCACTGGTGTTGTGGATAATGATGTAGTCTCTTGTGTGGCACATAGGAAGAGCGGATATGGCTGTGAAGGTCCCTTCACAGTATCAATTTGTGGATAATCATCAAGGTGTTGATATGTGGTACTGGTGTGGGGGATTACAATGTAATGTCTCTTGTGCTGCATGTGGGAAGAGAGGATATGGCTGTGAGGGTTGTACCTGTATGGGTTTGCAGTCAGTAAGATGTCTATGGAATTACTGGGTTTACACATTTGTGCAGTCAGGATTAGTGAGGAGCTATATCAGAACAAGTTGTGAAACTGATAAAAGCCATGTCTGGAAATTGCAGGCTGCTTCAAGAAGTATTTGTTGGTCCATTTGTGCACATAGCTGGCTACTGCTATTGATGATGGCTAGACTGCATGATGCTAGGCTACTGGCCCAACACATGTGTACTGGCAGACTGCCTAGGGTGAAGACGGAAAACCATGGATTCTGGTGCATCTATATATATACCTCAGAGGTTCTGTTTTCCAGTTGATCAAGAAGAGTTGTGCAGTCTGCCCCCGCATTGTGTGAGCTCAGAAAGCAGTTAGTTGGTGTTCAGTATGGATGTGTATTTTTGACACTGACGAAGAGTCATGAATAATGGCAAAATTGAGCATAGAGTATAACATAGTTCACACATTTCTTCTACTGGTGTTGCAGTGCTTGGATTCTATCGTTGAAAAAAGTCATCAACAGTCGATATGACATCATCATATGACCTTTTCAGCCCCCCACTCTTCAACATATTTTTAGACAGCAACATTTTCATATTTTTGGTTATAGAATTTCAGTGCTGTAAATTTTTATAACAAATAATACCTAATAGTATCTGTTTTGATTGTATAATGTTCCACTAGAAATATGAAAATCCTGGTATCTTTAATTTAGAAGAAAATTAAGTTTTATTAAAAAAATTTATAGGTGATACAGTATTTATGTCATATCAACCTTAATAAAGTAGTGATCCAGAATTCTTGTATATTTTCATTTCTATGAATAAAATTCTGTTTTTGTTCTTCTAACTTTTTTCTAGCTACCTTGATTTTCTGTATTTTTTGGTGCAGATATCTGTTTTGACAACCAAGGCCACATAGCACCTTCTTTCCTGTTGGGTTGTAATTTCTTTCATGCAGTTAGTCATTTAGACATGAGATAACTTCCAGTCAAATAATGAAGCAACACATTAGGACTGCTATCAACACACAAGGTGTTTCATTTATTTTATAACAACAACTAAAAAAAAACAAAATTCTAAGGGAAGGTAACTCACCCCTACAAAAATGGTTTCAGGCAGATAACCTCTGGCCCCACTGTTATTCATATTTACCAACCCCTCCACTCGGGCAGGATATGACACAAGGTCAATTTTTAAGCGGAGTTTAACAGGTTTGAATTCAGAGTTTTCCTTCTCCTAGACTAGTTGCCTCACCAAGGCTGAAGAACCCAGTCTGCCCTACTATTTACCCATAGCTGGAGGGAGAATAATTGGATTCATACCTTTCCCAAGGGTATTAGTGCTATGTGAAATGCAATCAGTCTCGTCCGGGATTTGAACTAGTGTCGTCGTGTCCATTTCCTACGACGATAACCATTACACCACGGTCACCCCCACTGTTATTACTGACTAAAGTGAATTTGAACACTCCTCCTCACTTGCAGTCAGACTTGTTCAATAATTTCTTTAACACCTAACGTTTCTCTGAGCTTCTCAAATTGTGGGCTCAGAAGTGCTTTGGTCAACATATCAGCAACCATGGTCTTGCTTTCACAATATTCAAATTGAATAGCTTTCTTTTCAACTTGTTCACGGATATAATGGAACTTAATGTCACTGTGTTTTGCTCGTCCATGATATTGTGGATTTTTCGCCTTGCATATTGTGGATTGGTTATCCTCATATATGAGTGTTGATTTAACTGAGGCTTCATTGAGATCATTTTGAAGACGTTGCATCCATACAGCTTCTTGTGCTGCACTTGTCAATGCCATGTATTCTGCTTCAGCTGTAGATAATGCCACACAAGATTGTTTTTTGCTTCTCCAACTGACAGCAGCTCCACTCAATTTAAATAGGTAGCCAGAAGTTGACCTGCGGTCATCCAACTCACCAGCCCAGTTTGCATCAGAATATCCAATGAAATTCGTCACCTTCTCCTTGTCATACAGCAACCCATTGTTCCGTGTACCATTTAGATAACGCATGATGTGTTTAATGGACTTCCAGTGTTCCATAGGAGGTTTGGATCAAAATCTGGCAACATTACTGACAGCATAGGCAATATTGGGTCTTGTTCTTGTTGAAAGATATGATAGACTTCCGATTGCCGACTGATACAATTCTTGATTGAATAACTTGCTGTCCTCAGTGGCTTTGGTTAGTTTTGCACCATTATCAATTGGTGTTGCTGTAGGTTTGGAATTTTCCATTTGAAATCTTTTCAAGACTTCTGCTGTATATGCTGGTTGTCCGATCCAGATCTTTCCTGGCCCTGGATAAGCAATTTTGACACCCAAGAAGTAATGGAGTTTTCCCATATCCTTGATGTCAAAACTTTCTGAAATGCTTTTAATGAATTCTTGGATACGTGTCGAAGACTTGCTTGCCAGAATTATATCATCTACATAAACAGTTGCTATGAAGATCTCTCCTCTTGAAGTTAGTGTGTAGGTACAAGGATCATTTTCTAAGTGTTTGAAATGCATCTTCTTCAGCTGACTGTTAAGGGCTTCATTCCAACATCTTGGCGACTGTTTCAAACCATATAGGCTTCGATTCAGTTTACAGACAAGATGCTCTTTGCCTTTGACTTCAAATCCTTCCGACTGCTTCAAATAGATGTCTTCATTTAACTCACCATTAAAAAATGCCGTGGTTATGTCCAACTGGTGTAGTTTGAGATCATGTTTTTGCTACCAATGCTATAACAGTTCGAACTGATTTGAACCTTACAACTGGATAAAAGGTCTCATCGTAGTCAACTCCATGTTTTTGATGAAAACCTTGAGCTACGAGTTGAGCTTTGTGCTGTTTCATGTTTCCACCACTATCATATTTTCTTTTGAACACCCACTTACTTCCAATAGCTTTTCGTCCACAGGGTAATTCAGCAAGATCCAATACTTTATTAGTATTTAGTGAATTTATTTCACTTTTCATTGCTTTCATCCATTCCCTTTTCTCATACCCATTCACCATACTGATCTGGAGCTTTTCTAATCCTTGGTGATCTTCGAGGTTCTGTGGCCTCTCGCGAATTCTCATCATCATCACTGCAGATGTTTTCACATTCAACCTCCACTAAAGGTTGATTTTCATCTTCTTCTGTCCCCTGTTCACTTATGGATGCTGTTTCATTAAATATGACATCTCTGCTATGGAAGACTTTCGATGTGTCCGTATCAAAGAGTCTATACCCTTTAATACCAATGCCATCTCCAAGGAAGATGCTCTTCTTTGTTTTAGGATCCATTTTAGATCTTTCATCCTTTGGTATATGAGCATAAGCACTACATCCAAAAATGGGTGAATGATTAACATTTGGTTTGTAGCCTTTCCACACTTCATATGGTGTCATTGCTTTTACGGCAGTTGTTGGGCTTCAGTTTCAAACATATGAAGCCTCAGCCCAAAATTTCTTAGGCAGCTTCGAATCTGACAACATTGCTCGTACAGTTTCCACCAACGTCCGATTCATTCTCTCAGCTACTCCATTTTGCTCTGGTATTTTAGGAACAGTGCGCTCATAGCGAATACCATTCTTTTTTTTAAGTCATCTTCAAACTCTTTTGAAGTGTATTCACCGCCATTATCAGAGCGTAGTGTCTTGATTTTTTCACCACTGGATTTCTCCACCATGGATTTCCACTCAGGGATTTTTTTAAAAACTCCGCTTTTGTTTTTAAGAATGTATATCCATACATATCTTGATTTATCGTCAATAAATGTGACAAAATATTCTGCTCCACTGAGTGATTTTGCCTCTAATCTTCCACAAACATCACTGTGCACAATTTCGAGCAGTTTTGTGTCTCGCCTACCACCAGATTTTGGAAATGAAGAACAGTAATGTTTTCCATCCTCACATGGCTCACAAAATTTTATGTCATTTGTTACATCATAGTCAAGACCATTTACAAGTTGATCTGTTGCTAGCTTCTGTAAATTCTTCATTCCAAGATTACCAAAACATCAATGCCAAATCTCCTCCTTTGTGTCCCCACTCGAGCATATAGTCGCTGTATGGGTTGTTCCCTGTTCATCAATACAGTTCAAGTAGTACATGTTACCAATTTTTGAACCTGTAGCTACTACATTCCGTTTTTTTTCATCCAGAAGATGGCAACATGACTCTGTGAATGTAAACGATTTTCCTGATCTGGTCGCCTCAGACACACTAAACAAGTAGTAAGATAACTTGGGAACATATAGTGTCTCAAATAATCTACATCTTTGTTGTTTTTCGTCAGACACTCCCACATTTAAATCAACAGTCTCTGTCCCAAATGCTTTAACTGAGTGTCCATCACTGAGGGTTATATCCTCTGCTTTATCTATTTTTTCATATTGAGAAACTTATCAATATCATGGCACATATGACATGTCGCTCCAGAGTCCACGATCCATGACCTCTTTTCCTTATTATTGGTTGTTAATGCATGGTGAGCAAACAATCTAACAACATGTTCGTTTTTAGAACAACTAGGCTCCACTTTCGTTTTCTTCGTTAAGAAAGCTTTCTTCTTTGGATCGTCCCTTTTTACACTTTCTTTAAAGTCTTCTCCGAGTAGATGACAGTTATATTTCAGATGTCCAAATTTACCACAGTGAAAACATTTTGGTCCCTTTTTGCTGATATGGTGTTTTGATGTCGTGGCTTTTGACTCAGCACCACCAGTTTGTTTTTCTCACATCTTATTTTCCTCGTATAGCAGTCGTTCTGTGACTAAAGTCCATTTAGGTACATCTTGACTTGCTTCAAGTGCTGTCACTAACATATAAGATTCGGGAAGGCTAGACAGGAGATGTACTACTCTATTTTCCTCATTAAGGTTTCTGTCATCAATTTGATGTGATTATGAACAGAATCACCTTCCTTCAATTTAAGAGAATATAATCTCCTCCTTAATGCTAGTTTGTTAGCCCACATCTTCGTCTGAAACTGGTCAGCTAATTTTTTCCATACTACTCCCGGATCCTCTGGACCCCCAATTAGGTACAAAAGTGACGGTTCTAAAGAGAGTACAATCGTCGCCAATGCGCGATCTTTGCGCGATAAATACTTCGCATGTAATCCCATTTCTGTTCTAGAATCGGGAACAACTTCTGTTCCATTAATGATGTTCCAAACACCATCTCTTATTAATGCCATTTTGCATTGTACCTTCCAAGTAGCATAATTTGTCCCATTCAGCGGCACAAGATTAACAAGTTTTGTCTCCATCGCTATGTTCAAGAATATTTCAATTATAAATAATATAAAAGATAGTTAAATCATAAAAGACACAAAAACTTCCGAGAACGACAAATTAAAGATGGCGGAAAAAATGTGCTCGGCGTGACTTGGGCTTTCTGGGCCCGCGCTTTCTGGGCCCATAACCTTTAGTTGGGAATTTGTTGACTTAAACCCTTAAAAAAGGAGTCATACCTTTTTCTTTCGGACAAGCGGAGTTAGTCATTTTGACATGAGATAACTTCAAGTCAAATAATAAAGCAACACATCAGAACTGCTATCAACACACGAGGTGTTTCATTTATTTTATAACAACAACTGAAAAAAAAAAAAAAGTCTAAGGGAAGGTAACTCACCCCGACAAAAATGGTTTCAGGCAGATAACCTCTGACCCCACTGTTATTACTGACTAAAGTGAATTTCAACAAAACAAGCACTTACAAACACCGCCATTTGTCTGGATGGAACAGTAAGACCTCCTCGAGAAAGTAAGTCAAAGTAATCCTTATCTGTAACCTTATCACTATCATTGTCTACCATGATCAGGGAACACATTTAACATTGAAAATGTTTAGATAATTTATTTGTGATATATCCAGAAATTGTATATGCTACTTCTTTGCTGTCTGGTGACAAGAAGAGCTTATTTATTTCTGATTCATGCTGGGCCAAAATGTTAAGTATTTTGTCATTCTTTTGAACTGGCTTGAGGTTTTCCTCCCAAAAGTTGATGTTTTGTTTGGAAAGAGACCGACAGGTCAATATTCTCTCAGTACTCAATGCTTCTCGAAGACTCACCAAAAATCTACCACCACTCATCTGTCGATATTGGGAAAATCTATTTTCAAGAGGGTCACTTTGAAAATAAACTCATACCCTTCATCTAAAAGTTCTTGCATAAGCATAGCCTATCCTCTCAAAGTTATAACAAAGGCTTTAGAAGTTTGCTTTGTCAGATAAAAATCTGAAATGTGTGCCAAGACTCGATCCAATCAGATAATCTTTAGTAGAAATCAATTTTTCCATCATTTAAAATGACTGCATTGTTCAAAAAATTAGGTGTGAGTTTTTTTCTTGAATTTGCTATTGTCCACCAGCATGATATCAATCTAAGAAAGTTTGACATGTCAGCTCGATCAGGAAAATAGCTCTCACAAGCTGCAATAGTTGTTTCATGAAAAATGGCAACAGCTAAATTAACATTTGGTTTATTGTCACTTGGATGCAATGCTTTGAATGTTAGCATTTGAAGCCTTGCGTAATTTAGCATTTAGAGAATTATCTTTGTTATATACTTTGTGTAAGTCAGACCAGGCTATATATCCCTCCTTCGAGGAAACAGAAATATTTGAGATCTCAAATGTAAAAGCAAGAAATACAAATTTCTTTTTGTCCAGTAAACTATTATGAATATTTCTAATAAATGAACAGAATAAAAAAAACAGAAATATTTTTGGAGAGGATTAGGAAGAGTTATATAATGCGTTTTGTCCCCCCTCAAATTTATCAAGTAAAATGTTAAAGGCATTCACATTGGCTGAATGGTTGTCTGCAACAACATCCCTAATAAAAAATCCAAAATTTATCAGTTGAAAAATACATTTTAGGATTTCCTGTGAAAGCCACTCACCATTTACTGTTACTTCAGGACAGGCTTTAATAACTGACGATACTATTTTTTTAGGCCAGTAATCACGAATACCATTATTCCTTTATAAAGCTCATCATTTTCATTTGCACCAATATACTCCCCACCATGACATTGTGTTCCTTTTTGAAGGTACATTTCATCAACTAATAAAACACAGTCCTGAAAAAGATGACCTTTTTCCAAGAGTGATTTTACTGCTGTAATTGATTCCCACACCACCACTTTGGATTTTTTCTAATAAAGAAAAAGATGGTAATGGAAATTTCTCCAGAAGGAATTTATAAGCTTGCCTTGATGTATAGTGCAGTAGTAAGGCATAACGTATAAGGTCTTCAGAAAATGGAGGACGGCCTTTTGGTTTATAATGTTGTCTTTTTTGTAACTCATTTAAAATCGAGTATGGATCTTCTTCCACTACGTTTTTGATGTAGGTTGGAAAATTTTCTAACATGCTAAATTTTGTAAGTTTAGCATTATTTCCATGTATAAACCTTTGTAGTAATGGTATAGGGTTTCCATTACATTGGAGCTGGACAGGAAGGTTTCGGTCACTACGAATACATTCTTTTATAGATGGAAAATCTGTTTCAATGTCAAAGACTATTCAATAAATTAGAATATAATCTTCATGTTTTTTTTAAAATTCAAAACCAGAGGGACAACATTTCGCAGTCAATTGAGTAAAATCCTTTATAGTGTCAGTTGAAAGAAAATCTTGTAATTCATCTTTTTCAATCCGTTGTTGCTTTGGAGGTTTTCTAAAATCTGTTTGAGTTGGCAAAAGAGATGGTTTTATTATTTTTTCTGAATGTATTGTTGGTATTGGTTGTAAATTCCAATTCAATTTGTTTCTCTTACCTTTCAAAATATATTTATCCTCAAAATATTTGATGCAAAGAACTGAATTTTTCGTAGGAAACCAATTATTTCGATTAACAAATTTTATCCATTTTTCGATAAGATCGGATTTTTCAAGAGGAAAAGAAAATGTGGAGACTTTTTTACTGTTTGTATCATATCCACTGGAACAGCCAAATGTCACACATTTGTTGACCATTTTTTGTTAAACAAAAATATCACAAAAATACTTTAAAATTCAATATCTAAATGTAATTAATGTGTTAGCAAAAATATGTAATATGGGATTTCACAAACAAAACATCGCTAACCATGGCACAGCTAACCAAACCATTCACAGCTGTCATCTCATTCCGAAAGTCTCCCGAGATCACTTTTCGTCTCTTCACTTTCCTGGCAGATATCATGAGACGACGACGACGACGACGCAGCAGCTAACACAAACTGCAGACCAGCTCCAGCTTAACCAAGTAGCCATTCCTGCGTAACCGAGCAACAGAACCAATTACAGACCAGCTCCAGGTTAACCCAGCAGCCACTAATGAAGCCGACAAAAATAATCCACAAGTTATTTGGCAGAAGTTCGAGGAGCGTTTTGAGCTTCAGGTGAATTTTCGCATTGCACGGTTCTACCTACGACTGTATACACAAAGGGATACGGAAAGTATCGACGACCTTATAGCGAGGTGCAGGTTACTGGTGAAGAAATGCAAGTTCCGAGATTCAACGAATACAGAAGAACGGTTAATAGAGCTGGTCATTATCGGAACGAAGCACTTAGAGCTGCAGAAGCAGTTGTTGACAAAAGAAGGATAGACACTTTAGGAAGCCCTGAATATCTTTAGGGACCGCGAAGCTTCGATTAGTCACATGAAGCAACTGGCCGAAACCCACGTTGGAAAGTACGAGGAAATTGATATATTAAAGTACAACCACTGTAAGCGATGAGGCAGTACGCATTCCCACCCAAAAGCAAAGGGTCTCGCGTGGAGTACAACGTGTTCTGCATGTGGATGGAAAAAACACTCGGGAAAAGTTTGCAACAAAAGATAAGAGAATAAAGAAAGACGCCTACAAACACACAGAAGGGCCCAAAATTTAAACCTGAACTCCGGGAAACACATGGAAATCACCAACACAGACATCAGGATAGGAAATGAAGCAACCGTGTCTACTCAGTAAATGCTGGTCAAGGTGACCGTGATGAGTTGTACGAACAATTCGTGTTTGGTATAATTCAGTAGCAAGACAAAAATGACACCCGGACAGAGGTTTTTGCAGACCTTGATATCAAGCTTCCTAATCTAGGAAGCACCCACTAACTAAAAGTCAAAGATGACACCGGGGCTGAAGACAATACCTAACGTGTATTCTGCAAGATGTTTCCTCACAAAGTCAGTTTCCCTGGGTAGCCACGCCCTGGTGCAACGCATTAGGAGTCATCTGTACTGACTACGTATAATGGCTCCAGCATCCCTCAACATTGGTCCATACAGTGTACCTACAAAAAGGAGTGGAAAACACTCAAGTTCTTCGTGGTAACTTCAGAGGGACTGTCTGTACTTGGACTACCATCACTCAGAGACTTTAAACTTGTTACGATGAAGATAGCGCAGATTCAATGACTCAAGTTTTTTAGTGTTTCGGGAAATGGTTAATTTCTCTAACACTATTGTAGCAGCCACAGATCTATTTCCTTTCGCGAATCAATGCCCCTGCTAAGAGAGTCGGTCACTCACTGACCGATCAAGTAGCAGAGCGCATTAATTCCTCCTCCCTCTCAGGAACTATTTTTCTAGTCCCTTTTGGTAGAACGGACAAAATCAGAGGACCTTGAGCTAGCAGCAGAAACACATCTCTCTCACATGACTGCCACTGATTCCACTTGGAACCCTTCGCTTGCTGCTAGCTTCAAACACGCTTCCTACACACCAAGGACCAGCATACTGACCAGCGACACAAAAGAGACACTTTTTCACTCTCACTCCTTTACGCCTGCTACTATAATAAACCTTTCTTTGTTGTATTGTTAAAAAGAAGTTTCGTTATTCATTTGTGTTGCCTAAAATATATAGTGTTAGAGAAATATAACCATTTCCCGAAACACTAAACTATAAATTATTTGGCAACACAAATGAATAACGAAACTTCTTTTAAACAACACAACAAAGAAAGGTTTATTATCGTAGCAGGCATAAAGGAGTGAGAGTGAGAAAGTGTCCCTTTTGGTATCACCGGTTAGTATGTTGGTCGTTGAGTTTGTAGGAAGCATGTGTGAAGCTAGTAGCAGCGTGTTCTTCAGCGATGGGGTTCCAAGTGGAATCAGTAGCAGTGGATGTGAGAGATGTCTGTTCGGGCTGCTGGCTAATTGCTCTCCAAGGTTGTCCGTTCTACCAAAAGGGTCTAGAAAAAATAGTTCTAGAGGAAGAAGGAATCAATGCGCTCTTCCTGTCGATTGGTCGGTTATAGCCGAATTGCTTGGCGGGGGCATTGATTCGCGAAAGGAAATAGATCTGTGGCTGCTACAAGTTCAACAGTAATGAATGCACAAAAGTAGATACACTTCTTTGGGGTCATCTATGATGAAAACTAAATAAACCCTGACCCCCAAAAGGTGGAGGAAATCAAGATATTACCCAGCCCGAAAAGCATTACAGACTAACAAAAAGTGATTGGAATCATCACCTACATGGCAGCTTTCATTCCGCATCTCTCTGACTTCACATCACCAATGAGAGATTTATTAAAAAAAAGAATCTGAGTACAGGTGGACTGAAAGTCACTAAAAGTTCCTTCAAACAATCAAAGACCTGAGTTGCAAAGAAATGCTGTTCATGTACTTTGATTCAGGAAAACAAACAGTAATCTGAGTAGACACTCCCAATAGAGGCTTAAGCGTAACTCTGTTATTGGAGGAAAACCCCATAACATTTGCATCAAAATCTCTGACGAAAACAGAGCAACGATATGCTAATATTGAACGGGAATTCTTTGCCCTTGTTTTTGGATGTGAGCGTTTTCTAACGTACATCTAGGGGTGTGTCTTACAAGTAGAAAGCCATCACAAACCTCTAGAGATGATCAACCTAAAAAACTTGATTGCAGCCCCACCCTGCCTCACTTCTAGCGAATGCTGTTACACCTACAAGGGTATGATATGACTATTGTCAATCGCCAAGGCAAAGAAATGACACTAACGGGTGGTTTTTCCTGGTTCCCGAACAAGAAATCAAAAGAGGTTTTAGTATGTTTGGTTTACATACACAATAAGTTAATTTATAGTTGTTTATGTAACGCTGAACAAAATAACAAAACTTCTTTGAAGAACAACAATGAATGGTTTATTTTTATGATAGAAAGTTGACTTGTGTCAAAGTGAGGAAAGTTCTTTTGGGTGCCAGGTAGCAGCAGTGTCGCAGGTCGCAGCGTTAGCTCTTTAGTGTGTAACAGGTAGCTGCCGTTATCTTCTTTAGTGTGTAGCTGTTGCAGCAGTTATCTTCAGTGCAGATCGTCAATGCTGGAGCGTCCGTAGAAGAGGACGGGAGAGAGGTCTTTCTTCTCTGCTTGTCGTGTACTCTCTATTCTGCTGGCCGACTTCCCAAAAGGGCTAGAAAAAATAGTTATTTAGAGGAAGATGGAATCAATGCTCTCTGCCCGCTGATAGGTCAGTGTGAGGCTGAATCGCTTGGTGGGAGCATTGATTCGCGAGAGAAAATAGATTTGTGACTGCTACAAGGTAATCAATCGGGACAATAAAGAAGATTTTGACCAATTTTCAGCGCAAAAGTTAGCAGATACAAGAGGCATTTAATGCTGACCCAACACTGAAAATTGACATAATATGCATACAAGAACACAGATACACGCACTCCGAAGATATCAAATATCACGAAACTGGCAATGGATGGTCGCTCGTCACTGTATCCGCATGGAAAAACTCTGTCAACGCCGCAGTAGGAGGGGTAGGATTACTTATATGACCTAGAGCATTAAAAACGCTAAATAGCATTGAGAAAATACAACCTAGAATGAGGGCAGCTACTTTTAACGGCAACCCCAGAGCAACAATCCTCTCCTGCTACAGCCCGACCAATGTTAGTGAAGAAACTGAACTAGTCACCTTCTACGATGAGCTATCCTCATTAGTGCGTAGCATCCCGAAACACAACATGTTAGTCATTGGCAGAGACATGAATGCCCAAATCGGGAAAAACGGAAACAACAAATACAGCCTCCACAACACGTCAAATAGGAATGGGCAACATCTAACAGATTTCATGATAGAAAATAGATTAGCATGCCTCAATACAAACTACCAAAAAAGGGAGGGCAAACTATGAACATACACGTACGCAAACAATACTAAAGCTCAGATAGACTACATCCTTATAAACAAGAAATGGAAAAATAGTGCAATGAATTGCGAGGCATACTCCTCTTTTGAGGGTGTGTCCACCGATCACCGAATAGTCGCGGCGAAAATACGGTTAAGCCTACGAAAAAACGCCAAACAAACAGCGACCACCAAACACTATGACTGGGCCCTATTGAACAACAGAGATACAAGAGATAAATACGTATTAGAATTAAGAAAAAGATTCGAAACACTACAAGAAAAGACCGAAAAAAGTAAACCAAACGACGAATATGAAAATTTCGTCAATGCACACCTCGAGGCAGCAGTGAAATGCATTCCAACAAAACTCAAAACTAAATATAGAGTCCCATGGGAAACTTTATTGGTGAGAGAAAAACGTGCACTAGTGAAAACGGCCTCCAAAAACTATCGAAAAAAACCAACAAACAGAAATGCCTTAAAACTAAAAACGGCACAATATCAATTAGCAGGCATATATATAAAGGAACAGACAGAATACATTCAAAATCAGATAGATAAGATTAGAGACTCGGTGGAAGATAGACAATCTAGGATAGCCTGGCAAACAATAAACGAAGTGAGTAGAAGAAAGAACACAGCCAAAGCAAAACTGAAAGCAGCAAACCAACAAGAAAGAATAAAACTCTGGAAACAGCACTTCGAAAACCTACTAGGAAACCCACCGAAAATAACACATGAACCAATCATCAGAATAATTAGCAAACAATTAGACATTAAAGTAGGACCGTTCACACAAGAAGAACTTGACTCGGTTCTCAGAAAAATTAAAAATAGGAAAGCTGCAGGGCGGGACGAAATTCCCCCGGAAGTATGGAAGACCAGACAATTCGACGACATACTGCTCCGACACTGCAACGCAGTATACAATCAAAATCCGATAGATAGATAGATGGATGAAGGGATGCATACTCCCCTTCCCTAAAAAGGGGAACCTCGGATCAGCCAAAAACTACCGAGGCATAACACTTACATCCATAGCAGCCAAAATCTACAATGCCCTACTAGGAAACCGCATAGAACCCAAAATCGACAACATACTTAGGAAAAACCAAAATGGCTTCCGAAGAAATAGATCCACGACCTCACAAATATTAACCATCCGTAGAATCCTTGAAGGTGTACGGGCAAAAAACCTACAAGCGACATTAATATTTGTTGACTTTACCAAGGCTTTCGATTCCATTCACAGAGGAAAGATGGAACAAATCCTTCTAGCGTACGGCATACCTAAAGAAACCGTAGCAGCAATAACGATTCTCAATAGAAACACTAAAGTAAAAGTACGATCACCAGATGGAGACACAGAATACTTCGACATTGTAGCAGGAGTACTACAAGGGGACACGCTGACTCCGTACCTCTTTATCATTTGTCTAGACTACGTACTTAGAACATCGATTGACAAAATCAGAGAGAATGCCTTCGAACTAACGAAGAAAAGAAGCAGAAGATACCCCGCAACAACAATTACCGACGCCGACTACGCCGATCACATAGCGATACTGGCAAATACACCTGACCAAGCCGAAACACTACTACATAGTTTGGAACGAGCAGCAGCAAGCATAGGCCTCTATGTTAATGCACACAAAACGGAATATATGTGCTATAATCAAACGGGGGACATCTCCACTCTAGAAGGAACCCCTCTTAAACTAGTAGACAAATTCACTTACCTAGGAAGCAGTGTCGAATCAACCGAAAAGGACATCGAAACGAGGTTAGCGAAAGCATGGACAGCTATCAATAGGCTATCGATTATATGGAAATCAGACCTAACCGATAAAATGAAACGCAGTTTCTTCCAGGCAGCGGTCACATCGATACTGCTCCATGGCTGCACTACATGGACGCTAACAAAACGGCTGGAGAAGAAGCTAGACGGCAATTACACAAGAATGCTGCGTGCAATCTTGAACAAGTCCTGGCGGCAACACCCCACAAGACACCAACTGTACGGCCACCTGCCCCCTATCACGAAAACTATTCAAGTTAGACGAACCAGACATGCAGGACACTGCTGGAGAAGCAGGGACGAACTCATAAGAGATGTACTCTTATGGACCCCAACACATGGCCGTGTAAAAGCAGGACGATCAGCACGAACATACATTCAGCAGCTATGTGAGGATACGGGATGTTGTCCTGAAGACCTGCCTAGGGCGATGAACGATAGGGAGGAGTGGCGAGAGAGGGTCAGGGATATCCGTGCTACCAGCGTGATATGATGATGATGATGAACACTGAAAACTAAGGGACATGATTCTGCGAGGTTGGCCCAACGCATTTTAAGAAGTTGGCAAGAATGTGCGACTATAATGGCTCTATCGGGGTGAGTTAGCCATAGAAAATGGGATTTTGTTCGATGGGTGAGCGAATCATTATCCCCAAATTTATGTTAGAAGAGAAACATCAGAAGATTCACTTATGGTGATCAGGAAATCGAGAAGTGCAAGTTGAGAATAAAAAGCTTTGTGTTCTGGTACATCAATCAACACATTGACAGGTTAATCTAGCTATGTGATGTGTGCCAAGAACTCAAAAATACCTTTTTCATTAAGCATCATTAGATATAAATTTACTAGCCAACTATTAAATAAACACCATGAACTAATTTTTAAATACCACCATAAAGATAGATTTAAACTCATTTGAAAAAGGTTAATAATAGAGAAATTGATAGTGATAACAATTGTAGGATAAAATTAATGGTAGCATAATTACTATTTATAGTATTGGTGATGTAATAATGACAATAATAATAATGATAAATTAGCAATAATTTTGATAAAAGTTAACTTTTTTTATTATTAGTGATATAATTATCAATGATGAGTTTTTAAAATGATATCAATGATTCTAACGGCAATTAGAATGACAATATTCAGAATATATTTTTAGAATTTACAAATTTGGCAATTAAAAATTGCTCGTATGCCATTGGCTTAGTTCAAAGTTGGACCGTTACTGTCCCTTTGTGCGTATAAAAACGAGTGGCCAGTCGGTCAGCTAGTTTTTAGTCAGGAAAGAGTTTTGAACGAAAGTAATAGCCAGTTTGCTAGGCTGTCTGTTGGCCATTGTGCCAGCGCCAGTCAGCTGTGAAAGGTCGAAAATCAACAACTGTTTTTTGTCAAACTCCTCCGCTCCATAAGTAACGGAGTAAAATTCATAAGAAGCCAAGAATAGGTTTCTTTCTGCAGGAAAAGAAAAGCTTTCAGACCTCTACTGACTCAAAGAAAGTCAATTTTTGGATAATAAGAAGGTTGAATTCCTCAGTGAACCATACTGCAGAATTGTTTGATCAAGCAACAGGAAAAAAAAAAAAAAAAGAAGGAAATATTCAACTGAAGAGAGAAGAGAGTTTTTCCCGACCAGAGGCTGACTTAGTGTCTGAAGTTTGAAACCAACCAAAGAAAAGAAAAGTGAACTTTGAATTCAAATGCCACGTTTTGGTATTTCTGTGAGAAACTGTTTTGCATTATTATTTTTCCTTGTTTCGGTCCAACGGCGAGTAAATTCTTTGCCTATTCCAATTCTGTCTTTTCATTTCCTTTTGTTTTATTTGATTGTATTATTTTTCATTTCATTTTATATTTTGTGTTAAATCAAAAGAGTTGTGTTTGTATCTCAACCGTGCATAGCGAAATATATGCAATACAAGTATAAATGCGTTTCTTTCGGAATAAATTTCTTTGAAATGGGGGCTAAAAAGTTGTTGGTCTATGAAAAGTAGTCGTTGTCTTTGTGGATAATGTCAATACTTAAGGTATAACACCCCTTCCCTTGTTTCTATAGGATTTTTATTTTCTACCTTTCTACGAATCTACTCGGCTTATTGCTACAGTTCAGGTTTTGTTAACTTGCCCAGCCTTCCTTTATGAACCCACCGGTGACAAGCTCAGTTTAATTCAATATATATATATATATATATATATATATATATATATATATATATATATAAGAAATTAAATAAAGATTAAATTTCAATCTTAAATAGAAAACAAATAAAACCCTAACAAATTTTTAACTAAAATTTGATATTAGCAATATTGTAATTATCGCTATATTTTTCTTAATAAATAAATAGATTTTTTCTTAAAAATAGAATAGGTTAATTTATTGAAAAGATTTTAGTTTGCTGAAGGTTTTGTGTGTCTTGCTAAGAAATTTTTTCGATACATAAAAATGCTTGACACTAGACAATGACATTATATCCGGTTTTGACACCGACTTTTTGTCCATATCTTTTTATCACCCCTCTTTCTTTCTTTATTCATTTTTTTTTGTCTTAAAACATGAATCCATAGAAAGAATATTCTTCTAATTTTTTCCTTCCATTGTATGAGGGTTATTTGAAGAGGTTGGTTTATTGTCTGGAATGGCCAACAGAAAAAAATTTATTATAACAGAATGACGGTTTGTTGAGTTATTTTTCAATTATATGAATTCACTCTGTATGAAATTTATAAAATTATACATTAATCATCATAGATTAAGCACTCCTGGAGATTTATAAGAATCCTCTTAGATATTCTCAAATGGAGTCATTCCCTACTCATCTTCTTTAGATATTATAAGAAAACTTAATCACAGTTAAATCTATCCTACTCTATTGTCATCATTTATCAGTAAAATGTCCTAGAAAGATAAGGTGTTGTTATTTTCTCTTCCATAAGTAAAATCTAAGTTAGGTTCAATATAGTTTAATCTATCTGTAATTTGTGTTAAGTCATTATTCCATAGCTTGACGGCAATTACACAAGAATACTGCGAGCAATACTGAACAAGTCCTGGAAACAGCACCCGACTAAGCAACAGCTATACGGCCACCTACCACCCATAATGAAAACTATCTAAATTAGGCAAACCAGACACGCAGGACACTGCTGAAGAAGTAGGGACGAGCTCATAAGTGATGTACTCCAGTAGATCCCTTCCCATGGACGAGCAAAGGCATGACATCCAGCTCGAACTTACATACAGCCGCTCTGTACCGATACGGGTTGTAGCCCTGAGGATCTGCTGAAACCAATGGACGATAGGGAGGCATGGCTAGAGAAGGTCAGGAATATCCGTGCTGATATCGCGACATGATCATGATGATATCATCTATATAACAAAAATAGAGTCTATATATATATATATATTATGAGATTGTTGGCCATCAGTAAATTACTATGTGGTTATGTGTCAAACCAAGTGCAATATAATATGGAGAGTGCTCAATATCTATGATAGAGCTGTTATAATAATAATGATAATGAATAAATATATATTATATATATATTTGATCCATGGAAAATATTGTTCTGCAAGCAAAGGTTTCATGAAGTTTATGACAATATTCATCAGGCAGTTAAGGAGATGGAATGAAATTAAAAATCGAAAATGCAACAAAATACAGACAAAAAGCCGTTAAGATTTCGTTTATGTGTCGTTGTAAGTGTGTGAGTGTGTGTATATGGGTGTAGGTGTATGTGTGTGCGTGTGGATGCGTGTTTTTAAGTTAAGTCAGGCCAGGAACGCAAAGCGTTTGTTATAGCGAAAATGGGTTACGAATGTGTATACATTTTTTTGCAATATATTCTTTCGTTGACAGTGGAGGCGTGACAAATTATCATCGCTGCAAGTTCGGGGGAATGAGTGAGAATCTGATTTGTAAAGGTGTATGGAGGGCAAGTGTTACAATGGGTATAAGTGAGAATCTGATTTGTAAAGGTGTATGGAGGGCAAGTGTTACAATGGGTATAAGTAGGGTTATATTGTGATGTAAATATGTTGGTGTCATATATACGGGAGGGGGGGGGTGAATAATAATAACTAAATGCGATATAGCGTAAGAATTGTAGACTATGGATCTCATAGGTGATATGTATGCAATAAAATAAAATAAAATAATAAAGGGGTAAATAATACTAAGGGGGTTAAATAATAAATACGTGTGTAATAAATTGTTGTAATGCTAATAATAAATGAATGAAATATTGCGTAAATATTATATATTGTGGGTCTCATAGGTGGTGTGTGCGTAATGAAATAAAATGAAATAAAAGGGTTTAAATAATAGATAATGTTTTTGTGTACGAAGATGATTATAACTGAGGGGTTGGGTGACGTCATTGAAAATTAAAGAAATTGATTAGATAGCGGGTTCGAAGGTTGGGGTTGTTTTTGTTTAATTGTTATATATTATTTGTTGCTTGGTGGTACATATACTATTGTAGAAAGGTTTAGAGTGAATTTGGTAGGTAAGGTGAATGTAGAGCGTTGAGGTCTATTTTAATGCTCGTAAAAACTTAAAAGTTAAAATGGTTGAGGCGTGTGGGTATATTGTGTGATGGATGTGATGGTAGGAGGAGGAAAAAGGTACTTACGGTGCTTTACGTGTTTTTTTTTTTTTCCTTCATTAAATACGTGTGCGAGGTGGGTTGTGTGGGTGGGTTGAAGTGTGAAAGAAGGGTTTTTTCTCATGCCTACATTTTGAGAGGATTTCAGATTTTTTTTATTTAGGAGGGTGTTTTGTGATGGATATGTGATGATGGCTAATTTTTCGTGGAGACAAAGAAGGCATTTTTTGGATGTTTTGTTGTAGGCAGGTGTTTGTTTTAATATCTCCCAGGTGATTCTGGGAGAGATGTTTGTGTCTTTTAGTTGCCATATGTGCGAGGATAAGGAGGTGTTGGATGCGTAGTTCCTGTATTTAAAAGAAAGATTATGGTTGTGGATTCTTTGTTTTATGGTGCCCTCCGTTGCACCGATGTAGTGTTTGACGGTGTTGTTTGTTTTTACTGTGGCTTTATACATGGTGTTTGTATGTAGACATTTATTTGGTAGGGGGCGTGTGCTTTTGACCCTACAATTGCATTGGTGGTAGGGTTGTGGTGTACTGTTGGTGGATGCGATTTTTTTGTTGTGTTTTTTCATTATTTGTGCCATGTTGTTTGTGCAACTGTAGCTGATATTGATGTTGTTTTTATTGAAGATTTTGGCTTGGGGGCTATTATTGGGGAAGTATTTAGAGATTAGATTTAGGAAGTCTCTACCTATATTGGAAGATATACACTTATTATAAGGTGGGTTATATATATATATCCAGTCGATGTTCGAAGATTAGGGGTGTGGATTATTCATGTATAGAATATGGACAGACTTATAAATATATGGGGATACTCAATGTATGGCAATTGTTATATATTCCTTTTCAGTTTTATATAATAAAATCCACGTACGGAGCGTAGAGTATAACTAGAAGAAAACTCAGCCTACGGTTAAATGGTCATTATGAATTTATTTTGGCAAAGAATATAATTTTCGTATCTTCAGATGACATACATGTTTAATCTGAGGGTGATAACCTTACGTATATATATATATATATATATACCTTTAAGAAAAACAAAATCCGGTCAATTTAGGATTATAAATTAATTTCTATCTTGCTATGAATATTGATATGAGTCAATAACTTGCAGTGTACTAAGTGGCTTCCGTAATTTACGGGAGTCACTTTCAGGTTTAGTTCCACAAATACAACACAAATTTCACAAGCATGTAAACAAATGAAATGTGTCAATAGCGAACATTAAGAAACAAACAATTTAATAATCATAACAAACAGGATAAAAATAATTAGAAATACAATGTTCCTGTTATGTACGAGCGGCCTTTGTAGGAAATACAGCTATGGCTAGTTGAATGAAAATAGGATTGTTCGCCCGTGTGTGTGTGTGTGTGTGTGTTTTTACATATTAGTAAAGTCTATTGAATCAATGTGTCCATAGTTGGCCGAAGTAAAGAGGAAAAAAGTTGACTTTTCCTACATACATGTGTAGGCGTGTGTATATATAAGTGATGGACCGTAAGTATGTGCCTTTTGTTTTCTTAAGTCCACACGTGCATTTTTTATGATCTTTTGCGTCAACGTGTCATATCCTGGTAGTCGGCAAAAGAAGGTTGCATGCCTTTTCGCTTTGAGTCTTATGGCGTGGCTTTCTGTTGTCCGTCCTGGCCTCCCGTAGTGGAAAGTCTTTTGGTAGTGGAATGGCCAAGTTAATTAAATTCTTTGTTATTTATACATTTGGGGGTCACTAAAGTGAATCAAAAATAGGATCTTGTTAGGTTTTATTGCGGGTCCTAAAATTCAAGCGCGCAGACATTTCTTGACCTATCAGATTCGTATATTTACTAATTTATTTTGGAGCCTAAATATTTTTCTGTTAATTAGTTTCTGAGCCGGATTTTTTTAGAATGTTCTTATTTTGTGTTTTTAGCTGATTGGTAGAAAAATATAAAAGTGTAACTTTAATGTTAATGCGATTTTGATCCGAAATTTCTTGAATGTTCTTATGTATGTTTTTGGGGTTGATTATTTTAAGGCTAAAAAATATGTATACTATAAACTCCAAATTTAACAGGGTTTAATCAGATCCTATGGATTTAATGAATACAACCAGAATGGACACAGGAGAGAAGGGTGTGAAGGGTGGTGATGAGGAGTGAAGAGTTTCCTCCCCGTTTCGGCCAATTCCGGTTTTTCTTTCGTTGCCAGTCGGGACCATAACAAAATAATTAGACGTGGGTTCTAATTTAATTTCTACAGTAAGTTAACCTACATTTTAACGTAATTCTTCAGATTTAACCATAATTTAAGGAATTATAACAATTCCTATAAACTATAAACAAAGACTACATTAATACATATCTTAAACTGAAATTTTATCCTCGTGCTCATTTATTCGGCCACCTTTACATTGAATCGTATTGACGCCCGACCTCACATGGTGGGTTCCTATTTTCTTTTATTACTTTTACCTCAACTATCCCCATTTCATCATATTTCTATAGTTAATCATTATCTTCGATTGTCGTCAAAATTTATTCCTATGTCTACATCTAGCTACTAAATCACATCTCTGATTTAATAATTTTTCTGGGTCTGGGTATAGCATAATTTGTATCTTTTCGTCTAGATACAGATTACATCTACTATCAAAGCATTTTGGAGTATTTGACTTTTTCAATATGCTCCATTGAATTTCAGGGGTTAAACCCTTATTTTTCAAATTCCAAAATTGCTTGGAGAGGGCCGTTTGGTTCTTCAAATGTTCATGGGAGAAAGAATGATTATGATTATTGAACCTTAGCTTCCATCTTGTCGAAGAGATCCCTATATAAGTCTTTGTATTCTTGACATTTTCTTTTGGGTAAATGATTCCTTGGTACTCTACATTTTCTGAATTGCATAACCCATTCATAGGGCATTTTATTCTAGTTTTACAATTGCATTCGTTATGCCTACTCGTATTATTATAATCGTTATCACCATTATTATTATTATTATTATAAGAACGATCCAGTTATCATGATAATGAGTTCAAATTTTTGTGTGTAAATATTAATGAGACTTGGATCAGGTGAGAATAGTGGCCGTGTGTCTAGAAAGTAATGAGACCAAATTTTTGTGTATAATATTTTATGAGACTTGTATCAGGAGAGCATAGTGGCTGTGGGTCTAAAAAGTAAGAAGACCACATTCTTGAGTCTAAAGTTTAATAAGACTGGAATCAAGTGAGCAATGTAGACGAGTGTCTAGAAAGTAATGAGATTACATACTTGTGTCTGAAGTGTAATGAGAATTGGATCATGAGAGCATTGTGGCTGTGGGTCTTGAATGTAGTAAAAAGTAAAGTTAGCGACCATAGTCGAGGGTGACCCGAAGGCTCCCTTTTCGATAGCTACTACACCAAGGTGTAGGGGAGGGCGCTACTCCATTCCCTGGATTGCTCCACTTTACCCTTGAACCGTACCTTATAATGCTGAGTGTTAAGCAAGGTGGTATCAAGTTCCATTTTTAAAGTCTTTTGTATGACTCGACCTGGGATTGAACCCAGGTCTCCCGGGCCATTGGCGAACACTCTAACCGCTGGGCCAAAACTTTGATCAGTTGGGCATGGTGGCTGTGTGTCTAGAAAGTAATAAGATCACATTCTTGTGTCTAAAGTTTAATGAGACTTGGATGATTTGAGCATAGGGAACATTTGTCTAAAAAGTAATGAGACGACATTCTTTTGTTCAAAGTTTAATGTGACTTGGATCAGGTTAGCATGGTAGATTTACATGCAGAAAGTAATGAGACTAGATCTTTGTTTCTTAAGTTTAAGGAGAATTTGATCTGGTGAGCATGTGTCTTAAGTTTAATGAGGCTTGGATCAGATGAATATGGTGGCTGTGTGTCTAGAAAATAAAGGGACCACATTATTGTGTCTAAAGTTTAATGACATTTGGATCTGTTGAGCATGGTGGCTGTGGTATCATGAATATGTTTTTTTTACTAAAACTTTTTCATAAAGAGTTTGTCTTTTAAGTAATGAGACCACTGTCTCGTGTGTAAAGTGCAATTAGATTTTTTTTTCCAGGTTTTTGTCTCATTATCAAAATCAGCTGATTCATGTGAAATATTATCAGTTATCATTCTCATGGTCTAATTTTAATTATATTTGACCAAAATCTTTCCCCAATTCACATTGTACCTGGTGGATCTGAATGGGGCTCATTTTCCTCACTCTTTCAGCCACCCAAAACTGTTAAGCCCAGTCGGCTGGGTCTGTAGAATACACCATCTGCATTTTTGCAGAGGATTAAAACCCCCACCCTCCAATGAGTGTTCTGGATATGACACTAAACAATCTGATGGTGAGGCTCTAGTAATGATGGAGTTTTGGAGAATGCGGAATAACCCTTCATTGCCATTGCTCACAGATTCAGTCTGCTCCGCAATTGTAGCACCTAATTGGGTCCCATCTATTGGTCAAATAGAACTGTTAGACATTTAAACTGAGTGTAAGCAAATGACTTATGCTAAATTGAATTGTTAGAAACAGAACTATTTGATCATTTAACTGTTTGTAAAGAAATAACAGATGTTTAATTGATTTGTTCAAGATATATAGCAATACATGGAAAGATTTTATTGTGACCAAACTAATCAGTAATGTTGAATAGAATTATTAGTGTTAAATTGCAATACTTGAAACTCTTTAAATGTGTGTCTAAGTTGAATTATTGGTATTACATAACAATACTTGGAAACATTTGACTGTGTGCAAATGAATGAATTGTGTTGAATAGAATAATTAGTGTTCAATAGCAATACTTATAACCACTTCACAGTCTGCCAGCAAATGATTAATATTGAGTAGAATTATTAGTGTGAGATAGCAATAATTTAACTTTCTTGAAACAATAGCAATACTAATGTGCAAACAAATTTGTTCTAACTCATTTGAAAATGAAATTACCAACAAAATAATCTTTTACATATCATATTTATTCAAATATATGCAAAAAAATGACTGATTTTAAATTGTTACTGTTACATAGCAATACTTGAAACCATTTAACTGTGTGGAAAATGAATTTAGGCTTGTTAAAAAATGTTATCTATAAAATATGTTTACAAATCATATATAACTAATATATATGTAAAAACAGGATTTTGGCATTAAATAACTAACAATGTTTGATATGCCATAAAACCTAATCAAACCAACCCAAAACTGTTTTCTACCGTTTAAAAATCTGTGCCCAATATAGATGATGATTTCTGTGTTAAATTTCAAAATATTTCTCTTGAGGATACGGGATGTAGTCCAGAAGACTTGCCTGAGGCGATGAACGATAGGGAAAAGTGTCGAGAGAGGATCAGGGATATCCGTGCTACCAGCACGACATGATGATGATGATGATGAAGTAATGGTTTATGTCCCATTCTGTATGAGTGTCGCATGTTTCACTTTTGCATGTGACTCAGATTTAAATACAAATATGAAAAAATTTCCATCATTGTAGAAGGAGCATTGAAAAATATGTACACATTTTTGCATATATTATACATATATTGTACTTTGGTAGATCAACTGACCCACAATATAAAAAGATACTTAGCCAAAATATAGAAAATAATAAAAATATTTTTGTCAAAACTTTTTTTGACTAGTCTTATTGCTTTTTAAACTTTCTTTTATATATCATATAGTGAATGTGTGGACTTTCTCTATATATATATATATATATATATATATATATATATATATATATATATATATATATATATATATATATATATATATATCTTTTTACAAACTGCTTCAAATAAGCATGAATCTACATGTCAATTTTCAATGTTCATTGTTATACTCAGCAGTCATTCTAGCTTATTGATTCCTGGCTTAAAAACTATCCAATCATTTCAATTACATTTTGTCTTTCAGGTTTTTGTTTAAACATATGATGAGGAGGCCAATAAATATCAAATATTACAATGTTTTTTTTTTATTACTACCTACTTCGACGATTTTTTTTTTAATTACTACCTAATTTGTCCATTAGTTGAGGACTGTCCTTAGAAAGACAGGCTGAATTTAATATTTTAAAAAGACGTCCCGTGTGGAGCGATTTGGTTCCTTAACGACTCATCCTTAGATAACTATTGGCTGACGACATTAGTAACTCATCACTTCTTGGAAATGGGGTTTGTTTGTTTGGTTTGGTTCATGAGTAGTCTAATAAAATGATTATTTGAAATTTTCATTGCATGATATTTACTATACATGATTAATGAAGAAGCATTGAGCTAAGATTATTGATATAGAAGAGATTATATTAAAGCATAAATATTTATTGTGTTAAAAGCTTTTTTCATCATTCAGCTACAGATGGATTGGTGCACATTTGTCTGACTGTATATTTGTCTCTCATTCTTTTCACTTCTATTTCTTCTTCTTCTGTTTTAGCAAGAATTTAGTTCTTATGATTAAAACCTTTAGAAAAAAATTCTCTTTCTGTGTTTAGGGAACAAAAATAATGAATGACATTTGGGAAAACTTGTTACCTAATTTTACACAAATGTATTCCTTCTATACTTGAATTATTTTAGTAACACACACATACACACACACACACACACACATACACACACACATTGTTCTTTTTACTTTTGAAATATTTTGAGAAAAAGTTGATTTTTTGGGGTGGAAAATTTTCTGAGTCTTTAGTATACAGCCACATTGCCTGATATCTTTTTTTCCTATTTTTCTCCTTACTTATCAGACATAACATCTTTGGATTTTCATTTATTTCAATTATCAGTAGATTTTCTTAGTGCCAGAACATTAAAAAAATAAGGAAGCTATCAATTCAAGTTTTTAAAATGAGGCTTTAACGAAAAAGAATGTTTGTTATTGTTTTTAGGCGAAGAAATGTATTCTTGCGCGTGTGTGTTATTTCCACGCTAATTGTTGTCGTTAATAAAGGAGGATGAAGAAGTAAGAAGACGAAGACGCCGTTAGCTTTTACATGAAGGTTTTTAATGGCAGCATGGAATAAAGAGTTTTACGTTTGTGCTGCAAGTCTCGTAGGAAGGGAAAGAAGTAATGGTAGAGCTAAATGCCTGGACGAAAGGTGTATTGCTATTTTAAGGCATTTTTGGACGTATGAGGGAGTTATGTTCGCCGTATGTAGCAAAAGTCATGTTTGCTGTTTGAGGAAATAAACGTTGAAGTCACCGTGATTTTGTGGCTCTGGTTGTTTCGGGGAGAAGTGTACGTGTCTCCAGAAAATGTTGCCCAGAGGTGAAATAAGAGCTAGGTATCGAAGCAGGATTCTTGATCGCAGTCGACATAGCCAATTTGGGGGGGGGTGACGTAAAGTTGTTCCTGTGGGTGGTGTATTGAATGTATCTAATCCATATTCAACGGGGAACCCTTGGTCGAAGAAAAATAGCCTAGAAATCCATGAATTAGACTGCTTCCCTCATGGTGCCATGCTGCTGTTGTTGCTGCTGCTGCTGCTATTGAAGAGCAGACGGTAGACGTCTGTACAGAACGAAGTTGTTCTGCGAAAAAAAAAGTGTTTGGCAGACTGGTTGTAACTGTGGTGATGTCAGAAGATACGTATGAATAGATGACCTGGGAAAAATGAGCATGACTAGTGAATGAACATCTTAAGAGGAAATGGTCAGAAAAGGCTGAGAAAATTAGTTGGAGACCTGCTTATGCTGCAATCTGAGGGAGTTAAAATTTATTAATATCTTTTTGTTTGTTCTGGAGACACACAGTCAAGCAATCATTTTATGTTTGATTTTATGTGTGGTCCATATTTGATAAAGGGGAAAATTTAGCACTTCATAAATACAGGTTAGAATTTGAGGCAAGTTCAGTTGTGCCTGTGTGGAAGAGTCAGTTGGTCATTAGTGAGTGATCCAGTTCTGGCTAGTTAGAGTTTGCAGCACATGCTAGAAGATGGGAATGGAGTAAAGCTGAACTAGGGGCAGGTTAGAGTGTTATCCCCACTTCCACCATGAGTAAGTTGGGTCCTTTATGGCTTTGTGTCTATCCTTTTCTTTTATGATATTGTTGCTTGGACTTTGATGCACATCTGCAAAATTGTAACATTCCCAACATAGAGTCAACAACATTATTATGCAGAAAATGCATAAAGCAGGCTGGTGGTTATGTCATACAAATATTTTCTAATGACTGGAAACTGGCAAAATACTATAAATTGTGGAGCTGCTATTCCTCTGATTTTTCTCTCTGCCAAGAATTCACTGTGTAAGTCAAAAGATGATACTGACAGTGGTC
The DNA here is from genome assembly GCA_963585895.1 of Sepioteuthis lessoniana. Taxonomy (NCBI): domain Eukaryota; kingdom Metazoa; phylum Mollusca; class Cephalopoda; order Myopsida; family Loliginidae; genus Sepioteuthis; species Sepioteuthis lessoniana. Next base: position 850,853 of record OY757926.1, on the reverse strand, counting down.
AGTGCGACTCTTGAAATACATTAATCTCTTCATTCATGCAAACTTTCCCAATTTTCTAAATGGACAACTAACTTGAATTATCCAACTAAATTATGCTGCTTGCATGATGGTGTCTATATTTTGACTGCTCTATCAGTGACTGGAGTTTTGTGAGAAAAGTCCTTTAACCCCATTCTTGTATTAATTCATCGTTCAATATTTAACGTTTCAATAACAGGGTAATCGATTCTACATATTAGACTGGTACTATTTACCAACCCCTCCGCTCGGGCAGGATATGACACAAGGTCAATTTTTAAGCGGAGTTTAACAGGTTTTGAATTCAGAGTTTTCCTTCTCCTAGACTAGTTGCCTCACCAAGGCTACATATTAGACTGGTGCTTTTTTTTTTACATTGATTACAACGAATGAAAACTGGTAAGCAACATAGGATTTGTAAGATTATATCACACAGGTCTTATGATGCTGATCAGTTTTCATTCATTGTAAAAATCAGTACAATATTTTTTGTATTTTACGTGTAGATATAGAAAACCAAATAAGTGTTAATAATTGCCATCTGTATTAATTTTGTAGCTGTTACCAATTCAGGACACATATACATTGATGTCTATATAATAAAGCTCAATGTCAGTGTGTGTCCGTGTGTCTGTACGTCTATTGGACAAAAGGAATAGAAAATACATAAAAATAAAGTAAGTATTCTTATGTAAAAATTTCCGTAAAATACAATGAGCTACCTGAAATTTACCTTCCAGTTCAATTACAGAGGTTAGGGGTTTTAAAAAGGGAAAACGACCCCGGGGAAAATTCAAATATGTCTAATTTTAGTGTATATGTGTATATATATGAGTATATATATATGTCTTCGATGAGCTATGGAGATGTTCTCTCACTACTCCCATTGGATCCCAAACTTTTCCGAAAAACTACATCCCCTAACCAAAGTTACCCATTATCTTCTCACTAAGGAACAAACAGAGGCCTTCCAGTGTTTGAAGCAGGAGATTGCAAAATCGTCCCTGGTAGATATAGACTCTTCTTTTCCTTTTGAGATCGAAACTGCTGAGCAAAAGCACTCACTGTGGTTGATGAATACTCGCGTTTTCCTTTCGCTTTCCCTTGTGCCGATGTGTGCTGCGACCGTCATTAAACACCTAACTAATCTATTTTCTGTTTTTTGGAAATCTTTTTGTGCTCTCAGATCGAGGAACAGCCTTCATGTCAGAGGAACTAATAGGATTCCTACATTGTCGAGGCATCGCTACCAGTCGAACAACTGCTTTTAATCGTCAAGGCAACGGACAAGTAGAGAGATACAACGACATCATCTGGCAAACGGTGAGTCTGGCTCTCCGATCAAGAAATCTCTCTATTGTTCATTGGGAAAAGGTGCTGGATGTGGCTCTCCACTGCATCCGCTCATTACTTTTCACTTCCACTAACTGTACTCCACATAAACGCCAATTCAATTTCAAAAGAAAATCAGCTACTGGAGATTCCATACATACATGGTTAACAAGATCCAAATTGGCTCTTCTGAAGCGCCATTTCATCATCATCATCATATCGTGCTGGCAGCACGGATATCCCTGACCCTCTCTCGCCACTCCTCCCTATCGTTCATCGCCCTAGGCAGGTCTTCAGGACAACAACCTGTATCCTCACATAGCTGCTGAATGTACGTTCGTGCTGGTCGTCCTGCTTTTGCGCGGCCATGTGTGGGGATCCATAAGAGTACATCTCTTATGAGTTCATCTCTTCTTCTCCAGCAATGTCCTGCATGTCTGGTTCGCCTAACTTGAATAGTTTTCGTGATAGGGGGCAGGTGGCCGTACAGTTGGTGTCTTGTGGGGTGTTGCTGCCAGTACGTGGAAGTAAATATGAGCCCCTAGTAGAGATGTGAAGGTAACGTACCTGGGCATTCGAAGCGCGCACGAACGTGTCTGGCTTGTCGAAAGGAAACCGATATGGCTGCCGCGAGCATATTTGACGAGGGGAGATCTCGAACCAGCGAGAGGTAATGTACACGTATGCAAATTAGTGCGAGCGCTTACGAAGATACAAATACGCACGGTAACGGCTGAAAGCAACCAGAGTTCTAAGTGCATTTGCCCGACGAACGCGTTACAACTCAACGAAGGAAGGAAGCCAGGCGAGAACCAGAAGGAGAGAGAGAAGGAAGGAAGGAAGGAAGGACGGAAAGTAGAGAGGGAGAGCTAGGGAGAAAGCGAGAGAGAAGGAACAGCTACCGAGAGAGGGAGAAAGCGCTCGACTCAATACGCCCTGAAACCAACAATAGTGGTCTCTGTTGGATTGATACAAGAATCAGTTTCCTATTGCGTTTTACGCCCGCTCTGGACAACAAGCTATTTCGGCAATCATGGCCTTTGATCCAAAACGGGACCGATGCTGGGCAATCGGTGGTTGAATGGGTGGAGAAGGCAGAGTTGGTGTGCCGGTTGAGCGGGGTAAAACATATCGAATGTGTGGTGCCGATGCGCCTCTCGGGGGGCGCATACGCAGTGTATCAGCAGCTGAGTGAGGAGAAGAGGGCTGACTTTGCCTGTATAAAAGATGTTCTTTACACAGCATTTGCTCTCAGTCCTGTAACGGCGTATAAGCAGTTCGCGGCGCGCCGTTTGCGTCCGGGAGAAACGGTGGACGTCTATTTGGCGGAGCTACGCAAGCTTGCGACTCAGTTCGGAGGTATGACGGAGAGAGGCCTGGTCTGCGCATTTATAGCTGGGTTGCCGGAGCATGCGGAGAATCTTCTCCAGGCCACTACCCGAGTAGACGATTTGCCGATATCCGACATATTGGCCCGTGCCCGAGCAATATTGAAGGACAGGCTCGCGGGCACAGAATCGGCGGCCGCAGCAGCTCAACTACCGAGACGTCAGGAGAAGGGAGTCACAGCTTTAAGGAGATGCTATGTGTGTCAAGAACCTGACCACATGGCTCGAGATTGTCCTCGGTGGCGCGGAAGTCTCAGGTCCCCAAAGAGTCTCATTTGTTATCGGTGCAATCGACAGGGCCATGTTGCACGAAATTGTCCGGGAAACGAGCGAGGGGACGAGTCTTCAGCGCCAGTCTCTCCCCCAGACCTCGTATGAATGGCGCTCTGCCTGCAGTCAGTGTGCAGATTGACGGAATACGACGAACTGCCCTGGTGGATACAGGCTGTACGCAAACCCTAGTTCGCAAACCATGCTGTCAGACGTGGAAGAAAAAGCAAGTCCCCTTGATGGTTGTAGGAGGGAACTCGTCAATATGTTGTGGAGAGAGCGTGGTCCAAATTGGCATCGGCAATGGACCTTCAGTCGCCGTACGAGCCCTGGTTGTAGATGAGGCGCTGTTTGGATATGATCTGCTACTCGGGCTAAATGCGATCAGACAACTTGGTGGAATGTCTATGTCTGCCACCGGCGAAGTGAAATTTCCTCAGCGTGAAAGACTGATGTGTGCTGCTATTACCCTCGACGAGCCTGATTTTCACGCTGAATACGACGAGACCAAGCGCGTATGGACCGCATCTTGGAAATGGTCCGGTGACCAGCCACCTGTGTCTTTGAAAAACAGGCTTTCAGAATACCCTGCCCCTAAGCGACTCCAAGGTGAATATGAGCGGGAGTTGCTGGCTTGGATTCAAAACGGTTGGCTGATTCCGTACCCGGAGAGCGAACTTGGCCCTCCTAAAGGCCTGATACCATTAATGGCCATATTACAGGAAAGTAAGCAGAAGGTACGGCCAGTTATGGACTATCGCGAGTTGAATGAGCACGTGAACGCGTATACGGCGAATGCAGACGTATGTGCTCAAACCATGCGGGAATGGCGACGGCAGGGGCCAAAAGCTGCCATAGTGGACCTACGCCGGGCATATCTGCAGATCCACGTTGACAAGTCACTGTGGCCGTTCCAAACGGTGAAAATTAAAGGGCAGAGGTACTGCCTCACCCGCTTGGGGTTCGGGCTCAATGTAGCTCCCCAGATTATGCGGTCCATTGTAAAAGCTGTGATCGGGCAAGATGACACCGTCGGTCGCGCTACCTCTTCGTATGTCGATGACATATTTGTTAACGAAAGTGTGTGTTCGGCAGCGCAAGTGAAGACGCATCTTGAACGATTTGGGCTGACTTGTAAGAGTCCGGAACAACTAGGTAGTGGCGCTCGAGTGTTGGGCGTATACGTCTGGGAGGAACGCGGCAAGCTTAGATGGCGACGCGACGGCGAGCGTCCGAAGGTTCCCAATGTACTCACGCGTCGTGCCGTCTTTTCTGTGTGTGGGCGGCTGACCGGACATTTTCCAGTGTGCGGCTGGCTCCGTGTTGCAGCTGCGTTTGTGAAACGGAGAGCTAACGCGGTGACAACCGGATGGGACGACGAAACACGAGACCCCATGTTGCGTCGGATGCTTGACGAAATTATGATGAGATCGTCACAAACTGATCCAGCACACGGTGACTGGTGCGCGGATAGTCAGGAAGTCACTGTGTGGGTGGATGCCAGCTCCCTGGCCACCGGGGTGGCTATTGAATATGACGGAGCCATCATTGAAGACGCAACTTGGCTACGACCGGTGCACGCAGATAAGCACATCAGCCTGGCGGAGCTTGACGCAGTGTTGAAGGGCATTACTCTGGCGCTGCACTGGAAGGCGAGTGTGATTCACCTGCGGACAGACTCGGCCTGCGTGCACCGGTGGATTTCTGACACCCTGTCCGGGAAAGCAAGGGTGAGGACTAAGGCGGCGTCGGAGATGTTAATAAGACGGCGACTGAGTACGCTCCAAGAATTAGCGGCGGAGTATAGACTGACAATTGACGTGGCACTCGTCAAATCCCAGGCGAACCGAGCCGATCCACTCACTAGAGTGCCTCAACGGTGGCTGGATGCACTTCGGAAAGAAGCGGAACCCATCGAGCCAATATGCGCCGCATCCATGGGTGAGCTGGATGTCGATCGCATTCGGACCATTCACCGATCTTGTGGGCACCCTGGCGTAAAGCGCACACTCTACTTCGTGAAACTGGCGAGTCCTGAGGTCTCCAAGGCAGCTGTTCGGGAGGTAGTTAGAGAATGCGAAGAGTGTCAGTCTATAGATCCAGCCCCGGTGAGTTGGAAAGCAGGCAGACTGGACGTATGCGAGAACTGGAGGAGGGTTGTAATGGACGTGACTCACATTGGAGGTCGTCATTACCTAACCTTAATCGACTGCGGACCCAGTCGGTTTGCTATTTGGAGGCCGTTATCATGCCAAGATGCTGCCAGCATTGTTCGGCAGTTGGAGACCGTGTTTTGCGAGAGGGGGGCGCCTGTTGAGCTTCTCACAGATAACGCCACGACCTTTAGCGGAGAGGCGTTCTCTAGATTCGCCGAGCGCTGGGGCGTTCGGATGAGATTCCGATGTGCATACGTACCGGCTGGCAACGGGATCGTGGAGAGATCTCATCGCACAATAAAGCGCATTGCCGCAAGAACACGGTGCTCGGTGATGGAGGCTGTATACTGGTACAATGTGACTCCCAAAGACGATGCGTCGGCGTCAACTGCACCAGCAAACCTAATATACTCATATACAGCCCGTATAAGAGGTGTTGATGTCACGTTACCACCGGAGGATGCCGGACCCAGCAGGTACAAGGTAGGGGATAATGTTTGGGTGAAAATCCCTCATGGGCGATGTACAACCCAGTTCGGAAAGGGAACAATTACGGGTTTGTACAGCCCCCATTCGGTCCTTGTTGACGGGACACCTCGCCACATAAAGGATGTTCGTCTAGTGCGAGGAGCAGACGCCACTTATTGCAGCAGCGCTTCCTCTGAAGACGAAGCGCCGATGCTGTATTTACCGCGGGAGGATCCCGCAACATCTGAAAGCGACCACAGCGACCGTGGTCAACGTGGGCCTGGAGACACGTCCGAGGACGACGACGTAGTCGAGAGCGTTCCGCTCAGACGAAGCAGCAGACTCAAAAGACCTGCTCCGCGCTGTACGTTGTGTGATTCCCAAATCAGGGAGGAGTGTGAAGGTAACGTACCTGGGCATTCGAAGCGCGCACGAACGTGTCTGGCTTGTCGAAAGGAAACCGATATGGCTGCCGCGAGCATATTTGACGAGGGGAGATCTCGAACCAGCGAGAGGTAATGTACACGTATGCAAATTAGTGCGAGAGCTTACGAAGATACAAATACGCACGGTAACGGCTGAAAGCAACCAGAGTTCTAAGTGCATTTGCCCGACGAACGCGTTACAACTCAACGAAGGAAGGAAGCCAGGCGAGAACCAGAAGGAGAGAGAGAAGGAAGGAAGGAAGGAAGGACGGAAAGTAGAGAGGGAGAGCTAGGGAGAAAGCGAGAGAGAAGGAACAGCTACCGAGAGAGGGAGAAAGCGCTCGACTCAATACGCCCTGAAACCAACAATAGTGGTCTCTGTTGGATTGATACAAGAATCAGTTTCCTATTGCGTTTTACGCCCGCTCTGGATAACAGGAGACTGTTGATATACTCGAAGTCAACCCGAACTATGCTCATACGCTTCAATAATAGGCGAGAAACAACTGTGTCCTTGCGTCACATAGTTCCTCTTGGTGAAGGAATGAACAGTTTAGATACGGAACCAGACCCTATGCCAGGGGACCCCCAAGAACTGGATGTCCCTAACCCGTCTAACGCTCCTCCCATTCTACAGAGTACTACAGAAAACTCTGCTGCAGAGAATTCAGTTCCTGCTACTTCTCTTCCTCCACTCTTGGATGATTCTCAGAGGACCTTGTCAGAAGACGATGACTCGCTAAATCTTCGACGTTCCAGTTGAACCCGTCGAAGACCTTATTTAACTGATAACTATCAGCTTTAAACTTTCGTTTTCATTTCTTTTCTGTTTTCAGTTTGATCAAAGGAATCTACGGGACTCATTTAATTGGAGATACCCTTTTGACAGTCGCTGAACTCTTCCTCTTTCGACAAATTGACGAACCCGAATTTTCCTGGGTGGCGGAGAATGTGGTGATAAAGGAAGGAACTATATAATCGCCCTTACTTTCTGGGAACGAAATGTTCCCCTTATGTTTAGCTTACTGTTGGGTGGCCATTTTAGTCGTGACTACCTCTAAGACAAGTTCTTAGTTGAATAAAGCTTTTCTTCAAGTTTATCTGACTGACGTCTTCAATTAATTGCAAGCTCCAATATATCCTATATTACAATATATATATATATATATATATATATATATATATATATATATATATATAATGAAGCTCGATGTCTTTGTGTGAGTCTGCCCACCTATAAGATGAAAGAGAATAGGAGATACATAAAAACAAATTATGTATTCTTATGTGAAATTTTACCTGAAAAACAATGAGGTTCATTAAATTTACTTCCAGTTCGATTAGGGGGCTTAAATTGAGCAAACACCCCTAGTGAAATTTCAAATACCTTTGATTTTGATGAAAATATGTAGATGGACTTGTTGTTTGGTAGATATGTTTGGTTCCCCAAAATTTATGTTGTAGTTTAGTATATGTTTTGCTTAGTGGTATGTTATGTTTAGTTGATATGGAAAAAGGCAAAATAGGCTCATGGAGACAGATGTAGTAAATGAAGTAATGATATGAAAGGTGGATAAACGATATGAAACGGCGCGGACAAAAGGAACATTCAAAACAAGCGACATAAAACAAATTTATATCTTAACAATACATACAATGAAAACATTTAAAACATTACTATGGTTCTATTATTGTTCGTAAAATAGTCCTGTGTGTATGTGTGTGTATGTGTGTGTGTGTGACTAACACAACTAAAACTACAGGAAGGGTTAAATTATAAAAGTGTCCTAGTCATGTTGACTACGTATTTCTAAATGTTCGTTTCTTTCTGTGGTTCGACGCAGTTGCTGTTTTCGAGGCAGGAAAAAGTGTCACAGACAAGGTATATTGAGGAAAGGAATGTTTGCATGGCTTATCCGTTTAGTGACGTTTGACGGCTGTTGGTGAATATGAGAGAGTGATAGTATTCTCTCTGGAAGTCACACTGGAGAGAGTGTGTTAGCTCTGCAAGTGAAAATGTGAAAAAGAAGAAGAGTGTTTGACGACGAAGTATTTATAGAAAATACGTGTCTTGGAATCGGCTCCAAAAAAACGTGGGACGAAATTCAAATGAGGACGTAGTTTTAAACACTGATCACGTGATTCTCCTGGCCAATGGTTTCCCGAGACTGATTGTTTATGTGCGTCCGCCATCTTTGTTTCGGGAACAAGTGGCATACCGCCCAATTTAATTTATAGGAGTGTAAGTCCTATAAATATAAACATAACTACTAGGCGTTAAGTAAAGTTGACTTCCAAAATTTCACCATCTTACAATAATATTTTGCATCGATATGCACTAAAGGCCCCGCTCGTCCGTTCGGCCGTGCAGCGCTAAAGGCACGGGTTAGCCTTTAGCTATCACTTCGCTACCTGCGCAGCGCTAAGATAACGCCAATCTTAGCCGCGGCCTTCTGGCCTGTTTGCTCGACTGTACAGGACTTTGGCGTGCAAGCCTTCGCTACCGTCGATGCGCCCGCACAGCTTTGGCGCACAAGCCTTAGCTACCGTCCGATACGCCCGCACAGCTTTGGCACGGTAAAACCTTAGCTACCGTCCGACTGCCCGCACAGCTTTAGCGCGCAAGCCTTAGCTACCGTCCCGACTCGTCCGCACAGCTTTGGCGCGACAAAGCTATAGCTACCGTCAACGATACGCCCGCACAGCTATTTGGCATGACAAAGCCATTGCTACCGTCAACGATACGCCGGCACAGCTATCTGGCACGACAAAGCCATAGCTACCGTCAACGATACGCCCGCACAGCTATTTAGCACGACAAAGCCATAGCTACCGTCAACGATACGCCCGCACAGCTATCTGGCACGACAAAGCCATAGCTACCGTCAACAATATGCTCGCACGGCTTTGGCACGGTAAAGCCATAGCTACCGTAAATGATACGCCCACACAGCTAGGGGCACGACAAAGCCCTAACTTCACCGATCCGCTCGTTCGACTTTGTATGTGTTAAGGCCTGGCAAACCTTAGCCACGGTTTCCTCGTCCGTTCACTTGGTCCGTAGTACTAAGACACGGCTCAGTCTTAGTCACCAACTCGCTCGACTCTACATGACCAAGCTACCAAACACATGCAGTCCACATAACGACTCGCTGTTACTGACTACCCTAGCATTACAGCAACTAGGGTACGTACAACTCGCTGTACGAGCTAGTAACCAAATCGACCCCCCCCCCGGTTAACCCAACGTATTGTCAAAACCGGGATATCGATCTTCCGACCACGATGCTCCAGCAATGCAGCATCCAGTCCACGTAACGACTCGCTGTTACGGACTGCCCTGGCATTGCAACAACTAGCCTACGTACGACTCGCTGTACAGGCTAGCAACCAAATCGACACGCCCCCGGTTAACCCAACGAACTGTCAAAACCGGGACATCGATTTACCAAACTCGACCGACCTCAGCTACCCGCAACGATCGTCCAGCCGCATACAACGTTTCGACCGACCTCAGCTTCCCGCAACGATCGTCCAGCTGCATTCAACGACCCGACCGATCTCAGCTTACCCACATAAAACATCTAGCTGTATCTCCACGACTCGACCTACGCCAGCTACCCTCGTCGAACGTCCAGCTGCGCACAACTACGACTCGACCATACCAGCTATCGACATAACCCATCCTAGCTGAAGACCACATACCACCCCCACGGACTTTACATACACGTTTGTAATTCCGGCAATAAATCGTAACTTTTGTTGTATCTGTTATCTTGCCTCCTTGTCCCCTTCGTTGTCTTTGGTTGTCACTACTCGCACGCATTAAACTTAAATTCATTTGCAGGGTCGACACGCTTATCGGCTCCGCAACACTATACCAATTTGATTATTGGTAATTGGAAAAAAAGTGTTGAATCACATTTTAAGTGTTAACTGATTTGATTAATCATTATGTTTCAGAGTTTTGGTTATTTCTCATTTTTTTCCTAATAATTTAGTTTTTGTATTTTAAAAGAAATATTTATATCTTTATGCAGCCATGTCCTGGATATAAAGTTTGCCTGCATCATACTTGATTCGTTATGTATCATAAATAGTTATAACGACAATGTTAGATTGCTATGATCATATATCTAGTTGTTAGTGTTTGTTATGATTCTTGAATAAACATTGCAAAATGTATGTCTTTCTAATTTCCCTCAAGTTTTTATTTACTTGTATAAAAACTGCAGTCTATATAATGGCTGCTTCAATTTATAAACCAAAATACTGAGATAAAGAATAAGAAGTTTGTATGCAACCATGATTCTATCTAGTATAAAGGAAGCACCTTTTTAATACAAAAACTGGCATTTCTTTTTTTTTTTTTTTTTGAGTTACAAGAATGGATCTAGATTTATAATCTACATGATTGTTAACAATATTTTTATCAGGGTAAATGAGTATTGAATTCAATAATATGTTAGACTATATAATTATTTTTTGGCCAAAGCCTGGCAATAAGAATTTATGGATATTTCACCTGAAAACATTCTATAATATTGAAGCAGTAACTTTCATAAATTAGAGTACAACTTTTGAAGGCTCTTTCTGAACCAAATCAAGGATGAGTATTTCTGCTCGTACACAATAAAGATACATCTATACAATAAATAAAAGATTTAATACACTTGAATAAAGATCAACATTTATTGATTTCTTTGTATTTTATGATTAATAGACCTTATCCATTTACAAAGTTACTTCAATCATAAATGCGACTGGTTATTCAAAAGTCATTTTGTATGAATTATATCTAAGATGGTTATTTATTTCTATGCAAGCGTGAATGAATTTTATATACTTAGATATTAAAACAACTATTTATCTGCTGTTATATGTCGGCATCCATCTTGCATAACAACTGGTTACTAATATAAATGTTGTAAAACTATAACTTGTTAATTGGTGCATTGCAAATTGTGTTACAATTTATTTCCAGAAATAATCTCTTATTTGTTAACGAAAACAAACAAAATGGCAGCCATTTTCTTGTTTGCTTCTTAATAACTAGTTTGTTTGATTTTTATTTCTGTCATAATGGCACAATCGTTTATTAGGATTTGGTACTACTGTCTAGGAAAAGTGTGTAGTATCTGCGCACTTTTTTGAGTTCCCTGGATTCAAGATGGAACTTATCTATCACTTCCACTTCCTCAAGATATTATATATTGGGAGAATCAGATAAAATAAAATAAAAAACAAATAAATAATAAAAAAGAATTCAAAAAGAAAAATAAATACATTGTGGGAAAATAAAATAAAATAATGATAAAGAAAAATAAAATAAAATAATCACAAAGAATTAAAACAAAAATGAAAAAATGTTTTTCCATGATGCTAAAAAGGAATTGGAACTGCCTGGTTTTATGACTGCACATCCAGAAATGAGATAATTGGTTTTTTGAATGTTATCAATACATTCAATGCAAACACATGCAATAAAAACAAACTTTGAAGAGTTCCTAAAGAAAAGATCATAAAATATGTACAACACTTTGATATTTCTTGTTTTACAACTCAGCCTCATCCTGACTTGAGCTCAACCATTAACCCTATGGTTATTATCGCGAGTGTACTTCTGAACGAAGCCTCATCCTGACTTGAGCTCAACCATTAACCCTATGGTTATTATCGCGAGTGTACTTCTGAACGAAGCCTAAATAAGATTATGGAGAAAAGACTTTAAGAAGTTTTTGTTGAAACTTATAAAAAAAAGGAAAAATGGTCCGTAATAAAACACCAAATTTCTGTTGCTTCTTTTATTCAACAATTGTTTTTATATGTGAAACTATATGACTTTGGATCAGCAACGTGTAAGGTATAAGTGATCGGCTAAGCACACAAACGGACCTTGGACACACACACACACACACACACACACACACACAATCTCTCTCTCTCTCTCTCTCTCTCTCTCTCTCTCTCTCTCTCACTCACACACACACACATACTCAGCTAAACTATTTATGAAAATCCGCATGCAGCATAGCTCACACAGCTATTCTCAGTTTCCTGTATTGTCTCCACGATAGTCCTGACAACAAAAGTGTTTTACTGAATGCAGCAGATGCTGTTGAAGGACCCATCTTAATGGTTTTTATCCTGTCGACAGCTTCTCTCTTGCCATCAAAGACCCCTTTTCCTCTGTGCACTCTTAACATCTGATTGACCGCGTGCACGTAGTAATACTACCATTACTAAACATAGGACATTTTTTCTACTTTTTAATTCCATATCAACACGTTTATACAAGCCCAGATATTTGAACTTTTTACTTATTTGTTTTCAATACAATTGTTAAAATTTTTACGCGTCTTCAAGTTCTTTGTTTTTGCAATTGTGTTTTATTTCTTTCCTTGTGACCATACGCTGATATAACAAATATGTGAGGAAAGTTGCAACTGATTTTAAATGCTTTTAATACCCGTCTCTGATTGGCCAATTTCTACCAGAAGTACCTGCCCCTGCTGACTGGAAAATCTATGAATAGGATCGACCATTCTCTGGACAACTTATACCCAGACAATCCAACAAATGGTTCGTGCCTTTGTTTTAGAAATAAAATCACAAACCATTCACAAAAAATAAAATCTTATTGCCAAAGTCTATGTCATTACCAAGAACAAAAATATTGTTGATGCTGGCGCTAGTGAGGAATTTAGTCACTTCTCCACTCAGCAGATATTAGCATTAGTATATCCAATGATAATCTAACACTGAATAAACTGAAGGAAAGACAATATTGGCTTATTTACGTTTACTACATCTGACTGGACCCACAAGAATTCATGTGCAAATACTTGCTCTCTCATGCACGAGGCCTTGCTTGCTTCCGTCCGACCAGAACTTGCTTTACACGAAACCAGACAACTTCTCTTTAGGTCTCTTTTCGGAAACCCTCTTTAGTTTCAGTATCTACTCTACCATAATCACCCTCCAATATCAGTGACAGGCAGGATGCTTGGTCATCTAGTGACATGGTCAACTTGTGACCATCACCAGATCTGAAAAGGGGAATAGGTGGGATTCTCTTCTAGTTGTTTCACTTCCTGAGCCGAAGAATCATCCTTTGAATGTTTCACAAACTGGTGTAAATGGCAGCTGAAATAATGAGAAGAATCTCTTGTGAGGTGTTGTATTTGGCAGCCATGGACAGGAGAGAGCACAGGACAACACTAACTCCCAGTGACAGTAAGTACTGTGATTTCAGGGTGAGACAAATAGTTTTTCAGATTATGCCATTGTAGCATTCCATCTGGGCATGGCCCGGTGGGTGATAAGAGGTTTCCTTCGCCATCTAAGCAAAGAAATCTAAGCCTCAATCTGAGTGGAGATAATTAGGAGCTTCACATAGGGAGAAGATAGATTCCAAACATTAAATAATTGCATTCAATGATGTGTCTTTGCATAGAATTATCAATGGAAAATCCAAAAATGTATCTATTACAAAAAGCATGTGTTTGTTATGTGTCCTTGATGGCAATGGTCTCTTGAAGTCCACATTAAACCACTCAAAAGGTTGGGTAGCTTTGACAAATTTACCTGGAGATAAGGTAGTGAAAAATGGTCCATTACCTTATCAGCAGGGTTTAGGGATACAAGATGAACATGTTCCCTTTACATTGTCTGTGGAAAAGGACATATTCTTAGAACTTGGTCAGCAGAGAAGCGACTGCATTTTGCCCACTCTCTATATGAATGAAGCTGAAAGAATGGCAATACATTTTACGCAAGAAATATTTGAAAAAAATTTATTGCACAAAGTCGATTTTGAATTTTTTGGATCTGAATCTTCAATTTGTATTGTTGAATCTCAATCTGAGTTATTGACAAGAAAAATTTTTTTTTAATTACTAATATATACATATTTACAAAGCTTATTCTGATCTAGTGAAAGGCTGAATAAAGAAATTTGAATGATAAAATTTCCAATATAAAGGAAATTAAAGAGAATAAATTTGCAATATAAAAGAATTTAGAGAGTATAATTAGCAATATAAAGAAATTTGAAGGGTAAAATTTGATATGAAGAGAGTGACACTAAAGCCAAATTTAGTATTTAACTGGGTAATCTTTTTAGGGGGCTTTAGTGTGTAAGTTCAAACGGTAAGTTCCGCAGCTTTCAAGTTTGGATACTGATTCGAAAAGATAACACAGACAATAAAGTTTTTAAAAAGGAATTTTATACAAAGGAAACAAGAAAGAAAGGGATAGAAAAGATAAAGTGTTGCAAATTTTAGTGCAATTTGCAGGAACTTATCTGAGAGAGTTTCGAGAAACAAAGTTCTTTGAATTTGAGTATTTTTCTTTCTTTTTAGTTTTGTCAAAATGTTCAGTTTTCATTTAATTTCGAGTCTTCTGTAAAGTTATCTTTTCAGCAGAGTTCTCAGGTTGAATTTTCTTTCAGTTGTTTATCTTGGTAGAATTTCAGTATTCAACTTTCGTTTAATTTTACTTTTATTTCTTGGGAAGCTTCTTACCTGTTTGAAATACTTATCGGCTGTTCAAGAAGCAAGTGACGAAACCTTTCTGCTGGCTGTTTTTTCCTGCCTTGACAGTCTGGTCTCCAAATTCGTACCTAGGGGCCCAATAGCAGTTCCCGTCAAATAGTGGGAGGTAGCTTTTTGGTGCTGTATTGTCTCAGATTACTTCTCCCTTTTCCACTCTGGCCAAATCAAGTGCCGCACGTGGTCGGTTTGATTTTTCTTGGATATGAATTTTTATACAAAAGAGGATTATTCACGTTAAATATCATTCTTATTTAGAGATTCTTGTTTTTACCGTGACACTCTGGTACCTATAACTGGAATGATCAGTTGAAATAAAGTAAAATAGTTCATACAAATTGCAGTAATTTAGAATTTTATAATCAGTACGATAAATTTAGTTTTTGACCATTTTTAAAGATCAAAACGTATTTTTAACATGTTCTTTCAAGAAATCGTATAAAACTAAATTTCTAGAAGACAAAAGCGTTTCCTGTGGACAGTTTAGAACATTTGAATGTTTGCTTTCGCATAAAAATATATTCAAAGGAACATGAAGTTTTCGAGTTTTATTCCGTTTTATCATATTAATTGCTGCTTTTAATGAAAAATTGTTGTTTATCTGTCATGGATCTTAGAATTTAATATCTGCATTTGCTTTTTTATTTTGCATTCTCTCAGAGTGGCTTGTTCAGTAAAATTTGAAAATTGAGAAAATATAAAATCTGCGCAAAATCGGAGAACATTGGCTATAAAATCCTACATTTTACAACGAATAGGTGAAGCACAAATACATAAGAAACGACCACTCATAAAACAGATCAGAATCACTAAAACAAAAACTGATCAGTCAGAAATTAGAATCATAAATTAAATTAGGGGTTTCTGGGATCTGATAGGACAGGATAGTCACGTACTATGCTTTCGCTTACATCTGCGCAGTTGAACTCCAAATGAAGCTTCGCTTGAGTGCTTTCCCGGACAGACCTAAATTAAATTCAATCAAATTCAAATTTTGTCGATGGAATCTGTGTGATATGGCAGGTCTGAAGAAGAACTGAAGAGTTGCATGATCTTTTTTGTGCTAATGAAAAACCGTGAAGATTTCCATAAATCGATTGACTTTTTATCATTGTATCATTTAATTAGTAAAAATCAAAAACTAAATTTTGTACTTTTCCTTATTATAAATATATAATGTGATATTTCAATGCTCAATGTCATCTCTTTTCTAAGTCAAAATATACATGCCAAAACATACGCGACTCATTTATGTATATAAATATACAGCATTATAATCATGTTAATCTGCTCTTATCGAAGAGACCGGTTTAAAGCATAATCATCAAATAACATAAATATATTTTTCAACAGAATTATTCAAGCATCTATAAATTTTGAGAACAGAGTCAATGACTTTTAGGAGAATGTAGTGGTTATTTACTAAGCTTTACTTAGTCAACCCACATGTTGCTGACAGTAACTACTATTTGTATGTGATCACAGAGAAAATGTTCATTATTGTTTAACTTTGTTGATCTTGGAGGAACAGACCATTTCAGCGTGACTTGGTTTATTTTTAAATTTCTCACAACTTGATTTGTAGAAATGATAAAATCTACGTACAATGTAGGTTCATACATAAGTCCAAACCAGTGAATATCTAAGTGTAATTTGTAACAATAGAAACATTGTTTTTTTTTGGGGGGGGATATGAGAATCACTAAAGCATTCTATGTAGTTATAAAAGCATTATTGGTTTTGTTGGTTGTATGAAATGGGTAATAGTAAACTTATCCTCCAGAATGAAATGGACAAAAAAAAAAAAAAAAAAATTCGGCAAATAAGAAATAACAGGAACACAGAAATACTGGAAACAAATAAGGACAGTGATTTTTTATTATTAAAGGTGAAGAGAATCTTTAGTTTTCACAATGACGCAGCCCTATTAGTGTGATATAGCTATAGACGCCTACAACATATTCTCTATTAACCCCCCCACACACACACACACACAATTTTGGTCGAAAAATTAATTTCTGGTCCACAAATCTTGACATTAACGGTTCGAGGGTTGATTTTAGAACTGTGACTCACGTACTGAGATAAACTTACTCCTTAAAACTATATACAATAAATTTCATTGACGTCCAAAATTAAAATCAACCTTAGTTACTTTCAAAGCGTACAACACTTGCATTCCCGTTCTAGAGGTCAAACTCTAGTGGATCTATGACGTTCACTTTTGGACTTATGCCCTTTGGAAAAACTATGAACTTTCTTATCCCTCTCCCATCTATAGGTTAAATAGTACCACTGTTGTTTTTCTGCAAGGATAAATTTAGTATTAAAATAATCCAGGAAATTTGATATGTTAGGAAACAAGGAACCCAAACGTTATTTTTTCCTATTTTCTTCACTGTTTCTGTTGTAGTGGGTGGATGTTGTGATTCAGCCATAGAAATTATCACAACAGGTAAAGTGCTAGCCAATGTACTAAAAATTGAAATAGAGACTAAAGAAAGTTGTACTCGACTTTTTGAAGAATCTGGAGATATAGTTACAGATTTTTGCGCATCAAAATATGATTGCGGACTTTCTTTCTCATCGCCTTCAGTTAAACGAGACTTCGGTTTGATGCGTTTGAAATGAGACAAATTTCGAGTTATTTTGTCTTGAATCCGTCTGGTTGTTACCATGCTAGCTTTTTTCTAATTGATAATGTTTTAGTTTTGTTTAAAAGGAGGGAGGGAATTTGTTGTGTTGGCGCTACTTACAAATACAATCTTGCCAGGTTTAAGATCAGAAGTATGTGTATTGCAGCGTTTATCAATATAGGCCATTGAATAGGACTTAATCATTCGGTCGTTGTGATCAATACGGACATGGGTTTATTTGTTCTGATAAAGTATTAAGTGATGATTTTACCGCCAGTTAGTGCTTCTTATGGAAAGATACCAATCGAGTCGAGTTGCACAAAGGAAATGAGGTAACTGTGATTTCTAGTTATCTTTGACAGTTGAACAGGAACGAATGAATTTCTTGATGTTTCTCATGAAGCGTCAGTTTCTTTGTTTGCTTCAGGGGTCCGCAAAAAATCTCCAAGAATTGTAATTTATTTACGGAGGTGAACTAAAAGTCCTCCAGGATAATTTGGTTGTGGGTGAGTTAGAAGTTCTCTGGAATTTGTTTTCATGGATGCAGCATTTTTTAGGGTAATTAAAAAAAAACTCAAGTTCTTTTATTGTGAAGGTGTCTAATTAAACTATCCTAGTACATTTAAAAAAGATAATTTTGGCTTGAGGAGCGATTAGGGCTCTTCAGGTTATGTTTTGTAATGTGGTATGTAAAATGCCCCATATCGATTGTACCATTATTGTCATCTTTCTCAATTGTAAATGTATTTTCTTCTTGATGTAACTGCTGTTATCATGGGAGAGACCCGCTGGACTCATGTCTTTAATTTTAGGTGTCTAGGAGATAAGAAAAAAGGTAACAAGTCCATGAATGAATAGGGGAACAAAGGGATAGAAAAAGGAAGATTGGAATGGTCTTGGGTGACGCAGTCAATAGCTGGAAGGTGCTGTATTTTGGAAAAATGTGGAGGAAGGATAGTCCTCGAATGCAGACCTGGTTGTTCAGTGAGTCACTCTGAGGAATGGGGTGGCGTACCGACCAGGGAAACATCGTGCCAATTTGTTCTTTTGTAATTTATTGAATAAATGACAAAAATGGTTGGAGAAAGATGCTATGGACCTTTGGTATAAGATTTTTGCTTAGATGTGGCACAAAACCATATGAATAGGGCATCCAATCAGACCTTTGGTATATTACTATATATAGTTAGATATATATGTGTGTGTACATATGTGTAGAATTGCGAGATGACCATGGGCATATATATATATATATATATATATATATATATTTAAGTGTGTATGAACCTAGGCATATTCACATGAGTACGTGTATAAGCATACCATGAGTACGTGTGTTGTGTGTGTATTAATGTATATATAAGTATATTACTGTAGACAAATGGTTGGGTGCAGGTATTTATCTGTCCATATGGGTGGTCAAGGTGTGTGTGTGTGCGTATGTAGTAATGCTGGCTGAAAGTTCAGGATATAGGAGATTCATTTTTATCTTCTTTGTTAGACACGACTTTTGGCGTTGAATTGTAAATGGAAGAGATTAGCCATTCTATTGTGTCTAAATTTGGGTGGTCCACATACGGAAGTAGAAGGAGATTATATACGAATTGAGTTTGAAAACGAGCAGTTAATATTCAGCCCAGGTGGGAGGCAGTTGTCATTTTTATCAAAAGAAAAAGAGAAGTCTTCCTTTGAAGGATATGTATGTTTGTCTTGTTTGACCAAACCATACAAAATGAACTTTTTCTTTTTCGCTACAATTTGAAAATAACGAATTAATTATAAAAGTATAAATTCATCTTTGAAAATATTGAGGAACAGATTTTTTTATGAAAATAAGCGGACATAAAGCATGACGTACCAGAGGGTACAACTAACATATTTGTGGAAATAAGTTTCCACGTCGCTCAGGCCAAAATCTTGTCATAAAATAATCTTTTCCGTGGATATCAAACAATTTTAGAAATAATTTTTCTTTTATGAAAGTTCATTCTAAGAAAAAAATCAAGCCGAACGCGTGTAGCACTTGATTTGGCCTGAGTGGAAAAGGGAGAAGTATATAATATTCCAGTCAAAAGGAAGTAACCCCAAACCACGTCACAAGCATATATCTCCCTTGACCTATCCGGAAAAGGAAGTGACTGTTGAGTCATGAGCGAAATATTAGCACTTTTAGATAATGTAAATAAATTATATTGCCGGGGAATAAGTCAGTCCTACCTCCGACAGCGAGCTGTTAACATCTCTTTGTGTTCCGTGGTTTTCTTTGTTAACTGCGAGCCGGGCTTTAGACATTATATTTTGGCGACGAAGATTTTCGTGACGAGCACGCGTTTATATGCCAATTTTAGGAAAGAAATCAACACACAAAAGAAAAATAATAGCCAGTGGAGGTTTACCAGTTTTCCCGGTTTTTAGTGTCCATGCTGACCCGAACACAACAAGCATACGTTGGAAGAAATGGATGGACAAGCTGGAAAATATATTCGTTAACCCTGGACATTGACAGCGACAAAAAAAAATGGAAAGCGACACTTCTCCATTACGCAGGAGACGAAGTCTTCGATATTTATCACAGTTTTACAGACCAGCAGAAAGGAATTGGCGCCACCACTACAACAGAGAATGGTTCTACAATACCTAATGAGTATGAAACAACGAAAAAGTCGCTAATAGACCACTTCACGCCCCAAAAGTAAACGTCATACGAAATTTTCAAATTTCGACGGGCCCTGCAAAACCCGGATAAAAATTTAGACGCCTATCACGCAAGCCTACGAACTCTGGCTTCTACGTGTGATTTTGAAAACACCGACCGAGGAATTCTGGTCCAAATTCTACAAGGGTGCTTGTCTTCTAAACTTAGAAGAAAGGCGCTGAGGGAAAATTCCTCCCTAAAACAGGTTCTATACCTAGCCAGAGCCATAGAATTAGCTCATGTGCGTGCTACAGAGATGGAACAAAAAGAAATTCACGCGCTATCGTCTTACAACAGAAATGAAAACGACAAGCGATGTACAAACAGGAATAACAACCGCAGCTGTAGTAAAGGTCCCACCAACTCCAGTAACGGCCATTCCAAATACCAGCAACATGACAGCCGCCGCATTATCTCGAAGCCCCAATTACGTTGGGGATACAAAAAAGATGGAGGACAGACCTGTCACTATAGTGGATACTCTTCAACACACCCTACTTGTCCAGCCCGAGGTCAGGTGTGTAGAAACTGCCATAATACGAACCATTTTGCTAGAGTATGTAACTCCAAGCCGGTAAGACAGATTTGCTTCACCTATTCTTCAGTATCCCTTTCTACGTCGAGTTACGAGTCTGTATTCATGATTATACCTCCCACGTCGCCAAAGACACCTAAAGTCACCGCTCTCGTAAATGATTCCCCTGTAGCATTCGTTCTAGACACTGGCACTAGTATCAACATAATTTCTGGACGCGTGTATAACGGTTTAAAACACAGACCAGCTATACACTGCACGACAACTCGATTATTTGTCTACAGATCCCAACCGGTGATACCTCTCCGAGGATTTATTGATACCACGATGAAATTCCGGAGAAAATGCTGCAGAGCCAAGATATTTGTGGTTGACGATGAAAGCCCCCTACTTGAACTGCAGAATTTGCTTAGCGCCCACTCCGCCGAAGCACTTGGTATAACATTTAACTTCACATTCCACGTGTCAGTCCCCATTCCGGACAAATTCCCTTCACTGTTTGACGGCAAAATAAGGAAAATTTCTGGAGTCATTATCAACGTACACATCGAATCCTCTGTTTCCCCAGTAACGCAACGACACTGTAGAATACCTTTCCACGGGAGGAAGGGCGTTGAGGCAGAATTAAAACGCCTCAGAGAAATGGACGTCATTGAGGAGATCACTGGCCCTACCCCATGGGTAAGCCCTGTGGTGGTAGTCCCCCAAAAAACAAGGGTGTCCGTATTTGCATGAGGAAGGCAAATGAAGCTATCCAAAGGATGAAACACTCAATGCCGACCATGGACGACTTAATTGCATATCTAAACGGCTCGACAGTTTTCTGCAAATTAGATCTCTCAAATGCATAACACCAACTGGAACTTGGAGAATCAAGCAGGCATATCATAACATTCGCCACTCATGCAGGACTATTTCGCTACAAGCGCCTACTTTTTGGAGTAAACGCAGCCAAAAGGTAATTTCTGATCATCTTAGAGGCATCCCAGATGTCAAAAATCTCTCGGACGACATAATAATTTATGGACAAATCTCACATGATAGCAGCCTGAGGTCCGCACTGGAACGTCTACAGAATGCTGGAGCCAGGCTGAACAGAGAAAATGCCTTTTCTCTGTGCGAGAACTAACCTTCTTTGGACATATTTTCAGTGAAAATGGTGTGTCACCTGATCTAGAGAAGGTCTTTGCAATAGTAAAATGCACCCCCACTAGCGTTGGCGAAGTTCGATCGTTTTTAGGCATAACACAGTATGTGGCGAGATTCATCCCACTCTACGCTGCTATCAGTGAGCCACTTAGACAACTCACAAGGAAGGACACAGAATGGAGATGATCCGAGAGGGAAGAATTAGCATTAAACAAGCTGAAGGAAGCTCTGATAGCAGCTTGAGTTATGGCCTATTTTGATCCTAACAAACATACAAATATCCTTGTCGACGCGAGCCCTGTCGGATTAGGCGCAGTCCTAACACAAAATGGGAAAATACTGTGCGATGCTAGTCGTGCTCCAACAGATGCAGAACAGCGATAACCCTAGACTGAAAGAGAGATGTTGGCTGTTGTGTATGCAGCCGAACACTTCCACCTCTATTTGTATGGAGAAAAATTCACCATCACCCACCACTTCTTGGGATTGTGAAGAGCCTCAAACCAGCAACAGCCAGGATTGAGCGCTGGCGTCTGCACCTCATGCTGTATTGATACAGCTTGATATACCAGCCTGGAAAAATGATCTAAACCCCGTGGATTATCTCAGCCGTCACCCACACCATAAACCGGAGAAAGACAACGCAGCAGAAGCATACATAAGCTCTGTGGTTCAGAATACCATACCCAAGTCAATCATCCCTGAAGAGGCGAAGAAAGCTACAGAAGAGGACTCCTTGTTACAGAAAGTGAAGGCTGCAGTTGCAAATGAACGCCGGAACGACCCATAGCTGTCAAAATTTTCTCCATTCAAGGGGGAACTATCCGTAATTAACGGTCTCATCCTTCGAGGACACCATCTTGTGATCCCTTCCAAATGGAGGAAAACAACGATGGACATAGCTCATCACTCACACCAGGGCATTGTCAAAACAAAACAACTAATAAGGGTGTGGTTCCCAGGAATAGACAAGCTAGTGGAAGAGACAGTACACAGCTGCATCCCATACCAAGCCTCGAACGCAAAGCACACACATCGTGAACCCATACGCACCACACCACTCCCAGCTGCCCCATGGACTGAAATCTCAGCGGACTTTGCAGGTCCCTTCCCATCTGGGGAGTATCTGCTGGTCGTCATCAATGACTACAGCCGATTTTCTGTCAGCAAATGTAGTCATCCCTCGCCTCAATATGATCTTCGCTAGGCAGGGATATCCCACCATTGGTTTTAGGCACAGAAGGCTTATCCCTTTGTGGCCTAAAGCAAATGGAGAAGCCGAACATTTTGTACGTACCCTAAAAGGTATATTCTTGCTATCAATGTGGAAGGGTTTAACTGGAAAGCCCAGTTACCTCATTTTCTAAGGCAATACTGGGCCACCTCTCATAGCATCACAAATATATCTCCTTTTGAAGCCTGCACCGACAGAAAAATGAATATTGGCCTAACTGATACTCCTAAGAACCCAGCACCAAGACCGATACATGACCGTATAGCTGGGGACGACTCAAAAGGAAAGGAGATAATGAAATGGTATGCAGACAGAAACAAAAAAAAACAAAGCCCTCAACCCTCTGCCTAAATGACCAAGTCCTGATCAAGCAGAAGAGACAAAACAAACTGTCTCCATCATACAGCCATAAACAATACACAGTCACAAAAAAGAAGGGTAGAATGGTAACAGTGCAAAAAGGAGACCACCAAGTCACCAGAAACTCCTCTCTATTCAAGCGAGTTGGTTTGAATGCTTTTCATAAGGAAGAAAATGATTCAGAGTCTGAGTCTGACTCTGAATACAACCCATACCCGCAACAAGAATCTCCTGAAGCAGCCACAACACCACCACCACCAAGACGTAATCCACTACGGAAAAGGCTGCACCCGACCAAACTCAAGGACTTTGTACTATAGTAAAAATATATATATATATATAAATAGAATAAACACACATACATTGACAATGCATTTTATCAAGGAGAAGGGTGTAATATTCCAATCCAGGGAAGTAACCCCAAACCAGTCCAAGGAAGTAACCTCAAACCAGTCCAAGGAAGTAACCCCAAACCACGTCACAAGCATATATCTCCCTTGACCTATCCGGAAAAGGAAGTAACTGTTGAGTTATGAGCAAAACAGCGTCATTTGTTAATAATGTAAATAAAGTATATTGCCGGGGAATAAGTCAGTCCTACCTCCGGCAGTGAGCTCTTAACACCTCTTTGTGTTCCGTTGTTTTCTTTGTTGCCCGTGAGCCGGGCTTTAGACATTACAAAGTAATCCCAAACAGTGCAGCACCAAAAAGTTACTTCCTCTTTTTGTCAAGAACTACTATTTGACCCTCAGTACAAATTCGGGGACCGAACTGTAAAGGCACGAAAAACTTAAGCTAACAGATGAGTTTCGTCACTCGCTTCTTGAATGGAGCTTCCCAAGGATTAAAGTAAAATTAAACAAAAGTCGACTACAGGAATTCTACCAAGTTAAACGACTGAAAGAGAATTCATCCGAGAATTCTGCTGAAAAGAACTTTAAAGAAGATTCGCAACTTAATGAACTCTAAAACATTTCTACAAAAGAAAAAAAGAAAAGAAAAATACTCAAATTCAAAGAACTTTGTTTTCCGGAACTCTCTCAGATAAGTTCCTGCAAATTACACTAAAATTTGCAACACTTTATCTTTTCTATCACTTTCTTTCTCGTCTCTTTTGTATGAAATTTTTGTATGAAATTCGCTTTTAAAAACTTTATAATCTGTATTATCTTTTCGAATCAGTATCCAAAATAGAAAGCTGCGGAACTTACCGTTTAAACTTACTTTTTGAAATTACCGTTTAATGGCACACTAAAGCTCCTGTTATATATTGACCCTCGACCGAGCCGTCAATCAAGAGATACACTTGTGTAAATAAGCGGAAGAACAGCGGAAGCAGGTTGACGTGAGACAATAATATAACCAGGTGCCCAGGGCGGTTCGAGTTAGTTGGGGACAAGATGCTGGAGTGAGAGCCAGCCGCAGACAGAGGGCTTTCGGCCCTCAGTGACTCACGATTGAGCAACCCCAGCCAAGATGAAAAAGAAGTGCTACTATTGTCAGAAGAACTTGGGTCAAAATAACAGTCTGTCCTTGTCTCCACTCACCTCTCACACATAACAAACATCACCCTTTCGAGAATAAAGTATGAGAGATATATTTTTATAAAGAAGTGCATTCGTTCGTTCATTGAAGTTCGTCATTATGTTTGATTATGTTCTGCTTATATTTGTATGTATGTGGCTATACAACACTCCCTAAAAACATTACCCAGTTAAATATTAACCTTGGCTTTAGTGTCACTCACTTCAACTAATCTTTTATCCCCTAAAATTTCTTTACTTTTGGTCGACGTTTGACATACAATAGTCCTCTTGAAGGATATTGAACAATAACTCGAAAAGAGTAAAACTTTTACCAAAAAATATGCACGGCTATATTTTAGCAACAGAAAACGGGCTTCAGTTTAGACAAGTTTTTCAAACACATCCTGTAATGGGCATTTTGCTTTTCGTCAGTGAATCGACGGGTTCATTTACTTTTTCCCACGTATTTACCGAGTTGTACAAAAGACTTTAAGAGATTTTGTCCATGGAACATGTAGTGTAAATGTATTTTGGAAAATGTTGAGGAACTGACTTTTTTTTAAATTTTGGGTTACACTACTATTCGCGATTATTTTCTTGTTTCGTTCGCAAAATATTTCCTTGTGAATTTGACGGAATTTCGAAGAAAAACGAACGTCGTGTGCGGCCCGTAGCAAAGTTGCGTATGTTCGTTTGAAATTTTGGAAAGAAATGTTGAACAAGTGGTAAGAAGAATGTTAGGAGATATTTTCGTCAGTTTGATAAAAATATTTGGCCAAAGTTGTGTTTTTCACTGTCGGTGTTGAGTGTGGGAAAAGTGTCTTTAACTTGTTTATTTCTATTTTTATCAATTTATCTATTTATATTTTTTCCCTTTTCAGAAAACATTGGTGTTATTCAAAAAATGGGTGGACGTTTTGTCTAGTGTTATTGAGAATCTATGTATCTGATGCATAACTTAAAATGTAATAACATTTTTGGAATGAAAAATTTGGTTTAAATTTTTGTTTTTCTTCTTTTTTGCTAAAAATGTCGAGAGAGTAACTGTTGCTGTCGAAAACATATTATTTACATTAATTGTATAAATACAGGTAGCAGCGATTACATCACCAGTCGAAATTCGGCATCCCTACAGTCTATAATATTTTTTGAATCAAACAACTGGGACATTTTCTTCACAGCAGACCAACAGCTATGTGTAAAAACGGGATTTCCACCATCCAAGAATAGCAGTAAAATCTACCTTCATCAGCAGTTAACATTTGGAAACGGCCGAATCAACCTCAGCAACCGACGATAAGAAAGAAATGTTTTAACTACTCCCATGTGGACTCTCTCTTATTTCTTCTTTCTCCCTTTCTCGCTACGGATAAACCATCTCTTCAGTCTTATGAATTCAACAATTCGTATATCCATCACTCAAGCTGACACACTATGACTCTCTCCATACTCAGAGTTCACTCTTGTACTTTGATCCGTTCAAAATATTGTTAATGTTACGTGCTCTCACGTCTTCTCGTCACTGTTAAATGCTTGGAGATATTGACGCAAGCCAATCTATATACAACACTTCCACTATAGAAGTAAAAAGGAACGAGGGTGTTGTGATCGGAGTAAAATGTAGCAACTTGACGTGGCTTTTGTCTGTGTTTGTGACAGACATGTTTCTAATATGTAAAAGTTTTCGGTATAGCATATTGTAGTGTAATTTGTAGTTGGACATATACATAAAGTCTGGCTCCGTGGTAAATGTCCATTGACGGGACGAAAAATAAGTATTGCTTTATTGCATGCTTTCTGAAAAAGAGGATGAATTTTCTTGCCGCCTTTACTTTTATATCGAAATGTTGTCGGGAATTTTACCTTTCCCTCTTAAGTTTGACGTATAAAGGTAGAATACATTAGGGTACTATACGAAATAAAAAGGATGGAGGAGCAAATACAAAAATAGAAAAAAAGGGTCTCGCAAAGTTAAAAGAATTTGAATTTATTACACAGCAAACAAAATTACAATAAATTGCTCCATGATTCTTTGTGCCATAGAAAATAATCACTAAATAACAAAGTAACCCGAAGTAACAAATTAAAACTCAATAAAAACGTAATACAACACAAACGAGGGATTTAAGAGTTCTAGCCTTGGCCACTAGATCGGTTTAGAGTGCATCACTAGCTATTCGACTGGTGAGTTTCTCCTTAATGTACATGTTGGATTTGGTCATGCTCACACGAGGGACATGTAAAATTGCAGTATAGAGCCATAGCTCGGAGGCGGATAAGGTTGTTGCGTATTGGCTCATTTCCGCCCAGTGACATAGAGGCAAAAGTCAGGCGATGGACGAGGCGTGCAACCTCTGAGTAACCAATGCTTCTACCATCTCAAGTAGCTTGTCTGGATCAGTGGTGAAGAATGTAGAGAAGGTGTTGACAATAGCATTTTAGATGGCCTCGTCAGCGCAGTTGTACAGTCTTTCGCAAAGACTTCTCAATCAATAAGGATTTCTGAATTGTTAGGGGGGAGGGTCATTTCAAGATTGAGCTGAGGAAGCTTGGCTGCTGATTGCCTTAGAATAGGTTGTCTGGGAGGTGGCCTCCTTAGCTTGCTTAATGATGCACAGGGCTTCTCCCATTGATATAACTCCCAGTTTTCAACATAGTTCGATCCAGCGTCTGTAAGCTCTTCCTCGTCAGTTTCTTGGGCGTAAATATTGCCACGTGGATATTGGCTGAGTCAGCGGATTTCACTACTTCGATGAGGTAGCGTTTCCAATCTTCAGGTCTTGTAATAAACTTTAATGTTTGTGGGGCACCAGAAAAATATTAGGGTCTGTATTGAGTTGCAGCCTGTTTTATTTTTGTCTTCTAACTGGACGCTAGTTAGGATCCCTAGGCCGGTAAATGTTATTGTGATTTTACAGAAGTAAAAAGAAGGTCGCTATGATGAACTGTACCACTTTATTACTAGAGCAGTCGTTTTCATTCCGAATACTTTAAGCGTCGAAAGATATTCAGACACATAAGTAAGTTACCAGTTATTTTTCGACCTTAGGGAGAGTGAGAAAAATTCATCTGCTTACCTACTGATCACGTGAGAGAGGTAAGAGAACGAACAATTGAATAAGCCAAGAAACAGAACATGGCGTACGAACAACACAAATAAGTCGATATGAAATTTGCCGCAACAATTACAAAATATAGATTTATTATCTGAAAGAAAATGTATAATATTTTAGAGTGTAAAGGAAAATACTTTGAGTGTCGGTTTATGTGAGCGAGACTATCTTTGTAAGAGAAAAAGCATTTGTCTAAATAAATTTTGCATGTATGTATGTATGTAGCATGTTTCTCAGGCATTAATAATGGAGTTATTTACTTGGCAAAAATCATGCTTTGTTCATGCTTTGTTCGTGGCTGTCGTGAGCTGTGTGGACTGTTGTGCTTTCTTGGTGTCTGCTATGATCTGTGCAATGTTTGGACTTGATGCATTACTTACTTTCCGTTTATTTTTCAAGGGCATGACTAGGTTACTCATAGGTTAAAGGAAATATTCCGTTACACACGTATGTCAACCAACGTGCACAACATGTTTTGTCGGTGAGGAGTTAGTATTGATAATGTTAAAATTGCCATGTTAGATATATCTAAAATGTTGCCCACAAGCGTATGACTGCAAAAGACAACGGACGAGAGGATTGGATTTAATTTCGTTTATTCTAAATAAACAGAACTAGGCAGATTTAGAAAAGATACAGGCCTTCTTTTTCCACCAGATAGGCGTCTGGAAGCGAATAGGTGTAAGTCTATTCTTAGCTGGGTGGCTTGGCTGTGTGTATCATGGTGATGCGGTGTTGGTTGGTGGGCTGTCAGCAGTCTTTGATCTTGTCCGAAATGTGACGCGTGAAGATACTCTTTGGTACTGGTCTCGGTGTCAACTACCATTCCTGACTTTTTGTTGCCTGTTTTATAGTAGTGTTTGGGATCGAAATCGGTTCCGAAAAACTTTAGAAGAAAGTTTATGATTGGTTGAAAAAGGGCTCTTTTTATAGTCTCTTAATTTAGTTTTTCAACCACAAATTGTGTTGAACCTACATACGCAGAGACATGTTTTATTCATTGTGTTGATCGCTACTGTCGGGTAAACATCCACTTGATGTTAGCTTCCTTCAACCAAATATATGTTTGTTGGATTTAGCTTGTTACTATCTTCCGTTGAGTATTTTAATTTGTTTTGCTGGTGAGTGGGTGTATTAAGTTAGTGAATCAGGAGATATTTTCATTTCTCTTATATTACACAACAAACATTCACAAATTTATTCCCACTCAAACAAGAAAAAAATCTTAAAAAAGACGTTTGTTTAATAAAATTTGAATAAAAATGCGATAACAAAGATTACGTGTGGAAAAAACTGAAATATTTTATCCAATGATTACAGACAATTGTGTAGAATGGAAAGTGTTTGATTATTTTATGTTTAGGAAGTAATATTTTTTATTTGGTTTTTACTTATGGGTTTTTGTCCACATACCACGTATATCATAGTAGTCGAATTAAGGACTATTCTCGTGTGTAAGATTTTTTTTTTTCGCAGTCAGTGTTACGTTTTCTTCTTCCGGTTGAAATTATTTTTTTGAATGATGGAGGTTTGTGCTGATGGGATTTTTTTTCGCCTTCACCCTAGTAAGTGGATAAGTGACGTGACCGGAACTAACACCGTTTTTGACGTTGAAGCGGGAAATAGGATACTCGGCCTTTTGGGGAAAACACTTTGGTGGAGTGGACAGCTCAAAAGGAAGCTCTGCGCTTGACCGCTGAGAACCATGTGGTGTAAAGAAATTTTCCTGTGAAAAGGAAAATTTCAAATGGCTGACAGAGAGCCTGATGGAGTTCTATCAGGTATCCTTTATCAATTGCTGAATCTTCAAGTCGAAAGGAGATATTTCTAATTGCTGACCCGAGAAAATTTTATCGAGTTTCAAATTCAATTGCTGAGTCTCCTATTCGAAAGGAAATATTCATGATTGCTGAACGGAGGAAATTCTTTGAAATTTTCTACCATGGAATTGTTATGCCATGAACACAAAAATTATGAATGCTGAACACGAGGCTGGAAGGAGTTCTTCCCTTCAAGACTCTTCATAAAGGAACTTTCTAAGAAACAAATTGCTGAAATCTGTCACAATTCATTTTTTTCTTAATTACAATTGTTGCTGCTGCTGTTCAACTGAAGATTTTACTGTCGTGAAGACTTCCATTTTTAAAGGACTTTTTTTGCACCTGTAAGATTGTTTTATCTTTGAATTCTAATGCATTCTATTATTTCTTTGTATCCGTACCTCTGCTTTGTTCGTTGTTTTCGACCCAAAACTTTTTCGGAAACTACTGACTAGAGTTAATCGTTCGGTCATTTGACTGAATGCTAAAGAGCAATAATTTTTACAGAATGTGCTTTCTTTCTTTTTAAGTGAAAATAATGTGCATGTTTTATATTCTTTTTAATCTGTAAATAAATAGACAGTTTATTAGACGCACGTGTTACTT
This sequence comes from Sepioteuthis lessoniana, assembly GCA_963585895.1. Lineage (NCBI taxonomy): Eukaryota > Metazoa > Mollusca > Cephalopoda > Myopsida > Loliginidae > Sepioteuthis > Sepioteuthis lessoniana. The sequence goes on along the minus strand of OY757926.1, from coordinate 820,570 downwards.
TTATTCCTGGTTTAATATTGAATTTAAATTGACACACCGAGGGTAGTTATCTTGTGGTTAAAGAAGACTGTGAGTTATGTCCCTTACAGTGTGATTGGTTTTTTTTTTTTTTTTTGTTTTGTTTTTTTACGTTGAAGGACTTGTTTCTTATGTTATTTTTTGTGTGAAAAATATTCTTTCATTTCAGCTATTATCCATCGCGCAGTTCCTCTCTTGTCATCTTGTCGCCGCTGGTTGTGTCTTTCTTGTGCCGCTGTATTGTTCTTTGCTCGGTCCGCTCGTTTGTCGCATCTATCGTTATTTTACGTTTTTCTTTGTTGAGATGAGACCCCACCCCACCACCACACGTCGCGTCTTTTGAGTAAGCAATTAGCCTGTGTTCAGTGTGGACGGATATTTTTTGACCTTAATGAAGAGTCATAGGTCATGACGAGATTTAACTCAGAGTATAGCAATAAGTAATCAATATCTTCAAAGTTGATTAAAATGCATTGTCTTATAACCAGAAAGGAATGAATTCAATGGCTATTTATATTTCAGTAATATCTATTTAACAAGTAAACAAATGAAAACCTCTAGCAATACTTTCTCGTATGAAAAATACGCAAACGGCGGTTTTTGGTTGGTTTGGCCGTTCGTCTAGTGGCGTGGACTCCATTGTTTCTTCTCACACCCGGTGGTTTGGGCATTTCACAGGTTGTACATAAGCAAAAATGAAAAAACAAAACAAAAACAAAAACAAAAGCCAAACTTCAAACAGAGGGTGGAAGGAAGAAACAGACAAACACAGATTTAGAACTGCAAAATTCAGGAGGTTATAGGATTTACACTCCTATATTTTAAAATGGCCGTGATACAACTTGTTCCCGAAACAAAGATGGTGGACGTCGGTAAACTAACCACTCTCGAGAACCTATTGGTCAGGAAAGTCACGTAATTTGTGCTCACAACTACGTCTGCACCTTTGATTTTATCCCGCGCATTTGAAGCCGACCACATGACGAGGATTGCCTATATATACTCTCGTCTTCCAAGAACTCACTCTCTCACATTTTGATTTCCAGAGACAACATTCTCTCTCTCTCTCTCTCTCTCTCTCTCTCTCTCTCTCTCTTCATTTCGACTTCCAGAAACAGCTTGACCTTGCCAGTTAGTAAGACACAACTCAATATGCATGACATGGGTGCGTATATATTCTACGACCTTTTTCTTTCCTGTTCTGCCTTTTCGGCTAGACTTGTTCCAGTCTCGTACATGGCCTCAGACATTTCGTCAAATCCCGAAAGAGACAACCAACCAACATGGGAGAAGACACGTTTCTCCTCGAATACATTGCTATATTTCTGTATATTAATACCTCGCATAAAATACTTAGTCAACATACATTTTATTGTCTACAGGACACTTTTATTATTTAGTCTTTCACCATTATATTCGTGTTAGCTACATACACACACGCACACACACACACACACACACAGATAAATATTTAACAGACTATATTAGAATATTCGTAATGCTTTGTAATGTTTCCTTTTTATGTATTTATTGATATATAAATTAATTTTTGTTTATACTGCTTTGTTTTGAATGTTCTTTTGTCCGCGTCGTTTTACATCGTTTTACTTCGTTTGCTTTTCAATTATGAGCCAACATAAATTGTGGGAGCAAAATATTCACCAAACAACGTAACCCCACAAGGTGAAGTCTAGTACTCTTAAGCATTCTGTGTGTATTTGTTATGGCTAATGTGAAAACTCAGCGAAAGTCCGACACAGCTACCAAAATACTGACTCATCTGGCCATCGTCTTCATTGCTTTGTGTCTTAACTCTATGCTCCGGACTGACTGCTTCGGGGTCTCGCCCCCTAACTGAATAACTCTCTTCATCCTTCTCTTCCGGTCACGCAGGTTTTCACGGACACAGCTCTTTGTGTGGTCTTCGCGCCAAAGTAGACAAAAAAAGCTCTTCTGGATACTCTGGCGCCGCTTCAAAGATGCCGGAGATAAGATCCCCTCCTTGGCCATACATCCACGAACACACAGACAGACCCACACATACACATCCATATATATATATATATATATATATATATATATATATATATACGAATGCTAATTATCGTGCCTCATTAGAAACACATTTATAAAGGGTTAATGCGCTTAGATATGTACAATGCGTAAATTGGATTTGTTTCCATTTACCAGCAATTTGACCAAGAAGTTTTGAATAAACCACAGATGTACTGTCTTCAGTGACATACGTCCATTTCAGGGAAATGCATGCATCGTCTCTGATGGTGTGCTAGACATCTTTTGGCAATTAAGGCTCTGAAGAAAATTTAGGGTTTGTCAACAGGAAAGGGTAAAACTGAAAGTACAGTTCGACAACCACGTCTGTACGTTTCTACTTTGACAGGTGCTGAGAACCTAATTTCACTTGGGGGCGGGGGCTTAATAAACACATAGGAACTGACAATTCTTCGATAAAAAGGGGTTATTCAAAGTAAAAACAAGGCTAGAAAGTGAAGAATAGAAATTACATTCAAGTAAGAACGAGTGAAGTGAAATTAAGGCTAACACATGCTAAAAAGGGATTCTAGTAAATAAAGTACACAGAAGTGAATTATTACAAAATGTTAAATAATTACGGTAGTTGTGGACTTCAAGTGGAGGAAGGTAATATTTCTTATCGACGATGCTCAAAATACTTGGCTTATCATGAAAAATCAAGATAATGGCGGCCGGCAACGAAGCCCCTGTCCTTTTACTCAATAAGAAAACAAAACCAGAAACTAAGTGCACTCCTTAAAATGCAAAGGACCGCTAGGGAATATAACTATAGATGTAAAATAATTAGGACGGTAATTAATTTTATTAATTATTTTATTTGGTTAAAAATTATTTTGTTTGGCAAAATTGTAAGCTAAAATCTTTGAGTGTAAGAGAACTTAGTCGCAAAAGGTCGTAGGTTTGCACGTGTGCCGGATGAACCATGTCAAAATAGTTCTAGACAGGATATTGAGCGTAAATAAATCGAGTGTTTGTCATCTAGGTAAGAAATACAAGTTTATGATCATATGATGCAATAATTAAGAAGATGACGCCTCATCGAAAGGTTCAAGACACGTGTCTTAATAACATTGGCCAAGTAGGTAGAGTGTTCGCCAATGGTTAGGGAGACCGGGGTTCAATCCCAGGTTGCGTCTTACCAAAGACTTTAAAAATGGTACCTGATGCCTCCTTGCTTAACACTCAGCAATATAAGGTACGTATCAAGGGTAAAGTGGAGCAATCCTGGGAAAAGAGTAGCGCCCTCCTCTACACATTTGTTTAGTAGCTATTGAAAAGGGAGCCTTCTGGTCGCCAACTTTACATATAAGGAAAAATAATTTTGAATTTAGGCAGACGACCGTTGAGGGGAGTGGGGTCCATCAGAGTCGAGTCGGTCGGAAGTCGCCAGTCGGTTTAAGAGCCCTTCGGGGAGGAGGTCGCCGTCAGTGACTGCCGAGTTTTTATAGCAGAGAATAATTGTGTATTGGACAGGAAGCTTCTCTTTAATTATGTGTAGTAACGAAATGAATTATTATTCCGTTAAGAGAAGCGTGCAAATACCATCTGCTCTGTTCAACAGGTAGAAACTACTTTCGAGACAGATTGTAGATAAATTGATTAATTTGTCTCGAAAAGAGCCTCTGTGTTGATACTGGAAAATTTCACTCGTTGACGAACTTTGTGATGTTATCTATGTTGATACCAGGGTTAGCTTCGGGTTGTGGTGATAAATTCTATTCGCTGACGTCATAGATGACTTTGCGTTTTTTAAAACTCGGATTTCCGATGTGAGTTGGCGGTGGAGTACGATAAAGGTCGCCGATTTTGTTGAGCAATTGTATGTGGAGAATGGATTTTTGTGACACTGGCGTGGTAGTATACAGACTTTGCTATATGTATGTGCATATGCGTAGACACATCAGTATGTGTGAGTACATGTATGTGCGTATGTATGTACATGCAGGTGTATACATATATATATATGGTTATGAGTCGACCATAGGTATGTATTTACCTATGTGTATATACGTATATGTGGGTATGTTGAGTGTGTGTGTGACTGTATTTATTTTCTGCGGGAACCACAAATTCATCCCTGCGAGTATAAGTGGAAATGGTACGATAAAAGTTGAGCTGTGACTTAAAAGAGCTTCAATTTTATACACTTTTTAGGGTCTTGGAGACCTAGAGTGTAGCAATATTTTTATGTCCAGTCTATGGGTGGCCGAAAATCCGGAAGTGGGAAATGTTCACCCCTGCATATATACAAATTAAGTCTGTCTGCCTGACAGATACAGAGAGGATCAGAGCTACAGATAGGACCAGAGATGACCACAACTACAGAGATGGGCTGAGAAGACAGATAGATGCAGAGAGATTCAGAGAATACCAGTGAGAGAGACACACACAAAAGTGAGATAGAATAGAGATAGAGGCAGAAATAGAGAAAAAAGCGATGTTAAACCCGAAAATCTAGATTTAGTTTTAGTTAAGGGAATCTCCCCAGCCATCTACATAGGGAAAGTGAGGACGCTACATACCGTCATTTTGCGGAGTGTTACACACTCCTCCTTTGTTAAATAACGTTTAATCAAGTTTTTTACTTTCGCTTTTTTCTACCATTATGGATCCGCTTCTGACTCGTGCACTCGATCCGAATCTACAGAAAAAGACAGCACAGCGTGGGTCAGATTGTCAGGCGAAGGTATATGGGCCACAGACGGAATTCCCACATTTTTTCCTCTCAGAAATGAATTCAGAGACAACTTCTTCGTAACTTAATAAACTTGACGAGACAGCTAAACAAAAATGAGATACAAAAAGAGGAAAGATGTGTTTATGCAGAATATTTTTTTACAGTGTACGTGCATGGGAAATTGCTAAAAAGAACGAAGGTGTAGAGTGAATTCAAATGTAGTTTGTTGGAATTTGTAAATTCGGCAGTTAATGTCTGGTCGAATACGATTGGCTTCTTTTGACGTTGTACCGTCATAGCCCCGCCCCTGGATTCAATTTAAGAGACCTGAGATCTCTTCTCCTCTCTTCTCTTCTCTTTGTCTTGCTTTAGGGCTCTTTAAGCAGTTTGGCTCTTGGCAAATTGCTGGGACTAAAGGCCTATTAGCCGCTTCGACTCTAAACTTCTTTTTACCCTTTTGGGAGTTTGAACTTGTTTGAATAATGAACCGACTGTAGACTCATGTTGGTTTCGATTGCTTTTCCCAATCTGAAGAAGATTGAGTTTAAGGCGAGGAGGATAAATTCGGTAATAATCTTTCGTAAATTTCAATTAAAATTACATATTCGAGAAGAAGCAGAAATAATTTCATCTCTGCTCGAACTAGAAGAAGCGGTGGTTTCAACATGAAAGAAATAGAGAGCCTCTTTCTACAAGTCAATCCAAGACAAAGAGCTGAAGATTCCCGAAGCCATTTCACTATATGAAGGAAGCGTTGCAGAGAGGAATAAACCCAGAAAATTGGCTTCAAGCAAAGAACTTTGAGATAAAATACCATTCCTTGGTATTTTATCATTATTTGCAAAGAGCATAAAACCGTAAGAGGTTGACGGTGATGGTTCTAGTAAGTCTGTTGTATTTCATTCACTCTCTTCTTACATTGTCGTTGTTTGAATATAAACTTCTTTTTTGTTACCTACGTTGAATGTTTTTCGACATGTTATGAATGTCAAATGAGTATAAAGTTTATTTCCTTTGAAATAAATTGATTTTAAGGGAAACATTTATTTTATTATTAAGAAATATAGACACACCACTCTTTTCAGATGACATAAGTATTAGCTCTGCCCCCTTTGTTTTCTCTTTTTTGTGCTTCATTTCCCTCCCTTTCCCTAACTAAGTATGACTTACTACTTGATAATTTCTTAGCTAGGGAGACGTAATTCAACTACAATAAAAACATTCGAATCTAAGTCATCATCATCAGGTCACGCTGCCAGCACGGATCTCCCTGACCCTCTCTTTCCACCTGTCTCTATCGTCCATCGCTCCTGGGAGGTCCTCAAGGCTACATCCTGTATCGGCATAGAGCTGTTGTATATAGGTTCTAGCTGGTCGTCCTGCCTTTGGTCGTCTATGCGAAGGGTCCACAGGAGTATATCGCTTATGAGTTTGTCCTTACTTCTCCAGCAGTGTCCCGCATGTCTGGTTCGTCTAACTTTAATAGTTTTCGTGATGTAAGTGGCCATACAGCTGCTGTTTTGTTGGGTGTTACCTCCAGGACTTGTTTAATATTGATCTCAGCATTCTTGTCTAATTGCCGTCAAGCTTTTTGTCCATACATTTAGTTAATGTCCATGTAGTGCATTCATATAGCAGTATTAACACGACCACTTCTTGGAAAAAAACTGCGTTTTATTTTATCGGTCAGGGCAGACTTCCATATGACCGATAGCCTATCGATAGCTTTTGCAGTCGCGTGTTGATGCCTTTCTCGGTTGATGAGACACTGCTTCCGAGGTAGATGAACTTGTTCACTAGTTTCAAAGGCCCACCCTTTAGTGTGTAGACGTCACCTCTTTGATTAAAGCCCATGAATTCAGTCTTGTCTGCGTTGACATTAAGGCCTATGCCAGCAGCTGCTCGTTCCAGACTATTTAGCAGGGTTTCGGCTTGGGTGTGTGTATTTGCCAGAAGCGCTATGTCATCAGCATTGTCCACATCCGTGATTGTTTATGCGGGGTATCTTCTGCTTCTTTCCTTTGCCAGCTTGAAACTGTTATCTTTCATTATATCAATAGACGTACTAAGCACATAGTCTAGGCAGATGATAAACAGGTATGGGGCTAATGTGTTTCCTTGCAGCACACTTGTTACAATGTCAAAGTCACCCGTGTCTCCATCTGGAGAGCGGACTTTTACTTTCGCATTTTTATATAGTATCATTATAGCTGCGACAGTTTCTTTGGGGAGGCCGTAGGTGAGAAGTATTTGCCCCATGTTCTCTCTGTGTATGGAGTCAAAGGCCTTGGAGAAGTCGACGAATAATATTGTTGCCTCTAGGTTTTTTTGCACGTACACCTTCTAAATTTGTGATGTTGTGGACTGATTTCTCCGAAAGACATTTTGGTTCTTCCTGAGTATTTTCTCACTTTTCGGTTCTATGCGGTTGCCTTTTAGAGCATTGTAGATCTTGGCAGCTATGAATGTAAGGTTTATACTTCGGTAGTTTTTGGCTATTCTGAGGTCGCCCTTCTTAGGGGAGGGGAAGATGAATCCCTTTGTCCATCTGTCTATTATGTTTTTGTTATATACAGCATTACAATGTCGGAGCTGTATATCGTCGAATTCCCTTATCTTTCATACTTCTGGGGGTATTTCATCAAGCCTTGCTACTTTCCTATTTTTAATTTTTCTTAGTACTGAGTCGAGTTCTTCTTGCGTAAACTGTCCTAGTTTGATCTCTAGTTGATTACTAAGAATTTTCGTGATTGGTTCAAGCGTAACTTTTGGAAGTTTTCCGAGTAAATTCTCGAAATGTTGTTTCCACAGGCGTAATCGTTCTTCTTGGCTGGTAGCTTTCAGTTTACCTTTCGCTGTACTCTTCCTCCTACCCACTTTGTTTACCGTCTGCCATGCTAGCCTAGATTGTCTATCGCCAACCGAGTCTCTAATCTTATTGATCTGATTTTGTATGTATTCTGTTTGTTCTTTTAGGTATATGTTAGTTCATTCATTTTCTGTCTTCTTAAGTTTCTGAGCATTGATATTGCTTAGGTTCCTCCTTTTGCAATTGGAAGCGGTTTTTACGTCTGCACGCTTTTTTCAAACAGCTGATGTCTCCCATGGGACTCTAAGTTTCGGTCTTTGTTTAGTTAGTATGTATTCTGCTGCCGCTTCGAAGCGGGCACTGACAAAGTTCTCATATTCGTCATTCGGAGTAGGTGTTTCTGATATCTCCTGAAGTACATCAAATTTGTTTCTTAGTGTTAACGTATACTTATCTCTAATATCCCTGTTGTTAAACAGAGACCAGTCATAGAGTACGAGCCGCATTCCTTCGTAGTGTGACGGCAAATTGAGTAAAATCCCAAAACGGGACTTTATTTTTGCATGTGTGAAGACGGGGCAGGTTGGCACTTGATCCCTTATAGAATAAGTCCTCGTTCAGAGTTTTTTTCTCAGGCATATTAGAACTGGCATATTATGTGGGGATTAATTTAGGGCTAGACTGACTGCCGCTGGCAAGGGGTTCCAAATTTCACACTATACACACACCCACCAAGGCCACTAGACTTCCTCCCCTAGACAATGGAAGATATGGACCTATAGGTTTAGTCGTAATAATATTATATTGTAGTAGTCGGCAACTCCGGTTTCCCGTGTGATATTTTAAAGGAATTAATAGGACAATTCTAAGCAAGATAACATAAGGCGAATAGAAGCTGAAAAAGAAATGTGACACAACAAATTCGTAGCAGAACTGCAAAGAACAACTTCGACCACGTGGTAACATTAAAATACATGAATCCTTTACTATACAAAGAGATACACTTTCAAAGTGTCAAATATATAATAAATTGAACAGTCCATGAACATAAATGTCTTTCTTCTTTTCTGTTCTTTCGTTTTCCTTCAAATTGAGAGAGAGACAGAGAGAGAGAGAGAGAGAGAGAGAGAGAGTATACAAAATTTGGTATAAGGAGAAACAGTCCCAAAGTTACTTATCTTATTTTTCGACGGGGTTCCACCGGAGAATCTTTCTTCTTTTACGGGCTAATAGACTTTAGGCTATTTTTAACACTGGCTTGAAGAAAATGGCTTCTTCGTGTTCGCAGATATTTTTTTCGTCTTCTTCACCCGGAGTACTTGGCTTTTGGTTCTGTCTCCTACGAACCCTGCCAAACAACTAACTTTTTCCTTTTCTATTTTCGCTGACGGGAGGGAGTCCCCACTTCCGTTTTAGGGTCCCAGCCAATCGTTTGGCTTCTACCTTCCTCCCCCCCCTGGTCAGGCGATTTTGTTAGGGCTACTAGATGTCACCCAAGTCAGGTTACTGAGTACAGACAGGTTGCCCAAATTTACCATCATGCCCTAACGGTCATTCTCTGAGGGTTTGCCACTGTTAATTCAAACGAGAGGATAGCAGTCATCCCACGTGACAGTAGGCTCAGTCGTATCTTTGCCGTGACAATTCAGTGGTTGCGGGGGGGACACACCCTGGAAAAGAGGAAAATATGCCTTGCAATTCAATGCGCTATTACTATTCCATTTCGTATTTATTTGTGTTGGTGGAAGTCCATAGTTTTCCTTTTCCTTTCTGAAATTTGATATTGAGGCATGTTAATCGATTTTCTAGCTTAAAATCTGTTAGATGTTCTCTATTTCTGTTTGACGCGTTGTGTAAGCTGAATTTGTTGTTTACTTTCTTGCCAATTTGGGTATTCATGTCTCCAACGGAGATGACTGCTTCTGCGATTGATAATAACAGAGACATAATATGCATACAAGAACACAGATTCATTCATAGCGTAGATATTAAATACCACGACACCGGCAATGGGTGGACATTTGTCTCGGCATCTGCATAGAAAAATTCTGTCAACACTACGATAGGAGGTTGTAGGATTTATACTCCTATATTTTAAAATGGCTGTGATGCCACTTGTTCCCGAAACAAAGATGGCGGACGTCGATCAACTAATCATTCTCGGGAATCTATTGGTCAGGAAAGTCACGTGGTTAGAGCTCACAACTACGCCCGCAACTTTGATTTTGTCCCGTGATTTTGGAGCCGACTGCATGACAAGAATTGCCTATATATACTTTCGTCTTTCAAGAACTCATTCTTTCCATTTCGACTCACAGAGACAACACACTCTCTTACACTGCGACTTACACAGACAACTCACTCTTTCCATTTTGACTTCCAGAGTTAACACACACACTCTCTCTCTTGCATTTGACTTCCAGCAGTCAACTCCACGAAATGTATACTCTCTACAACTATTTTCTTCCTTGTTCTACCTTTACGGTTAGACTTGTTCAAGCCTCGAAAACAACCACAGAAATTTCGTCAAACCACCGAAAGAAACAAACAACCAACATGGGAGAAGACACGTTCCTCCTAACATACATAATCAAAATTCTTTAGAAATACTTAGTCAACATGCATCTTATAATCTACAGGACACTTTTATTATTTAGTCTTTTTTGATAGTTATTGTGTTAGTTACTCTCTCTCTCTCTCTCTCTCTCTCTCTCTCTCACACACACACACAGAGGAATATTTAACAGACAGTAGTAGAACACTCGTAATGTTTTGAAATATTTCATTTAAGGTTGATATATAAATTTAATTTTGTTTGTACTTCTTTGTTTTGAATGTTCTTTCGTCCGAGTCGTTTCACATTTTTATTTCAAATGCTTTTTTCAAATATAAACCAACAATAATCGTGGAGAACAGTATATCAACCAAACATACCACCAAAACATGTCACCCCTACAACGTGTAGGTACAGTTATTGGACCACGGGTCCTAAAATCAGTAAATAGCATCGAGAAAATGTAATCGAGAATCATGGTCGCTACATTTAACGGCAACCCTAGCGCAACAATCATTTCCTGCAACAGCCCTACCAATCTTAGTGAAGAAAGGGACCTCATCGCCTTCTATAACGAGCTATCCTCCCTTGTTCGTAGTATCCCGAAGCACAACGTTCTCGTCATCGGTGGAGACATGAATGCCCAAATTGGTAAATAGCGACATTCGATGTTAAATAGAATATTCAACGTCGAATGTCGCTATTTTTATTGCGCTTTTGCATTTTAGTAATTTTTGTTTTAGTTTGAGCTCTGTAGCTGATTTTTCGAACTCGGGAGCCAGGGCTCCAACCTCTGCAGGACGCGCCCCGTTTTTACCCGCCTGAAGAGCGATGCGGTTTTGACAAGTGGTTTGAATGTGAGTCATGGTAATCTTTCGATGACTGTGTCTTTATCCTCATCAATGGAAGTTTAGTGTATGGTTAGTTCACATACACAGTAAGTTAATTTGTAGTTGTTTATGTAGCGCTGAACAGAATAACAAAGCCTCCTGGAAGAACAACAACGAAAGGTTTATTTTTATGACAGAAAGTAGACTTGTGCCCGAGTGAGAAAAGTTCTTTGTGTGTCGCAGGTCACAGAGTGTCGCAGGTAGCAGCAGAGTGTTGCAGGTGGCAGCAGTTATCTTTGGCGAAGATCGTCAATGTTGGAGCGTCCTGTAGCAGGCGACAGGAGAGAGGACTTTTTTCTTTGCTTGCTGAGTACTCTCTGTTCTGCTGACCGACTTCTAAAAAGGACTAGAAAAAATGGTTCTTTAGAGGAAGATGGAATCAATGCGCTCTGCCCGCTGATTGGTCAATGTGTGACCGAATTGCTTGGCGAGGACATTGATTCGCAAGTGAAAATAGATCTGTGACTACTACAGAAGCCACCCTAATAGATGAGAAGCAGTTGTTCCCTGATCGAACTATTTGATCCTATCCGATGTCCCGTTGGATTCGTATGCTCAGAACCTGGTTGGGTATGACGTTGATCCGTCATTGGGTTTGTCTGCCTTTATGTCCACCATGCTGCTTTCATGGCCTTCGAGAAAAAATTCCTTGCCCCTCCTGCCAGTATTAAGTTTTAACTTAATAAAAGTCCATAATTACTTAAACATTTTTTAAAAAATTCATCAGAGTCCTTATTTATGGTTCATTGCATTATTAGAGGCATAGTCTTTTTGTATTTAAAGCACAGATAATATACAGCAGTGATTAAAAGAAAAATCTTTCATGCATTTTAAAATGACAGTATAGTAAAAGACAAAAAATATCTAACCATCCGTTGACCACTGAAATAGGTAGAAAGGATTTGACTTACTTTTACCCGCCGTCTTCAATTTCTTTCGTCTTTTGTAAACTTGTACTAAGAAAGCGACGAACATTCAATTACTTTTGTTAATCTTTCGTATGTTGGCCGTTCCAATTTTAAAACCTAAAAAGTTACCTACTCGGCAATCGTCTTTTGGTTATGAAATAGAAATGTCTGTAATATGTGAAAGATTTGGGTCCCAAATATTGTGTTTTATTATGTCTTATTGAGAGCAATATCCCACCGGTAGAAATGTGAGGCTCCTGTTGAGTATCTACAGAAGGGCGAAAAATAATCTTCGCTTCTTTCACAAACAGGATAATATTACAAAACTTCATTTCTCTTACGTCTTAGGCTAATATCTCACTGAAAATCAGGATAATGCAAATGTTGTATTACATCGGTAGCTCTTAGGTTCTCCTCAAGTATACAAATAATTTGAATAATAAAAAAAATAGAAACTTTTTAAAGAAACTCTCGATGAGCTACGAGATTTTTCGTAACAGTCTTTGCGTCGCTAAAAAAGAAAAAAGTTGTGTCTGTTGTTTTGGGACTTCCGCTATGGTAACTTTATCTCCAGCTTATCCATTGATTTATGGATTAGACAGTCCGGCCGAAAGAATTCACACTCGAGAACAAAAGTTGCAAAGAAGATAAATTCGGTAAAATATCATTTTCTGACATCACTGACCAATTCTTTAATTTTTATGCTTGGATATTTCCATTTTTCTTGACGAACTCATTGTAACTTAGCAATTATTACTTAAGGCTCATCTCTCGCCTTTAGACAATTTTACAATAGATTTTTTTTGTGTCCTTCTCTGTCTTTAGATTTAACACTCGGGTTAAACAGATTGGCCTTGGCGTTTGGATATTTGTATGAAATGTTGTAACTAATTAAACTCTCTCTTTTCACTTTTTTAAAATATATTATATCTTGGTACTTATGCATCTATATCTTTTATTGTGTTACGCAAACCGTAACAATAAAAAAGAGCGATTTACCTTCTGGCCTTTATTTAATGGATCACTATGGCAAATGATGGTGTTACTTCTTAGAGGTAGTTGTAAAAGTTATCTTGCAATCAAGGGAGTTAATTCTACAGATACAGGATGATCGGAAAGAGAAAGATGCTAAATTCTGCTTATCTGTTTATTGCCGTTTTCAATAGCTATTATTATTCTCATATTAAAGCCTTTATTTAATACAGGAAACTTTTTTTGTGGGCGAGTCTCCTTGACTAATGTCTAAAGTGGTGGATTGCAGCATCAAAGTAAGCGAATTCGAACTCTAGTCGCATTATCACTTTTACTTTTAGATTAATAACCTTGGGAAAGGCATCAACCACTTTATCCCCCTCCCCCAGCTAAGCGTTAAATAATATGACTGCTGATCTTCAGCAAGGATGGTTTTGGCATTAAATAACCCATGAAGGTTGATATGCCATTAGCCTAAGAAAAGAAATCAAAACTCTTTTCGATAAATTTTCTAGATAATTTTGGAATATTCTATGATATGGTATGGACAGATGTCATGCTTGCTACTTCATATATATATATATATATAGAGAGAGAGAGAGAGAGAAAGAGAGAGAGAGAGAGAGAGAAAGAGAGAGAGTGGAAAGCATATATCGAAGGAAACTGTATACGTGTGTGCGTATTGAGAGAGAGAGAGAGAGAGAGAGAGAGAGATCTGCAGAATAAACTTAAAACCAAATTTTATTTTATAATTTGTATGTATTGGCTTTTTAGAGACACAAATAAACTGAGTGTACCGAAATTTTTTTCGGAAAATTGAACCTCTTCTTTTGGATTCTTGGTGTTGTTAATACAACGTTTCGGTCGATCCATTCTTCATTCCTCCTCCGGTATAAAAATTACAATAGCCCGGAAAAACTGGAAGAGCCTACGTAGGTCGGTTTGTCTTCTACATACTTAAGTAAAGATTTTAACACTGTGTAATTTTCTTTGCGGAAGAAAGTCGATGTTAGAGATTTCTATTCGCTATATAAATTCAAATCGACCAGAGATATATAGTGCATCTGCACTGTTATAGATTGGTATCGACCAGGAACCTTAATCTACCTGGTTTTGCAATAATAGAATAGTCCGTTTGGCACATTTAAAACCAATTTTTCCCCCTTTACCATTTCTTGCTTTCACCTTTTGATGCTCATCGAAAAGTCTAGGAATATTTTTTGACTTTTCTCGCGTGCATGCGTTAAACTGACCACGTCTCTCCCATACTGCAGCAAAAAGGAAATAATTAAATACAGTGTTTTTCCTATAGAAGGAGATTCTTTTTTTTTCTCTTGAATTTTTAAACCTGGCATGGGCAGAAGAATGGATCGACCGAAACATTGTGTTAATAACATTTAATTGCTTGAAAAATTTCCGGTTTATTATTGACCCCTCTTATCATTATTGTTAATTGATAGATTGTATGCACGAAATTGTCATAATTTACGAAGTCTTATGATTTTAATTCGAAGTTTGCTTGTAATCTTTATAAGTGTGTATAGCCGATTACTTGTTTGACTTTTCCATGGCTTGATGAGATGAAAGATGGTTTTATTTAACAAGGTTAGTGTTGGGTATCACCCACCTTTTCCCACACAATGAACTAGTCCATCTGCCATATATAGCAGTAGCTACTAATACCAGGGCAGACTAGAAAGACTAACCCATACCACGCCCGACCCCTTATTTCTTTTCACCCCTGTAGATTAGGATCCCTGCCCCACCTAGGGTAGGTCCGACTTGTTTCCGGTTCTTTCGCCCCGGAAAACAGTCGGCCTCCAATTTTATAGACGGGGGGATGGGAGGGCAACCAAACGGGGGATTTTTCCTTGTTTTTGTATATATTTCGGGGTTTTTCTCCCATTCCCATCACATTCATTGTAAATAAATCATACTTATAAATAAAATCATTCACGAATCTCGGGATTTTAAGTAGGACTTCTTCATAGAGCAAATGTGGTATTTTGGTGATCGCAGCGCAAAAGGCGATGGATGAATGGATATTTATTGTATTGTTGAATGGGTCGGCGAATGTGGCTAGCTAGGTCTCCTTAGTTTATATAGAAAAGTATGACCGCTCCCTTCCCCTCCCCAAAAACTTCAAGGCCTTGTGCCTTCTGTGTACACTACACAGAAATAAAGCAGACTAGAAAGACTAACCCTAACCCTGCCGAGGTCCTAGAGGGTATAGAAGACGGCACCGAGGCCGCGCTGATCAGTTTAGATCAGTCCAAGGCCTTCGATAGGGTTGACCATCGGTTTTTGGCGACTGTTTTGGAGACTGCCGGATTCAAACCGGAGTTCCGCAGATGGATTAGCATGATGTACCACAACCCTCAGGCAGTGGTGCAGGTGAACGGAAGGCGTTCGACGGTGTTCGCGGTCGAGCGGTCGGTCCGGCAGGGCTGCCCGTTGTCTCCTCTTCTCTATGTCCTAGCTTTGGAGCCCCTGCTCCGTAGGCTTAGGGATAGGACGGCAAATCCGGCCCTGCGCGGTGTCCCTTTTGCTGGCCCTCTTACGGCAAGGGTTTCCGCGTTCGCCGATGATATCACAGTGTTTGTATCCCGCCGTCTGGATATAAAGGCTGTGAAGAAGGCGGTTAGCGAGTACGAGCGGATTGCAGGAGCCAAGGTCAATTTTGACAAAAGCGAAGGTTTGCGGCTCGGTGCTTGGAGGGGTAGCAATACTCTTCCGGGGCCGTTCCGCTGGAGTGACGGACCCGTCCGCATCCTCGGGGTGTGGTTCGGGCCCGGCCTCCAACTGGAGCGAAATTGGTCGGAAATACAAGCCAAGGTGAATGCTCAGGTGGGAATCTGGCTTTCAAGGAGGTTGTCCTTAAAGGGCAGGGCGGAGGCGTGCGCCGTGTACGTCTTCCCCTTGATCCTTTACCGATTGGCTGTACTTCCTCTGCCTAAGGTAAATCGGTTGGCGCTGCAACGATCCCTTTCCAGATTGCTCTGGGGAGGTGCAAGGCCGATGGTCCGTAGACAGGTCTGTATCCAACGTACACGCAACGGGGGTCTAGGTATGCCTGATCTGGAGAGCCACTGGCTTGCTGAAAGACTTGCATACTTGGGCAGAGCTTTGACGGGGGACGCAGTGTGGAGACTGAAGGCGAGTCGGACTTTTCCTCGCCTAAAGTCAGACCCAAAGGCTGAAGGTCGACGTAGGCCTTTGGGCGAAACACTGTTTGTCCGCGAGTGCCGAACGGCCCTTCGTAACCTTCTTGGGTCCAGTGACCTTTCACGGCCTCGAAAAGAACTATATCGGGAGCTAGTGGTGGGTTCCGCTTCTGATCCTCTCAGCGAGCGGCACGGCTGGACGACGGAGGAGATTCGCTCTCATTGGAATTGGGCGCCAGGATCGAGCTTCTTGAACAACTCCGAGTTCTCGCTCACCTGGCGACTTGTGCGAAATGCGTTACCTCTTGTCGGCTTGAACTACAGAGCGGGCCTGGCAGACATGCCCGATTGCGCTCGCTGCGGCAGTGGCTTGGAAGAAACGGCTGAGCACGCCTTCTACTACTGCGAGCGAGTTCGCCCGTTTTGGGATCACGTCGGCGAGTGGACGGCTCGCATCGAACCCAAACAGCTCGTGCTGCTCGACGTTGGTTACGTCGTGGACAACGTTCTTCCTCCGTATCAGGGTGAGAAGCGTGTGGTGTTTCTCGCGATCCTAGCTGTAGCTAGAATGGTGATTTGGACGACGCGAAACAAGGGATTGTATGACGATGCAAACTTTTCTCATCGTGATCTGATTTTGTATTTTCGGCATCAGCTGAGGGTCAAAATCAGATGCGATAGAAAACGCTTGGATCGCATAACATTCAGCAAAAGGTGGGTGAATGCAGCGAGCCTGGTCGTGCGAAAGGGAGCAACGTTGGAGTCATCCTTCCCTCCTCTGCCGGCTCATGGCGTCTACGGTACGGGTCCTTAGGGACCCCACCCCTGGTGAGTAGAACTGTTCCCTTTTTCTTTTGGTACCCAGGTACCTAGTTAGCAGTATGTTTGTGAGTCATTGTCCCCGTCGTTTAGTTGTTAGTTCTCAAGATCTTCCCCATCCCCATTATTTTTGTACCTCAATCCGTATCCCAGTCCACGTTTACTGAAGATCTTGAACATTCATATGTATAAAAATCATATCACCTGCTTGTATTAACCCATACCGCGCCCGACCCCTTATTTCTTTTTACCCCTGTAGATTAGGATCCCTGCCCCACCTAGGGTAGGTCCGACTTGTTTCCGGTTCTTTCGCCCCGGAAAACAGTCGGCCTCCAATTTTATAGACGGGGGGATGGGAGGGCAACCAAACGGGGGATTTTTCCTTTGTTTTTGTATATATTTCGGGGTTTTTCTCCCATTCCCATCATATTCATTGTAAATAAATCATAAAATCATTCATGAATCTCGGGATTTTAAGTAGGACTTCTTCATAGAGCAAATGTGGTATTTTGGTGATTGTAGCGCAAAAGGCGATGGATGAATGGATATTTATTGTATTGTTGAATGGGTCGGCGAATGTGGCTAGCTAGGTCTCCTTAGTTTATATAGAAAAGTATGACCGCTCCCTTCCCCTCCCCAAAAACTTCAAGGCCTTGTGCCTTCTGTGTACACTACACAGAAATAAAGCAGACTAGAAAGGTGAAGAGCAGCTTCTGATAGGAATAGTATTAATGCGTTGGAGACTGGAGATCGCACTAGATCACCTTACTTGCTACCGTAATAACAGAGGCCAATACTATCGGTGGAATATATCTTTATTCTGTATTCACTAATCCTATGTTCTTGTCTACTAATAGTCTCTCTCTTGTATATACTTTTTCCTGGGAATATATCTCTATTTCCTCTCATATCGTGGTTTGTCCTTTATTTAATATTACAAGCGTTCCCTAACCAGAACGCAACAGTTAGAAAAAGTCACAGCTCTGCGGTTTTGGTATATACCGAAATGATACAGTATCTTCGTACATATTGGCTGACGTTCCACCAAATGTTCCGTTTTTTTGCGCTTGTAGGGGTTAGAAAAATAGAAATAAAAATAAAATAAAATGAATCCAAGGGTGTGGTAGTTCCCAGAAGCCTCCGAGAGAAAGCGAAATTCGCACAAGCTTGAAAAACTGATTTACTGGGACCAGAAAGATACCCGTTCTCATTCAGCAGGGACCACTTGGACTGGAAGAACCTACTTCTTTCCTGCTGCTGGTAGGGGAAAACCATGTGCCCGCTTAGCGGCACGCTGGCTCACTCTCCCACTAGTAGACCTTCCAACTCACTTGAGCAATAGGATTCATGCTCCTATATTTCTAAATGGCTGGCGAGGAGCACGGGGAGCAAAAAATAGTATTCATGACTCACTTGTTCCCGAAATAAACGTAATAGGGCGTTTGTAAATTGAATAGTTTTGGGAACCTGGATGGACAGAGCAGTCACGTGCCGTGTGCTTTCAACTACATACGCGCATTTTGATTTTGTCCCGCGCAAAAATAAATCTTGTGTTTGGAGCCGGTCACGTAACATGGTACCTATATATAGTCCACGCTTTTATTAACTCACTCTCACATTCTCTGCCCTCCCAGCTAGCGACACATAGCTCCAGGCAATGTGACAGTTCTCACTTCCTCTCGTCCTCGTACAGCCTTGGACATTTCGCCACCTACTATTTCAGACTCGCAGCCTAAAATACATTTTTTGCCAGAATGAAATTGGCATATTTGTCACACTACAATAATCTACACTTTGAATGGATCTCAAAATCACTTCACCATACAGATACATCCGTTTAGCAAGTAGGCAGATGAATACTTCGCTGCTATGTACTTTTTATTTTCTCAACGCTCTTACACACAGCCATGTTCGAACAGCACGCACTTACATTCACATAATATTTTTGCATACTACTCGTAGCCATAATGATATCAATCCAACAGTAATACAATACATATACAAACACTGGCGGACTCTGCTGTTCAGGTACGAACGCATTCATTAACTTCTTGACTTTAGTTCATCGACACGAAGAGAGGGACACAATTCTTAAAAGTCTTTCGTAATCCTGTTATGCTAACCCCACAAATGCGCAGCGCATCTCGTGGTGTTTAAGATCTCAATTCATCCCTCCTGGTAGAGACCCGAAAAACTTAACCGCAGCCGCAACGGTAGAAAACTCAACTCTATGCCCAAATGGTAGAAACTTAATTGTCTGCCTCCATGGTCCAATGTCAACTTTTCAACTGTCAACTGACTCTTTTTCAAAATCCTCGAATTCTCAGGACCATCTCTTCCGGGCATGACGGCATCCACATTCTAGCCCCATTTCCTGTGTGGGATTTATTATGACAATGGTGATTGACATATCCTTTGCGCGCGAGCATAAAACTGTACCCAATGACTAAGCCCCTGAACTCTTAACCCGAATAGTTCAAAGCCCAACCAAACTGAATGATAGAATATAATAAACGAAAAATGATTAATATAAAAAAATCATTCCTTAATTATATAACAATATTTGTATTAGTAACACCCACGCACGCACGAATACCCAACAAATAAAATCCGAACGTTTTTCTACCTTTGTATTGTTTGTGCTTAGTTGACAGTATATAAAATTGTCTGTTCTATGTTATCAAATTGTGAATTTTCTTTTGCTTGCGTTATTCATTTCTTTGTGTTGTAAATTGTGGAACGGCTCCCGAAGTTTTGTTTCAAACAAAACCTCGAGAGAACTAAATGACTAATTCATCTTCCACAAGCTTTACCTTTGATGCTAAACGGACCTCCTTTCCCTCGGCTGCTAGAAGGTAGCGCACATGTCCACCCAAATCTGGTACTTGGTGTAAAACCGGGCCTTCTCTAGCAGTAGCCTATATCAAAAACACCCACTTGACATGACCACACCGAATTTGGACTTATCAACCACCGAAAACGACTAGTACATTTTAACACCTTGTTTGGAAGTTATCTCCTCTCTACAGAATAGCCATATGAAACCCCAAAATAAAGTTAGAATTTGTAATTTAAGACGTATCTTCGTCTCCTTTCTTCCTTCCTTCATGAATTCCTTTGCAGCCTTCACCCACAAATAAAACACCAACGAGTTAAATGGGGAATGAAGAAAGAAAATAATGGAGTCGGATATCTAAACCCAAATACCCAAAAAGAAACAAAAAATCAAATAACCAACGACCAAATCTTCCGGTTTCCCCGTATGCTCGATGTTTTTATACATTGGCTACTATTGATTTTTGTTTCCATCGCAACAATTCTATATTTAAAAGACAGGTGGCAAAAGATCTGCCGAAGGACAGATTATCCAAATAGTTCTCATATAATTACATTGCTAACACAAAACAGTGCTGTCAATATTTTTTGGTGTTTTTCTTTGACGTTTTTTTTTAAATATTGCACAACATCGGTAGGGTGAATGAAAGCTCACAAAAATATATTTAAGATTATTTTACTAAAAGGATGTCTTTCAGAAAGCATTTAGAGGATGATTTCTAATCAATTAATTGATAAACCAACCACAACATGCATCATGTATCACTCTTTTCGACTTGGTTGCAATAATCACGGGTGAAAATATTAAAATATAAATTTTTGCACACACACACACACAAAAAAAAAAAATCAATCAATATCATATAACAATATCATAAAATATGATTAGTATTTTTTTTTATTCTTGTGTATGACACACCAGATCAATTAAAGTTTCCACAGAATTAATTCAAAATAAATATTGAGTTACTTTTCTTGGATGCAACATTTATAAAAGTAAATACAGATTAACGATTAGCAAGATAGCGCAGTTTGTGGTGGATGTCATTAAATATGTTGCTCCCACAATTTTGTGGCGGTGGTGTTGTTAAAATGTGCTCAATAAAATGACGTAGACAAAAGAATATTCACAACAAAGCAATACAAACAAAAATACATTTATATATCAACAAGCACATTATAAAAAATATTACGAATGTTTAAATATAGGCTGTCAAGTATTCGTGTGTGTGTGTGTGGGTGGGTGGGTGTATTATTATCTTGGTGTATGCTAGTAGACTAAATATTAACAGTGTCCTGGAGACTATATGTACATGTTGATACAGTATTTCACTCCAGTTACTAACACCCAAGCCTTTTGTCTCTTTCTGGGTTTAATGAAGTCTGTATGCGTGCACGAGGAATGAATACTTTCGGCTGATAGGCAGAACATGAGAAAAAAGAAATCGGATACTTTACATGCACCCATTGTATGTTTCTTCAGCTACGTGTCGCTAGTTCGAAGTCAGAATGTAAGAAAGTAAGTTATCGGAAGTGTAGAGTATATAGTTAACCCTATCACGTGGCCGGCTCCAAAGACATCATTTATTTTGCGCGGGACAAAATCAAAGGTGCGGACGTAGTTGGGAGCACAAATTACGTGACTTCCCTGACCAATAGGTTCCTGAAACTAATTATTTTACCGACGTCAATCCCCTTTTGTTTCGGAACAAGTGAATCGGGATCCTATTTCCTCAAATTATTTTTGTATCACGGTCATTTAAAAATATATAGGAGTGTAAATCCTATAAGTTAAACATTAGTAGCGGTAAATTTGATTTTACCGGTTGCCCAATACTTGTGTTAGAACAGATTTTTATAATTATCTTACCTAAGATCAGACTTATTATTGGATAAATGTACTTTGTTCTTATGTTAAAATAATTAATAAAGATTTAAATTTTATATATAACCTCACTGGTTTGTCAATATTGTGTTTGACATAAAGTCACACAAGTTGTTTCATCAGTAAATAATTTCTGATGATATTAAAGGATCAAGGATTATTCCCCTTCTGGAACTGTTACAACCCCTAGGGAATGCCACTAGGAGAGAGTTGAATGAAGTAGTTAAGATATCAACACGTTTTTGTGGTTTGTCCGACATCTTCCCATTTTCAGACATTACCGGCAGCCCACCAAGAACAACCAACGCTCGTGTATGATACATGGTGTCAGAAGTGGGATTTTAAAAACATAATACCAATATTTTAAAAGGGGCCCTAAACCAGCGAAAAAAAAATGCTCAGACTTCAACCCCCAGAGAATTTTGACTTTACAGTCACAGGGAACTGACAAACATAGCGTTAGAGATTCCAACGGTTCAGAATAGCTTCAAAGCTAAGCGAAGTATCAGCGGAAACCCAAGTAAGTACACTGATTTATTGTATGGGAAAAGAAGCCGAGCAAATTTATAAGTCATGTTCTTTAAGAAGAAAGAAGACTAGAAAAATTTCAAAGTTATTTTAAGCAAATTAGGCGCATATTTCATGTCGAAAAAAATGTCATCTACGAACGTGCAAAATTTTTCCAAAGAATGCAAAGGGACGAAGAACCGATAGAGAAATTTGTCAGAGGATTGTATGAACTGGCAGAAAACTGTGATTTCCCAAAGAAAAACGACCAGATAAGAGACTGTTTAGTCATTGGACTGAAAAGCAAGGAATTATCAGAAAAACTCCAGCTTAGAGAAGACCTTAGTTTGGAAAAGGCCGTCGAAATAGCTCGTAGCTAAGAACAAGTCAAAACGCAAATGGAGGAAATGTAAGACAACTCAGTGGATGTGGTAACAAGGGAAAGGAAAGAAACCATAAAACGCTCAGGATGGAAAAAGTATCCACAAAAGACAGCGAATACGCTGCGATGTAAAAGTACAACAAATATCACAAATTTGATAACTGTCTGGCAAAAGGAAAAATTTGCAGAAACTGAGATCAAATGAATCACTTCGCGAAATAAGGAAATAGCCTACAGTGAGATATTTCCTTGGGTCTATATGTAAGAATGAACTCCCTGAGAAAAATAGATTCTTGGCATGTAAAATTAAAGGAAGGTGCGATACCTATTATTTTAAAAATTGATACCAGGGCTAATATAAACGTTATCAGGACTAAACCTTTTAAAAACTAAGGAAAATACCCATGATAAAACCAACACATGTCATCTATAAAAGTCCCAGAGGCACATTAACCTGTAAAGGGAAATTTTGGGTGAATACGACGCATTATTTGAGATACATGTTATAGAAAATAATACAGACAATTTATTATCTAGAGATACGGCGTACAAAATGGGATTGGTTATTGTGGTAGCAAACATAGATGGGTGTATGAAAGGCGACTTTGTGAAAATTACGCTACGAGAAAATGTGGTGCATACTGCATACCAACTGCCAGGCGTATACCCATCCCAATTTTACTCAAGGTAAAAAAAGGAGCTTCAACGCATATAGAAAGATGACATTATTGAAAAAGTCACCAAACCAACGGATTGGTGCTTACCCATTGTTCCAGTAAGAAAACTCCCCAGAGATGTCAGGATATGCGTTAATTTTAAAAAAATTAAATTCAGGAGTAAAAAGGGAACATTTCATGCTATCAAATATGGAGGAAATATCACCCAAATTAAGGGGTTCGAAAATATTCTCAAAATTAGATGCAGTTTGTGGATTCCATCAAATACCGTTAGACGAAGAAAGTCAGTTGCTGATGACTTTTATTACACCATTCGGAAGATTTTGCTTTAAAAGGTTACCTTTCAGAATATCCTCAGCTCCTGAAATTTTTCAACGTTGGATGACGGAATTACTTGGAGACATAGAAGAAGTTCAAGTTATAATAGATGACATCTCAATACATAGCAGGACGATGGAAGAACATGATAAAAGACTGGAAGAAACATTAAAAATGATAGAAGAATCGGGAATAAAATTAAACCAAGGAAAATGTGAGTTTAGGAAAAGTAGCATCCGATATTTTTGGGGCATTATATCAGACAAAGGGATACAACCCAGTAAGGACAAAATCGAGGCGATTCTAAAGTTTTCCCCGCCTACAGCAATTCCGGAATTGAAAAGATTTCTCGGAATGACAATATTTAGGCAAATATGTGCCAAATTTAGAAGTACGGCAGCCAATGTTAGAACTTTTGAAAAAGGATACATTCCAGAGAGTCAAAGAATTGTTGACACAGACTCCCATATTAACTTACTATGATCCTAATAAGCCCATTATGATTAGCGTGGATGCGAGCAGCTACGGACTTGGGGGGTATTTTTCAAGAAGAAAATAAGACACTGAGAGTTTTAGCTTATGCTTCTCGTACTCTTACTCAAACTGAGAGAAACTACGCACAAATAGAAAAAGAATGTTTAGCGCGTGTTTAAGCCTGTGAAAGGTTTGACCGATATATTACAGGACTTGATCAATTTCGCCTTTTGACGGACCACAAACCATTGGTACCGTTAATAAATACACAGGACTTAGATAATACTCTTTTGAGATGCCATAGACTTTTAATGAGACTTAAGAGATATAACCCGGTAGCCGAGTATATCCCTGGAAAGCTCTTACTAGTTTCAGATGTCCAGAAATCCAATGCTGCAAACTCATAGCACTACTGAGGAAGATGTAGAAGTGTATATAAATAGTATAGTTAAAACTAGATCAGCTACTAGTAGAAAATTAAAAGAAATAAGTAATGCTACATCTATGGACTCAGATCTTCAAGAGGTTATCTATCTTACATTCAATGGTTGGCCGAGGAAGAAAGATAGATTAAATAGAGGAGTTAACCCTTATTTTACATACACGAATGATCTGTCAGTGTACAAAAAATGATATTTCCAAGATCGGATAGTGATTCAACAAAATCTCAGAGCAGAAATGCTACGATCAATATACAAAAGATATCTTGAATTAATCAAGTGCCGAGATTGAGCAAAAATGTCAATATGGTGGCCGAAAATATCCCAGGAAATAGATGATTTTATCAAAAGATATAAATTCTGCAATAGTCATTACGCTGCAAATCCCAACGAAAGTTTGAAACCAACACGTTTGCCAGATAGACCATGGCAGAAAGTTGGAACGGAATGGGCAGTACAACTTAGTCGTGAAAGACTATTTCTCCCGATACTTGGAAATAGTGAAATTAAGTCCACTAACAAGTAATACTGTAATTGGAAAATTAAAAAGTCTGTTCACCCTGTGGGGAATCCTAGATGAAATTGTAAGTGACAATGCCGGACAATTCCCACGCACACTTTTTAAAGAATTTGCGAAAAAATATGGATTCGCATGCTCAACAGTGAGTCCTTATTTTCCACAGGTAAATGGAGCTACTGAAAGTGCTGTGAAAATTGCAAAAAGAATATTACGACAACCAGACATATTTCTTGCATTAATGGCATACCGTAGTGCACCTCTAACTGCTACAGGAGTTAGCCCAGCAGAACTTTTGATGGGCAGGAAAATGAAAACAATCTTACCCAGTCACCCAAACCATAATGACCAAATCTTAGGAAAATAAAAGATAAAGATGGATTATATAAAGTACGATACAAGCGAAATTATGACAAAAGACATGGGGGGTGGGAAAGATCTTGTAGTGTACCGAGTATCTTCCATAATTTACAAGAGTTACTTTCAGGTTCACTTTCCAAAAATACAACACATATTTTACAAGCACGTAAACAAATGGAATGTGACAACAACGAACATTAAGAAATAAGCAATTTAATAACCATAACAAACAGGATAAAAATAATTAAAAATACAATGTTCATTTTATGTGCGTGTGTGTGTATATAGAAAATACAGCTATTGGTCAGTTGAATAAAAATATGATTTGTTCGCCCGTGTGTGTGTGTGTGTGTGTGTGTGTGTGTGTGTGCATGTTAGGAAAGTCTATTGTGTCCATAGTTGGCCGAAGTAAAGAGGATAAAAAATTGACTTTACTTACATGCGTGTGTGTGTGTGTATATATAAGTGATGGACCGTAAGTATGGGCCTTTTGTTTTCTTAAGTCCACACGTGCGTATCTTATGATCTTTGGCGACAACGGGTCATGTCCTGGTAGTCGGCAAAAGAACGTGGCATGTTTCTTTTCTGTGTCTCCTGTTCGATGCCTTCTGCTGTCCGTCCTTGCCTCTTGAAGTGGAATGCCCTTTGGCAGTGGAAAGTCTTTTGGTAGTGGAATGCCCTAGTTAATTAAATTCTTCGTAATTTATACTTATTGGGGTCACTAAAGTGAATCAAAAATAGAATATTGTTAGACTTTATTGCGGGTCCTAAAATTCAAGCGCGCAGACATTTCTTGACCCATCAGATTCATATATTTACTTATTTATTTTGGAGCCTAAATATTTTTCTGTTAATTAGTTTCTGAGCTCAATTTTCAAGAATTTTCTTATTCTGTGTTTTTAGCTGATTGGTTAAAAAATATAAAAATGTAACTTCAATGTTAATGCGATTTTGATCCGAAATTTCTAAAATGTTCTTGTGTATGTTTTTTGGGTTGATTATTTTAAGGCAAAAAATGTGTATTCTATAATCTAAAAACCACGAAAGGTTGATGATAAAATCCGAGAAAAAAAACGGATGAAGCGAAAACTTGGGAAAATACTGGTACAATCATAGCAGTAAATAAACGTAGTAGAAGTTACACAGTAAAGTTAGATTCGGGTGAATTCCGAAAAAGAAATAGAAAACATTTGCTGCTTATCTATGGGGATTTTTATAAGCCCCGAAAAGCCCGGTTCCTTCCTACGTTTAGTAAAAGAATAAACCGTACTTCAACCGCAGTAGGGAGATAGGTGACAGCTTTTAAAGAAAGGAGACGAACGACTTTTTGTGTAACAGAATTTATATACAACAAACAATAAACAATAAACAGGGTTTTAAACACCAAATGGAACAAACAACGAATATGTAAGAGTTCAAGAAAGAGTTCAATGTTCTGATAGGTGGTAGGTGTATAAGAGTAAGGTTAGGTAAGGTTTTGTAAGGTTTTTGAGGTTATGTAAAGTTTAGGCGAGGTTGTAAGGTTGTAAAGTTAGGTTATGTAGGGTTAGGTTATAAGGTGTAAGGTTTGCAGATAAAATGCCTGCGGGAACTTAGCTGTGATCCTGGTTCCTTTTATCTCAGCACGTGCGTTCGTCGCTCTTGGCTCCTGGCTGGTGATGAAGGTACTAAATACGTTTGCCGTCGAGGGTTGCTACGATATGAACCTGTTGCTAACAGCGGTGGGAGTAGAAAAAAGAGAAAGAATCTTCAGATGGAGTTCTTTTTATAGTGGACACCACGTGACCCCAAGGGGCTGCCGATATTCGGTGAAACAGAATCACCAGTTGCTTAACAAATTTCCACATATCAGAGGAAAAGAGTATGGTTTCCAGGAAAGAGAGCTGGATCCAGTTAAAGATAAGGATCCAGGATCAAGATCGAGAAAAGACTGTTAACTAAAAAACCCAAATATCTTAAAGACAGAAAAAAATGGAAATAAAAATTAAAACTGAACAAAGGAAGGTATTTCATCAGTAAGTAATTACTGATGATATTAAAGGATCAAACGTTTACCCACTTTGCCTTGAAGTTGTTAAGATCCCTAGGGAATGCTAATAGGAGAGAGAGAGAGGGGGGAGAGAGAGAGAGAGTTGAATAAAGTTGTTAAGATATCAACACGTGTTTGTGGTTTGTCCAATATCTTCCCATTTTCAGACATTACCGGCAGCCGACTAAGAATAACCAACACTCATATATGATATAAAAGTAGTGTACACAAAGGATCGAATCCACCACATTATTAAATTAACATATCTCCACAAACCAATTCGTTAGTATATGTACCGTCGAAGCTAGTACTAATTCTTTAGTAGAATGAATCGTCATCATTATCCCGCTGTTGTGGCCTTGTGCCAGATTAAATCATATTTTCTTTATTTATTCATCAATTCATCCCTACTCAGTTAAGTTTCTAAAAAAAGGTTTAAGTTTTAAAAAAGTGGAATGAATGATCAACATTTGATGTTAATAAAATTCTTTTCAGTTTAGCCTTTCTTAAAACAAAGCAACAATTTAATTAAATACTAAAAAATGATAATAATTTAATTAATATTAGTAGCGATTTTTCTAAACAAAAATAGTGTCATTCAATAATTCAAGGATTAACACAATAAGGTGTAAGTTGTGTAACTTGGCAGTTATTGTGTATTGTTTATAAATCAGAAAGCTCCATGGTTACTGCCAACGTGCGCGAAATGGTGTTACTCTTAGAAACTTGATCACATTACACACCACCTACTCTAACCCCCACCAATACATTTTTTTTTTCTTCACTTAATTCCTTCTTTTTCTTTTAATCTTGTTCTTGTTTTTCTGACGCGTCCATAGGTTATTTATTTCTGCTATCATTTACTTCATGTTGACATCATGAATTAGTGTATCTCCCTCTTTAGTTTTACTTTTGTGCGTATATTTTTCATAAAAAATACCTTTTCCCCTACTTTTCATTTATTGAATTGAATAATTGTAGGTTTCTCCTGTTAGTTTTTACTTTTTAACTTACTTTCTTATTTCACTCATTTCATTCCTTATCGGTCAAATCACCTTGTCTTTACATTCGGTCTTTAGTAGATACTTCTTTACTCCCTTTTTCATTCATTAAATGCTTCTCTTTATATTATTTATGACTTCAGTTTCCCACTTTTCTTATCTTTTCGATTTTTCTTCCTTTCTGTTTTCTCTCTTATTCTTCACCCTTTTCTCACTCTGTTTTCCCCTTTTTTCTTTCTCTTTCTCTGGCTGTCTCTCTTCCTGTTTTTATTTTCGAATTCATTCACTTCTTCAAAGTTTCTAGATTTTTCTTTTTTACCTCTCTCTCTATTTCACATTGTATCTCTATAACTTTCTCTCACTCCCTTTTACTAGTTTGTTATTTTAAATCTCCTCACCTGTTCTTTGTTTTTCTTTTGTATTTTCTTTTTGTATCTCTTTGTTGCCCCAACAACAAACTTCCACTACTCGACCTTCCCCCTTAGTAACTAACTCTACACCCAAACTATTACAAAATTTTTCTTTAGAACACTTTTTATGCAGTTTATTACATTTCCTCTGGCGTTTGATCACTAAGGAAATCATCTATAATTTATTGTAAAACAATAACTTAAAAAATAGCGGCTGTTGTGCCGACTACATAACGATGATATTCGACAATTTTTGCAAACAAACATTAACAAACAAGATCAACATTCTTTTTTCTCTGTCGTCAAAACAATTAATCATGGTTAAATTAAACTAACAAATGACAAAATTTAGCGAACATGAATAGTTGAATTGAAGAAGAAAGAGTGATACTGAATTACAGACGGAGATTTTTTGAGAGTGTTTGTTTAAAAAGTAATATAATGTTTTTAACATTTTTTGAGTTTAGAATTTTAAAAAGCGAAAAAGAAAATTGATTAATCCTTCTTAGCAACGTCGTGAGTAAAAAAGCTGAAACGAAAACAAGTTGCCATTTTTTCTTCGTTAAAATAATCATGGAAAAAGCAACAGTTATAACACCTGAACTTGAAGGTAAGTAAAGTATGCATATTACTATGCCGTATAATATAAACAAACTTTATTTATCTAAACAAACCTTCATTTCTTTGAAGAATTTTATATTCCATTTGTCTTAAAATTACTTACGTACACTCGTGCATAGCTGTTGTACCCTCAGACACAAATCCAAATGTGAATAGAGGATAAGAAAATTGTATTGTGCTTTTCTCCAAGTGCCGAGTTTGCTTGTTTTGAAAAGTCTGTATCTAAAATTCTGACTATTCTTTGAGCTCTATCACTGACTAAAGAGTGGGAAATATGAACTTTTTCATATACTCAAGTAGGCTCTTATCTCCAGAATACATAGCACTATAGCTAATCATATCTTGTCTGTCATCACACGTAATGAAATCAAGTACTTCTCACATTTACCACATACAGAAAAATAGAAAAGTACATTTGATATGACTGGATATAAATTCCCACTAAGACACTTCACTAATATCCTGGCTAACTTAATCCTTAATGAGTTACAATCAGAATTAATTTAGGGGCCACCTCATTTCTATAGTCAATGTTCAATTGTTCCAACACTTTCTAGGGAAAAAGTCTTCATTGTATTGTTATATTTTTTTACTGCTAGGGTATGCTATAGTAGCTAAAATAATACTCCTGCTCCCGACAAAAAAAAAAAAATCTATTGTTCTTGAGGTGGCAATGGGGCTCTAAGAAACTACCTATATCCCGGCTCAAATCTGATAAACTTACCATAATCTCCAAGTCTCATACCTGAACAGTTTTCAATTCTTTTTATTTTTGGTCCTGATACTTGTGTACTTGGAAAATCCTTACGCACACGCAAGAAAGTATATTCATAGTTTATATTTCTAACGTTTATTTAGATTCATCCAACCAAAGAATATGGAAATTTAACTAATGAATGTGTGACACTGAAGCGAATAGTCGAATTATAAAATCTATAACTTAGAACTAGCTTGATTCGAAATCTCACTGACACCCCAGCGATATAACAATCAAACAGACAGATAAACACTTAAATGTTAAAATAGATTATAATTCCTACAGTTTTTTTTTTTGTGTTTTTTTAAACTGTATTCAAATGTTATTACATATTCATTAGAAGTTGTCTCATTAATTATTTTTGGATGAAATTATCTTAAAAGTCTATTAAAGAAAAATAATTTTAAAAAAAATGACATTTTTAAGATTTAGAAAAATAGAAGAAATGTTCATGTCATTAATTTCTTTACAGATAATTTCCTGTTCTAATGGGAATAAGTTTTAAAGGAAAAATTTAGTGATACACTTTGTAGATTAAAAAAACAAAAACAAAAAAACCCCAAAAAACCCAACAAATTTCAAGTTTTTAGCTTGTGCATTTTTTAAAATTATATTTAATTAATTGAAGAGAAATCCTGTCAGTTGTTGAGAAATTCATTTGGATTTATGTAAATAAAAATCAATCTTTCTTCAAAATATTTCCTTTTAATACTTCAGTAAGTCGTGGATTGTCATTGTTCTTAAATTTAATATTTTAAAAAGAGTTTCTTAAAAACAAAAACAAAACAAAACAAAACAATAGCTGATTAAATAAAATCATGATTAAAATTTTGTATAGAACATCCACTTTTCGAAATAAGTTCATCGATTTAAATTTTTGATTATTCAGTTTTTCACGGAGCCTGAGAATAAGCACACTCTAAAATTTATATTATTTATTTATTCATTTTTTTTTTTTTCAAACATATTTTAGGTTCTAACAATATGGCAGTCATGGACCTTCCGTCACTTAGCCTGATTAAAAAAAAAAAGAATCAGCAAAAATTAAGGAATTATCCGATTTTAATGAAATTTTCAGTATTCATTCATTTTTTAATGGCATTAATTATTTCTTAAGAAAACTTACTAATTTTTTCTGGTCACTTAACTTTCCCAGCTTCTATGTGTGTGGCGCTATTAAATCGGTTGGGATATAGGATATGTCATATATTTTATGTATATCATAAAAAGATAAAAGTCTGAAGGTGTACATGAAATGAAATTGTGGGCTGTTGGAAGAAAATAGTACTCTAAATGTGAATATTAATTTTTTTTATTTAAAAATTTTTTTTGAGAGATTTTAATTCTATGATTTTATAGAAAATATTATTTTCTTTTAGATTATTAGGGAAATAATTCAGTATAAATATTTGTTCTGCTTAAAAAGTGGGTCTTAATTTGCATTAGATTTTGACTTATCTCTTATCACAGGTTAGATCTAAATTTGTTATTAAATAAAGAATATTTTTACTCATCGAAAAATATGAATTTTAAAGAAGCAAGGAGCTGTTTTTAAATTTTGTCTTTAAATTTTAATCAATTTTTTAAGATATCAAATAAAATATGGAAACCTACAGTTACACTCATTTGTTAATCAATTTCTAGTTTTGTCCCTTGTTGAAAATTTTTTATTTTAGTAAATTTTATTTGCTGTAATTTTCAATTTCCTTTACATTTCACTAATGTCATATTTGAAAGGTTCTTGTATTTAGGTTAGGGTTAAAGGAAGACGTCGAAGATTTAAAAAAAGTTCAATTATTTCTTTTCAAACATTCATTTTTAACTGAGATTAATTTAATATCTTTTAAATTTTAACTTATAAATTGCTAAATAAGCATTTCTTCTGGTGTGTGTGTGTGTGTGTGTGTGTGTGTGTGTGTGTGTGTGTGTGTGTGTGTGTGTGTGTGTGTGTGTGGAGTTAAACTACTTGCTTGTAATGTTACCATACATAAATTTTTTTCAATTTCAGTAAATCATTTGTTTATTCTCTGAAACGATTTTAGAAATGTGTGAAAAAAATGTAAATTTTATTATAAAATAGGAAATTTTAAAAAGTAAAAATTAGTGTTTTAGTGGTAATAAAAGACTTACAGATTATTACCAGATATAACATTAAATATTAAAAAGGCAATAAAAAAGTATTTCACTATTTTAATAATAAATTTAAAATTATTTCTTTGAATTTTCTTAATTGTCCATTCAAAAATCAGCTTAACGTGTTTATTTTCATTTCTCAAGATTAAATACAAAAAAGAAACCATTGCTGATACAATTTTATATACTTGAGTTGAATTGGGTTTTTTTTCTGTGTGGTTGTCCTTTTGCTGAAATAATTTTTAACTGGAAACTAAATTGCACTTTGATAGCTATGTTACGTTGATGGAGAAGGTCCGTCATTAATTTTGAACGATTACTTGGATTTAAATATCATAGTAAGAGATATAATTATCAACGTGTAAATAATATTTCGTTACATAAATCGGCTTTTGTTTCTAGTTACTAATTTCAATGAAAAAACATTTTACGAGTATTTTAATATTTACTCGCCAAGAGGTTACATAATTAAAAGATATTAAAATATTAAAATACTCGTAAAATTTTTAATATATCAAAATTGAAAATGTATCCAAGAGATTACATTTGTTGGGTACATTTTCAACTTTTCATTAATATAAATGTTTAATATGTATTCAAAATAAATTAGATGTGTAATGTTATTTTGCTTTAAATATTGATAATTATAATGTTAATATCTTTTAAATAAAACTCAAATTTAACCTTAAATAATAACTAATTATTTTTCTAATACATTTTAACAGAAAAAAGGTTGCATTTTTTTTGTTCCTAATGTATTTAGATTATTATTTTTTAAGCAGCAGAGGTTCAGATTATTAAAAGAAAATTTGAAAAAATATTTAATTAAGTTTTAACTTTCATATTTTATCGAAATTTATTTTCCATGGTAAAACATCCAATAAAATTTAGATAAATTCTTTTTGGTGAATTGCTCTACAGCACACACACACACACACACACACACACACACACACACACACACACACACACACACACACACACACACACACACACACACACACACACAAAATTAGCCATAATTTACATATTCTAAACATTTTGTAATCTGTTTTACATCAGTTGAATTAACTATTATGCTCATATATATATATATATATATATATATATATTCATCAAATATTTCAATTAATTAGCAACTAAATGAAGATTTCCTCAATCAAAGAGTATTTAATAAATAAAAATTAAAAATCTAACCTAGCAAAATCATTTAAAAAAATATGTCTAATATGTTATTGATAAAAAAGAAGTAGTTTTAAGATTGAGAAAAGCAATAAAATTTATCAAAATTTAATATTCCAGGAAGATTGTGAAAAGTATACCATACTTATGTCACGATTTTGATGCAGCAAAAAAAAAAAAAAAAAAACATCATCAAAACTTATATTTTGTTAGCACTGAGTCATGACTTTGCAGATTTTAACATTCCCTATTTTTCCTTCTTGGACTTCACAATTTTTCATAAAAGACTTGACGTTTTAGGACAGTTCATTTTCAAGCAGGTCCAATTAGTAAACCAAGAAATGATGTAATTAAAATATAAATCATAAACACACACACACACACACACCCAAAAGAAGAAATACAATGTTTTTTTTTAAGTACAAAGTGTAGATGTGATTGTGATCAGGTAAAAAAAATGAAATCTGTTTGCAGAATTATTAAAAAGAATTCATTGTTAATATTGCTTGTGTATCCAATATATACATATATATATATATATATATATATATATATATATATATATATATATATATATATATATATATATTATCATCCATAAATCGCATTACAAGAAATTAATTTGATTTTAATGGATTACTTGGCACATCATACCCATAACAATTATCCAGGCAGTTATAACTATAAAAATATTGTTACGCTCATTGACAGCCTTGACAGGGACTAGCATATACACATATTTATTTATTCATGTATGTGTTCATTCATATTTCATATTAGGTTTCTTAACCATTAAAAAAATATTTACTTCTGATAATAAACTAATGTAAGGTTGAATCCTTAATAAATACTTATAAGTTCTAGTTGGTATATATATATATATATATATATATATATATATATATATATATATATATATATAAGTATTGAGAAGTTTATAAAATTCCAAAATATAGAATGTGATGTAGTGTCATTGTCTGACAAGATTCATTTTATGGGCTTCATATTTAACTTGGATTGTCGTTAATTTTATTTTTAAATTTATTCCATTTCATTATGTTTGTTGATATTTCATGGAGAGATATTATATATAGATTTCAATAGAAAAATTATATTAATCTTGACGAAGAATAAGTAAATTTGGCGACCTTAGTTGGGGGTGACCTGAAGTTTCCCTTTTTCAATAGCTACTGCTATGTAAATATTCTGGGAAAAAAAGGGGTAAGTTTCTTGCTAGCTATACTTTCAATCACTCTATAATTCAATAGATATTAGTTGTTATAAGTGTATGTTAGCTTTCAAAGAGTTGGATTTTCTGTGCATATGTATATTAGACTTATCAGATTAAAAGCTTAAAAAAAAGAAGGAAAATAAAAACGTTTTCACTTCTGAAAAATTATCAATAAAAATTTCTGGAGTCTCAATAATTCACATTTAAACAAATGACCATCTCAGTTGTTTTTAGACTCACAACACTTCAGCCATGGTATCCTCTGGCCTTTTTCAGGTGTCAGCCATAGGTCTTGGGATTTTGACCAAAACCTTTTTATCAATCACATGAGGTAAACTGTCTTCTTTATGGTGTTTTTACTTAAAGGATATATTGTATCAGTTAATTCCTCCTTGTGATATTACTTGTCTTTCTCTTACTGAACCAGAGTTTATTGGCCAATGGATGGAACTCACAGTTTTAATTAGATAAACTTTAACCAACACTTTTATTCTCTAGGCTATTGTCCCACTGATCAATATTGTCCCACTGATCAATAATAATTATAAACAAAACACTGAATATGCATATGTAGCTACTTCAAGGAGTTTCAAGTTTGGGTTTTGTTACTTTTTGACAATTTTGATAATGTTTGTTGCAGAGGCCGATGAATGTAACGGTCCCCGCAAACTTTTGAAATATAAGTGATTGCCAACGAACTAGGCAAGAATGACAAAATAAGGATGTTACTTCGAAAGGCCAAACTTTATTATGGCGAATCGTAAATCGGAATATCGTACGGCGAACAGTCGCTGCTGCCGGATGGTGGTCGTTGGAGCAGGATCTAGTCGCTGTGCAGGTCATTCAGGCCTGCACCAGCGACTAGATCCTGCTCCAGCTGGTACAAGACCGGTAGTCGTTGGATAGGTGATCGTTGGTGCAAGACTGGTATCTGCTGATGCAAGAAGGTGGCCGCTAGTTTAGGACTGGCAGCTGCTGGTGCAGGACTAGTAGTTGCTGGTGCAGGAAGATAGTCGCTGCTGCGTGAAGGTGGTCGTTGGTTCAGGACTGGTAGCTGCTGGTGCAGAACTAGTAGATGCTGGTGCCGTCTCAGAGAGTATTAGGTTAGACTTTCAGAATTAGCCCTGAAAGGGGCTGTTAGATTGAGAGACTGGTAGTCGTATCTTCTGCACTGTGCTGTCTCAGGAGGTGTCTGAATAGACTTTCTGAGTAGCGCTGAAAAGGGCTTTTAAGTTGAGAAGCTGGGAATGTTCCTGCATCGTCTGCGGCTGGTCGTATTCCTGCGTCGTCTGCTGGCTGGAATCAGGACGTCGGTTTTAGGGGAAGCCTTGAGCAGTGTCTCATGGGCAGCAGCTGCTGGTAAAGCTTCGGTCGTAGAGTGACCAAGGGAGAATCGGATTTCTCCCACACCCTTGGCTACGTCCAGCCAAAACTGACAATATTTTCCTCTGGCTCCCACCAGACAGAGCTTGACAGAAGGTCAATGACTCAACAGTCGATTAAAGCGGGGATTAGGGGAGAGGGAGGTCGGGTACGAACCGAGGCTCGAACCCTGCTGGTCTATGTAGTTCATCAACCCACAGTGCAATGTGGGCCTGATGAGTCAAGCTGGTCTTGGATCCAAATATGGGTCCAGGCACGCATGACTGATTATAGCTTAAACTGGACATCAAGGTCTAGTGCTATACAAGGGGGCCAAAGGTGTCAATGATGCAGCTCACCCACCCGAAGGTAGCCCAGCCGAAATCAGAGTCCTTATGGCATCATATCTACCATTGTTCCTTTTCTGAGCCTCGCTTTGGAAGCAAATCCAGGCAAAACTGACTCGATCCGGTTTGATACCGCTGCTTTTATGTCTACTCTGTGCTACTACTTTATGTGGTCTAAGTAGAATGAGTTTGCCTATTATTACTAAATAATAGTGAGAAACTTCATTCTACTTCGACGATTTTTTTTTTATTACTACCTATTTTGTCCATTCGTTGAGGACTGTCCTTAGAAAGACAGGCTGAATTTAATATTTTAAAAAGACGTCCCGTGTGGAGCGATTTGGTTCCTTAACGACTTGTCCTTAGATAACCATTGGCTGACGAGATTAGTGACTCATCACTTCTTGGAAATGGGGTTTGTTTGTTTGGTTTGGTTTATGAGTAGCCGGTTGACTACGATATTGTTATGTCCCTGGAAGGAGTCACAAAGAGAACAGAACACCACGGCTATAGTATAGGTATATATTTACAAGAACATAGAACGGTAAGCTAGTTCGCATAACCGCGTGGGGGCGAGGTTAGCTTCCGGGTCTAGACTGATTTCGTAATGCTGCGTCTTCCGGTATTATGGAGAGTGGTTGAGTCCATTAGTAGGCGATTCCGCCACAACAGATATGTTCTTACCTTAGACTTTCTTTAAATATCAAAGTTTCATATTGTACTACACTTATTCGCCCTTGGCATTTTGTTATTGTAGTTACTTTCCTTACTAGCATCCATCAGTTGACGAATTGTTTAGTCAGGGAATATTTTGTTAAATAAATCCTTGTTAAGGAATACCTGTCTTGTCAACTCATTTCAATTTATTTAACAAAACAAATTCAACAGGATGGATAAATACTTGAAACCGGAACGTTTGGACACCCTCTCCTAATACACCATTGTCAAGTAAGAATTTGAAGCACTGGTTTCGAAGTTTCTCGTCGTTCCTACGCAAAATTATTGACCCTAACATA
This sequence comes from Sepioteuthis lessoniana, assembly GCA_963585895.1. Taxonomy (NCBI): domain Eukaryota; kingdom Metazoa; phylum Mollusca; class Cephalopoda; order Myopsida; family Loliginidae; genus Sepioteuthis; species Sepioteuthis lessoniana. The sequence continues at coordinate 783,220 of OY757926.1, read as the reverse complement.
CATACTGACTTAGATAAACTCGATACCCTGATAAATTGTATTTCTTCTGATGTATATGAATACATTGATCAATGTGATACTTTCGATATTGCTGTTAACCGTCTGAAAGAACTGTACATAAAACCCCCGAACAAAGTTTTTGCCCGGCATTTACTTGCGACTTGCGGCCAAAAAGAGGAGGAAAATATTGACGAATACGTACAAAGACTACAGTTACTAGCAAAAGAATGTAACTTTAAATCTGTTGATGTGGTTCAAAACCGTGACGACTGTGTTAGAGATGCATTTACCACAAGTTTACGTTCGAACATTATTCGGCAACGGCTACTCGAAAACAAGACACTGCATTTAAATATAGCCATTGACCAAGCTAGAGCGCTCCATGCAGCTCAGAAAAATTCAGAAGCATACACATACACTCAAACACCAATTGTAGGTGGAGTTTCTCAGGAAAATACCAGTACCACTGTCCAATCAATGGATCCCATTAATGCATGTTGTGCATCTTCGGTTAAGTATACGTGTTTCTTCTGTGGAGGAACTCGCCATAATAGAAGTGTGTGTGCAGCCAGAAATGTTACTTGTTTCAAGTGTAAAAAAGAAGGCCATTTCTCAAAAATTGTTCGTTCGAACCCAAAAATAACATCTGCTGCAACATGCTCTCACCGACTCGCGATAATGTTGATATCAAATACTACATCTGCTTCTTTAGGATCCTTAAAACAGGCTGAATTATACATGTTAGTCGGGAAAAAGGGCGCTGGTACTGTGCTAATGGATACGAGGTGCTCAGGATCCCTTATCTCTCTCGGTTATGTGAGGAAACACAGACTACAGATGAAACCTGCTGCTGGTAACGTATCCATGGCGTCATCATCACTTAAAGCCTCTATCAAAGGACATTGTACAGTGGACTTAAACCTTCTAGGTGAATGGTATCCAGATGTAAAACTTTCAGTTTTACCCCACCACTGCTCTGATATTATTCTTGGCCAAGATTTCATGTCACAACATTCCATCATATCTTTTGCATTCGAGGGCTCTTAGAAAGATCTTGTAATCTCTCACCCTATCTCCTGTAGTGTACCCTCTGCATTAGTGGACACACCATCTTTATTCTCTAATATTGCTCCAGCCTGTAAACCTATTACAACTAAATCTAAAAGATGTGGTGAGGGTGACCGGCTTTTCATACAGACTGAGATTGAGAAAATGATCAAGGAGGGTGTAATTGGAGGGCTCAGGTTTTAATAGTAACGAATGACCGTCAAAGAAAGAGACTAGTAGTCGATTACAGTAGAACAATAAATAGATTTACCAGATTAGATGCTTATCCATTACCAAGAATGGATGATTTAGCTCAAGAAATAGCAAAATATAAAATTTATAGCTCATTGAATCTGAAGAGTGTTTATCACCAGATACTAATAAAAGAAGAAGATAAACCCTATACTGTAACGGTAGCACCATGAGGCAAAAAATGAGGTAAAAGGCTCGACTGGTAAAGAAGTTGTCTATTCGCAATGGGTCTTCGTTCCTTCTTTAAACCCTTCTTTGACCGTGAAACTAAAAACAAAGTAGAAAACAACTGTAATCCCTTTCACAAAGATCAATAATTCGGGCAAATACAGATACAGTGTGTGATTCTTACCTCTGTTCGACTCAAAGAATGCCCCCTTCGCAAAGTCTAAAGCTCGGAGAAATGGTAATCACGTGTGTGATTGGTCGATGTACAATGGTAATGTGTACCCAACTCTAAGGTGCCCGTACCAAACAAGGGGGATAGCTCCCTCATTTACACTATACGGCATTTGAAGCTAATGGTAAACTTTACCAATTTTGTTGAATTCCTTTTGGAGTGACTAATGGTGATACATGTTTCCAAAAGATAATTGATAAGATTGTTAAGGAAAATAATTTAACGGACGTGTATGCCTATGTAGACAACTTTATCATAGTTGGGAAAAATCAGCAAGAACATGACAAGAACTTAGAAAAATTTAAAAAGATTACTACACAGTATAACCTCACTCTCAATGAAGATAAATCTGTTTTCTCTAAAACATTCATTGATTTTCTCGGCTATAACATATCACAGGGCCTACCTAGACCTGATGCAGAACGTCTACGACCATTAAGAGAGCTACCTATTCCTCAGAACAAAACCTCTCTGTGTCGAGTGCTTGGATTATTCTCTTACTATTTTCAATAGATACCCAAGTTCTCTGACAAAATTAGACCCTTGATAACAGCTAATTCATTATCCCTTGATTCAGAATCAATAAAAACATTCGAAAACTTCAAGGAGGAAATTGAAAAGGCCTTATTGCACTCAGTCGACGAAAAGATACCTCTCGTAGTAGAAACCGATGCCTCTGATACTGCTATTGCAGCCACTCTGAATCAAGCAAACCGTCCAGTGGCATTCTTTTCACGCACACTTACGATTACAGAACAAAAACATTCTTCCGTAGAAAAGAAGGCTTGTTCAATAGTAGAGTCAGTCACATTAGCTATCAGCACGACGTTTTATGATAGTCACAGATCAATAAGCTGTGAATTTCATGTTTGATGCAAGAAGGCAAAGAAAGATCAAGAACAGCAAGATCGAAAGATGGAGAATGGAATTAGGGTGTTATGAGTATGACATCATGTACCGACCAGGAAAAAAAAACAATATCCCAGCTGATACACTCTCACGTGCCCAGTTCAATGCACTCAACAACATGGGAAGATTACATGAAACACGAAAATCTTTAACATCCAGTTATAACCAGGTAGGCCCATTTTGTTAAAGTAAGGAATCTTCCATATTCTATTGAAGAGTTTAAGAGAGTGTGTGCAACATGCGCAGAGTGTGCTAGATGGAAACCACGCTTCTATACACCAGAAGCAGGACGCCTAGTCAAAGCAACACAACCAATGGAACGACTCAGCATTGACTTTAAGGGACACCTTCCTTCAACTTCGAAAACCGTTACCTACTAACGGTTATAGGTGAGTACTCGCGTTTCCTTTTTGCTTTCGCATGCGCAAGCACAAATACGGACTCTGTAATATAGAGTCTAAATCAAATATTCAAAGTATTTGGCACCGTCTTATATCCATTCAGATAGGGGGACAAGGAAGTGCGTGAATATCTCACCAATCTCAGAATTGCTACTAGCCGGACAACACCTTATCACCCCCAAGGAAACGGTCAGTGTGAACGGTATAATGGAATTATATGGAAACATATTATTGGCCCTAGCCTCAAGAAATTTTAAGGAATCGCAATGGGAAACAGTATTGCCTGAAGTACTACACTCCATAAGATCTCTTCTTTGTACCGCTACTAATGCCACACCACATGAAAGGCTCTTTTCATATCAACGGCGAACTCCCAGCGGTCATTCCTTACCTACTTGGTTATCTATGTTCTTTTGCGTCGCCTTGTCCAAGCCAGTAAGTACGAACCATTGATTGACGAAGTACTATTACTCGAAGCAAGCCCCCAATATGCACACATAAGATTCACCAATTGTCGCGAATCTACAGTCTCTGTAAGTGACTTAGCACCAGCAAGGAATTCATTACAAAGTGGGGTTGTCGTAGATGATAACACCCAGAAAGATTTAAATGATTCTACACCCACTAATAAAAATCCCAAGGGAAAAGAAGTAGATAGTAACGATTCATCAACTATTGTTACCCCAGAAATTGTACCTTCTCCGAATGATCTAAATATTACTCCCCCTCATATAATGTCAAGAATTCCTGATATACCTAGACGATCCTAACAGGAAATTCGTTAGCCAAAGAGGTATGAAGAACTGTGAAAAAAAGGAAGGGGAGAATATACTATACTTATCTGCCCTTGGCATTTTTGTTATTGTACTTACTTCCCTTACTGGCATCCATCATTTGACAAATTGCTTAGTCAGGGAATGTTTTGTTGAATAAATTCTTGTTAAGGAATACCTGTCTTGTCAACTCATTTCACATATGTATATTCTTTCATGAGAAAAAATATAACTTATACATTTCAAGGAAGTAAATATTCTAATCTGATTTAAAATAAAAGAAAAAATGGACAAAAAAGTTTTTAAACAATTCCAGAAATTAATCTTATTTACTAAATCATTGTTAATACAAAAAAGATAATTTCTGAATAAATCTTTATTGACTTTTGTCATTATCCCTGAAGTTTCGTTGGTTAGTGGAGAGTTGTCATGCTTTCTAATTTTGTGCCAAATAAAACAACTTAAGCACAAGGCTAGAAAGTTTGGAGAACCGAGTAAGAATCAAATTCAGTAATAATAATCTTTGAGCGTATCTCATTAACCATAGCACTTTCAATAGAAAGACTTTGGAGATTGAATAAAAAGTAACATAATAGTTGACTTGCTGATATTGCATGTTTTATGAAATAAGTTGTGATCTGTGTTTATGTACAATAATATATATTTACTTTGGCCGTTCTCATTGCAACTAGAATTTACTTTCATCTTTTCTTCTCTTGAATGTTAATAGTCATTCTTGACACTGTTTGTCTGTTTGTTCTGCTTTTGATAGTATCACTCCTAGGTTTATAGCATAGACCATGATATTTATGTCATTGATTACAAAAGTGCTTATCGGAGAAGTTTAATTTATTCATTTAATGTTACATATATCATCATCTGAATAAAAAATTCAACACTTCATGTTGGGAATATGCATTATTCTAAAAGATTTATACAGATTTGGTTGTTTTTTTTTTCAGATTTCTCTAAAATGTTGAAAGAGTAAAAATTGATAACAATAATAAAATATTATATTTATAAAAGATGACAATCATTTTGTTATATTTTACTAAGATGAACATTTCATCAAGTGACCACAATTTTCATGTAGCTTTTTGGAAAGTTCTTTTAGCTCTTTTTTATTCCAATTTAACCATTTGCTTTAAAATTTCTGTTGGTACAAATTGAAAGACACTTTTCTGTAAAATTTCAAAAGTATGGCTTGATTTGCATAACCAAAAATAAAATTAAAAAGAAGCACAAAATTTCCTTCAGTTTATACCAAGCAAATCCTGCCAAGATTTCTCGCTTTGACATCTTAATGTTAGGTGTATATAGTCAAAACAAACCAGAAAATATAGCTTCTTCCATTTATTTTCTATGGAGACAGGAATATTCTATTAGGAATTAAAATATTTTGACATTTCTATATGAAATTTTCACTTTGTAAAATTTTAAATTTTAATGATCACAAAATATTTAAAGAAATGTAATTTCAATTGTTAAGGACAACTTATATTTCACTTTCAATAACATAATTCATTTTATAGACATTTAATGACTGAAGCTATGGCTATGATTTATACTTTTTACATAGATATTTAAATTATTTTGTTTTGAACAAATATGTACATTATACCCATTAAAAGAAAATATTACAAATATTTGTAAATTGCTACATTCATTTACTCATTTTCTTGTGTAATACATTTTGTATTATATTTTATTCCTAATATTTTTCAAAAGAATCTGATTTCTTTGTTTATTTCCACTCATATGTATGAAAAGTAAAAATTTACTTAAAATAATGTTTAGCATAATTCATGTTAAGCTATTCTAATAAGGTCTGCTATTTGTATAGCCACCTGCCTCCCATCACTAAAACCAACGGACAAGACATGTGGGACACTGCTGAAGAAGTAAGGACAAACTCATAAGCAACATTCTCCTATGGACCCCTTCACACAGACATGCAAGTGTTGGACAACAAACTAGAACTTATTTACAATGGCTCTGTATGGACACAGGACACAGTCTAGAAGACCTGCCAGAAGTGATGGATGATAGTGACAAATGACAAGAGAGAATCAGGAAAATTCGTTCTAACAGCATAACATGATGATGTTGCTTGCTTGATTTTATATGCCTCTGAGTGAACAAATCTTTGAAATCTGGTGATAAAAAAATTAGTCTGTTAAACTAACTTGACATGGAACACATATAGTGCTAACCTTAAAGGTCACCACTGGTCAATTTTGGATGAAAGCTGTTATTTCAGTCCAAATGGAAAGTCTAGTATAGAATATAAAATCTTCAAAAAAACTGTTCATTCTTGTCCCAAAAGGAAATACTGTTAATATTTCTCCAGAAGCATTATCAACATAAGAATTATCCTTTTTGGATATTGCTAGAATGCTTGGTTATCCTCTGGTTTTTAAATATATGTTAAAATTTACTCAAGAACCTTTAAGTTTTGATTATTTTTCCCTAGCAACACTGAGTATACTGGTGAGTCTATAACATAATCTCATTTGTTCAGTCGTTCTGACAATGTCTGAAAACTGAGAATTAGCAAATGAGAATTACAGATGATGATGATGATGATAAAAATTCAATCATCATTGCTAAAAATTAATTAATTAAAGATGTTACAATGTATTACCCCTTTCTGCTTGACCATTCATTGCAGGATGGTATAGAGATGATTTGTTTTTGATGCTATCAACAATATCAACTGACTAGCATTTTTAGATGATAATATTTTTCAATTACAGATGATGATGATAAAGATTTAATTATCATTGCTAAAAATTAATTAATTGAAATAATAATATCCTTTTCATTAACTTTCATTCTTAACCTTAAGCAACCCTGTTCAACTATACCATCAGTATATAAAAATGTTTTTGTATTTTAAAATTTTAAACTCTATAAAAAAAAAGATGTAAATAATGGCAGAGATACTCATATGGACTATTTTGCATTTTACATTGGAACTTATTTAGTTAAGCATGTTTTTTACTATTTTTCCTTTGATTGTAGTTTTTTTCTTGTTTCTCGTTCCTTTTTCTAAACGAAGATGGACATGACAATAAAGAGACTAAACCCCTTTTTTTATTCTTTTAATTGACTTATTTCTATCTTTTATTATTTGTATGTTTTTTCAAATTGTTATTTTTCTATTTCCTTTTCACTTGGAGATATCCTTTTCTATTTTAGTTATTCTCATGTCTATTTTTAAAAAATTTTATTATTTTTCAATTTTTTTATTTATTTTTATTTGTTTGCTATTTATTTCTATTTCTTTTATTTAACAATTGATTTTTCTTTGTCTTAGATAAACACAAGAAAAATTTAATATTCTATTTTATTCACTATAAATGAGCAAAAAATGAATATGGTATTATTTAGGACCAAAAATTTAATATAATAAAAAAATTAGAATTAAATAATGAATACATTGGTGATCAAAGACAAATTATGAATATGATTGTAGAATAAAAAAAAACAGTGAAATAGGATAAAAGAAATACTAGTAATAAAACCAATAATAGGTTGTTAAAAACCTGTCTAGGTAGGATTTTAAGCTAACACTACAAAATTATTGTTTTTTGAGAACTTACAACATCATTGAGAGGTTAATATTTATGGCCCCAGGTGATATAAACAGCACAATTCTTTTTAGTTTTGATTTTCCATGAACAAGAAAAAAATCAGAATAGAACATAGAAACAAATGTCATAACTTAGGTTTCTGGCTAGCAAAATTTCAGCTAGATATATACTTTATACTGTTAAACTAAAAGGTAGAGATTTGGTTTAACTAATCTGATAGGCACAGCACAATGTAAGGATCAATTTTTGTATTATACTTACACTTTAAATTTAACCTCTTGCTAAAATCTTAAACAGTTTTAGAATTTTCAAAAAATAATTTGCTAAAACCAAACTCTGGAAATCCACTAGTATCCAGAGAAAATTTGGTGGCTTTAATTTATTCGTTCCTTGAGTTTTGCGATGACAAAAAGACAGACAAAAAGATATTTGATATATTATAATAAGATGATAATAATTTATATAAGAAATTTGTAAACTTTTACAAGTTTGGATATCAGAGTCAAGTTTGGTTGATAAATAAATATACAAGAAGATGACTTAGATAAAAAATGACATTGGAATTTATTATATGATAATTAATATCAAGTGTCTTTTTAGTTTACCCTATTCTCAACTAAAAACTTTCATGTGCATAGAAAGAAAACAATCTGAGTCATCTTTAAAACACATTTCTACTGTTGGATGAACCATAATTCATTTGACTTAGAATAACAACTCAATTACAGACCCCCCCACCACCACCAAAAAAATTACATAAATAGAAAAATATTGACTTTTGAAGTAGGATCAGAAAACTGTTGGGGGTCTGTCTGAATATTTCAAAGGATTATCTTTACAGATTAGATTATGATTAACCCTTGAGGAATAAACTGTTTTGCAGTAAAATATTATAATCTTTATTTTTCATAGGAATTTAGTAAAAGTAAAAAATGCTCATTTACTAGTTGCAATTGATCTCATTGAAGTTTCTTAATCATTTAATTTGCTCTGTAAAATACAGTGACGGCACCTCTGTAGAGGGGTACGACATCCCACCTCCAAAAAGGCTATTTGCAGGTGGTGACCGGTAATGCTTCAAAATGGGATCTTGGTGACTATGCAGTCTTTGACCTGGCAACTGATGTAGTTGCATGACTTACAACACACAACCAAGCTACATGGGTGTTCAGAGATGTTTAATCCAATCGGTTGGCTGGTCATTTCAAGCCTGATCACCTCTATGATTTTCCTAACCCTATTATTCAAATAGCTCTTGTGGCAAACAAGTATTAAACCCTACTTTATCTTAAAGATGCTAGAAGGGGCTGGATGAGAGTCAGTTGCACTGAGATAGCAATAGTTCAAACTATCAAAATGTGTGCAAACAAATGATTAATATCAAATCCAATTATTAGTATTAGATAGCAATACTTGAAACCATTTAACAATGTGCCAACAAATCATTTATATCAAATTGAATTATTAGTATTTGATAACAATACTTGAAACCATTTAACTATGTGGAAACAAATGATGAATATCAAATTAAATTGTTAGTGTTAGATAGCAATACTTAAAACCATTTAACTATGTGGAGCTATTTTTGACTTTGTTTTGTGTCCATACAGAGCTGTTGTAGATAAGTTCTAGTTTGTCATCCAACACTTGCATGTCTGTGTGTTGAGGTCCATAGGAGAATGTCGCTTATGAGTTTTTCCTTACTTCTCTAGCAGTATCTCACATGTTTTGTCTGTCTTATTTGGATGGTTTTAAAGATAGCAGGTAAAGTAAAGTTGTCAATTTAGTCGAGGGCGACCCAAATGTTCCCTTTTCAACAGCTACTACACCAAGGTATAGAGGAGGGTTCTACTCCATTCCCAGGATTGCTCCAGTTTACCCTTGATTTTCACCTTATAGTCCTGAGTGCTAAGCAAGGCAGTATCAAGTACTATTTTTTGAGTCTTTGATATGACTATCTAGGATTGAATCCCTGTCTCCCATACCATTGGCAAACACTCTACTCATTAGGTTAATGTCCCAGTGTAAAGATGGGAGGTAATTGGCCATATAAAAATTCATATATTATTTAAATAAAATTATTTGTATAAAATGTGTTTTTTTAATTGTTTTTAATTATTTAAAATTTTTTTTTTTCAGAATCCTTCTCCAGTAAAACTAGTGATGCTGAAGATGAAAGCTCTATTGTTTCAGGGTCAAAAGTCTCTGAATTTTCCCTTCCAGTGCAGGATGGCACCTATTTGAGCAGGAATCTTTTCAAAAGTGCTGTTTCCTCACCAAAGAATCATGAGAGTGAAACTTGGCCCTTTAATTCCAGTAGATTTATTGGTAAAGTTGACACTATTTCATCCAAAAAATTCACCCACTTTTGCAATTCAGGAAATTTATTGTGCAAACTAAAAGAAGAAAAATCAAATTGCCTGCTAATATGAGAGATGTAATTTGATTGAATGCAATTTGATTGAATGTAATTTAATTGAATGTAATTTAATTGAATGTTATTAGATTGAACGTAATTTGATTGAACGTAATTTAATTGAATGTAATTTGATTGAGTGTAATTTAATTGCATGTAATTTGATTGAGTGTAATTTGATTGAATGTAATTTGATTGAATATATAATCATATACACAGAAGTATAAACATTTCACCCCTCCCCCCAAAAAAAAACCCTTATTAATTCCGAGTATGTTAATAAAAGGAACATTGGCTGAAAACAAAAAAGGAATTTTGTAGCAATTGAATGTTATTAATTTGTTTATTTGCATCCTGATGCCTTGGACAAAACCTATTTTGTTTGTCGATGTTGTGTTCTCTCTCCCTTCATTTTCACTTCTTCCTAAATCATTTTCTTTTTATAATCCTGGTAAAGAAACAAAATTACATACATTTTCCAAATTATTTTCTATTTTGGTTACATTGTTAAGAGAAACATTCTGCACTACTTCCTATTTTTAAACTGCAAATGGGTCTTGATGGTGCTTGTTCATTGACAAGACTCAAAATCATCAATTATCATTCCTATCCAGATGATGAAAAGAAGTAGACAAATGTTATATTTTTATATCTTTCCCTTTTATTACTTGGTGTTTTCTATCAAAGACTGACTTTTATCTATCCATCATTAAGATTCTCTTGTCATCTTTAGTACAGTGGCCTAAATGAACTAAGAAAGGCTAAAGCTCCAAACCTCCCAAATATGCATCTCTATTTCTTGGTTGCAATTCTCAAATCTGAAAACCCTGTTTTCTGCCTTTGCTCACATGTTTGTATTAACCAGTAAAAATTCATTTTTTCATTCAACCTTTGTTTCAACTGTGGTACCACCTACTGCAACCACCAAAACATATCAATCACTAAGCATGTATTGAAATTTGTCAACTGTACCAAGTGTCTGCTTTCATTATTTTACTCCATAAGGAACTGGGATTATTCTTCCTGATGATTCCCAGTGTTTTTTTATTTTTTTGACGCTATTCGTTTATTCATTTTTTTTTTTTAGGTATTTTTCTAAAATTTGATCTATTCTTTAGAAATGGAAGCTGACAGATGTACAACCACTAATTGTTCAGTTAATCATTCTAATACTTAAACTCGTATAACATTATTTCAAATCAATTACAAATATTTTATAGATTTAAAAGAAAAAAATTTCATCTTTATTTTTTCATTGTGCGTTCTATAAAAATGAATTTTATTGGGAATCAGCTTTATTATTAATTAGGTTACTTGGTTTAATGGCATATCAACTGTTGATGGTTATTTAATGCCAGATCCTGTTTATGCATATATAAATATTATATATGATTTGTAAGTGAATAGTTTTTAGGTAACTTTATTTTTGAATTAGTGCCCATTTGAATTCATCTGCTTGCACACAATTAAATGGTTTCAAGTATTGCTAACACTAATCATCATCATCATCTCTCTCACTATCCATCCCTATGATTCATTGTTCCTAGCAGATCTTCTTAGTTGTGTCCTGTGTCCACACTGACATATCCATATGCAGGAGTCCATAAAAGAACATTCCTTATAAGATTTATCTTGCTTCTCCATCAGTGCCCCATATGTCACATTAGTTTTACTTGGATAGTTTGCGAGATGGGAGATAGTTGGCCATACATCTGCTATCTTGTGGAGTGTTGCTTCCAGGATTTGTTCAAGACAATATTCAGCATTCTTGTGTTATTCCCATCTAGCTTTTTCTCTATGTGTTTTGTTAGTGTCCATGAGGTGCATCCATATAGTAGTAGGGACACAGCTACAGCCTGGAAGAAATCCTGTTTTATTTTATTGGTAAATCAGATCATATGGATATGATTGATAAACTGTCAATAGCATTTCATGCCTTTGCTTGGTGTATGTTGGCATCACTTTCAGTCGATGAGATGTTACTGCTGAGGTATGTGATCTGGTCTACTAATTTTAGAGGCTTGCCACTTAGAGTGGAGACAGGTCTTTTTTGTTTCACTTATAATTCTATTTAATATTAATCATTTGTTTGCACAAAGTTAAATGGTTTCAAATATTGCTATTCAACATTAGTAATTCTATTTATCAAGTATTCTTATCTAATATGAACAATTTTTACACAGCTGTATGATTTTAAATAACTAATAATAATAATCCCTAGTAAAAGATTGAGCAGTTCTATTTGACCCTTAGATGGGACCCTAACAAGTTCAACCATTGAAAGTGGAACTGAGAGTAATGGTAATGAAGAGGAACTCCACATTATCAAAAGCTCCTGAACTTGAGCTTTACTATCAGATGGTTTAGTCGTGGCCTCCGCGATATATATTACCAAGGCCTGTCACATGATTAAAGTTTACTTGCTGACGTCACTATCAGTGGATATCTGTTTTATTTACTACACGGCGTCTTTCAGCGTTGACTCAGTTTCAGAACAAAACATACCTTAGTTCATTGTTTTTCGTTTCCAAAAAGTAAACATTTATTTGATAAATGGAAATATGCCATTAAAAAGGAGAATTTTACCCCAAGTCCATTTAACAAAGTGAGTAGTTAAAATTTTAATCACCATTTATTTCAACAGGCGCTAAAATCAAAATTTGTTAAAAAAATTATTTTTTTCGTAGCACAAGAAAGCAGTTTTAAAATTTAAACTGAAGCCGAAAAAACTTATTAAACATTATATTTTTTTTAAATATTTGAATTAATTTTTTTTTTATTGATATTTTATTTAAGAAAATTGTGTTTTCTTTTCAATGAAATATTTTTAAAAATTCTTAGAAAACGATCGTAAAACTTTTAACATTTCTATACTTGAAACTTAATGAATCATTTTTAAACACGAAAAAATATTCCTGAATTAAATTTTTTTTCATTCTTGAATGACCAAAAACTAAAAAAATTATTCTTTAGTCAATTTTAAAAGAATTTGTTTTATTTTTAAGGGTTTTTTTTATTTGAAAACTCTGTCAAATTATTTGTACGAAAAGTCAAGTCACTATTACCGAAAATTTAAATTTGAAAATGATGACTTAAACTTTGTTTAAACCTATTATTTCTGAGTAAGTTTTGAATTCATTTGAAACATAAAGGTTTAAATTACACCACCACACTAAAATTTTAAAACATAATTTTAAAAATATTTAATTTTTAGAAAATATTTAGCACAAAATGAACACGCTAACACACTCAAAAATATTTTCCAAACATTTTTTCCTTTTTTTGATAATGTGAAAGTTTATCATCGATATTAATCCGTAGAAAAAAATTGAAATAAATGAAAAATTAGATTTTTAACTCATGAATAATTTTTTTATGGTTAGTTTTAGGGTTTTTAATCCTAAAAAATTAATTGGTAAGTAAACATTAAACCAAAAATGGTTTTGCAAAAAATGATTATTAATAAACAGTTTAACTTCATAAATGAAATAGAAACGTTAACTTTGACATTTTTATTTCATTTTTTGAGATTGAAATATATATATATATATATATATATATATATATATATATATATATATATATATATACACACACACATATGTGTACACACATACACATACACTTATTTAGTGGTAGAGGGTCATACCTCTCTGCAAAAGTGCAGTCAGCATATTCTACGGCACCCCCCTAATAGGGCAGTTATTATTAATTATCAATTGATTAATTTGTATACATTCCTCTCAAATCTATAATTAACTACAATGGGTTTGTATAATTAAGTATCTGTGATTTTAATTAGAATTAAATTTACTTGATCTTTATTTTTATTGTTTATTTATATTTGATGTCTATAAAACCTGTTGTGATTGTTCATTTATAAAAAATCGTCTTTTGATGCTTTTTATGTTTGAATGCTGAGCTGTGCAATATCTATGCATCGCTCAGCTGTAAATGAAAAATGCTGTAATCTTATCTAATAGCCTGTTAGGCTATTAAATAAGAGATGAAAACAATATATATATATATATATATATATATATACTTCTTGATAGTGACACAAATACCGACTGCTTGGGTTCTAATGGTCAATGAGGATTGGTGAAAATCATGTTAATTTATTTTCCTATATACAAATATTCACTTAACCTTACAAATAATGTCAAAATTTAAAACTTGAAATTCTAAGTAAATTTAATGAGTTTTACTGAGATTAATATTAGTCGACTCAAAGAGACAAAGGCAGTGAGAAAAAGTAAGGGGAAGAAAAAAGGCTGACTTGATGAGAACAACATTGTATTGTTCACCATTTGGCAGTAGAAAGAAGAAATAGTAACTGACAAATAGGTTTACAAGGAAGGGTGTATTTATAAGCAGAATGTACAAAACAATTTTACAATATGAATGTCTGTTTACATGAAGATCAAGTTTTCTTGTTGACGGTTTGAAGAATGGATTTCTTGCTGTAGTCTTTGCTTGTGTGTGTGTGTGTGTGTGCAAAGGATATATGAGAATGATATATCCTGAGGTGGCAATAATATAAGGATAATCAAGAAATAGTATTCCGTGAAAGGAAATAAGGAAATAATATGAACTATGGGTTTGAATAAATAAAGAAGTGGTTTATTGTATTATTTACAGAGAGAGTGTTTGTTCTTCACGTGTCCGGTGATATAGTTTCTCATTTAAACTGTTCCGGTGGTGATTACATATCTCACCATAACAGAGAAACATGTAGTTTTCCGAAGGGGATGGTGTTTACAGCATAGAGTTACTCATAGTAGTTGTTTCATTGTTGTTTTTAGTTTTCCATTCATTCTTTGAATGGTGTTATTATGATTGCAGATGGTTCTGTTAGTGGGGGATGAACTTTTAGTAGGGGTTCTCTACATGGATGACATGGATAGGACCATTAGATGGTGTCTTTATGTGGCATGTAATGATATTGACTTTTAGTGAAGGGTTCAGTATCAATTACCAGGAGCCTAGGCAGCTGGGGCTGTAGAATACATCAACTGCACCAATGAGTGTTGTGGATATTACACTAAACAATCTGATGGTGAGGTCTCAGTAATCTTGGAGCTTTGGGGAATACAGAGTACTCCTTCATTGCCATCACTCCCAGGTCCACTCTGGCCTGAAGTGATAGCACTTTATAGGGTCCTGTCTATGGGTCAAATAGAACTAAACTGTGTACTTATGCTAAACTGAATTGCTCAAAATAGAAATTTTTTGGCATTTAAACTGCATACTTATGCTAAACTGAATTGTTTGAAATGGAACTGTTTTTGACATTGAAACTGTACATATGCTAAACTGAATTGTTGGAAATAGAACTGTTTTGATATCAACTGTGTGTAAACAAAAACTATATTTATACTAAACTGAATTGTTTGAATTAGAACTGTTTGACTAAACTGAATAGCTTGAAATAGAAATGTTTTATAATTATGCTAAACTGAATTGTTTGAAATAGAACTGTTATAATTGAAATAGAAATGTTTTTATGATTATGCTAAACTGAATTGTTTGAAATAGAACTGGTTATTTGTATAAAAATGGATTTGGCATTAAATAACCCACAAAGGTTGATATACCATAAACCTAAACAAACCAAACCGATTACCTGTTTGCAGGGAAAGGGTCATTAGTCTGCAGGTTTCTTGTGAAGTCGGCAAGATTAGCCATGAGAGTATTCGCTGGCGACACACTATGAAAAAGTGTGGCTTACTCAGCTTTGTACCAATTAATTGTTGAACACTTATGTAACTATTCTATTTTTTATCAGGATGGAAAGGAAAAAAACAGTTTAAAATTAAAGGATTGAAATATCTGTAAAAACTTTTCTTTATAAGAATTTTCTCTTCTTTTTTTTTCCTCAGTTTATATTCAAGAAATACTCATTCTGATTTTATTGTTGGTTACTTTGTATTGTTAATAAATATCTCACTTGAGTCACATATTCTTTTATTATTTCTGGCAATTATTCCTGTTTCTGATTAATCTTTAACAACTATTCTACTGCCTCTTCTTTTTGGTTTTGCTCATTGTTTTTTTTCATTTTTGCTTGTTACATAAGATTTTGTCTGAACTCTTCAAAAACCAAAGTGCATATGAGAAATTCATTTTCTGATAAATGGATTAAATAGTTATATTATCATTTGAATATTGTCCTTACAGACAAATTCCAATATCTGATATCAATTACATTTAAATTTTTTCTATAATAAATTAATTTATACGAGTCTTTCATTATTACTGAACTAAATTCTTTTTCTTAGAAAAAAAAACAAAACATTATAGCATGAAAGTAAATTTAAAAAGTTCTTTTAAGTAATGAATTGCAAAGCAAAAATGTGTGGCTGATTTTGTCCATATTAAAGGGCTAATTCATTACAAACATATACAAAAAGTATATAAAATATCTAACTTGCTCTCTTATCAGACTTCAAATATATTTTTCCAATTTCAGAAGGAATAGAGCCACCATATGTCAAAATTTCCACCAATGGATTTGAACCTGAAAATATATCTATCATGGAGGGGCAGGTAATACAAGATTTACTTCCAGTATTTGTGCACAGTTTCCTTTATACTCAAATTATCGGCATCAAAGACAAAAGTTCAAAGTTTGTTAAAATAAATTCTTCATAATTATTTGTCAAATGATATAATCCTTGAACAACTTAACAAATTATTCTTTTAAGAAAGACAATTTCTTGTTGTATATTTAGTTATTTATTTTTATTTACGCCCTGTCTGAAGTCATTAAGTAAATCACATAAACTTCAATAATTCAAATTTAGTCAGAAAAAATTATCAAATTTGAAACAATCAATTTAGATGTGAAAACTAAGCTTATGTTAAAATTTTAGAAAGTATCAATATATTTTATTGAAGTTATTTGATGTATTCTAAAAAAACTGCCATCTGAATTTATTAGATAAAACCAAATAATTACATTTCACTTCAATAAAAAGGTAATAAAATCATCAAAAATTGATCAACATCTACAATAGACCAAATGACAAATACATATAATAAGTCTTTGAATCCTTTACATTTTAATATAGTGACCCTTCTTTTAAATGACAATCAGTAATCTATTATCCATTGATTTAGTATTGTTCAATTTAACTCCATTGACTTTGAATAGTTCAGTAATAGTTTTGTTGACAATTCCAGCCCATATCATTACATTGGCACATCTTTGTTGCCTTCTTTTAGCTGCAGACATATCTAAATTGGATAGAATCCAACCTTTGGCCCATCAACACAGTTTCTTCCAGGCAGCGGTTGTGTCGATACTGCCATATGGATGCACTACATGGACGTTAATTAAACGGCTGGAGAAGAAACTAGACGGAAACTACGCAAGAATGTTGAGAGCAGTATTGAACAAGTCCTGGCGACAACACCCCACGAGACACCAACTATACGGACACTTGCCCCCCCATCATGAAAGCTATACAAGTTAGACGAACCAGGCATGCGGGACACTGCTGGAGAAGCAAGGACGAGCTCATAAGTGATGTGCTCCTATGGACCCCCACATATGGCCGTGCAAAAGCAGGACGACCAGCTCGAACTTACATACAACAACTATGTGAGGACACAGGATGTAACTTTGAAGACCTGCCGGAGGCGATGAGTGATAGGGAGAAGTGGCGAGCGAGGGTCAGGGATATCCGTGCTGGCGGCACGACATGATGATGATGATGATGATGATGATGATCAAGTCCATCAAATGTCACTCAAGATTCATTCATGAAAATTACTTTAGAAAAGTCAATTTTCATGTATTTCTGGGCTCAATTTTGATCTTTTAAAATATTTGCTTTAGTGATAGGAGTTTGCCTTGGAGAATTTTTTTATAGATCTCTATTCACAAAGTATTCTACACCTTTTATCCTTGACTCCCTCAACTCCTGCCTTTTCAAAGATCTGAGTGCTAGCTATAAGTGGTTGTTTCATTATAACTTGCTTTAATTTATGTTAATTTCAAGGAAGCAAGTACTTAAAGCCTTTAACTTTGCTTCAAATTCTCAATTATATTTTCAACAGTCTTCTTTATTGTTCGATGATTTTTGTGAAGGTCCTTTGATATTTCCAAAATGGACATTCCCATACAATAACTGTTATTTTCTGTTTTTTGACAGTTGTTAAATCATTCCCTTTATCCATGTTTCAACATATGGACAAAAAGAAAAAACAGTTTTTATTAGATTTCAGAGATCTTACGCTAATATTAGTTAAATTTGCATTTTAATCAGTTCATTTTTGTAAATTCCAAATATCTCAAAAATTAACCATTAAAAATAGCAGAAAATTTAGTTAAATATTTTACTAAGAGTGGAGTTCATAACGTTTTAAGTTATTAAGGTTTATTTGATTTGCATAATAACTTCAGATAGGCTGTATTTATAGTTTTAGACGATGCATCATCAACAATTCTTATTATTATTATTGGATTGTTTGAGGGGAGACTGCTATATGTATCGGCTGTCTACAAATTTTTAGCAAATATCTATAGAGTAGGAGCAGTAGATTAATCAATCAATGGAGACTAAGGCGTATATGAACAATGGCAAAATTACAAAGTCTAAACTTAATGCAGACTTGCTACTTAGAAGGAGTATCTTTTGTATCGCACAACTAAAAACAAGATGGTTACCCGAATTCCAATAGGTTATGGGCCCAGAGCAGGAAAACTTTTTTTGATGGTGATGAATCCAAGTATGAGTTGTGGGAAGTGAAGTTCCTATCTTAGAATTCAGCATTTTCATCAAATTATACTGTCACCAACAGACCAGAGTGATAATATTGACTTTGTAGAAAAGAATGCAACTGCCTTTGTCAAGCTTATTCAGCATTTGGATGATAAAAGTGTGTCATTAGCAATAAGAGATGCACAAGACAATGGAAGAAAAGCCTTAACAGTATTAAGAGAACATTATTTGTCAAAAGGAAAGCTGAAAGTTATTTCCCTCTATACAGATCTAACATCTTTGAGAAGATTGGAATCAGAGTCTATTACAGACTATATAATAAGGACAGAGAATATTTCTAATGCTCTGAAGGAAGCTGAGGAAGTTATAAGCAATGAACTTCTGATTGCGATGGTGCTCAAAGGGTTACCTCTGAATTTTAAACCTTTTACAACAGTGATAACCCAGAAGAAGAAAACCTTGACTTTTTCTAAATTTAAAGTATGTTTTAAAAGTTATGAGAGGCCACAAGGCATTTGAATGTAAAAATCGAAGGCAAAGTGATTTTTGTCATAATATAAGAACCTATTCTAAAGGGCCAAACCTATTTTTTTGCTTTTGGATATGTTTCAGATAAGACTAATTTATTAGTTGATTGTGGGGTTACCAATCATGTAATAACTGATAAGTCAAAATTTATTAATTTTGACCAAAATTTTAACCAGTGAACCATTTTGTTGAATTGGCTGATGGGAGGAGAGCAAATAACATATTGCTGAAAAGAGGTAATGCCTGCATTTTTCTATGTAACAGCAAAGGATACATGTGTAGATGTATCTTAAAAATGCTTTATATATACCAACTTTAAAAAAAAAGATATTTTCAGTACAAGAGGCAACAAAGAAAAATGGTGCGCACGTAAGTTTGGAACATGACAATTGCCAATTAATTTACCCTAATGAAGCAGTTTTCAACATAACACAGAGAGGACGTTAGTATTTGAAAAATATCCTTTCTGCCAGAAGTGCCACCTATGACTTACAAACTTGGCATAAAATCTTAGGCCACTGTAAGGAATCTGATACTAAAAAGTTATCCAACTTAGTAAAAGTAATGAAGATAAAACTGACACCAAATTATGCTTTTAACTGTGATATATGTATTTAAGGGAAGATGTTTGATGACAGAAATAAGACTTTGGATTGCAGGGCAACAAAAATTCTTGCACTTGTACATAGTGATTTAACTGGTCCCATTCAACCCTTAGCAAAAGACAGTTATAAATATGTAATTGATTTCATTGATGACTTTTCTGGCCTTACAATATAATATTTCTTAAAATACAAGTCTGACACTTTGTTTACTACAAAGAAATATCTGGTTGACATTGCCCCTTACGGTCAAGTAAAATGTTTATGGACAGACAACAGAACGGAGTTCACTTCTGGACCTTTTC
The DNA here is from genome assembly GCA_963585895.1 of Sepioteuthis lessoniana. Taxonomy (NCBI): domain Eukaryota; kingdom Metazoa; phylum Mollusca; class Cephalopoda; order Myopsida; family Loliginidae; genus Sepioteuthis; species Sepioteuthis lessoniana. The sequence goes on along the minus strand of OY757926.1, from coordinate 763,262 downwards.
AATGATTACTTGTACTTAATAGAATCAAACATGAGCAGTCAGCTCCTTATTCTCCACATCAAAATGGGACTGCTGGACAGTCATGGCAAACTTTTATTTTCTAGGCCCCGAAAAATAAAAATATGCCCCCTTAGACTATGAAATATATGTTGAGCTGCCAGAAGGTTTTAAAGGTAAGAATGGCAATTATGTTTAGAAACTTACAAAATCCTTATATGAGTTAAAACAAAGCAGTTGAACTTAGAATAAAACATTCCATACTTATTTAACTACACAAAATTTGGTGCAATCACCTGTCAACCCCTGCATGTACGATCAAAATGTCTGCAATCAAATATCCATCTTGAAATTGTGGGTTGACAATATATTAATAGCTTCAAAAACTGATGCACACCTTATGCAAATTAAGACAATACTAAACTCAAGATCCAAAATGACTGATCTTGGGAAATTATCCTGGTTTTTAGGAATACAATTTGAATGCGAAAATAATACTATTAAAATGAATCAATATAGATATATAGAGAAGATATTATCAAAGTTTGGCATAACAGATTGCAAACTACCCTCAACTCCATGGGAAATGGATATAAAGAAAACAAGTGACAAAGTCAATTTAATAGGTAGCAAACCTTATTGTAAAATTATTGGTTGTCTTAAGATCTAGCAAAATCAAATTCTTTCCATTTAACAAAGGTAAAATATGTCTTATGTTAGTTAAAAGGCATAATCAATCCGTCACTGATATTTAAGAAATCGTAGAAACCCTTGAAATTGGAAGGATTTTGTGACTCGGATTGGGGTAATTTGAGTGACAGAAAAAGTGTGAGTGGATTTTGCTTTAGATTGGCAGAAAATAAACCAATGATTTCATGGAAATCTAAAAAGAATTTCTTTACATGTGAAGGAGAATTTATCATTATATCATTAGCAAGCCAAGAAGCCCTGTATCTTAGAGCACTATTGAGAACTTTGATGGAACTAGAGTCACTTAAAAACCCAACAACTATTTATTGTGCTAATCAGTCCAATATTGTTTTAGCAAAAAACCCAGTTGTTCATCAAAGATCAAAACATTGATATAAAATTTCATTTTATATGTGATAAAATAAATAAAGGGTTGATCTTTTTAGAATACATTGAAATAGAGAAAAATGTAGCCGATGTGTTCACAAAGCCAATGACAGGAATAAAATTAAACACTTTCAGAAAGATTATAATAGGCAATTGAGTCTTAACTTAGTAAATTAGGCATTATTAGCCCAGTCGACTAGGGCAGAAGAATATATTGACTGCATCTTAGCAGAGGGGTAAAACTTCCCCAAACAAGTGTCTGAGATATGACAATAAACCAGCCAACTAATCATTACAAAAAAAAAATTAATCACTTATTGAGTTTTTGGGTCAATTAAATAAAATTGTATTGATACTAATAATTAAAAAGAAATTATTCACATTTTTTTATTTTAATATGTATTTCTTTTAAATGTGGAAAATTCCATCTTAACCCCCCCCCAAACAGGGGGACGTGTTGGATTGTTTGAGGGGGGACCACTATATGTATCGGCCATCTACAAATTGCTTGCAAATATTTTTAGACTTTCCCATCAGTAGGAGCAATAGATAAGCCAGTCAATAAAGACTAAGGTATATATGAACAAAGGCAAAATTACAAAGTCTAGACTTAATGCAGCCTTGCTACTTAGAAGGAATATCTTTTGTATTGCTCAACTAAAAACAAGATGGCTACCCAAATTCCAATAATAATAATTTAAACTAATATTTTCTTTCAAACTAAACTTAGATGCAAAAGTACTGTTAGCATTGTGATCTTTAATGTTAGACCATTAAACACAATAAACATTAAACACAATAAACATCAAACACAATAAACCTGCGACTTGAGCTTAGAGCATCTGCAGTCGAGCAGAATATAAACATCATATGTAGACAAATATAGATATTACCATGATGAACTCAAACTAAAATCGGGGCTGTCCTTGTAATAGTTTAAGCGATGGACTGTGAATCGTAGTAAGCCATTTTGAACTCCATTCACACTATTATGTTCACTTTCAGACAAATACCTTTGGGAAAGGTGTGAACTCCTTATCCTCCCAGCTATGGGTTAAATAGCATCACTGCTGTTCTTCTTGAAGGATGGCTTTGGTATTAACATACCCATGCAGGTTAATATGCCATTAAACAAAGAAATCTAAACCTAAAACTAAAATACCATGATTCCTGTTATGGACACGGATATTTGTGACACCAACTGCAGGAAAAACTTAGTCAATTGGAGAGTAGGAATGCTTCTCAGTCCTCAGTCATTAAAATCACTAAATAGCATAGAAAAATCCCACTGAGAATGATGTGTGCTACATTTAATGGCAACTCCTGCATAACAATCATCTCTTGCTACAATTTCACTAATGCCAGTGATGAAATGGTAATCACCACATTCTACGATGACATAGCTTCTCTTATTTGACTCATTTCTAAGTAAGATGTTTGGTCATTGGTGGAGACATGAATACTCATATAGATAAACATGGTGATAATAAATTTTGCTTACACAACTCATCAAATGGAAATAAGAAATATCGGGGTAGAGTTTTCTCTCGAAAACAGGCTTATGTGCTTAAAGACTAAATTCCAAAAAAAAGGCCAGGAAAAGCTATGGACTTATATGAAACCAAATAACTCTAAAGCACAAGTAGATTATACATGAAAAGCATAGATAAAAGCTTGATTGGAATTATACAAGAATGCTATATGCTGTTTTGAACAAATCCTAGAAACAGCACTCCACAAAACAGCATCTGAACAGCCGCTTACCTCCCATCTCACGCACCATCCAAGACAAACAAGATATGTGGGACACTGCTGGAAAAGTAAAGACAGACTCTTAAGTGATATTTTCTTAGGGATTCCTACTCAGTAATAACTAACCAGCTAGAACTTCCATACTTCAGCTCTGAGTGGACACTGGATGCAGTGTAGAGGACCTGTCAGGGGCAATGGATTATGGAAATGGATGGTGAGAAAGAGTCTGGAAACTCTATGCTATCAGCTTAATTTAATAATTTTCATTCATCTCAATGGGTTCTTATAGCTATGACAGTTAAGAGCAGGTGATGCATCTAATGACGTTTCTCTAAAGTAAAAAAAAAATGAGAGTTTCAATCTCATTGAAAGGTTTATCATGGTCAACCAATGCTGCATGGATTGATGGTCCAATTGACTTTTGATAAAAAAGCAAGTAAAACATTAAGATAAAAGAATAATACTAGTTTAAATTATAACAATGTTTTTAACAAATATTTTCTACACTGTTAAAACTGAATATTTCATTTTGAAAGATACTTCTGAAACATAAGAAATGCTTTTTGATTCACTTTAAGTAAAAGTGGATATATTTTGTAAAAGATTTTAATGGAGATTGAAATATCTTTCTTTGATTAAGAACAGAATTCAAATAGATAAAAGCATCATGAATGGATTTCTTTTTTTCATTCCTGTTTATTTTTTTACAGTCAAATTTATAAAAATGTATCAACTTTATTCTTTTCTTTTCAGACTGTCACTTTCTTGTGGGAAGATTATGATGAAAAACTAAGTTTTTATCAAGTGAGTACTACAATTTTTATTGTAATTTTCAGAATACACTCTTGATTATATGAGTAGTGGTCTAAAATATCTTGTACAACATAGCATCTAGTTCATTTCTTTCCAAAAATACATTTAGCCCAAATGACTAGTATCTTGACATAATATATGTACTGGAAATGTTCCTCTGATTTTAAAATTGTTCATTATCCTTATATAAATAATACTTCCACAATTCATTTTTCAAGTTTGAGATACAGCAGATATATTGCGTAAATAAAGACCATCTTAGAACTATTTATAAAGGTCTGATGTTTGTATGTGTTGCCATAACATAAATGATGCATCATAGTGATATTTTTATCTGTGCATTAAAATGCACCAATTTAGAGTATAAAACAATTTCAATTTAATTTGTGACTTAATGGTGTGGGGTCTGTATTCCCCCAATTATTAAAATTTATCAAAGGAGATAACTATTAAATACTAATTATTGTTTCTACTTATTTTTTTTATTTGCAATTAATTATAGTTCTGTTAATAGGATGTTACTCAATACTGAGATTAATGGTTGCTTGGGTTGACCTTTGATCTTTTAAGTATATTTTTGTAAACATCCCTCAGAATATGAGTAATGGTTATGTAGAAACATTAGCATAGACAAACATTACTTATAGTAATTTTGTATTCTATGGTTTACTATCCTGTGGGTGAGAAGAAACCAATAAAATCATAAGAGAAAAACTTCAGAAACAAAACAGTTTATTTCTATATATATATATCTACTCATTTCCACTGATAATCTCTGATTCTATATGCCAGGTTGTTCATGATGGAGAAATGCCAATTCCTGTTCGTGGTGGCTATAGTTTCATGGTGCCACAAGAACGAATCAGTAGACAACTTTTTAATTTGAGAGCAGAATATAAATTTATGCTGTGAGTATATTTTAATCCTTTTATTTTAAATATTCTGAAGATATTTCCTTCCATACTCAAATGTTTCATTAAACATTACACTTATAATGTAGAAGTTTTTCTTTGAAATATCATGAGTTATCAAAATAAAAAATTGTCAGTTCAAAAATATTATAATTTGCTGCTTTTCTGTAAATATCACTTTTTCAAAATTTCAGTAAAGAATGAATGAACTTATGGTTCCCATCAGTTTATAAATTTATTCATTAAAATTATGAGATAATGACTAATGTTATAAGATAAAGCATTGGTTGGAATAATAATTTCAGGGATTATTTTCTTAAAGTGACTTCTGATCTATAGGAGGATTAATTAAAACTGTCTTGAAAAAGATAAGAGAAATTTATTTTTAGGAAGAAGCATCTTTCAACATAGAGAACTTATTTAAAGTGACAGAGCTAAATTTACTCAAGGTTAAATTTGCAACCTGTGCATTTCTTTATTGTTTCTTCTGTATTATTTTGTGTTATAAAAATAAAGGTTCTCTTTCAGTTGACACAAATAATAAACAAGATATTTTTCTATATTTCATGTTTGTTTTCTTGTTCCCGTGGGAACATTAAACAGAAAACTTTAGTTTTATATGCTTCACAGCCCTTTTTTAAAAATCTTGGCCGCACTTGTACAAGTTGTCTTTTGAGCATTCAATTCTGTTTGATTTATGGTAAAACTAATTAATGTTAAAGAGACAGACAATTTGTCAAGATTACTACAAAAATGCAAATCATATAATAAGTTGGAAAATATTTTTTTAATTGGAAGAAAAAGGCTTTTTCCATAATTTAATGAGGTTAAACACGTCTATTCATGTAACATTAAAACTATGATCTCTTGTTTCTGGACAATTATGAAACCAGAAATCATTTAAAAACTTGTATACAATGTCCTTTAAATAACTTTATAGTTGAAGAACGTTGTTTTCACTTTTTCTTTTTTTATAGGTAAAAAATATTTTGAATAAAATTTTTACAAATATTAGGTGAAAAAGTTTCCATCCTTTAAAAGAAAAAGAAGTAAAAATTTATTTTCTACTGCATGTGGTAAAGTTGTTGGGTACTTTAGTCATCAAGCTTATCACATCATTGTGGACATGGCTATTGAGTTGTTCAGCTCACTGATCTATTATTGAGGCGACTGTGATCTAACAATTTTCTCTCCACCCATACTGTTAATTTTGAAACTGAAGAGAGTCCCTGACTGAGCTGGCTGCAACTTCATATTGAATTAATGATTGCTGGTTATACTTAAAATGAACATTGATCATTCAACAACAAAGATGAAAAATATCAGGTTATAAATATGACAATAATTAAAAGTGTTTGGGATTATAGGTTGTATTAACCTTTCATCTACATGAGAATTCTTTTATATTAGACAATGTGGTTATCTAATATCTAATGTTCAATAAAACTGGAATCTTAATGAAGATAACAGTGAGTGATACTGTTGAAATTGTGCATTCGTGATGAGTCAGTCTACAAACTCTGGGTCTCAGCACAATACTTGGGATTCAAATCTTTTTGTTTTTGCTAAGTCTTCTCCATTAGAAATCAGCCTAGTCGGCCAGGGCTGTAGGGTACATCGACTGCCCCTCTGCAGAAGGGTAAGCCCTTCCCCACTCCACCCAACAAGTGTCCTGGGTATGACATTAAACAATCTGATAGCGAGACTCCAGTAATACTGGAGCTTTGGGGAATGCAGAGTACCCCTTCATTGCAATCTCTCCCAGGTCCACTCTGAAGTGGTAGCACCTGATAGGGTCCTATCTATGGGTCAAATAGAATTGTTTGACATTTAAACTGAGTGCAAACAAATGACTTATGATAAATTGAACTGTTTGAAATAGAACTGTTTGATCATTTAATTGTGTGTAAACAAATGACTAATGTTTAATTGAATTTTTTATGATAGATAGCAATACTTGGAACCATTTCAGCTTATTTGCTTATGCTAAATTGAATTATTAGAAATAGAACTGTTTGATCATTTAACTGTGTGTATTTACAAAATGTCTTTACCAATCATATATTTAATATATATAATAAAAACAGGATTTAGCATTAAAAAACCAGCAATGCTTGATATGCCATAAAACTAAACAAAACTAAACCATCCATCCAAAATTGTTTGAGAAAGGATTAACATAGGCTTCATCTCTTCTATCATCTCTGAACTTTTATCCTCAATTGAATTCTGTGAAAACTGCTTTCAGTGTCTCTTGTTGAAAATCTCTCAACTCTAGTCAACTTACTAACTTACACTTACTAACAGCCTATTGAACCTTTTTACTAACAGTAAGATAAAAAGATCTGAGTTATCCAATCTTGTTCCCTTTTTGATTTATTATTGTACAAGGATGTCCAGTGCATGGCACCTTAAAATAAGACTCACCTTGTATATTAAACTGTGCACCATGTTTATCTGATTGAGTTCATTCTCTTGCCTGGAATATGATGTTGAATACTTACAGCAACTGTAAATAAGTCATGTTTTTTATCTCTTATGAAATTTGGTTTGTAAATTCCTAACAACCTTGCATATCTATTTTTATAGTTTTCTTTCTCTCTAGAGGGGCTTTCCTAGATTATCTCATGCCTGATGCCTTTGCATTTCAGTTAGTGTTGAAATAATTAAAAAAATCCATGTATCTTGTTTAAAACTGCTTTATTAGGTTGGAGTCTTTCATTTTCAGCAATGAAATTCTTGTATCTGTTTTTCATTAAAGGTGTGATAGGGGAGATAACTCCTGCTACTCTAATGAATCCGTCAAATTCCTCTCACTAAAATTTTGGGGCATATTCTGATAGACTTCCATTAGACAGGACCTTTCTGTTTATAGATTAAAAAACGATTCTTTCTTCCATCAACTAAAAAACTACATCACATATTCCTTTTTGTTAAACCAATCCGTAGAAATGTAAAAGTAAAAGAAATCTTTGGGTTTTGTGACACAACATTTTTATCATTTCCTTCTTGCCGTTAGGGTCAAGAAAGAAGACAATGTAACACCTCCACCCTAATCAGTATTTTTAGTTTCTACTTTCTCTAATTTCCTTATTAGTATTACATTGCAATACTTGGAACCATTTAATTGTGTACAAATGAATGAAATATTGAATAGAATTACTAATGTTAAATAGCAATGCTTGAAATCATTTAACTGTGCAAACAAATCAGCTCTCTACAAATGATTCATTTACAAGTCATATATATATATATATATATATATATATACAACATATATAGAACCTATATACAACAGCTATATGCCAATATGGAATGTAGCTTTGAAGACCTACCGGGAGCGATGGACGATGGAGATGGATGATGGTAAAGGGTCAGGGAGATCTGTGCTAGTGGCTTGACATGATGATATACCATGTACTTATCAGCAAATGCACACACACGTATTTTTATAAAAATTGTTTCCTGCTGCTAAAATTATTACTACATTGCAGATCACTGAATGCATTTTTGCCTAACTATACTGAATGCAGGATAATCACTTTTGTCCATGCAACACTTAATTTTTATCAAAGATTCCACACACTTTTCGTCAACAACTCTGTTCTTAAAAACAAACTTTTTTCGATCAAATAGACTCTTTCGCATGAAAAGATTTTTTTGTTGAAACTCTTTTGTAGAAACAAATCTTTGCTTGTTTCTCTTAATTGCATTGCACTTGCAAAGCCAAGTGTTAATAAATACATGCTAGTTATAATTTTTCAAGTCAACCTATGTAGTCTGGTTATTTTATTTCAACTCATTTGGTCTTCTTGTTGAATTATAATTACATACAAACTAATTTAACTGCTACAGCAGTCCTCTATCAAATTGAATTGTGCAATTCAAGAAGGGTATCTAGTCTTGAGAAAGTTGGTATAATCTGTCTATAATATCCTAATATGCTAATAAATCCTTAGACCCCCTTAACTATCCAGACATGAACTTTATCTATGATTTGTTTCACTCTTTCGTCATTAGTTATAAACCCTAAATACTTGGATTTTTCTCTAATAAATTGACACTTTGGCAATTTTATTTTCAACTAATGTTTCTTTAATTAGTTAAATGCTGCTTGCAGGGATTAAAAATACTCTTCAGATCTCTCAATTATAATAAGTTCATTGGTTAGCTGGTAAAAATAAGTGTACAACAATTCTAGGTTACTTTAGTAAGTAGGTCAAAATCTTGGAAATTTCAAAAATCTTTAAATTATTAATAAAATTAAAGACTGAGAACTTTCTTAAAATGTGTTAAGCACTAAAAGGATTATTATATAAAAATTATAAATCTAAAGTATGAAATACATTTTTTAAGATTCTAAGCTTTCATTTCAAATTGATCATATCTTCTTTTTTCATCAGGCTTAATGTACAAGGCCCTATTCTTACTATTAATGTGCATGACCGAATTGATCTTGAAGCTCATATCACAAACGCAGGATTTCAACCAGAAATCATCTATATCACGAAAGGTCACTCTATTATTTGGAAGTGGGATGGAAATGCTATACGACACACAGTTCAAGAGATGAGATTCTGTCAAGGACATACTAGATTTGTTGCCAAAAATCCTGAGTAAGTAATCTGTCATCAAAAAAGACATTTTTAGTCTTCAATATATATGATGATTGTTTCTTTGCTCAAATCACCTGTTTAAAAGGGTTGTTTCGAAGATCCTACAAATAAATTTTACTGTTAATTTTCTTGTCAAATTCAGAAACTTGTTAGAAACCTTGTAATGACCATTTATTATAATGTGCTAAAAGGGTAGCTGCTTAAGTTTACATTTGTTATACAGTGGCATGTATGCAGTTTTGAAGTTACTTAGCAGAGTGTTAATTGTGTCAGACAGATTAAGCAGATATAGTTTGGAGATTTTGTTTGATGTAGAAAAAATAATTATAACATTTTTGTCTTTTGTAATATCAGACCAACAGTTGGAACCTTGAAAGGAACATACAAGCAGCAATTCAGGTCAGTAAAATGATCATTTTTTGTTAATTGTTTGGCTTTAGTACTAAATTAGGGTTTTAATTTATGATATATATCATACATACTTTAATTCTTTAAGACTGTATATAACCATTTATAGTTTAATAAGAATTTGTCTTACAAACCAACCACACTTTGAATACATTGTCATTTAGGAGAGAGAAAACTGATATTCAAGTTCTATAAATAGCCATTTCATGACAACTTTAAATCTAACTATCTGTTACTATTCCAATAAATGACATCATCAAGTCATGCTGATAGCATAGATTCAACATCACTCCTATTATCCATTATTCTCGGCAGGTCCTCTAGATGGCACCCAGTATCTGCACTGAGCTGAAGTAAGTCTTTGTTGGTCAGACAATACTAGTATGTACATGTGTGGGAGCCGATAGGAGAACCTTGCTTATGAGTTCTTCCCTGCTTCTCCTGCATGCCTTATTTATTGGTTGGTTGGGTTTTATGGCATATCAACCTTTGTAGGTTATTTAACGCCAAATCCATTTTTATGTAAATAATCAGTTCTATTTAAAAAAATCAGTTTAGCATGAGTACATTCTCGGCAGGTCCTCTAGATGGCACCCAGTATCTGCACTGAGCTGAAGTAAGTCTTTGCTGGTCAGACAATACTAGTATGTACATGTGTGGGAGCCGATAGGAGAACCTTGCTTATGAGTTCTTCTCTGCTTCTCCCGCATGCCTTATTTATTGGTTGGTTGGGTTTTATGGCATATCAACCTTTGTAGGTTATTTAACGCCAAATCCATTTTTATGTAAATAATCAGTTCTATTAAAAAAAAATCAGTTTAGCATGAGTACACAGTTTAATTGTCAAAAACATTTCTATTTCAAACTATTCAGTTTATTCAAACAGTTCTAATTCAGCTAATTCAGTTTAGTGTGAGTACAGATTTTTTTTACACAGTAAAATGTCAAAACAGCTCTATGAATAACAATTCAGTTTAGTGTAAGTACAATTTCAATGTCAAAAACAGTTCAATTTCAAACAATTCAGTTTAGCATAAGCATGCAGTTTAAATGTAAGTACAGTTTAGTTGTGAAAAACATTTCTATTTCAAGCTCTTCAGTTTAGTCAAACAATTCAGTTTAGTATAAGTATGCCGTTAGTTCTATTCAACCCATTGATAGAGCCCTTATCAGGTGCTACCACGCCGGGCCAGAGTGGACCTGGGAGCAATGGCAATAAAGGGGTGCTCCACATTCCCCAAAGCTCCAGCATTACTGGAACCTCACCATCAGATTGTTTAGTGTCATATCCATGACACTCGTTGGGAGGGTCTTACCCCTCTGCAGAGAAGCAGTCGGTGTATTCTATAGCCCCAGCTGACTGGGCAAGTCTTATTTGTCTTGGAAGATTTATGAGATGGGAGGTTAGTGGTCATACAGCTCCCGTTTTGTTGGGTGCTGCTTCTTGGATTTGTTCAAAACAGCAGGTATACTTTCCATCTAGCTTTTTCTTCAAGTGTTTCATTAAAGTCAAATTGGTGCATTCATACAGTAGTACTGATATGGCTACAGTGTGGTTGATTTCTCATTTTATTTTATCAGATTTTCCTATGGTCGATGACCTGTTCATAGCAGTTTATGTTTTTCCTCTGCATGTTTTGACATCACTTTCAGTAGAAAAGATATTGCTACCAAGGTATATGAATTGGTTTACTAATTTCAGAGGTTTGCTATTTAATGAGGAGATGGTACCATCTTGAATTACAGCACATGAACTCTGTTTAATCCAAGTTCATGTGGAGACTAATGCCTCTTGCTGTATGCTCCAGACAATGCAGTAGAGATTTGGCTTGAGCTGGTGTACTTGCAAGAAATGCTGGATTATTTGCATTGTCTGCATCAGTAATAGTTTCTGCTGGACCTTGTCTACCTTTTGCCTTTTTTTAGTGAGACAGTTTTCTTTCATTAGATCTATTGATATCCATAGTACATAATCTTGGCAGATTATAAATAGAAATGGTGCCAATGTATTTCCTTGCAGGATTCTAGCAACAATGTAAAAAGAATCTGTGTCACAATTAGGTGAGAAAACCGTTGCTTTTGTGTTTTTATAGAGCATCATTATGGCAATAACAGTTTCTTTGAGGAGACCATATTCTAAAAGAATTTGTTCCATCTTTTCTCCGAGTAAGGCAATCAAATGTCTTGGAGAAATCTACAAACAAAATACCTTGAGATATTTTTGCATGTTTTCCTTTGATAATTTAACAAACTGTCAGAATCTGAGAAGTTGTAGATTGATTTCTCTGAAAACCATTCTGATTTTTCCTAAGAATTTTTGCAACTTCAGGTTGGATATGATAGAGAAGCTGAACATTATAAACTTAAGCAGCTATAGCAGTAAGAGTTATGCTTCTCTAGTTCTTAGTAATTCCGAGGTCACATTTCTTGGGAAGGGGAGGATGCAGCTTTTCATCTACTTCATTCTTGTGTTTTGTTTAAACACACTATCACATAACCAAAGAGATATGTTGTTGAAAGATATTTCACCAAGGCCTGTAGCTTTTGTGTCAAGTTCTTTACTTGTTTGTTTCTTATTTCTGCATAGACTCAAGCAAATCTTTGATAAGACAACTCTGTGATTGGGTAAGATACTCCTTCAAAAGAGAAGTATGTTTCACAGTTTAAAGTGCTGTTTATCCACTTTTTGTTTATAAATGTATAATCTAGTTGTGCTTTAGAGTTATTTAAGTGTAAATCTATTTTCAGAATTTAATATTTTATCATACAAGTCTGTTTTCAAGAGAAAACTCTGTTTGATATTCACCATTTCTGTTTGGAGTTTTTCTTTATTTTCCTCTTTACACTCAATGATCAGAATGTTGTTTGTAAATATGTTGAATAACTGAAGGTAATCATGTCTGTTTAACCATTTACCTTAGTGGACTGTTACATGAAATCATTGTTATACAGGGCTTTGCATTAAATTTGGCACACATAATTTTTGGTTAGATTTTCCTATGCTATTTAGTGACTTAAATGCACATGCACTGAGAAGCACTCCTATACCTTAATGGTGATATTAACAGAGTTTTCCCTTGCAGATACCAACATAAATGTCCATCCATTATCAGAGATTCATGGTATTTTAGTTCTAGTTTATCTTGCTAATATCCTCATAAATAGCATATTGAACTTAATTTGCAGTTTAAAGAAGTTATTGGAGATAATGTGTCATCTTGAAGGTGTGAATTTATAAATTTTATTTCCTTTTGCAGTATTGACAACTGGTGTCACCACTTTATTAATACTTGGGTAGTTGTTATAGATGTGTTATCAGTCCAAGTGCTCACTGACCCTATCTTTTTATCCACTGTGTCATGCCAAAAACAAGACAGATTTTGTCAAGATATCTGGTGATGGAATAGAATTTAAAGATGAGGATTTACATCAATTTTTACCAAAAAGAAAAAAATCATTTGAGGTTTCTCCTGCATTGTTACAAACAAAGAGAAAATTGAAACATAGACAATGAAAAACTGGCTGGTAACATAAATGTCAATGTAATGCAATGCTATAAACCCCAAAATAACATCACTAAATAGAATTTGTTTGGATTTTCAAAACACAAAATGCTCTTTCCAATTGTTCTGCTCTGCATTAAGAAAAAAATTGCATTTATCAACATTCATTGTTTTGATATTTATTTCCTTGTTAGCAATCAGCTATTAAAGCTTCACAGCAGATTTTTTTTTTCATCTCTAATCTAACACGAGCAGTTATCGTTCAAAACAAAAACACTTTTATGTTTGTTAGGCTGATTTTCTATAAAACAGCTTTGTATTGGCTGAACCATCTAAATTGTTATCTCTCTAAAGAAATATTATTTCATTTAATAAATTATTTACTTAAATTATTTATTCAATTTAATGAATTATTTAATTAGCTCTTCTGTTAGCTTTTGTTTTCTTTTTTATTTGTTTTTTGTTTTTTTACTAAATTCTATGAAATATTAAACTTATGCCACCAAGTCAACTTAGAGCTTTAGTTTTTTCCTCTATTTTGTCAAGAAGAATTAAACCTAATCATTTTTCTCATAACTTATAAATTGTCATTTACAAACTTAATGTATAATCCTATTTCTTTTTATAATCATCAGAGTTTAAAATCATCATTTTCTACAAAAATGTTGGTATCATCTTCAAAATCAAAAAGTAATTAAGTATTTTTTCTTGAATACTCCTGTTTTATTGAGAAATCAGTTCCCACAAAGAATTTTTAATTGTAAAATCATTCATGTCTCAGGAACTAGTTTGTATTTTTTTGAGAACACTTCAAATCTGATAAAAATTATGACTCATATTTTATACACATGGTGAAATAAACCACATTTCCTGCCAATGAAAATTTAATAATTTAGAAAAGCCTTTTTCATCACAAATAAATATGAAGATGAAAATAGTTAAGATCATATTTGGAGTAGATTGTATTGCTTATCTGATAAAGAGACAAATTCTATTTAATCTTTTTATTTTATCAAAAGTTCATGCCTTGTTTAATTGAAGTACTTATAAAATCAACTTGACCAAATAGCTGTAATTACAAATTTGTGCAAGTTTCATAGAAAATCAAAAAATGCTTTTTTTTTGGTTATCTTTTTCAGGCGTCCAGGAATTTATTATTTTCGAACAGAAAGTTGTGTACTCAACAAATATCACTACTGTGCTGTTGTTGTGACAGAGACTTGCAGGTGAGTATGGAAAAATCATAAACATATGAAATGTAAATAAATAAAGTCTTTATTATCATTTGATGCACAGGAATTTGCTGACATTGCATGATACCATTTGTTTGTTGCATCTTTGGTTAAAGTTGCTGCTGCTGCTTTTTAATGACCTTTCAGGATTTTTTTAAAGTGCTGCTGCTGTTTGGGGTCTTTGTTGCTGGTTTGTCTTGACCAAGTTTTTTTGATACCCTGCCATCAGAGTCAAAGGTTATTTTGTGTGCTGGGTGAAATTTGAGCAGTTTATATACATTTGGTTTTCTTAAAAATTGGCTTGCTTAAAAGTCATGAAACCAATGCTGATTGGTCAGAAAATATTTTATTACTCTTTTTTGATATCTGCTTTTCTTATGTTTGTACCAGAAGCTGGTGTGTGGAGCTAGTTATAATGGATGTTAAAATGAACATTTCTGGTTGGGTTATAAAAGAGAGTTCCACTGTTTGGATTGTTTCACACGTCTTTCTTAACCCCAAAAATTCTTGATTGTAAAGATTTATCATATCAAGTTGCACATATATCAACATCTCTCTCTATATATAGGAGGAAATTAGTTAATAACTAATTGATACTCATGGTAATCTTTCGTTGGCTGTTTTTATTTTCATCGACAGAAACCACCCTTATAGATGAGCAGCAGTAGTTCTTATTAGTAGAATTATAGGTAAGCAATTATAAGTTAGGAATTGGACATCAAACTGGGACTGTTTACACAAGAAGAACTCGACTCCGTACTGAGAAAAATTTTAAATAGAAAAGCAGCAGGGCTCCATGAAATACCCCCAGAAGTATGAAAGACAGACAATTTGATGACGTACTAATACAGCACTGTAATGCCGTATATAATCAAAACCCGATAGACAGAGGGACAAAGGGATGCATCCTCCCTTTCTCTAAAAAGGGTGACCTCAGATTAGCCCAGAACTACCAAGGTATAACCCTTACATACATAGTGGCCAAGATATACAATGCTCTACTACGCAACCTCATAGAACCCAAAAGTGAGAACATATTTAGGAAGAACCAAAATGGCTTCCGGAGGAATAGATCCATGACGTCACAAATTTTGTCTATCTGTTGAATTCTTGAAGGTGTACGTGCAAAAACCTAAAGGCAACAATAATATTTGTCGACTTTACCAAGTTCTTTGACACCATTCACAGAGGAATGGTGGAGCAAATTCTACTCGTCCACAGCCTACCAAAAGAAACCATCACAGCCATAATGATGCTATATAGAAACACAAGAGTAAAAGTATGTTCCCTGGATGGAGACACAGACTACTTCAACATTGTAGCAGGTGTACTGCAAGGAAACACATTAGCCCCATACCTCTTTATCATCTGTCTAGACAACGTGCTTAGAACATCTATTGATAAAATCAAAGAAAACAGTTTCAAGCTAACAAAGGAAAGAAGCAGAAGGTATGCTGCACAAACAATTACAGATCCCGACTATGCTGATGACATAGCGCCTCTGGTAAATGCACCCGCTTTTGCTGAAATCCTGCTACATAGTCTGGAATGAGCTGCTGGAGGCATAGGCCTCTATTTCAATGCACACAAGATGGAATATATGTGCTTTAATAAAACGGGTGACATCTCCACACTAAACGGTAGCTCTCCAAAACTAGTAGACAAGTTCACCTACCTAGGAAGCAGTGTCTCATCAACCGAGACAGACATCAATACGCGACTAGCAAAGGCATGGACAGCTATCGATAGCCTATCAGTCATATGGAAGTCAGACCTGACCGATAAAATAAAACACAGTTTCTTCCAAGCAGTGGTCATGTTGATATTGCTATATGGATGCACTACATGGATGCTAACTAAATGAATGGAGAAAAAGCTTGATGGCAACTACACAAGAATGCAGCGAGCAATATTGAACAAGTCATGGAGGCAGCACACCACAAAGCAGCAGCTGTACGGCCACCTACCACCCATCATGAAAACTATCAAAGTTGGACGAACCAAACATGCAGACACTGCTGGAGAAGTAGAGATGAGCTCATAAGGGATGTACTCCTGTGGAACCCTTCACATGGACAAACAAAGGCAGGACGACAATCTAGAACCTGCATACAGCAGCTCTGTGCTGATACAGGATGTAACCCTGAAAACCTGCCAGAAGTAATGGATGATAGAGAGGAGTAGCGAGAGAGGTTCAGGGAAATCTGTGCTGATTGCGCAACGTGATGATGATGATTAAATGATACTCACCAAAAAGTGAGCGGACGACAGATGCTTCTCTTGCCATTAACATTCCTCAGAGTAACTCCACATAATTGGATTTTCTTCATTGAATGAAAGTTTTAGGCTTAATCCTTTTCTTTTCAAAAAATTAGGGTCATCAGGAGAGTTTGTGCTCTATTTTGG
Organism: Sepioteuthis lessoniana; assembly: GCA_963585895.1. Taxonomy (NCBI): domain Eukaryota; kingdom Metazoa; phylum Mollusca; class Cephalopoda; order Myopsida; family Loliginidae; genus Sepioteuthis; species Sepioteuthis lessoniana. The sequence continues at coordinate 746,547 of OY757926.1, read as the reverse complement.
GGCCTTCCTCTCAATGGTTTTATTTGCACACCGGCCTCCCTAACTGAATATAAATGTATATATCACTGAAGCCTTATTAGTTATTTACTAAGCTTAGCTTAGATGTTGACTCAGAAGTGTAATGGCCAAATACACCTATATCAATCTCTCTCTCTATACATAAAATATATTTCTTTGTATCTATATACTTATAAGTATTAATAACGTTTCCTATACTTATCCAAAACACAATGATTTTAAAGTCATTTTACAATCTAGTGAGCCATGTATGATTCTGTTGTTTACTTTGAAACGCTTCCTTTAGAGTCAGAGAATATTAAATGGGAATAAACAAGGATTTTCCTTTTTTTGTTAAAGAATAGATTGATTTCCATATTGACATTGAGATTTACATGAATCGGTAAAGTTTTACCATTATTATCTATGAAATAATAATGATAGATAAGTTCCTAGTCAAATTTATGGTCTCTCAACTCACTTTCTATTCATTTCATATCACACCTTGAAACCTGCCAGTTGTAAATAAATTACATAAATGCTATGAAACTTGTCTTATCTGTATATGTTAGATGTGGTTAAAAAATAAAAAGTAGCGCAAAATATCAATTCAAGTAAAAAACAACTTTTGATATGAAAGGAGCATTTGTTACCCTAATATTTGACAATTGGCAGAAAACCGATAAATATCATATATTTTAATTTGTCCAAACAAATATTGCACCAAATGCTGAAAATTAAAACAAATCAGGTGCTCAAATGTAAACTGGAAATATACAAAAGATTCTATATACTTGAATTGTCAGACAGATCCATCAAGAGACAAAATAGATTTTGGTTTCATTTTATGGCTTATCAACCATTATAGGTTATTTAATGCTACATCCTTTATACATATATCAAATATGATTTCTAAACACATTTTGTAGATAAATTTTGTAGGACCCATGAATTGAAATAAGATTGATTTGTGTTACAAACCAATGCTCTACTTGCAAGAAACATTCCACACAAAGACTTTTCTCTCTAATTCTTGTCTTTATATTTGAACTTTACTATCAATTTCAAGCTGATGCATCTATCTTCATTTGATTTGATGCCAACACTTGGATTAACTTTCTTTTTTTTGGGGGGGGGGAGGACAGTCTTTGTTAAAATTTACATCAAAGATAGATTCATTTAAGAGAAAAAAGATTTACCAATTATATTTTTTATATTTTCTTATTGTTTTGTGAAAAATTACATGGAGTTTTACAGAAAAATATTTCAAATTTAAATAACACATAAAAGATATATTGATTTAGATATTTTTTGTTTTTTGCTGGAATTGTAAATCATAATTCAGCAATGTACTTACTTTCGCATCTTCAGCTTAAAAAACTATTTATAAAACTAATTAGTAAAAGTAAATCATTTTAGGAAAACAAATAATTTGTTCATATTTTTAAGTTTTGAAATTTAAATTCTTTTTTAGTAACTGTAACATGACTTCCTGATGTTTATTATTTATTGTTAGAGACTCCTTTCCTTATGAGGAACAAACATTTTTTATATATTAACCACCACCCCCACTGATTCCAATGATTATCCATATTAAATTTTGACAGTTGTACATCAAATTGTTTTCCTCTTTCCTATTATCAATATTGATATTCAACTCTCTGTAGAATATTCTAAGGATATCTATATTCAATACTTTGCTTTTATTGAGATTTTATACCTTTGATCCTGGTTCTATTCAAAGGGGTTTTCTGATCTCTTTTCTAATACAGAACTCTTGTTTTAGATTCTATTAAAGAAAACAGTTTTAAACCTCTAAATTATATAATATTTGATTTTTATCTTAAAGGGAACATAAAATTGAAGTTTTGGATGAGGCTTTTCAACCAATGATTCTTTTAATTGAAGAAGGTGAGACAGTTTGGTGGCAGTGGAGTCGAGCAATGGTAAGTTCTTCAAAGTCCTTAAACAAAACTTCATATTTTCTTTCTTACTTATGAAAAAGAAGTCTGCCATTTAATAAGGAGATGGTGCCATCTTGATTAAAAAATATGAACTCTGTTTTATCCAAGTTCATATGGAGACTAATGTCTCATGCTGTTTACTCCAAGCAATGCAGCAGAGATTCAACTTGTATTGGTGTATTGGCAAGAAGTGTTGGATCATCTATGTAGTCTTATTTCATTAGAGCTATTGACATTCAGGGTTCATAATCTCGGCAGATTATAAATAGAAATGGTGCCGGTGTATCTCGTAGCAAGACTCCTGCTATAATATTGAACTAATCAATACTACCATCAGGTGAGCATAGAAGCATTATCATAGCTGTTACGGTTTCTTTCAGAAAACCATATGCTAGAAGTATTTGTTCCATCTTTGCTCTGTATATAGAATCAAATGCCTTGGAGAAATCAACAAATAAGAGTGTTGCCTTGAGAATTTTGCTTGTATTCTTTTGAGGATTTGACAAATAGTCAAAATCTGAGACATAGATCAATTTCTCTTAAAACAATTCTGATTTTTCTTAAGAACTTTTCAATTTCAAATCAGTTATGATTATTTTAAAGATTAGCAGCAAGTTCAAAAAGAGTTATATGTTTGTAATTTTTGGTGAATCCAATTTCACTTTTCTTCAGGAAAGGGAGATTACATCCTTTTGTCTTTTCACTGTAGTTAATGCAGCAAAAAAAAAAGTTTTTTTTTGTTATAATTCCCTTTATGTAGTAAGATATAATGCTCATCGAAAAGAAACTGATATGAAGTGAATTATTTAGGCACCATTAGAATAAAATTCATCATGTCAAAATTTGAACATTAGGTAGACATGTATTCTTTTATAGAAATAGAGTAATTATTATGTTTATTTTTCTTTACAGTGCAAACGGTACCATGCCATTTATCAAATCAAACCTCCTGATTTGAACAGTTCCCCAGATGATCCATTTGAGGTGAGAAACATTTATTATCATGCTTCTACAGAATCTAAGATGAAGGGAAATTCTTAAACTTGTATCATCATGTGGGAGTGAAACTGAAAGTCAACTTGAATACTGATTTAATGTTTGCTTTCATTAAAATGACATATTCTATAAATGTTTAGAGCCAAGTTTGATATGTTTGTAAAAATAACTGAACCTTTTTTCAGAAAATCAATGCTTTAGGCATTTGCCATTATTAACAAAGGATTTTCTCCAATTGCTTGTACATATGATTATGGAGAATTTACCTATATTCATATACTAGGGCGAGTCTTAAATTTTGCAATATTTTTGTATGTTTTAGTTTGTGGCACATACATCATGTGACTGAAGCAGTTTAAATGTTGGAAGGTACCCACTGTGTTTGGTAGTATTATAGTTATGGATGTGCTGACACGTTATGCATTGTTTCACTCTATGTGAGATTTGAAAGCTGCAATGTAGTCTAATTCAGGAAGTTATGATTTACAAGTTCACCCTGGGCCATAATGCCACGGCAGAAGCAACCAAAAATATTTGTTGTTTAAAAGGTGAAAGTGAAGTCAATCACGGTTAAGTAACCAGATAATTCAATAAAGTTTGCTTGGTTTGCAAGAACCTTAATGATTGGGCTATGTCAGTTAAACCTAAAACCATGGATTCCAAGGCCATGCTCTAAGCCATAGAAGCAAATCTGGTAAGTAGCACTGGGTGAGTATCAGGTGAGCTCAGCATCTTACAGTCCACTGTGGTTCATCACCTTCACAACCTTGGCAAAAGTATCTGGAGCTGTTGATTTGGGCTTTATGAATTGACCTCAGCTCAAGCACAGAGGCTAATGGATGTTTACAACTTCTGGAAAATTTATGAGATCTGTGTTTCCTCAAGAGGATAATAATATATAATGAAAAGTAAATACTTTTCTGTAACCTTAATGTATATAAGCATTAATTAAGCAAGGGCCAACTTCTAGAACCTTTTGCCAAACAGGCATTTTGAATACCTTGGTGATGATCTGTATTTGATGAGATTATCAGAGGGTAATTCATAATGAATTCATTCTAGATGGTCAAACCACTGATGCCAACCAGCACTTCAAACAGCTAGAGTGGATGTATGTCGTTGTGCTGCAAAATACCTGGTATTGGTTAACAAAATGCAAGTTCTTCTGCAGCAAGACAAGACCTCATACCACTCAAACAACCTGGAATCAACTCCAAGAACTTGAGAGAATTTAACTGATGTTACACCCAGCATATAGTTCAAACCTTGCTCTCTCTCTCAGCTTATTACTTTCTATGCTAGGGAGACTTTAACAACCAACAGGAAGTGGAAGATTCAGTAAAGGAGTTCTTCATCTTGGAAGACAAGAACTGGTATCAAAAACTAGTAAAAAGGTGGCTTCATATGGTACAATATAGTGGTCTCTACTTTAAATGCTTGGCTGCTTTTGTTTTAACTTGAAGAATAAAACAAATAAGTTACCAAAGTATTGCAAAGATTTTTACTTACACTAGTACACCCCCACACACACATATGTGTGTGTGTGTGTGTGTGTGTGTGTGTGTGTGTGTGTGTGTGTGTGTGTGTGTGTGTGTGTGTACTTTTAAAACATTTAAAATATTCTTACTTTATCAAATATCAAACTTACAGGTAATTTTTTTAAGAGAATGAATAAAAAAAATTACATTACACCTGTCCTATTTCAGTTATATTATATTTGATATCTGGAAATTGAAGAGACATTTTTTTAATACTTAGTTTTTGTTTTACATTTTACTATAATGAAGTAGGCATTGTTTTATTTTTCTGTTTGCAAAAAAATTATCCTTGAAAAGAAAATACTATCAATAGATTTTTAAAAGTTTCTTTAAGATATGAGATAAATTAAAAAGATTTAATTTTTTCAATAAAAGTTAAACATTATTCTATTTTTTTTCTTGGCAGCCAATGGAAAATGGTTTTGCTTGGTTAGTACCCAGGTAAGTAATTGCTCTTTTTTGTCCCTTTTATTCATCTTTGATTTGATAAACTTGTTGGATTAAAAAAAGGTAGGTGGGATGATCCATCCAAATAAGAAGGTGATGTGTTAATCAAATAAAGGATTAAGTCGATTGAATTCAGAGTCCTTGAATCTTATTTTACGTCTTTGCCTCAGGATATTTTTCTGTTGATAATTCACACTTAATTTATTATCTGTTAAAATGCTAACAGATTGATTTTCCAAATATTATTATATAGAAAATTTTCATTTATTCTTTTTCTGGTTATCATTACTAGCTTAAAGGCCACTTTTGGTAGCCATTAAACTTAATGTTAAGTTATAGTTTATTTTTAGAATTTACATAAAAATTGACAACAAATAAATTAAATGAAAGTACTGTATATGATGACTAGTATTTAATTGTTAAATTATAATAATCTAGGTGAGGACTGACAACACACAATGATTAAGTTCTAGATTATCTTAGGGCATTTTAACACTATTGTGCTAAAAGAATTTCCTCTACGATATACTACTTTTGCTGTGATAGCATTCAGAAAATAATCAGATCATTATAGTAATAATGACTGTTATTATTCTTTCCCCTTAATCTATTTACTTGTTTTTTATTGAAACTTCGGGCCATTAGTCTAATGAGTAGAATGTTCACCAATGGTCCAGAAGACCGGGGTTCAATCCCAGGTCGAGTCATACCAAAGACTCAAAAAATGGTACTTGATACCACCTTGCTTAACACTCAGCATTATAAGGTAAGGATCAAGGGTAAAGTGGAGCAATCCAGGGAATGGAGTAGCGCCCTTCCCAACACTTCGGTGTCATAGCTATTGAAAAGGAAGCCTTTGGGTTAGCCTCGATGAAGGTTGCCAACTTTACTTACTTATCTAAGTTGTCACAATTCAAATGAAAGAAAGATATTGATAAAAAATTAATAATAGTTGTTGACAACATTTCATCTAATGAAAATAAAGATTGCTGCATTTTTGGATTTATACACAATGCAATCTTTTTGTTTTTGAATGAAAAATGCAACTATTCTTTACTTAAAAGAATTAAATGATAGTTTTTGTCTGCATAATGTAAACTGCTCGGTTAACAGTCACTTATAAATGGGCTTTGAAGTATATTTCCAAGCATATTAAAGTTGTTGTCATTTGTCTTTGTGCAGACATACATATTGTCTACACTTTTCATTGCCTGCATTAAAATCATTCTAAAGAATATTGAAAACAATGTGGAAGCTTGAACATAACATTGCTTGATGCTGTTTGCAGTTAAGAAAGAATATATAAATATTAACATACGGAAATGCATTTCCATAAAACAGCCTGCCATTTTAGACCAATGAAAAAATACTTTCAGTGAGAAAAATGAATATTTGCAAGTGTTCCTGTTTAAAATCTTTGAGAAAAATCTCATGAATATTTTTACTTCCTGATAAAATTTTCTTTATTGTGCTATAATTCCTTCTTTTGCATTTAAGTCTACATCAACAAGTATAGTTTCAACTATCTTCATTTTAAATATGCTTTTATTTGATGCACCACATGTTTACATTCCATATATTTTCATTTCAAAATTCTAGTACCATAATGTAAATTCCCATTTTATTGTATATACTTATGTCCTGTCAGCTATTTCCTGTAATATATATCATGATTTTTTTGTTTCTTTTTCACAGCATCCAAGGTTTAATGGCTTATAAATTTACCAAGCCAGGAACCTATTACTTTTCAGACCAGAACCATGAATTTTCAGCCACCTTTATGGGAACCATAATTGTCAAATCAAAGCCAAAAGAACACATTCTTGAGGTCAATGCACAAACTGGATTTTCAAATGGTAATTCTCGATATTTTATTTATATTTACATAAAAAATAGGATATATATTTTTTCAGTTTTCGAGTTTTGAGAAAGGAATACATCAGATTCCTTCAAGGTAAAACTAGTTTGTATTTTTTATTAGATGGTTGGTTAATTGTTTGGGTTTTATGGCATATCAACCTTTGTCGGTTATTTAATGCCAAATCCATTTTTATGCAAATAATCAGTTCTATTTCTAACAATTCAGTTTAGCATGAGTACACAGTTTAATTGTCAAAAACCTTTCTATTTCAAGCTATTCAATTTAGTTAAACAGTTCTAATTGAAACAATTCAATTTAGCATAAGTACACAGTTTAGTTCTATTTAGCCCATATCAGGTGCTACCACTCCGGGTCAGAGTAGACCTGGGAGCAATGACAATGAAGGGGTGCTCCGCATTCCCTAAAGCTCCAGTATCACTGGAATCTCACAATCAGATTGTTTAGTGTCATATCCAGGACACTCATTGGGGGGGTCTTACCCCTCTGCAGAGGTGCAGTCAGTGTATTCTACAGCTTGCCACTCCCAGCCGACTGGACAATTGTCTATTAGAGCATTACTTATTAATATCTGAATGTACTTGTAAAATCTGTTATGGTGAGCTTTATGGTTAGGAAGAACTGTTAAATGACAAAATTAAAACATGTCTGTGTTTTATCTTCCCTACCATACCTTTAGGAACTTGGTTTAATATGGGTGTCTCAGGTTGGGGATGTTAAGAATAACTAATTATAGCAGGCGTTTTTTATTAATACACTTCCTACGTTATAAAATATTCTCTTACAATGATTTTAATCATTTTGTCTATGATACCGAAGTTACATTGTGAATTCATTTTTTTTCATTACTACATTTGAATAATCATATAAGTGATGTTAACTTATGTCACTTACAGGAGACCCAGTATAAAAAAAAGAAATGTTGTTTATTAAAAATAAAAAAGCTATGACATAATGCATAAATATTGAAGAAAAGCCAACTTCATCTCAACAAAATAATATGCAGTAAACAACAAATTAAATAACCAAAACTCATGCATAAAATAATATACAAGAAATACTTGAAAGCTCTGAATCAAAGTCATGACTAATACAAACGCTATGTAGAGGGTACTAAAAATCTTTACACATATGCATTACGCTTTAATTTCTTGTCTTTAAGAGATATTTTGATGAGGTCCTTAAAAAATTTTCTCTTAGTTCATTTCTCAGAAAGTCACATCTTGATATTATGATCTAGGATTCTTCCAAACTTTCACCTCTTTGTTCACGTGCTGGTAAATGTTAAATAACTGAATTACTACATCATTAAATCTCACCTTAATTTATGACTCTTTGTCAAGGTAAAAAAATAAGATGATACCTGTCCACACTAAACATTGGCTAACATCTTACTCTACAGATATGGAGTGGGAACAGGTCATGTGAATTCCTTTTGAACAATTAGAAGGCACCGCCAGCAGTATTTCTGAAGCATATAAGCACACCTTGTATCTCTTGTTTTCTCTCTCTTTCCTCTCAGTGGCTTTAACCATAACAGCATGTGTTGGGCCCCTGGTCGAGCAATACATAGTGTACTCTCTTTGTAGCAGCGGTCAGTTAAGTACACCAACAAACACGCACATGATGAACACCCAACCAAACTACTTATGGAAGCCCTCATGCAAATTAGTCCATATGGCTTTTCTCAACTTCATGGCTTGTTCCCATATAGAGCTCTATACAACACTCCTTACAGCATAAACATGTAATACAGTGACTCCCTTGGCATCTCACTGACTGCAGCAGATGCAGCTAAGAGAACCTTCCTAATGGTTTTATCCTGCCATTGGCTCCACTCATCCTGTATAAACAGATGCTGTGCAAGTGACATTTACACAGCCATACCTCGTTGTATCCACCACACTGGTGTTGTCTCTATCCAAAACAATACCAACAAGAGAATGCATGTTCACACTACTTATGCAGCTAGGAAGAAACCTACCTACAATCAGCTATTACTGCCTATCCACGCTACACATGCGATCACTGTTACAAGCCAAAGCTCAACCTTCCTACCACATTAATATGAAGCATGTAAACTCTGAGTGCCAAACTTCTCTTTCTGCAACTCTATGACCATTACTGCCCATCCACACCACTGGGGCTAGAAACACTCGTCCATCCAAACTTAACACCAAACAAACATAACCTTTTGCCAAATGGACTTTCCAACTGTACATATTTATTGCCTTTCAATATTATGAATATACATTTTCCTTATATTCATCCTTTGTTGTTTGTCATTCATTTTCTTTACACCTAATTACTCTCTCTTTGTCTCCTCCTCTGTATCTCCATCAATTTACAAGTATACATATATTTTCTCTGAAGTTTTTTTTTCTTTTATCATTTGTTAAATTGTTTAATAAAATATTATTCTATTGAATTATCAATATCCTCTTTGTTCATTACTTTCTTGTTCATTCTGTTATCATAGCTTAAAAGATTAATGATCAACTTCTTATGAGCGATAACTACCAATATTTCTAGTAATGATTATTTCTATTATACACATTTTTTTCTTTAAATCAATATGTTTGCGTATACATAAATCTAAGAAGTACAAATTATCATCAAATTTATATATTTTTCTTTTAGTAAAAACTAATATATAAGATCTAATTTTTTTTCTTGTAGATCTCATCCATGCTCAATCCAATGACAGAATTTGGTGGGTGTGGAAAGAAAAAGATAGGAAAGATGGAAAAGTATCTACCATAAATGAAGCTGACCGTACTTTAAACCCACTGGCAAAGAATTTATCTTGTTCTTGCCAAGGTGAGTATTTTTACATTTTTTTATTTAAGAAAATAGTAATATCAGTGGTACTATTTCATAATTTAATTGAATTAGTTGAAAATATTATTTGGTTGATGGTTTTCTGTCTTGATTTGTTTAATCTACTCCACCCACTCCAAAAAAAATCTGGTGGATACTGGTTTGTTTAGTTTGATTTGTATTTAATTTGAGATATTGTTTGGTATAATTTGTATTCTGAAATGTAATTTTCTAAGTTTTACTGTTAAAATTGCTCTATATAGTCTTACTTTTCTACTTTCAAACAGGCAAAGCTGACAGTTTAGAAGAAGAAGAAATTGCTCTTCTCAAAACTCTTGGTATTGGTGTAGTGACTCTCTGTACCATTGGGGTGTACACTTATACAGTCTCCTGTGTACAGGATATTATCAGTACTTGTTCAGTGATTGTCCATGCAAGTTCCAAGGTAACATATTTTTAAATGGCTATTACAGAAACTAAACTATACTCAACAATATTTTTTGAAATTTTAGTAATACAGTGAATATTTAAGCAAATTTAATCAATAAAGTGGGATGACTTGAAGTTAGACTTAATTATTCAGTTACCACCCATCACGAAAACTATCAAAATTAGATGAACCAGACATGCAGGACACTGCTGGAGAAGTAGGGACGAACTCATAAGTGATGTACTCCTGTGGACCCCTTCACATAGCTGAGCAAAGGCAGGACAACCAGCTTGAACCTACATACAGTAGCTCTGTGTAGATACGGGGTTTAGCCCTGAAGACCTGCCGGAAGCAATGAACGATAGGGAGGGGTGGCGAGAGGGATATCCGTGCTGATGGCACGACAAGATGATGAGATGTGAGATGATGATAGTCAGTATGGCTGAATGAGTAAACACATGGACCATAGTGATTTTTGTTTAGCTGGTCTGATTTTAGACTTTTTTTTTTATATAAGTCTAAATAAATAAAGTTGTAATAAAATGCTTAGATTATCAAAATTCTATCAATATAGATAGGCATAATGCTTCCTGATTTCCCTCAAAATATATTGATTCTACTTCACATACAAAGCTATTTATGAGTTTGTTTGATTTAACTCAAAGACAAAAAATGGTTCATTCTTAAACTTTAGTAAAATCAAAATATTTGTGGCACAGTCAATATTTAACTGGTGACAAATTAGATGCTTTTTCACATCAATAACGTGTCGAGGTGAGGGTTGGAGAGCAAGTAGAGGAGAGAAAAGAAGATGAAGAAGAAAATTTTTTTCGTCTCAAGTTATTCTTCCTCTCTCTCTTTCTCTTTTCCATTGCCTTATCATACACTCTTCCTCTCTCTCTTTCTCTTCTCCATTGCATTACCATACACTCTTTCTCTCTCTCTCTTTCTCTTCTCCATTGCATTATCATACTCTCTTTCTCTCTCTTTTTCTCTCTTCCATTGCATTACCATACACTCTTTCTCTCTCTTTCTCTTCTAAATTGCATTACCAAATATGGAGATTTTAACATGATTTGTAAAACCGTAGCTCTTTTTTTTCAACAGAAATCCATTAATCCTTTTTTATTTATTGGGTGGAACGATAAAATTTTCACCCTAGAAAAGACGACATGATTCCATTTCTGTTTAATGAAAACCAGTTTTATTTTTTTGTTGCTGACTATCTACTAGTTGGCCAGTTGTGTACAAATCCCAAGAGCGATAGGAGCCTTCTATCATGTCTGAAAGTGACACAATGTTCAACGAGCGAGATTGGAGATGCACCGCTGTACAACTCATGCTCTCCACTGATCCAAGTTATGACAACAGGACCATTGCCAGCACCCTCAAAATGTAAATCTGGATTGCCACGAATAACAGGGACGTGCCCAGGGTGATGAAAACAAAGTTTCTGGCAACGGTTATAGTCTTTGGTGTGGTTTCAAGTGAGGGCCACATCATGCCACTTCACATCTTCGAAGTCGGCTTGAAAGTCAACACCAAAGTGTAGCTTGATGTGCTGAAGAGTGTGGCGATCCCCTGGTTCAATCAGGTGGCCAGTGGAAGACCCTGGGTGTGGCAGCAGGACTCGGTGCTCGCCCACAAGTCCAAAGAGACCCAGGCTTGGCTTCAGAAGGAGTGCTACGCCTTTGTACCCTTCTCTCACTGGCCCCCCTCCTCCCCCGACCTGTACCCGCTGGACTACTTCGTTTGATCATATGTCAAGAACATCACGAACATGACCTCCCACAACACCAAAGCCAGCCTGATTACCGCCATCCGCTGAGTATTCGCTGAGCTCCCGCGGGCACTTGTGAAAAAGGCATGCTCCCAGTTCTGGATCCGTATCGGGGCGGTGATTGAGGCTGAAGGCAGCTACATTGAATAGATGTCAGCTCTATTACATAATCAAGTTACCTGAATTGATTTTTTCAATAAAAGTTTTAAAATAAAGCTGTTGTGTTTTCTTTAGGATGACAATTTTATTGTTCCACCCTTTATTTTGGTTGAGCTGATTTCATTTGCCTTTGTTGTTCTCTAACTGATGAATATTTTGATTTATTGTTTAAGGAAAAGGGAAGTTTTCTCAGAAAAAGTATTTCAATTAAAATATTTCATAAATTCTAAAAAGAAATGCCATTAGTTTATCTTTTTTAAGGAATTATTTTATAAATTGAGGGAAAAAAAGTCAAGTAAAATTAAATTAATCGCTTTTAATACAAAATGTTTCAGAGTGAACAGTTTGCCTATTTTTAAAGAATTATTTTTCCCCACAGAATCACACAATTCATATAACTGAAGATGGTTTTGAAAGACATTATATTACAGTACGAGCCAATGACTATGTTTGGTGGGTGTGGCAAAATGAGAAACACCCTCATAATATTGTACAGGTAATCATTTTTGTAAGATTTTTCTCTACAGTTTTAAACCAAGTAAGATGGTGATTAGATAATACTCTTTTTTGCATTAGTGAAACATAATTCTGATTTGTTCTCTCTAAATAAAGTTGGTTATTTGTTGATGCATATATGCATGAATTAGTGTTTGCCAAAGGTTTGGGAGACTGGGGTTCAAACTATTGAATAGGGAACCTTTGGGTCCCCTTGACTGTGGTTGCCAATTTTACCTACTTACTTTTATAACAAAATAATTGCAGTTTATGTCTGTAAATTGTTATTTTGGTATTACTAATCTTTTATACCTCATATTTTCACCAAATTATCTATTCAATAAACATAACTAATTTACATATTTAAATTGTGAGAAATAATTGTGTTTTGTTATTCATTTCCAGTTGAGTTTTTGTGATTTTATGAATAACTAATTGTTTTGTTAATTGCAATAATAATCAAATTGTTTAGTTATTCAAATAAAGTAATTTTCTGACCTGAAATTACTAATGACCTTGACCTTCAAATAATAGTTTGAGTCTATAAAGAAAAGCAATCAAAAACTGATATTTTTTCAATTAGTATTTTTTGAAAATCTTTCAAATATAAAATGCTTATTGTTCATGTATTGTTCATGAAAACAATAATCTAAGTTACTTGATTGGTTTTGTTCAATTATGCATTTATATGTTTTTACTTTTGAAATAATAAAAAAAATAAATGAGATGCTTTTTGGGAAGAACAAAAAAAACTTGGATGGAAAAATTTAATTTTTTATTTTTTATTTAACATTTGTGTCTTAATGTCTTTTTCAAATGCTAAATAAATTGAAATAATGAATAAATTAAAACAAAATACAAATATGAATATTTTTAGAATCTTATTTTAGCTATATTATATGTAGGGAGACAATGAATAATTATCTTCTTTAGAGAATGGGTATGTCTTTTGGGTGCTACATGGAGTGTATTAATGCAATTATTGCTCCTTGGTGAGCGAGGACTCAACTAAATATCTTTCCCACCACTAAGTGATCCAGACACAGTCTGATTATTTTTTGACATTTAAAATATTGGAATTGAAACAACAGCTTGAGAAATGAAATATGGCATCTTCCTCCTCTTTTTCTTTTAGGTTATCCTCTCATCTCTCTCCACTGTAGATATAAACTGCTCAGTTTAGTGGTGGGGAAAAGTATTGATAGATGTGTCCAGCAGAGTATTTCATTTATCAGCATGGATGAAGAAAATACTGTCATTGTGCGATACAGGCCAGAAATATTTCAAGGCAGATTCTGCCCTGCATTTTGCTTGAGTTAGAATGCAAGCTTAAATGGGTTACCTCATAAAAAAATAAATTTCACTTGGCTTTTTCAAAATTATCCTGAGGCAGTCCAGAAGTTTAAGAACCTAGTGATTTTCCCACCAAAAGAAAAACCTTTGAGAGACAAAGTATTTTGGAGGATGTCTTCATTGTTGCAGAAGGGGCTGTTGCAACTCCTCCCTGAAGATGTAGAATGTAGGTAATTGAAACACATGGGTTAAATATGTATGTCAGTCACTGAAAATGTGGCTGCTTCTATATTTATACCAATCTGAACCAAGGTAGATAATTCCCTCTTGTTCCTACATCTACCCCCACCTCCTTCATGTGTGGGCAAAGCCCTATGAGGAGCAAATAGTTCTTTAGGGCCTGCAATGTTATGCAAGAGTAGTCTGGACTGAGCTGAAGGAATTCTTGATGGCATGAGATGTGTGTGTGTGTGTGTGTGTGTACTGAGGGCATGATGATGTGTAAGTGCCACTTGTGAAGTGTTCAACTGCTGCATGGGCATCATTACTGGCTGGGATTAGGGAAGTGGAATGGATGACTGGACCATCATTGGCAGAACCAGTGGGCTTGGGCAGTGCACTTTTTATGGGAATGGACATGGTTTGAAATTCCACCTGTCTCCAGAAAGTGATTTCTTAGTATAATCATACCTGATCAATCAACTCAGATTTGGTATTGGTGACCAGGAAGGAGTGTATGGATCTTGTCCATAATGTTCTACTGGTAATTGAGCTGGTTTTGTATAGCTACTGTATTACCCTTCTGAAGAGGGTGGAGTTTTATGGGTATACCTGTTATGCCTCTTTTTCATCAGAGCATTGCATTATTGAAAGCTTGCCTCATAATGTTATGCTGCAGTTATCCATTCAGGATGTGACTTTAAGAGAATAGGCGGTGATGGAAAGAAGTCCCTGTCTTACTTATACTACTTGGAACTATGACAACAGCATTAGTAGAACACCCCACTCCATTATAATGCAGGCAAAGATTGTGGTAGCGCTATCAGCCCTAGAAAAAGCAACTGGCAATGATTATGTGTAGCATTGGGCCAAACATACAACACTTAGCAAAAGTCTGTTGATCAAAAATTAAAAATCAACGAGATACCATATTGAGCATCGAGGATGAAGATGTCAATATTGATCTCCTTGTTGCACATGTAATGTTTGATTCTGTTGGCAGGTAATTGAAGCATGTGGGTAAAATCTGGGCAACGTATGTCAGTCACTAGCAATCACCACCTTGTTCGTTTTGTCAACAAAAATGTGCCTGCCTTTGTATTTATGCTAATTTGGGGCAAGGGAGATAATTTCTTCTTTTTCCTACAGAAGAGACCTTTGGAGACAAAAACTCTCACAATCTCTGTGCTATCTTAAGCACTTATCTAAAGAGTAAAGAAGATGGCACTGTATGTTACATTCTTTTTCTAGTGCCTGCCATTTTTCATACTGTCCTAGAGGCAATGGGAAAGGGTACACCCATCGAGAAGAAATTGCAGATAATATTTTGGACCTTACTTCAGACTGCATGACATCTGGATATCAGAGCCAGCCTCTCTGGTTAGATTTCTAAATGGGCAACAGAGGTTAGAAGCTAGAATAAACAATCTGACTAGAAAATTGGAAAAAATCAACTTACCCTGCTCACAAAGTAAAGGTTTGCTGAAGAGGGAGAAGCAAAGACCCAGGAAATTTGGGGATAGCATAAATTACTGTAAGCCATCCTGTTCATTCAAAGCAATGTGCTATTCCTTTGCACCTGGTACCTAAAAGTGGTGGCACTTGGTGTGCATGTGCTGAATATCAAGCAATTAATTTTGTCACATTATCCTGTTGCCCACATCCATTATTTAACAGTCATATTTCAAGATAAGTTTGTATTTACTAAATTAGACCTTATCAGGGCTTACTATCAAATTCCAGTTGAGCTTGAACACATTCTAAAAACTACAATTACAATACATTTTGAATTGATTGCGTTCTTTTTCACTGATTGTTAAGTGTGACACTAGCAGCAGATAATTATACCCATTCATTGTGGAAGACATTATTCTTCCCCTGCATAACCTATCTCACCCAGATGCTTCAATCTGTCTAGTCAGGGACAGATTTGTTTGACTATGCATGAAGTCTGATATTCAGCTTTGGTCAAAATCTTATTTGCCATGTTAAATGGCCATGGTTAGATGATATACCGTCACACCTCCTGTGGAGTGGTTTGCACATGTGGTTTGCACATGTGGACTTCTCCTCTCATAGTATATACCTATTTATTAATGTGTTGCTTATTTCTCCTCCTGGTGTGAGGCTTTTCTCATGTTGGGGATGACTGCTTATACCACAGTAAAAAATTTTGTTTCATACTGGGTATCCTATTCATTCTATTCATTTGTAACTTCTCAAACAGCTGCCATCATTTATAATTATTACTCATTAGAAATAAAACAGTAATCTTAATTCTGAATAAGTTTTTGCTTAAACATTAGCTACTTGCAAAAAAAAATGATCCCTCATTCCCCCAAAAAACACTAATCTCAAGCTGTTTTCATTTACTGACCCAAGCTCTCAGGTAAACAATATGGAAAAATTTAAATCACAAGTGAAAAAAAGCAAACAGTTCTTGTTTTAAAAAACAAAAATATAACTTTCCTACTTATATATCTTTTCAATAAAAATAATTTTAAAATAAATAGTTTTGTAATCACTCGGGTTCAATTTAGTATAGAACAACTCTTTCTTTAGAAATGAATTTTTAAAATGAGTATTTTTATGTTTGACAAATTCATCTGGAAATATGTATAGTCCTTTCTCTGACAGTTATAACAATTTGATAATTAAAATACTATGAAAATCAATTGTTTGGTACTAGATGATTATTATTTAGATATTAAACTAACATTAAACCACGTTCCTAATTATAATAGGAATCAATATCATGCTCTATAATTCATATTATTTCCTTGTATTTCTTATATGCTTCCATTTATCCAATTATTTTTATAGATTTTTATTTCAGCATTCTACTTAAATGCATATTTTATTTTCACTGAAGGTAACTTATGAAAATGAAATTGTTACTGATGGTTTCTGCAGTGGAAGTGTAAGAGACTCACCCTCAGCTTTTATGCAGCAATTCTCTTCATCTGGTGTCTACTATTATAAAAGGTATTTCACAATTCTCTATAGATGGTGTCTCTATTTCAATGACTATTTTATTTGTTTGAATTTCTTAATGAATTTATAGAATTTAATATTTGCAATGAAAGTAGTTGCTTTAACAATTATGTTTCATATTTGGGAAGAGTTTTTAAAAAATAAATATGTTCAATATAATGCAAAAATATGTACAATATGTATTTGTATAGTCTATTTTGATTGTACTTTATTTCATTTAGCAAATCATTAACTTTTAGGCTTTTGTAGCAATGACTTTTTTATTTGTAAATTGTCTCTGTATAGATCATTGAAGAATTTTTGAACTATCAGTAGATTTTAGCATATTAAATGTTTTGAAATTATTAGATTTGAGGATTTATGATAATTTTTCATAACTTATTGTAATTTACTGCATTCCAGCTGAATGAAACACATTTAAGTTTTTTAAATAAAAAAAAAGAATTGATGTTTATTTAATAAGTAATAAATAATACATCAGGCTTGAATTTAGTGAAAAAATCCAGCATTACTTATTTTATTCTGAGTTCAATTCACAAATAAATAGCTTTTTTTGTGTCTGTATAACTATAAGATAATATCAAAAATTCAGAAGCTAGTTTATGAAAAATTTTGCAGGTAAGTTTAAAACAATAAAATATATTACTTTTTTCCTTAAATTCATTTTAGTGATTGAAACAAGATTGACTTTTTCCAAACTGAATGAAATATAAAATTTAAGATATAATTCGAATGAATATATCTTCTGTTTTTTTATTCTACTTAAGGAAACTTAATTTCTTTTTAATTATGAAATCAGAAGATTAATGATGCAAAAAAAAGGAGTTTATAAACTGCAAAGGTTATGAACTTTTAAACAGAAATTGCTATGATTTGATTAGTGAACAAAAATCAACTAACTGATTACTGTATCAATTTTATAATTTCTGAAAATGAATCTTTTCTATTTCCATTATGTTACTCTGTTGTGATAGTCCAGGTCTGGTGATGCTAATCTTGAAAGCTTCTTGAATATACTTTGCTCCCAAACTGATTTATTCCAATAAATATCTTTTATTATTTTATTCTTTTATTTTTTAAGAATTGACAAATTTTATTTTTTCACATTTCTACTTTTAGCAACAGTTTGAAGAAAATTGGCACTATTGTTGTTGAAAATAAAACCCAGGTAAGATAACAATGGAGTTTGTTTAGAAAGTCATTGAAAAAATTCTTGATTTAATTCTTATCCTTATCTTATGAAAGAATAAAGAATTTGATATAATATATATTAATATATCCATATTTATATATATCAAAGTATCCATATTTTTTGGAAAATAGAAAAAATCTCGTACAAATCTTTTAATAAAGCAAATTTAACTGTCTAGTTCAAATTGATGTCATCCAAAGTATGAAACTAACTTTCTCATTGAATAGAATTTGGAGTCAATTCATTAATCTAAATGTCTGAATCACTACCAAATGAGCCAATTCTACTACACAGATGAATTATGTGTATGTAAATATAAAGTTTTCAATAAAATCAATTCAGTCCAGTTGTTATATAATTAAGGAATGATTTTTTATATTAATGATTTTTCATTAACTATATTTTATCATTCAGTTTATCATTCGGGTCTCTTAGTCCAAGTGTATAGTCATTTGGTGCAGTTTTACGCTTGTGTGCAAAGGATATGACAATCACCATTTGTCATAATAAACCCCCAGACAGGAAATGGGACTGGAATGTGGATGATGTCATGCCCAGAAGAGAGGGTTCTGAGAATTTGAGGATTTTGAAAAGACGTCAGTTGGGTTTTGTACCATTGAGGCATGTAGTTGGGTTTTCTACCGTTGAGGCATGTGGTTGAGTTTTTCAGATCTTGACCAGCAGAGATGAATTGAGATCTTAAACATCACAAGATGCACAATGCGTTGGGGTGGGGGTCTGCATAGTATGGTTAACACAGGCTTTTAAGAATTGTGTCTCTCTCCTTGTGTCACCATGGACCGAAGCCAGAAATTAATAAACCTGTTTGTATCTGAAACGAAAGAGTCCACCTGTATTTTGTATCTGTATTATAATTACTGACATCACCAAATTATACAACACAGTTATCTTCAAATTCTATTTTCAATATTTTTTCTAAACAGCCAAATACTTTAAGCATTTTATTTTTTGTATATAAAGTTAATGATAAAACTATATATAAACATATGCTCCCTAATAATATTTCCAAATATACAACAAGTTTAAATGGCATGGCAGAGCTAAAATCCAAATCTTTACCAATGGTTGACCCCTCTGGGGTAAAGATTTGGATTTTTCAGTGGTAATATGTCGACTTTTATGTTGCAAGTCATAATCTTTGAGTGATGCAATCCTATTACTTAACCATTAGTATCTATATAACATTTAATCCAATTATCAAGGCTTTTTGTAATCTATAATCTCATTCATTCACCACTGAAGCAACTACTGGTTATAGATATATTTCTAAAATTGAAATTTCATCTTGTAACACTGAAAGTATTATGTGAATAGAATTTTTTTTGTTTTGCAAGTAGAATCTTTTTATATAAAAAGAAATTTGACAAAAGTTATGAACAGTGCCTCCTGTTTATATTGTTTTTGTTTTCATTTTCTTCATTTTATGCTGATGAACAATGAGTGAATAAAGAGTGCTTTGAACTGTGAGGCATACTTTTTTTTTGAAAGAGTATCTTCTGATCATAAAATTGTCTCAACAAAGGTATGCCTGAGTCTATGCAGAAATAAGAAACAAACAGTTAAAGCTACCCACTATGACTGGTCCTCACTTACCAATAGTATTATAAGCAATCAATATATGATAATTGTAAGGAACAAGTTTGATAGCCTTCAGGACATATCTGAAAGACATACTCCATATGATGAATATGAAAACTTTGTCACTGCCCATAAAGAAGCAGCAGTTGAGTGCATACCAACCAAACCAAGAGCCAAGTGTAGAGTTCCATTGAAGTCAGTAGCAGTTAGGAAAAATAAGATAATGTAAAAAAAAACACCCTTACTTAATAAAAGAAACCCCACAAATGCTAACTCACAGAAACTTAAGAATGTGCAGAGAGAACTAACATAAACAAAAAGAATAATTCTAGGCCAAATCAATAAAATTAGAAATTTGGTAGAAGACAGACAATCATAGTTAGCATGGCAGACAGTAAATGAAGTGAGTGGAAGAAAGAACACCTTAAGAGCAAAACTGAAAGCGGCCAGCCAACAAGAAAAACTTGAGAAATGGAAAGAACATTTCCAGAATCTACATGGAAACCTCAAGAAATTAGGAACAAATCTATCCAAAAAATTATTAATAACCATCTCAGCATCAAACTAAGACAGTTTATTGAGGAAGAACGTAATGCAGTATTGAAAAAACTAAGAGCAGAAAAGCTCTCAGGCCTCAACAAAATACCTTTTGAAGTAGGAAAGACAAATGCAATGCTGTGTATAAACAAAACACAATAAAGAAATGAACAAAAGGCTGCATCCTCCTTATCTTAAACAAAGGCAACCTCACAATCATTAAGAAATAAAGAAGCATTACTCTTACTGCCATAGTTACTAAGGTTTATAATGCTCTGCTTCCCAATTGTAACCAACCTGAAATTAAGAAAATTCTTAGTAAAAAGCAGAATGACTTTCATAGGAATCAATCCTTAATCTTACAGATTCTGACTATCGATTGAATCATCAAAGAGAACGATATGCAAAAAAAAGTCAATGCTGCTGTTTGTAGATTTCTCCAAAGCATTTGATTCCATATGCAGAGGAAAGATAGAGCCAATACTTCTCACATATGGTTATCTCAATGAAACTTTACAAAAACACAAAAACAATGGTTTGCTCACTTGATGGTCACACCAACTTCTTTGTTGCTGGAGTTTTACAAAGAGATACGTAATTATAATCTGCCTTGACTAAATACTTTGAATATCAATAGATTTATTAAAAGAAAATGGTTTCACACTAAAAAAGGCAAGAAACAAGCAATATTCCTCAGAAACAACAGATACAGACTATGCAGATGAACTAGCACTTCTCACAAATATACCAGCCCAAGCCAAATCCCTACTACATAACCTAGAGTAAGCTGCAACAGGAAACATTGGTCCCTTATGTGAACTCAAATAAAACAGAGTTCATATGTTTTAAACCAGAAGGAGCCATCTCTACTCTAAGTAGCAAGGCTCTAAAATTAGTAAACAAGTTTACATCCCTCAGCAGTAGCATCTCATCTACTGAAAGTAATCTCAACATATGCCAAGTGAATCCATAGAATGCTATTGACAGGAAATCAATCATATAGAAATCTGATCTGTCTGATAAAATAAAATGGGTGGGAACAACTCAAGAATGCTACATGCTGTCTTGAATAAATCTTGGAAGCAACACCTCAAAAACAGTATCTGTACGGCCACCTACCCCCCATCTAACAAACCATTCAAGTTATATGAGCAAGACAAGTAGGGCACTACTGGAAAAGCAAGAGCATACTCATAATCCATGTTCTCTTATAAACTCTTACATGTGGAGGTACTAGTGTTGGCTATCTAAGACTTATATACATCATCTCTGTGTGGACACTTGATGCAACCTGGAGGACCTACCAGGAATGAAAGATAATTTGGACAGGTTGTGAGAGAATCAAGAAACACTTTGCTGTCAGTGTGACTTGATGATTAATGGAATGGATTAAGGTTGTCAGGGAACAATGCTGAGTAATTTCATTTCATGACATGTCTCAAAGTAATTGGAATTATTTGGTAGTGCCCATCTTTTCTCTGAGGAACATGTGATTGTATTGTGTTATATGGTACCAGAAGCATGGTAACATTCTTACTGGCTTATCAAATGTGAAAGACAAATTCTTTTTTACAAGGTGAGCCAAGTTCATCTTCTTGATGTGACTTCCTTTCATTTTGGCCTCATACCCTTCGGAAAGGCATGCATCTATCTGTTTTTCCCCTAGTTATAGGAAAATAGCATGGCATACTAGGTTCTTTAGCCTTCATTAGGCAACCAGTCTAGAAGAAGAAAAACTGAATTCAAACCAGCTGTACTTCCCTAAAAAATTGACTTGCATGTGGTGGAAGGGTTGGGTAAATACAAATAAGGCAAAAGATTTCTTAATACCTAGCTATTTACCCATTAACCAACACTGGATTAACTATGTAATGCTAAAAGCAAATGCTGCTGACTCTGTGGCAAATGTTTGAGTTATCAATTCCATTTGCATTCTTAAATCTTGATGTTTATGCAAATGTATATGTTTATTTCTATCATTGAGTTGTCCACTCATTTAGTCTTATATAGACCTATAGGACAGTCTTGTTTCTATAAAAATGAAACAAGAAGTTAGATAAAAATGTGCTCATTTTTAAGTTAGATAATTTTATCATGTAAGAAAGTCAGGTAAAAACCCAAAAATTTCACCACAAACCATTACCACATATAGAAAATAGAATTCAAAATCAATTTGTATGTTTTAAATCACATTGGTAACATTACAAAATAAAACAGGATTTGATGCCTTCTTATCAAGATCGTAGCAGCAGAAATGTAAATTGGTTGAGGGAATGTTTTGTCATGGACCAGGGTTGACAGATTGTTTTTTTTATATTGATTTCAAAAAATCTGTTTTTTTTTTAATTTTTATTAGTTTGCCCTAATATTGTTGACACCTAGAGATTCATTAGGCTTTTTGGTTTTTTCATAGTGTTTTTTATTTGTGCTAAAATTATAACTGAAATGTAATTTTTTAAACAAACGACTGCCAATACTAGAGTCATGGTGTTCTTTCAGTTTTTATTGTTCTGAAACACAGACTTTGAATAAACTTGCCTGAGAAATGTATATATTTTTATTTTTTAAGTAGAGGAATTAATATTGTGAATTAAATTACCACGACCAGAAAATCTACCAAACACCTACGCATGATATACGGGAACACTGAACAGCTGTTTCGACCTTATTAGGTGTCATCAGCAGTGTATACTGTAATCTCCACCACTGGAGATCGAACCAGCAACTACAGATTGCAGTGCCGAAACTCTACAACTTAACCACCAGTTCATATCACACACAAGTGACACCAAACCAACTAGTCATAGTAATTGCGTGGCTAAATAACCTAAATGTGTCTTGCGAGTAACATCCGTACTCTTTCCAGAGGACATGGTCACCCCTAAGGCCATGTCTTCCCAAGAAGCTTAGAAATATGTATCCATGTAATTATTATACCTCAGGGGCAAGGGAATAGATGTATATATTTTTATTTTTTAAGTAGAGGAATTAATATTGTGAATTGAATTACCACGACCAGAAAATCCGCCGAACACCTATGCATGATATACGGGAACACTGAACATCTGTTTCGATCTTATTAGGTCTCATCAGCAGTGTATACCATAATTGCCTGAGAAAATCCTGGAAATCATATGTTTGCATAAGATATTAACCAGCTGAACTGTTTGTATTTCTAAATCATTCAAAACTAGATTATTATGTGAACAGAATTTATGTCAACCAACTTAAATTGGCTGAGATAGTGTTTTGTCATTTGTTTCTGATTTTCCATTGTTGGTCATGAATGTCTTCCATCATAGCTGACAGAACAAAGAAATGGTTCCTTATATATTCAGTTGTCACAGAAGAGAGTTTCCATCAGCCAAGCCAGAGAGGAGTGGAGTTACCATAGTCATCTTACAAGATTATCTTAGAGTTAACCAGAGTTCACTAAGAATCCCAACAGAATGGAGAAGCCTGCAGTATTGTTAGCAGAATTTGCAAAGTCCAACAGATTACAATGAGAAGTCAGAAAGCTGAAGCATGAGAATTTGCAGTGGTTGCCTCACAGTGTGTTGAGAAATTTCAGACGGTTTTGATAAAGTACTGACTGAATAGACATTCTCAAATATATATACAGATTGAAATTAAGACACTTATAAAGAAGCCAAGGGTCAAGTGGAAAAGGGAAAACATATTAGTGTTGAAACTATGGTAGTAAAAGAAAATACCACACATTGATTTGATGGAGAGGAAAGCAAAACCCTGATATAATATGATGTAGTGGCAAACAAGTCATCAGATGGAATTGACTGTTAGTGATGTAATTCTTTCAGCTCATTCACTATAGTCCTGTTGATTAGTCTAAGTAGAAAAATTAAAAGTTCAGTTCTATGTCAATCTGATAAACCATGAGAAGTCTGTCGGATTGCCTCTCCCTGTTGTCAAGCTATGTTTAAAATATACTTGACAAATTATAAGTTGCAATGTAAATAAAAACAAGATGCAGTCACTTTTGTTAACTCAGAGCATTACTGATCCAAGATCAAGGATTTAATTCCCTATGTCTGCTTGGATACTGCCTCACTGTTGTGTAACATGGCTCATCTCTTTTATGAGTTTGTAAAGAGATCATCAAATATCATCAAATAATATCCAAAAGAGAGGCAAAAAAGTCTTGTTTAAGAGGATGGGCAGTTTACTAAATTTCTTAAAATTGAACTCACTTCACATAATGGGACTAAGTGAGACCTTGTTGAATAATCATTTAATAACAAGCATTACTTTAGGGTCTTGTTTACTGTAGAAATTGTCTCACACATCTATTTGTTGCTCATTATTACCAACTGCAATGGAGAATGATCATTTTCAAAATTAAAAAGGATTAAAAATGAACAAAGATCTGTTGTGGAGCCGATAAGTGCGTTGACTTTGCAAATGAATTTAATTAAATGCTGGTGAGTGTGCATGGCCAAAGACAATGGAGGAAGATAGATGGCGAGATAAAAGATACAACAAAAGTGACGATTTTATTTGCCGGAATTACAAACGTGTATGTAAATGTCCGTGGTGGTTGTATGTGGTCTTCAGCTAGATGGGTGATATCGTTAGCTGGTATGGTCGAGTTGTAGATGTGCGCAGCTGGACGTTCGATGAGGGTAGCTGGCGTAGGTCGAGGCGTGGAGATACAGCTAGATGTCTGATGCGGGTAAGCTGAGATCGGTCGGGTCGTTGGATGCAGCTGGATGGTCGTTGCGGGCAGCTGAGGTCGGTCGGTCGGTCGTTGGTAAATCAATGTCCCGGTTTTTGACATTTCGTTGGTATGGTTGAGTCATGTTTGCTAGCCCGTAACAGTGAGTCATTATGAGGGATAGTTGTTGCAATGCTAGGGCAGTCCGTAACAGCGAGTCGTTACGTGGACTGAATGCTGCATTGTAGGAGCGTCATGGTCGGTAGATCGATATCCCGGTTTTGACAGTATGTTGGGTTAACCGGGGGTGTGTCGATCTGGTTGCTAGCCTGTAACAGCGAGTCGTTACGTGGGACAGATGCTGCAATGTTAGTGTAGTCCGTAACAGCAAGTCGTTACGTGGACTAAATGCTGCATTGCTAGGGTAGTCCATAACAGCGAGTCGTTATGTGGACTAGATACTGTGTGGCTGGGGCAGTCCGTAACAGTGAGTCATTACGTGGAGTGCATTGCAGGAGCGTCGTGGTCGGTAGCTATGGCTTTGTCATGCCAGATAGTTGTGTGGGTGTATCGTTTACGGTAGCTATGGCTTTGTCATGCCATATAGCTGTGTAGGCGTATCGTTTACTGTAGCTATGGCTATGTCATGCCAGATAGCTGTGCGGGCGTATCGTTTACAGTAGCTATGGCTCTGTCGTGCCAGATAGCAGTGCGGGCATATCGTTGACGGTAGCTATGGCTTTGTTGCGCCAGATAGCAGTGCGGGTGTATCGTTGACGGTTGCTATGGCTTTGTTGTGCCAGATAGCAGTGCGGGCGTATCGTTGACGGTAGTTATGGCTTTGTCACGCTAAAGCTGTGTGGACGAGTCGGGGCGCCAACTATGGCTGTTTCGCTCCAAAGCTGTGCAGATGCATCAAGGCTATAGCTAAGGCTGTTTCGTGCCAAAGCGGTGCGGACGTATCGAGGTGATAGCTAAGGCTGTTTTGCGCCAAAGCGGTACGGATGTATCGAGGTGGTAGTGAAGGCTTGCGCGCCAAAGCTGTGCAGACGTATCGAGACGATAGCTAAGGCTTGCGTGCCAAAGCTCTGCACTGTCGAGCAAACAGGCCAGGAGGCCGAGGCTAAGATTGGCATTATCTTAGCACTGCACGGATAGTGGAGTGGTAGCTAAAGGCTAACCCTTGCCTTTAACGCTACACAGCCAAAAGGACGAGCGGAACTGAGCGATGGTTAAGACTGGCTGGTCTTAGTGAGTCCTCTTCGTGTTTGCCTCCAGGCCGTCTGTTTCAACTGGTCATTAATGACCAGTTATAGATGCTCCGACCCACAGAAGGAGACCTCTCATAGCCCTTAAAAAGGAGCGTAAAAAAAAAGGTTGAATCTGCCACAAGAAGTGGCGGTGAGGAGGGTGCAACCACGATAACATAGGACCCGAGCCTCATGGAGCCGAGTGGCCCCTGAGAGCGTCCACGTAGACCTATGAATTTTCGCCGTCTGAAGCCTTTTTCATATGGAAGAAAAGGAACTCCACTTCTGTCGCGCCACGTGAATAGAAAGTTCTTCTACAAAAAATGGACATTGAAAATAAGTACTTCTATAGCCCGGTATAGGCTTCCATTTTTATAGAATTATTTCTGGCAGAAGTGTTTTGCAAATGTTGATAAATGTTAATTTATTCCTTTCTTAGCTGTAACGGCCGGTTAGAGTTGAAAAAAGGCTTAGTCATTTCCGGCTGTGCCCGGATATTATTTTTCTAGGGCAAAGGTGTAATCCAATCTGTTTACGTTTGCAGGCCAGTCACGGCAATCTATTGTGGATCAAAACAGATTGAACAATCTCACTCTAATGAGCTATTGACTTGAAAAGAAATTTTCAGGATATATTTTCTCAATTTAGCCTGAGCAAATTTGTTAATGTAACAAATTTGCTCTGGCTAAATTGAGAAACTATTACTTTTAAATCAGAGCTCTTGTGGTACCACTAGGACTCGAACTAATTTCTTGTTGTAGCCAAAAAGAACAAAATTTTTGTTGACTTTGGTCAGCATCTCTTAGAATCATTTACCTTCATTCTTTTCATAGACGCCATATTGGATTGTTTTAAAATTTCTTCTTGTATTTCATTTTCTTTCATTTTTCTGTTGTTCTTTTCAACAACTTAATTTTTATCCTAGAATATTTTGATAAAACCAAACTAAAGCCAATAATTCATTTTATATACTGTCTAGGTGCAAGAAGTTGATGTAAGTATCATTGAAATCAAGCCTGACCCTATTTTGGTGAATGTAAATGACATTCTTTGCTGGATATTTAAAGGTCAGCGAAGGTACAATGTGTATGAAGTCAATACTCAGAAAAAGATGATTTCTTCCTCTTTGGATAAAGATGATGAAGAGCATACACCACGGTAAGTTATATTTTGTCTTTTACTGTTTTTGTGTTTCGTCACCGCTAAAATGTTAGATTTCTGTTTAGAAATTACAAGTGATGACCAAACAGTAAAGTAAAATAAGATAGACAGAAATTAAAGTATTTTGAAAGCGGTATACACAAAACAACATGGATTTTACAATACTTTTTGTAACAGGCAGAACAACATAAATGTTGAGTACATAACATATGTGACATCACATCAAAGATTACTGCCACCAAAAATCAGTGGACAAACATAAAAGTGTGAGGTGTAATAAGAATTTTACAGTAAACTTGTTTCTGTGTATGGCAAATATAATGAGTAAGGAGCAGGTATCAACAGTGCATTTATGGAAGAGAATATGAATTTGTGGAATAAACCTTGTGTAGAGTATCCACAATAAGAGAAAATGACATTTTGCACATTGAAGCTTTGACTGAAGATGACAAATGGTGCAAAATTTGTGATATGGCTGTGAAATTTGATCTTCATAAATTGGTGGTCTGTAAAATCCTCACTGAATAATTGGGATATTGATCCCAAAGCAATGGATTGAAGAACACAAAATCTGGATTAATATGGTTAGGATATTTGATTGCACCTATTGCAGAAACCTGACTTTGCTCCTTCAGAATATTATGAATTTGGTTCCCTCGAATATTATTGTTAAATGTATTTTATGTGAAATAAATAGTGTTTGTAACAATAGGTTATATTTTGAATTGACAAAGGACATAAAAATAGTTTGCTCTTAAAACTGGAGATGTAAAAATAATTACATAATATTTATAATTATTTTGGATGAAAAATTTAGACATCCAAACAAAAATGAGTTTAGTTTATTAGTGCAGAATTCTGAAATTTCTTCTGCAACTTATTAAAAAGATATTATTAAAATGTCATTTTGGAGTTTGTTTTTGTTTCTAGGAAGGTAATAGGTCAAATTGTAAATAAAAAAAAAAAGGAAAAAACTTTTCTAAATTAACATAGAACTGAATTATTTTTTAGCCAATGTTTAATTTTATCAGAAAGTCTACTAAAAATAAAGTGAACATTAATTGAAGATTATTTAATGTAATTTTTTGTTTCTCTGTAATTTATTTTAGTCTGAATAAACTTATACAAAATTATACTGTCTGTAACTTGGCAAGAAAAATGTCTCTATTTATTCTACTAACTGTGTAAGTTTCTTTGTCCAAAATGCAACAGAATTTACACAAAATTTTAAGGTTATGCATTGTTTCTAAATGCAAACAAATCTTCAAATGAAAATATTTCTGGTTTCCTAAAAAAGGAACATGATATCTGAAAATTAATCACAACAAATCATTTTTGTAATTGTCTACTAAGACCTGTGGAATGACAATGAAAAGCTAATCATCGTATCAACTGTTTTATTCCATTATCAAGCACAAATACTCCTATATATACACCTGACCACTGGTCACTCAGTGAGTTAACTTACATCTTCCCATGTCTGTCCCTGGAAGTCTTAATTTATCCAATGGGTCCTTCCATTCTTACTCTACATTCCCCCTTCCCTCTTTGACCACAGGATGGATTGATGGGGTCATTTGAAAATCTTCCCTAGGATATATGTGTGCTTGTCCTTGGAATTGTGGGGAAAGAGTTTGAGTTTGTTGTGTGTTTTAATGTGATCATTGACTAGGGACCGATGTTACTTGATATTGGTGTTCTTCAATATTTTTATTGGACCTATTGCATCT
The DNA here is from genome assembly GCA_963585895.1 of Sepioteuthis lessoniana. Taxonomy (NCBI): domain Eukaryota; kingdom Metazoa; phylum Mollusca; class Cephalopoda; order Myopsida; family Loliginidae; genus Sepioteuthis; species Sepioteuthis lessoniana. Next base: position 717,395 of record OY757926.1, on the reverse strand, counting down.
GTGGTGTTATCAATTTCCATTTCTTCTCATTCATTACTTGAGGAATTTGGTTTATATTGTACATTGGATAAAAAAAGGATTATAATCCATGTTGATCACCGTAGAGAATTCACAGGTTGCTGTGGCAGAACCTCAGGACTTGCAGAGGTATCGTTTATTTATTTTCTGTGTTGTTATTTTGAACAGGCTGTAAATTGGGCAGCCATAGAGCTGAGGTTATAAATAACTGGGTGGATATTATGAAGGAAGTGACAGTTACATAAAGTTACTGAAATGCTACCATCCACCCATACATAATACTGCTGGTTACTAAATGTCTTTATGATCCTCTGTTTTCATCCACCAACGAGAGTAAAGGCCATCTTGATTCTGAATTTGAACAGAATCACTAAGTTCTTACTCCTGAAGTGGGCAACAAGTGCTCATTCCACATATGCCTTTTAACCATTACAGCCTCTCTCAGTTCATTAATTTCTCTCCACTGTTTACATATCTGATATTTGTCCTGTAGAACAGCAAGGTAGTGTTTAATGACATGACCATATAACATAATTGTATCAGACAGGCTAGATCCTGAACAGGAGTATTCCATGGGGGTAGCAAAGAACAAGCTGCACAATCATGACACAGCTGATCATAGCTGTCCATGTTATCTTAGCTATTTTGACAACCAGTTCTGTGTGGATAGTAAGCTGATAAAGTACATTTCCAGATTCCCCAATCCTTAAGAAATGAGTTATATTCTTGGGAATTAAAGTTCTTCAGGTGCACCATACGTGCATAACCATACCTTTAGGGTGTCACATACTGCTCTGGCCTTCCCAGAGGACATAAGGATCACTTCCACCCAACCAATCTGCATATATAACGATTTCTGGGGTTATGTTTGTATATGGACATAAATGTAGACTTGATTACACTGTTGATTGTTTTAACTGCCCCAGTTGTGGTTGACTTGTAAAATGACTGTCTATATATCTGTTGCATAGGTGCAGATGATATTTAGAGATGTTCTGTCAAGTCCTCTGATGGGATCCATGATGGGTACCGGGAGGTGCAGCCAAGTGTGGCATTGAGTTTCCCTAGGAGATGTTTAATACTAAATTTGTACATTAGAGTATGTTCCCTGAAATTTAAAAAGATGTTGGTTCCTTATATTTTTGAGGGCTTGATATAAGAAAATTCTAATGAGTGGTTGATGGTCCAATTTCACTTGTAAATCTAGGCATCCTTATATGAACATCTAACACAATTCTAGTCTATAAACAGGGCCTATGGCTTCACTTTTTAATGGTACAAAGCAGAAATCTATTGTTGGTAAAGTATGATCCAGCCAAAAAATTTTCCAATGGTCCTTCCCACAGTTTGGGTTTTCTTTGTCAGAGCAATAAGAGTTCTTTTGTAAAAGAAAATAACCAACTCCCATTTTGCTATAATCTGTTAAAAGGTATGTCAGTTTATTGATTCTTGAATTTCCAAACCCCATTCTCAATTTTCTATACAATTACTCACTTAGACTCCTCAAAATATTGGTAAAGCATTTCATCTCAATTAAAGTTTCTGTTTCTTGAGAGAATGCAGAGGATATCTGATTCAAAAGTTCAAACAAGTACCTGATGCTTGTTGTGTGTATAACTATCCCCTGACCTAATTACCCTCCCTGTTGTGTCCTTTATATGAGTAGTTCTCTAGTTGGGGAGGGACATGACTTCCTGTAATGGTGACTAGACATTAAAGTTCTTATTCTGCCTATCTCTGTTATCATCTTCATTTATATCTAACTGTATTTAACGTAAGATGTTGTCAACCACACAGTAAGCTGGTGTTTTTTATTGATACTTTGTTTTTGGTCTTGTCACAAACTGACATCTCAGTGCTATTAACTGTCCACTACTTGTTCTCTTTCTTTTTCATTTAGGTATTCTAGGTATTCTAAGCGGGCAATACTTTTTCTTCTTTCTTCTTCTTCTGCCTGTTTCTGGTCTTCACTCCTATTATTTCTCATGATCCTCCCATTTGTTATCACAATGTCTTGTTATCACAATATCTGAGGAAGAAATACTAAACATTCTCTTTATGGATACATCTGGTCTTCACATCAGAGCCCCAAAGTGTTTAAATTTTGGCACAAAAATGTAGACATGTGGAAACTCTTCCATAAAAGATAGACAAGCTACTTTTTATGATCTGTGTTGTGTTGCAGAGAAATACAGAGAAATATAAGTAGCAATGATGGAGAACTACCTGGGTGATGATGCAATGAAAATATACCAAGGCATTCACTTTACAACACCCTAAAATGAGGGAACCATCAAAAAATATTTGATACTTTTGAGGAATATTCAATTGCTATCATCAATGAGACATATGAATATTTTGTATTTTGGCAAAAAATGCAAGATGAGGGTGAATTATTTGATAATTTTTATTGCAGTTTCAGAGTCCTTTCAAAGAAATGTGATTTTTGTGACAAATGTTAAGACTTATTGATGAGGGATGAAATTGTTTCTGGTATATAGGACCATGACACCAGACAAGATTTACTTAAAACACAAAACATCTCCCTACAATGGTGCATTGACATGTGCAGAACAGCAGAGAAGATCTCTACCCATTTCAGGGCATGAAAGCAGAGGAAGCTAGGCACTTAAAGTATATGACACTAAGAGGAGTGACCCAAAGAAGGAATGTCACTTTTATGGCCATATGCACATAGCCAGATGGGCAAATGTCCTGCATATGGTAAATCTTGCAAAGTGTATCACAAAAGGAACCATTTTGAGCTGTAATGTACAGACAAGAAAATAAAAATCAAAAAAAAAAAAAAGAAGAAGAAGAAGTAACAAAAATGATTTCACATGTTGATTCATAGAGACTTTTTGATAATTTGATTTGAGCTATTTTGACATTAAACAAGCAGTTTGATATTCAACTCTGTGAGCAGTGTGATTTTCAAGAATTAGAACGATTCTATCTCTGCAATTAAAAGCCAGTGCACTTGCCATATATAGACAGCTAAGCAAGGAACAAAGGGTGGACGTAGATCATGTCAAGTGAACCCTAATATCTGCTTTCTGATTCTTTTGTGGCATTTGAAAACTGTACAATGTGACAACTCTAGATGAGTTCTTAGCTGAGCTTCGGAGGCTCGCCCTGCTTGTTCGAGAGAAATTACCAGAGAAATAGATACCATGTGCTGGACTACTTAATCACATGAGGCAACACCTCTGGGCATCTTTAAGAATGGACGACATGACCCTGAGGCAAATTCTAACCAGATCATGGACCATCATGTTAGATGAGAAAGAATCAGTTGTAGCAACTATAGAACCAGTTGAGTCAAGTACCAACCAAATCTCACCTAGTGCATTGGCCAATGATAACATTATGTGCTATAAATGCTCTGGACTAAACCACTTTGTGAGAGACTGCCAATGTCAGCATGGAGAAGGGCACAGTGGCTCCAGTTACAGAGCATGAAGAAAGGTATGGTGCCAAAAGATAGGCCACATTGTATCAGAGTGTCTGGGAAATGGAAGAAGTGAGACATCAGCACAGTCTCTTCTCAATCAATTTAAAAGAGGTACACCCTACAATTGAAGTATGGATCAATGGCGAGAAACACATAGCACTGGTAGATGTTCTCAATCTCTTGTGACTGGATCTGTGTGCAGTCCCAGGAGTCGTCAGGAGTTAAAGAGCTAACGAGGAAATTATCCACAGCTGTGGCATTAGAACCACACAAGTTGGCAGTAAATAATTAGAACCCCATAAGAGCTGATGTCTTAGTTGTTACACTTTGATATGCTACTTGGGATGGATATCATCAAAATAGTAGGCGGAGTCAGTATCAACCATTCTGGTGAAACCATTTTAAACAGAAAAGATCCATCTGCCTGCGCTACACTCAGGATAGAGGAACCAGATTTCAGTGCTGAGTTTAATGAATAAACTCGAGTCTGGATAGCATTGTAGAAATGGTCAGGTGTTCATCCTCCGGATGAATTTGTAAACAGGGTGCCTGAATATTTAATACCTGCTTAAATCCTGCAAGACTATCAATGTGAGCTGCAGATGTGGTTGAACAATGGATGGTTCTTCCCTATCCTGAGGAGAAACGGCCTCCAAAGGGCTTGATTCTGTTGATGGGAGTCCTTTCAACAAAACAAATCCAAGGTGCACTCTGTATTAGATTTCTACAAACTGAATGAGTATGTCAATGCCTACACGGCACATGCTGACGTCTGTGTGCACAAGCTGAAGGACTGGTGAAAAAAGGGTTCCAATGTTTCAGTGCTTGATCTTTGGCGGGGGGCTTACTTGCAGGTATGAATGCATCAATCCCTGTGGCCATACTAGAATGTTATCTTCAAGGGAAGAAGGTACTGCTTGTCATGCATGGGTTTTGGATTCAGTGTGATACCATCTATTATACTGCATAGATGCTGCATTATTGAAAGACAACACTATTCAACCGGCAACATCCGCATATATTGATATTTTCATCAATATATTGTCCACAGTCAAATTGAGGCAACATCTGGTCAACCTTGTGCTGGTGAGCCCAGAACCAGAATGGCTGCATGACGTTGTGTACTTTGCTGGAGAGTTTGGAGGGATTGCAACATGCTGAAAGAGAAATGAGAGAATGACGTCCCATGTATACTGCACATCTTTGCCATGTTTTTATTGGTAGTCAAATGGCTTAGAGTGGTAGCAGCATTCATGAAGATAAGAGCAGTGGCAGTCATTAAGAGTTGGGATGACAAGATGATGATGTTCTGTTGACCATGATGATGGAAGAAATGATCACAAGGCTGCACCAAGAAGACTTGTGCAAAGTAATTGGTCCTGATCTTGATGTTTGGCTTGATGCAAATTTTCTAACTGGAGTTTTACTGGTTGCAAAAAGAGAAGGATGCACAGCACATCAACTTGGCTGAGCTGGACACTACACTAAAAAGTGTTAGCATGATATTGATGTGGGAAGCAAAAATGCTGCATCTCTTTACTAACTCTGCCTGTGTATACAAATTGATCATGGACACTCTTATTGGAAGGGCTAGGGTGCGTACTAAAGTGGCAAGCGAAATGCCAATCAGACAGTGACTCACTGCGGTATGGATTGGTGAAGGACATAACCTTGGTGAAGTCAGAATGTAACCGAGCAAATGGTCTAATGTGAGTACTATAGTGATATATTGGCTTGATTAGCAAGACAACAATGAAAAAACCATGTGTGTGCTGCATCAATGAGCAATCGTGACTCCAACCAAGTAAAGTCTATCCATAATCGAAGTGGTTACCATGGCATAAAGAGGACATTGTACTTTGTCAGGCAGTGTGAAATAATTAGGGATTTTAGATAATTATTTTAGTGACAAATTCTTTTTCTTGTCAAACTGGTAGTTTGAAGCTGTGGGGTTTTGTTTGAAAGGTCAAGGACCGAGTAGGTCTTTGTTTTGTGGATATGTCAATTCATGTCATAATAAACAAATTATAAGATGGACAGGTTTGTTTTGGAATCAGCTGTTAGCAAATATTCTAAGATAAACAAGTAGATATTAACTGACATTTAGCAATGACATGTTGCTAAAAGGTCTTGGTGATGATTTTTGATTAAAGAATTAGGTAAGGAATAATTTTAGGAAAATATATAAGATGTCACAGAAGAGAAAGCAGAATGAAGGACTGTCTGTTTTTTCTTTGATCCTGTATTGAGTTTGCCTTGAAATAATTGCTAAATCTTTCTGCATATGTGTTCCAGTTTTCTCTGGCAGCCAAGAATTCATCAATATAACCATAAAACATCATGTTAAGAACTCTGTGTGTGTGTGTGTGTGTGTGTGTGCAGAATATCCTGTGATTCAATTTATATAAACATAAAGATTTAGGAGTAAATGTTAAAAATAAATGCTCACCATAATAAAACGTGACACCATCGTCATCATGTGACATCCTCCACACAGAAAATGAAAGCACTGGGATTTGTTTCAATATTCTATTTAGCTGCCATTGTCCTTAGAAATTTACTTAAATGGGTCACCCTTGCCAAAAGTGTCTTGTGTCTTACAGTCAGTGTGCCCTGTAAACATTGTTAGTGATATCTAGTAATTATCTTATAACAAGAGGGCAGATGATATTACCATTTTGGCATAAATGTTAATTGACGTAGTATCGTTCTGTTGTCTCTTGTTATTTTTATAGAAAGGAAACTAATAATGAACGCGTAGATACTGATGGCTTTCAATCTAGTAGTTTAATGACTGCTTGAGAGGAAGTGTTCCTTATGCCGTGAGTTGAAGACAATGGGAAAACACTTATAAATGGTTATGTGGGAGTTTAGTGCTTAGCCAGAGGCATCGAGTCCATTTGGTTTATGAGGGAGAAATAATTGACCAGGAAATGGTCTCCTAAAGTATGCAGAGGAACAATTGTTGAAGTGTGCTCTCTCGAGATGGATAGTACCTGTCTACTGTTGGATTCGTCCCGAATTAGAGAGAGAAATGTTATCTCTCGTATTGGCTGGTCTTACCTAGCTGCCAGCCAAGAGAAATGAAAAAAGAAAAGAGAGAGGGAGCATGGTTAGAGCTGCCTTTTTATGGTGCCCGGGGAGGTGTGCCCAGGCAGAATGGCATGGGTCGTTCTCTTTGGATGAAACGTATGATTTCAATATTCCAATGGCTAAACAATTCCCACACTAAATAATGGTTTGAAATTCTTTCTGCTACAATCTCATTACCAACAACACTTATGAATCAATTATTATTTCTTATTGATCTGAAAGCAGAGTAAATGTAATTGTATAAATCAATCAGAAAATGATTTTTGCTTTTACAAAAATTCTTATCAAAAAGAAGCATAAAAATACTTTATGAAAAAAATATGGCAAACATTTGAACTCTTACCAGACCTAGAAACTGGTATCTTTAAAGATATTAAAATGTCATTTTATTTATTTTTTATTCAAAAGAATTGTTCCAGAGAAAAGGAAAATTTTTACTAATATAGCTTTTATTGTTAAAGTTATGTGGATTTAAACAAAAATACATATTTTGATGATGTTAAAATTTTCACTGGATATTTCAGTGTTTTTTTTTAATGTTTTATGATCTTTAATGTTATTAAATTAAAGGCTGGGAGAAATTCTTTGACAAATACCTTTGTTATTTTTCAAAATGAATAATTTCAACAACAAGAAAAAAAAAACTTGGCTAAAAGTTGACAGTAGAAGATTTGTTGAATACTTTCTGTCCAGTGTTGTTGTGATAAATTGTATATTTTTTAAATTAGAGATGCATTTATGTCAAAAGAACAGATGAATATTGCTGTGACTTGAAAATAAACACTCTATTTAATACCTTGCTACACCAAATTGATATTCAAAGAATGGGGTAAACAAAAAGATATCAACAATAAAAAATGAAAAAAGACTAAATATAACCAATACATTGTGATTTATATATAAGAAGTTATAGATTCCATATCAAGATTAAATATATTTTCATTTTATAGGCGCTGTGTAGCTAAAGTGATCCAAAAATCAGGACTGACACATTTTGCTTCAAAGTCTTTTTTAAAACAAAAGGTAAGACTTAACAGTTAATATCAATGTATATTTAATATACTAATATTACATGTATGTACTAATGTAACATTTTTGGTCAGTTATTTATTCTCAGACAAATAATGAAGAAATCATTGAATTTCCTTTAGTTTCATTTCTATTTTTAGATCAGGAAGTGTAGAGACTCCTGTTCACTGAAAATCTATTAGACAAATACATATTTGCAGAAGATATTTACATCTATTTTTTTTTTTACTGACCTCTACTACTCATGTTGTATGTCTTTTAATTGTTCTTCTTTTGTAATCCTGTCCCTGTTTCTCTTCCAAGTAATGTCATATCCAATTGCCTAATTATGGATTTCTGATGCCTTTTCATTAATTGTAGATTTTTCTTTTTACCCACAACTCATTCTCTGGGATTTTATTGCAATCAGTGATAGAAAAAGAATCAGTGGATCTAAAACTGAACCCCTCCACCAAAAAGATTTTTAAAAAACCCAAAAATCATCTCAATTTTGAAATCCTTTTATAATCTCAGTTGATAATAAACACAAGATTTTTTTTTCAATCAGCTAAATTAAAAAATGAATTCTTACAAAAGATACTCTTCTTTTTTTGGATGGTACGCTTCATTGATATTTCCTATTTATCATGTGGATCTCATCTCATATAATGGGTACCTTTCTCTCACCAATTATTTGGATCTCATGTGGAGATCAAAAGGTTTTATTACCTTTTCTTTTAGGTTAAATAGAGGTTGTTGATTGAGGTTGAAAACACAATCATGAACTAGGTTTGGAGGTAGAGATTTGATTTTAGTGTAGTATGTTGGCCTACTTTTTGGAATCTAAAATGTAAAGGTGGTTCATGAGCTTTGGTGTATTGGCTCCCCACTGAGATTGTTTTGAAGACACCTAGAATGAGTCTCAATCCTTCATGGGAGACTGTGTTCAGTGATTTCCAAAATTTCCCGGCTGATCCTATATAAAGCAGTTATAGTCAATTTTCAAGCAGATTAGGGTTCTGTATAGTTTCAGTAAGGTTTGCTGGTGTGTCCCCAGTTCTATGTCAGTTATTATGTGGAGGAATTTTAATGCTTTGTTACCTTTTTCTTTTAAGTATAAATGAAGGTAAGTTTTTTTGTCAAAAATTATACCACAGAATTTGTACTGATCAATAACTGGCATTTCTATTCATTCCAGCTTTAGGATAGGGTCATTATGGATTTTCCTTAATTGCCAAAAATGCTCACATCAAGTTTTAATCTTGAAGACCTTAAAGCCATTTGTGGTTGCCCATTGGTTGATTTTCTTGATGTATTGTTACAATTGATGATCAGCTATGCACATATATTTAGATCTGGAGGTGATACAGGTAGTCATCAATACTTTCAGTCCTATATTGTGTAGATCCTTCATTATACCATACTTCCAGGTGGTCTCATACAATTTCTTCAGGTTCGAAAAAATTTCTATGAGATTTTATTTGGGGATATTTGCTTCTCTTATGGAGGTTTCTAAGTTGACCAGATGATCCATGTAGATCTTTGGTTCTTGAAGCCACTTTGGGAGTTGGTAATTAGGTTGTTACATTCAATAAATCAAACTAATCTTTTTGTAGACCATACATGCCAAAAGTTTTGCAAAGGCACCTTGTTAGTGTGAGATCAGAGCTATATTTCCCTGGTTTGATAGTTGATGTTTTCCATGACTCTAGGAATCTACTATTTATCCAAATATCATTGAGAATGGTTAAAAGATATTCAAGTGATTTTTTTGGTAGTTGTTTAAGGAATTCATGACTGTAGTGTTGTGTGATATTTGGATGGCTTCTGTTAGTTCTGGTATTGTGAAAGGTTTGTTTTATGTTTCAAAGTTGTCTGATTTGAAGTTAAGGCTATGTTTCTCTGCATGGTGTTTGAATTTTAAGAATTCTCAGTTGGCTTCCTTGGGTTGGGAATGCAGCTTAAAAGATTAAAGTATTCCCATAATTCTCCAGTCAGATCCATTGGAAATCTCAAGTGATGAAGTAGTTCAGCTTGGATTATCAATAATAATTCTCTTACATCATCATCATCATCACCTCGCGCCATCAGCACGGATATCCTTGACCCTCTCTCACTATCCTTTCCTATTGTCCATTGCTTCTGGCAGATCTTCACGGCTACATCCCATATCAACACAGAGCTGCTGTATGTAGGTTCGTGCTGGTCGTCCTGCCTTTGCCTTTCCATGTGAAGGGGTCCACAGGAGTACATCCCTTATGAGCTTGTCCCTACTTCTCTGTCCATGTCCCACATGTCTGGTTCATCTAATTTTGATAGTTTTCATGATGGGTGATAGGTGGCTGTACAGCTGCTGCTTTGTGGGGTGCTACCTCCAGGACTTGTTTAATATTGCTCACTGCATTTTTGTGTAGTTGCCATCAAGCTTTTTCTCCATGTGTTTAGTTAGCATCTGTGTAGTGCATCCATATAGCAGTATTGACATGACTGTTGCTTGAAAGAAACTGCATTTTATTTTATTAGTCAGGTCTGACTTCCATATGCCTGATAGCCTATCGATAGCTGTCCATGCCTTTGCTAGTCACATATTGATGTCTGTCTCAGTTGATGAGACACTACTTCCTAGGTAGGTGAACTTGTCAACTAGTTTCAGAGAGCTACTGTTTAGTGTGGAGATTTTGCCTGTTTGATTAAAGCACATATATTCCGTCTTGTGTGCATTGACATGGAGGCCAATGCCTGCAGCAGCTCATTCCAGACTATGTAACAGGGTTTCTGCTTGGGCGGGTGCATTTGCCAGAAGCACTATGTCATTGGCGTAGTTGGCATCAGTAATTGTTCTTGATGGGTACCTTCTGCTTCTTTCCTGTGTTAGCTTAAAACTGTTTTCTTTGATTTTATCAATAAATATTCTAACCACATAGTCTAGACAGATGATAAAGACATATGGGGCTAATGTGTCTCCTTGCAGTACACCTGCTACAATGGTGAAGTATTCTGTGTCTCCATCCTGAGAACAGACTTTTACTTTGGTGTTTCTATATAGCATTATTATGGCTGTGACGGTTTCTTTTTGTAGGTGAGTAGAATTAGCTCCATCTTTTCTCTGTGAATGGAGTCAAAGGTCTTGGTAAAGTCAACAGATAATATTGTTGCCTCTAGGTTTTTTGCATGTACACCTTCAGGAATTTGATGGATTGTCAAAATTTGTGAGGTCGTGGATCTATTTCTCCGGAAGCCATTTTGGTTCTTCCTAAGTATGTTCTCAATTTTGGGTTCTATGCGGTTGCGTAGTAGAGCATTGTATATCTTGGCCGCTATCGATGTAAGTGTTATACCTCGGTAGTTCTTGGCTAATCCGAGGTCACCTTTTTAGAGAAGGGGAGGATGCATCCCTTCATCCATCTCTCTATAGGGTTTTGGTTGTATACAGCATTACAGTGTCGGAGCAGTGTCGTCAAATTGTCTGTTCTTCCATACTTCTGTGGGTATTTCATGGAGCCCTGCTGCTTTTCTATTTTCAATTTTTCTCAGTACCGAGTCAAGTTCTTTTTGCATAAACAGTCCTAGTTTGATGTCTAATTGCTTACTTAGAATTCTCGTGATTGGTTCATGTGTAACTTTCGGAGGGTTTCTGAGTAAATTCTCAAAATGCTGTTTCCACAGGTGTATTTGTTTTTGTTGGCTGATAGCTTTCAGTTTAGCTTTTGCTCTTCCTTCTGCTCACTTCATTTATTATTTGCCATGCTATCCTAGATTGTCTTTCTTCAACCAAGTCTCTTATCTTATCGATCTGATTTTGTGAGTATTCTGTCTGTTCTTTTACGTATATGTTAGCTAATTCATTTTGTGCCTTTTTAAGTTTCAGGGCATTGGTATTGGTTGGGTTATTCCTATTGCATTTGGAAGCAGTTTTCACATCTGCACGCTTTTCCTTAACTGCTAATGTCTCCCATGGGACTCTAGATTTAGTTCATTGTTTAGTTAGTATGTATTCTGCAGCCGCTTCTAAGTGGGCGTTGATGAAGTTCTCATATTCGTCATTCAGAGTATGTGTTTCTGTCTTCTCCTGTAGTGCATTGAATTTGTTTCTTCGTACTAACATATATTTATATCTAATATCTCTGTTATTAAGCAGGGACCAGTCATAGTGTATGTTGGTTGTTGTTCGGGTTGCATTCTTTCGTAGGCTCAGTTGTATTTTTGCTTGCCCAGTAGGCTGGGGCTGTAGAATACACCGACTGCTTCTCTGCTGAGGGGTAAGACCCCCCTCCAACGAGTGTCCTGGATATGACACTAAACAATCTGATTGTGAGGTTCCAGTAATGCTGGAGCTTTGGGGAATGCGGAGTACCCCTTCATTGCCATTGCTCCCAGGTCCACTCTGGCCCGGAGTTGTAGCACCTGATAAGGGTCCTATCTATGGGTTAAAAAAACAAAACCGTGCTTCTTTCACTATACTGATTTTTGCATTTAAACTGCGTATTTATGCTAAACTGAATTGTTTAAAATAGAACTGTTTTGACATTGGAACTGCGTACTAGTGCTGAACTGAATTGCTCGAAATAGACCTGTTTTTGACATCTAAACTGTGTACTTATGCTGAACTGAATTATCTGAAATAAAACTGTTTAACATTTAACTCTGTGTATTGCCCAGTCAGCTGGGGCTGTAGAATACACTGACTGCACCTCTGCTGAGGGGTAAGACCCCACCTAACGAGTGTCCTGGATATGACACTAAACAATCTGATGATGAGGTTCCAGCAATGCTGGAGCTTTGGGGAATGCGGAGTACCCCTTCATTGCCATTGCTCCCAGGTCCACTCTGGCCCGGAGGGGTAGCACCTGATAGGGTCCTATCTATGGGTTAAATAGAATTAACAGCATACTTATGCTAAAATGAATTGTTTGAGTAAAACTGAATAGTTTGAAATAGAAATGAATTTTACAATTAAACTGTACTTACATTTAAACTGCGTGCATATGCTTAACTGAATTATTTGAAATAGAACTGTTTTTCGACATTGAAACTGTATTTACACTTAACCGAATTATTACATACAACTGCTTGATTAATTAGAAATGGAAATGTTTTTGACCATTAAACTGTGTACTTATGCTAAACTGAATTGTTTTAAATAGAACAGATTATTTACATCAAAATGGATTTGCCGTTAAATAACCTACAAAGGTTGATATGCCATAAAACCCAACAAACCAACCAACCAACCAACCATTGTATTTTTGCCATGACAATTCGATGATTAGAGGACACACCCTCGAATGAGGAGTAAGCCTCGCAAGGCTGAGATTACTATACTTGGTGACAAATGTTCTAATGAAAACAAAAGTCTAACATGTTCCAAGAGGGCTATCAGAGATTGGTTAGTCAGTCGTACCTTGTTAGCGATTATTATTAAATAAAAATATTGTTAAAACAAAATTAAATAGTTCTTTTAGTTCAGTCGTCATAACTTCAGAAATGTTAACCATCACTTTTTTCAAAGTTTGTTCTTAACTAATTCTAGTCTTGTCCCATTCAGTTTAGAACTTCCTTAGATACTGTCCCCTATAAAACACTGAATACCTTCTGTAATATGAAAATAATTGCTCTCTTCGGCCTGATAGTGGATAGATGTGGAGCTATTCAGTGTTCACAAAATCTCTCATACTTCATTGTGTTTTGATCCCAGTAATTGTGGAATTGATAGATCGTCATTCAGTGACAGTACAATTTTTAGACTCTTTTAAAGGAAAATGAAGGACTTGAGGCAAATCATTTGTTAATAAATCCGTGCTTTATATAGTGAAAACAAAAGAAAGAAAAATAAATATAGTATCCCCTCCATGGCTGATTAGTTCTAAGTGACACTGAGATTCTATTAATAGTTGAATGTAGATTGAATAATGAGTATGTGGGGTCCGGCACAAGGTATGAGTTCAGGAGGCTTCTGAACATGTTTTGGATCTTGGCTATAGTTGTTTTCCTTCTACTGGTCTCAGCAAAAATCCCTCGTTTATATGGACATGACATGCCAGGGGTTGATTAGGCAAAGTACATGTAACACTCTCGGATATCTAATCCCATCTCCATAAATTTAATCCTCTCCAATCTTTGGTGTTACTCATTGTTCTCAATCATATAAACATAATTTTAACATCTATATGACCTTTGACATTTTTCTTTGTTTTTGTTTACATGAGCAATAACTAAGAGGTGCTCATGGTGTTATGGTTATTGTCATAGGAAATGCCCATGCAGAGGGGGTGGTAAATATATACATAATAATTTTGATTCTCCTCATCTTATCTGACCTGATGACCTAAATATGGCCCTAAGACCTAATTATTCGTTGTGATCAAAAACAAGGATTAATTGACTTATCTTTTGTGTAACCCAGGTAGCCCCCATCAACCCCCCCCAACTCTTTCACATATACACATTCTATATTCTTCTGTAAATTTCACATGCTTTGCACTTCTTAGTCACCAAAATATTTGCTTTACCACCATTTTGAATTGTCTCATAACAAATTTTCTTTTCAAAATAATTTTTTCTTTAGACCAATTCCAAATAATGCAGAGTTTACATTTATGTAAAAAATAAAACTGAAAGGAAATTTATTTTACTTAAAAAAAAAGTACCCCTTATTTATTGAATGACCTTGTATTTCTTGATTACATGTGTACTTTAGTTCATACAGTAGTTGAGAAACATTTAAGAGATTCATTAAAATCTCTTAAAGAAAAGTGGCAAATGCTTTATATTCTTTTTAATATTAATTCAATTTTCAGGGTGATAAAGACAGTGAAATTCGGTTGAGTTCTGTTATCGCAGACATAGTAGAAGATGGTATATTGATACACGTTGATAAAAATGGCTTCCATCCTTCGAGTATTGTTATAGAAAAGGTAAGTTTTTATGGTTTTTGAATCTGTTTTACTAAAAAGATAAATAATTTATCAGGTTCAGACTTTTTAATGTAGGAAACTATGATTTTTGAAAACTAAGTTTTCTAATGCCCTGCCTCTCATTGTATCTGATCAGAAGTTGAGTTTTTAGTAAAAATCAGAAAGGTTTTTGGAGAAATCAATACATAACTTTTTAGATTCTTATTATTCATCAAATTATTGAAGGTGTAAGTGCCAAAAATCTCCAGATAACACTTTTGTCTGTAGATTTTTCCCGGGCATTTAATTCCATACACAGAATAAAGATGGAGTATATGGTTTGCTCACATGACAATGAGCACTTTCTGAGAACTCAACTTTCATAGAATGGACATTCAATGACTTCTTTGTTAATCCTCAGAATTAATGTATAGAAAAAGAAATGTATGGAAAAAGAAATTTTAAAAAAATCTTTTTGATAGTTTCTTTATTTTTTAATATTTTTCATATATAAAAAATTTTAAGAACCTAATTGTGTTATCTCAATTCCAAGTTAATTTAAATGGTAAATTCTTAAAAATCATCATTGACAACTAGTTTATATGGCAGATGCAATTTATGTCTAGATGAAAAAAATTCTATTTTGAAATATAAAGATACTAAAGATTTATTAAATTAGAGAAATGAACTTACATTTAAATGTAGACATAGAAATTAATTTAAACTATGATGCTAAGTTGTCAATTCACATTTTAGCCCTGTTGAATTAATGGCTAAATAGTGGTTATAATCATCATCATTGTCACCATCATGTTGTGCTGCTCTCACTCGCCATCTGTCTCTATCATCCATCGCTTCTGGCAGGTCTTCCAAGGCCACATCCTGTGTTCGTACAGAGCTTTTGTAGATAAGTTCTAGCTAGTTATCTTATACTTGCATGTCCATATGAAGGGGTCCATAGGAGAACATTGCTTATGAGTTCATCCTTGCTCCTTTAGCAGTATCCCACATGTCTTGTTCATCTAATTTGGATAGTCTTCAAGATGGGTTGTACCATGAGTGGTTACTCTTAACTATATAAGCATAACATTAAGACTATAATAATGATGATAATAATAACGATATTATTATTATTAATAATAAAAAAACTTTTAGATTAGATTTCCTTTAGTGAATTAAATAACATTGAAATAAAGATTAAATTAAAAACCAAATAAAAATTTACACTGGTATAAGAGAGCAAACTATTAATGATCCATCTTAGATATAAAATTACTATAGAAATCTAGTCATATTATTAATCTGAAAGTTGTATTAATAGACTAAAGATTGTTTAATTAATTGATTAATTTGGTGAATATGAAATTTAATAACATCTGATGACTTTCAGAAATTAAATGAATTTAAATGTAGTTATGGATACTTTAGGTTACATAATCAGTAGAGTAGATATATTTAAAAACAATCAAATAATTTATTAGATTTAAATTAGGATGCACTTAGAATTGAGATAGTAAAATTAGGTTCTTATAGTTTGTTTATATACATATATATATATATATATATATATATATAAAGAATATAAAAAAAATAAGGAAACTAATCAAAAGAAATTTTTTTAAATCTAAGTTTGTTTATCAATATACTTTCTGGAGCAACACTGGATAATGACATGGCAATATCTAATTCAAAATCTGTTGGATGAATATTTTATTATTGCATATATTTTTTTTACTGATTTATAATTCCTTAAATGTCTAATCTAAGATATAATTTATTCCTTGGTATAACGGTAAAAACTTCATGGAAAATTGTTCTCCATCTGAAGAAACAATCTGGAAAACAGATTGTTGAAATAAATTTAAAATGGATGACATCTGTTGAGTTTTACTTGATATATATATATATATATATATATATATGTATATATATATAAAACCAGACATTGGCTTAGCGGTTAGAGTGTTCGCCAATGGCCTGGGAGACCTGCGTTCAATCCCAGGTCGAATCATACCAAAGACTTTAAAAATGGTACTTGATGTCTCCTTGCTTAACACTCAGCATTATAAGGTACGGATCAAGGGTAAAGTGGAGCAATCCAGGGAAAGGAGTAGCGCCCTGTATTTGTCGCTGCCTCCCACCAGACACGACTTGACACAAGGTCAAAAGCCCGAAGGCCGATTAAAGTTCTGTAGTAGCTATCGAAAAGGGAGCCTTCGGGTCACCCTCAACTATGGTCGCCAGCTTTATATATATATATATATATATATATATATATATATATATATATATTAATTTTAGGATTTTTTCCTTGGTGCAACATGATTATCTCCCCTTGATTGGTAGAGAGAAATATTGATATTTATTATGACTGCTGGGAAACATTGTGTGTCTGTCCTACCTTAGGCAGGAATAACACATTTTCCCCTCTTTTGAACTTAACAAGGAAGAAGTATCTCGATTTTCCTTCCTTTCCTTAATTTTTATTTCCTCTTTACCTACACATTCTGTTTATTTGTTTGTTTGTTTATTTAAATATGTGTATATTTTTGATTTGCATCAAACGCCCAATGTATTTTATTTCTCTTGTGTTTATGTAAGAATAATTTTTTCCACCTAGATACATCTTCCATCAAGTTATCTCATTATTCTTTCTTGATGTTAGTGCTTGCACAGGACTGAGTTAAGTGGAAATAATATTATCACTATTTTACTTTCCAGTCACTGACCTAAATCCCACAGCAGATATAACAATATTATACAATAACACTTACAATAAATTTTGTTGTTTGTTTTTTTCAGGGTCAGTGTATTATGTGGAAATGGACTGAATCTCATAATATTGTTCATGTGAACTATTCAAATAATACTGTAAGACTCTTTTTTCATTCACTTACTCTTTTGATATTAAAAAGGAAAAAAATCTTCAATTGTAAAATATTCTTTTTAAAAAACTAAATATTATGTATAATCTGCTCATCTACATCTACATAAACAAATCAAGCAAAGGCAAACAAGAAAGAATTTGACGACACAACAGAAAACTTTTCATCATTTATTGTACCTTTCTATAAACTGCATAGATTGTTTTTGCATTTGAATCACATTTTTAATTTTTTTAAATTCATCATCATTATCATCAAGTCATTCTGGCTGCATGGATTCTTTTCACTCTATCTCGCCATTAGTCCCTATCACTCCTGGTAGGTACTCTAAATGGCACCCAGTATCAACACAGAGCTGATGGATGTAAGTTTTTGCTGGTTAACCAACACTGGTATATCTGCGTGTAGTAGTCCACAGAAGAACATCACTCATGAGTTTGTCCCTGCTAGACATGTTTGGGATATGAGAGGTAAATGAGTGAATAGCTGTTGATTTCTGGAGTGCTGCTTCCAGGATTTGTTCAAAAGAGCATGCAGCATCCTTGTCTAGTTCCCATCTAACTTTTTCTCAAAGTGTTTCATTAAAGTCCCAGCAGTGCAGCTGTACAATAGTACTGATACAGCTAGAGCTTAGAAGAATTCCCATTTTATTTTATCTGTGAGATCTTATTTCCATACGGTTGGTAGCAGCCCATGCTTTTCCTATATGTATGTTGACATTGGTTCAAGTAGACAAGATATTGCTACAACAACGGTATGCAAATGGGTCTACTAATTTCAGACGCTTGCCATTTAATGTGGAGATGGTGTCATTTTGTTTAAAACACATCAACTCTGTTTTATTTTCCTTGCTGCTGCTTCAGGCTAGGCAGCCGAGATTCGACTTGAGCTGGTGTATTTACGAGAAGTGCTAGATCATCTGTGTAATCTGCATCTGCAATAGTTTCTATTGGAGAATCTAATGAAAGTGTTGGTTATTATCTTTTATCTTTAATATTAGAATCAATATACAAAAAATCACCAGTTTAAATTAAAAATTGGAAAAGATAAATGTTAATATGACTGCAGTCACAATACAATGAAAAGGAGTCTTTTTTTAATATGAAAATTAAACACTCTTAATGCCATCCAACAACAAAAACAAAACAAACTTTTCAGCTGCCCAATATATATATATACATGTATTTTATATCACCTCTCTGAGCTGGATGTGACACAAGGTCAATTTTAAAGAGGAGTTTAACAGGTTTGAATTCAGAGTTTTCCTTCTCCTAGATTGATTCCCATACCAAAGTTATTGAGCCCAGTCTGCTCTATTATTTACCCAAAGCTGGAGGTAGAATTGTCGGATGCATATCTTTCCCTTGGGTATTAATGTTATGGGAAATGCCAAACGCTTCATTCAAGACTTGAACTTGTTTTGCTGTGTCCATTTCCACAAGTGCCAGTATTCCTTATATGTTCTAAAGAGTTGATATATAACATTAAAAATTTCCAACAAATAAAAACATAAAGTGCCAGACAATTCTTTGTTGTTTGACCCACTTGGAACTGAAGAAAAAAAATGAAAAATTCTTATAATACAGGAAAAGTTGTCCTTGGACACTACTTGTTTCCTATGAATATATTTATATCCAATTTGTTACAAATAACTTCTGCTTACTTGAACCATAAATCTTTTCTTTTTTTATTCATTCCTCACAATAACTTGAGTCACTGAATTGAGCAAGCTTGTTGCTGTCGGCTGCCAACCATTTATACACCCAAACTCTCAACTGAACAAAAGTGACATGAGATGATATCATAGTAGTTCTCAAACAAAAATAAAGATAAACAATTGTAGAATCTACCTGAGAAAAGCTGAAGAACTCATGAGTTGAAACAACAGTAATTCATTGAATAATGAAAAGCCATCATTTTGCATAAGTTCATATGACATAAAAGTTTCCAATTAAAAATGAAGGTACAGCCAAGTTTAATATTGCTCAGTTATCTAAAACACAGCCAAAATTCCTGTTGTCAATAACTTTGAAAAGAGTCATTAATATACCAGAAATTGAACAATTAAACCATTTCTTTGAATCCTTGATATTGTTAACATAATGTTTCAGCCAAAACATTGTGCTAACAACATCAAAGATATGAAGAAAAGTTTCAATTGTCTGAATAATTTCTGGAAAGATTTTTTTCTTAGATTATGATATTTCAGTGTGCAAAATACATTTACAAAAATAATTCCTAATGAAAATATTTTGTATTTCTACAGGAAATTTCAGGTGTCATAAATGGTAAAAATTCTTTCACAAGTGGGAAACCTGTTTGCAATAGTCAATATACTTATAGTTTTCACTGTGAAGGAGATTTTACTGTAGTTTCCCAAGGGGCTATTGGTTATTCCTGTCATATAAAAGTCATGAAAAATGGTAAGTTTTACTTTCACTTTCACTTAATAAACTTTTATTCAAGAATAAATTAAAAAAACTTCTTTAAGGAAATTTTAAAATGATGATATAATTAATTTTAAAAAATTGTAAAACAATACATTTTTAATTAATAAGTGTTTAAGTGTTGCAGATTTGGTTATATTTCAACATTTAAACATATCTTCAGTCAATGTATATCTGTGCATATTTTCCCAATGTTTCTAGACATTTACCACTTGCCAGAAATTAATTTTTACATTTTTTTTTTTAAATTCAACAATTATTATGAAAAAAATAATCAGAATTGATATATATATTGACATTAATAAACATTAGAATATTAACAATATCATTGTACCTCTTTTTGTTATTCTTTTTCTAAAAAGATTTGTTTATAAAAGAAATTGTTTTTGTTTACCTTTATACAGAACAACTTTGACCTGATATCTTCAATGATTACTTTGTTTATTGATTTAAATCAATATCTTGGAAGAATATACAATTTTTTATTTGGGAAATCACTTGGGATTTTGCTCTTTTGTTTCTGTTGTGCTTATATTTGAATTTAAAATAAATAATGAATAATTAGTGCAGTTTTGAAATATAATTACTTTTATACTGTAAACATACTGTAATTGAAATTATGTATAATAGATTCTTTCATCATTTAATTCAACAGATATAAACAATTAACTTATGTCTGAATTGTTGAGATGAGGAATTATTTTTAAACACTGTTGTTCTCAAACTAGTATTCTCATATTGTCATCCTGATTGTTATAGAAAAATAACAATGGCCAAGTTATGTTGGTATCTTGTTACCTGATAATCATGAATTCAGTCTCTAGATTATATACTCTGCTTTAGTGAAAGTGGAAGACAAGTGACAATGACAAAGTAACTCAGAAGAATCAACTGATATGAGATATTCTCTAAGTAAAAACAGTGAAATGAGAATTATCTACTCTAATGGATTGAATAAAATGTTTGGTTCAAAATTCACAAAAGTTGATTATGGTAAACATCTGAAGAAGACCAGAAGATACAATAGTCAATACATAACAACCAAAATAAGGACATTAGTCAAATAAGTCATTGTTTGATAATCCAGTTATTACTTTATTCTATCTTTGAAAGTAGAATAGCCGAGATACCATCTGGCTCTATTGCCATTGTATAATACAGAAGCCAATTGAGTTTGGTATATAATGGTTATCATCATAAGGAATTAGAACATAATGAGCTGAAAACCTGGAAAGGGCTGTTTGCATTTCACTTTGTACCTATACCCTTGGGAAAGGCATGAATCTTTCTCTTTTCTCTCTAGCTATGAACAGACTTGGCGCGTTAGCTTTAGTTAGGAAACCAATTTAAGAGAAGGAAAAATTGAATATAAAACTTGAGGAACGTTGTTCAGAAAAATCTGTGCCACATTAATGAACCATTCTTCTGTTATCAGCTAATCCTTCACAAACTTCATCATTATAAACAAATCACCTGTGTATGTATCATGTCCTCTTTGACACCCAAGTCCTTTAGTGACTACAGAATGAAATATATTGTCCAGTGTCTGACAAGCATAGGGATTGACTCAGTATGGTATTTCCTCATCCGCAATGTCAATTTTTCATTTAAAACAGAATTTCCAAATGGTCGTAAATTATCCAACCCCCTTTTTGTGGTTAGAGGGCTGGATCCACCTTCCCAGCTCCAACTAACTTAAATGTGTATCTTTCATCCATACCTGTTATCAGAAGGATCAAAGAAATACCTTATTCTTCCCACTCTCTCTATATTCAAACTCACGCTCAACCCTGAGCAAGCACAACTATCTTTTTGTGATGAATCTGATTTTCAAAATGCATAGGTGAAGAAGAGCTGCTTAAGATTATCAAACCAATATTTCCCTATTAGATGAATCATCTAAACATTTTCTAATACAAATAATCCTGTTTCTTACAATTTCAGAAATGATTCAGGCCTTAGTGTTTTTTACCTCCAAATTTTAGTTGTCGAAATACTATTAAGCAATTAAGATTCTCTTATTAAACCTTCCTGGTCATTTTTTTCATGAAAAACAAATCTGTTTGCTTTCTTATAATCCTAGAAATAATCCAGACATTTTTTGTCTGAATCAAATCATCTATCTTTTGGCTTTCTAAATGTTTTTTCTTTGTTCAAATAATTATTAAATAATTAAGATTCTCTTAAAAGAACAACTCTTACTTTTTCACTTAGACTGCTTACTTTCAATTAATTATACCCCCCCCTCAAGTTCCTCTGTCACATATGAAGAAGTACCTGGCCTATGATTGAACTAAGAGAATTTTAGGAACACCAGTGAGTAAGATGGGGGAAGAAAAGTATAATCTAAGAATTAAAACTGTGTCATTATTTATTATTTAAAGATATTACCTATTAATTCGAATGAAAACTATTATTTTATTATAAGAATTGTTTTCTCTCTTTTTTTCTTTTTTAGTTTATATTTAGAATAATATATAAAAATACGTATGTAACCCTTCACTAGTGAAAGTATTTTTTGGTCTCCAATAAATTTTTATTTTTTACAATTAGTGCTTAGTTACCAAACAATTTTTTGTTAATGATTTTTGAAAAAGTACCATATTTTTAATTCAAATTTTTATTTACACTCTAAAATTTAATGATAAAAGAATCTAAGAATTCTTTTATTTTAGGAATTTTTTGTTTATATTCAAAATATTAAAAAATAAATGAAACCCTAAACTTGTGTGTGGTTTGGGACATTATAATAATTTTATTTTTAAAAAGGCATTTTTTTAAAATATGACTAAAATTTAAATTTAATTCTTATTCACTAGTTGATTTACAGTGATAAAAATGTTTCTGTTTAATCTATTTTCTTTTTTACCCAATAAAAAAGTAACAATAAAAAGAAACTAATAATTAAAAATATGTCCTTATTCTTAGATGAAAAATTTTGTATATCAATTCAAATGAAAAGAATTTATTTATTTTGTAGATAGTTTATTTCTTTAAAAAGATTTTTTTTTCAGTCACACTGATTAAAAATTAATGTATTTTGTTCTAAGAAATATGAAAAGTATTCATTTGAAAAATCAGTTTTTGAGTTATTGATAAACAGTGCTTTTCATTTATTTTTTCTTATTTTTTTCCTTTTACTTTCTAAAAGTGTAACATTATTGGTAGGTACAGTAAAAAGAAGCTAAGAAATAAAACCGGGTCCTTACAATAAAAAGAATTGAAATAAGATTTTTCATATTTCAATTTTTTTTGGCCTACATTTAAAATAGTATTTTAAAAAAGGTACTTCTTGGTTTGAAACATTTTCCTGATTTTTTTAGTTCTCAAAAAATACAAAACAATAATTTTTGAAAAAGTATTGAATTAAAATTTTGCCTATGGAATTTGTGTGATATTTAGACATGGTGAATCTTAAGAAGAACTGAAGAGTTCCATGTGCTTTTTTATACTTATAAAAAAACGGTGAAGAGTTCCACAAATCATTTGATTTTTGATTATTGAATTACATCATTTTATCAGTAAAAATCAAAAACTAAATTTTGTTCTTTTCTTTATTATGAACATATTAAAGTGTATGTGAAATTTTTATGCTTCCTGACATCTCTTTTCTGAGTTACAAGTCAACATGTACATGCCAAAAAGATGCAACTCCCTTAAATATATATAGATAGATACCTATGATAGTAGCACTTCTTGTTTTACACTTTGGAATATAACTTTAAATTGTAATTGAAATCTTTAAGAGGAGTTAAACTTGGTTACTGGAGCCAAGTGTTCTATTCTATACAATTTATTCAACTTCTATGGACATGTAACCTACGTAAGTTGAGTCAAAAACATTTAGTATGGTAATGAAGAAGGTATTGCGACTGACACATTTTGGTATAGATTCCAACTCTCCTACAACAGTCAAAGAATTGAAATGTTGGTACTGCGCTTTCTTCAATTTCATTGAACAATGTTGGAAAATGCTTTTGATAATGTCATATCCATATTAAAGAGTGTATATATGAAAACTTGATATCTGCAAGACATCTCTTTGTTATATGAAGATAACAGGCTGCAGAGACCATTGGCAAGTTTCTTAGACAGTTGTGTAAACTTAGTAAAGACAGCAATTTCAAATCAGTTTTGTTGTGGAAAGAAATGATTCATTAATGGTTTATCTCCTCTTATCCACCTGCATCTTTTGAGAAAATTAAATACTTGACTTGTGGACTGTCTATAATCAAGCCTACTCTTTAGAACTATCACAAGTCAAAATATCTGATGGAATTATATGCAAAGCTATTGAAAGTATTAGAACCAAATTTGGAGCTAGTTTTTCTTAATGTGCTACATTCAACCTGATTTCTACAAATACTATGTCACATGAGAGATTCTTTTGCTTCTAGAGGTGCTTAACTCATGGAAAATTTCTGCCATTTTGGTTGATCTTAACTGGGCCTATTCTGCTTAGGTTGGTCTGACATTGAAAGAATAAACCTATAATAGATGTGGACCCAATTGAAGCAAATCCAATGACAATTTAATTAACGCATAGATTTTGTACCCTCATGATAATACAGGACTGAATAATATTTGAGAAGGAATAGTTGTATCAGAAATGAGAAGAAAACTTCCTTTTTCATTACAGTTGAAGATTAAGTATAATTTTACTTTTTATTTCTTAGATCTTGTATTTTATGGTGAAAAATGTTTGTTTAATACCTCTGTTTCACATTTTCTGTTTTAATGTACCAGCACCTAAGATGGCCACTCCAAAACTCAATGAAAGTAACAGTAAAGTGTATAAACATGGAGTTTTATGGCTTGAATGTCCCATGGAAATAAGCAAAGAATCAAACATGAAAATTTATTTTACATTTAATGGAACTTATCCACACTGTTACTATGATACTACAATGGTAAGGATGATATTTTCCTAATATTTAAAAGCTTAATATCAAAACTTCCTCTTTAGTTTTACATATATATATATATATATATATATATATATATATATATATAAGATGATTAGAAAATGTCACTTATGAGTTGGTCCTTATGTCTCCAACAGTACTCTGACTCCGCATGTCTTGTTCATCTTACTTAGATGGTTTGGGAGATGGAAAATCAGTGGTTGTAAAGCTGCTGTTTTGGGGTTGTTGCTTCCAAGGTTTGTTCTAGACAGCATGTAGCATTATTGTGTAGTTCCCATCTAGCTTTTTCTCTAGGTGTTTTGTTAGCATCTATGTAGTGTATCCATACAGTAGTATGGATACAGCCACAGGTTGAAAGAAATCCCAATTTATTTTATCAGATCAGATTTACCTGTAATCAATAGCCTGTCAATAGTATTCCACACCTTCACTAGGCATATGTTAACATCACTTTCAGTAGATGAGAAGGGAACTGGTCTACTAATTTTAGAGGCTTACTTCTTAGAGTGGAGATGGCCACTTCATGTTTAAAACTCATGAACTCTGTTTTATTTGTGTTCATGTAGTGGCCAATGCCTCCTATTACTTGCTTTTGACTATGCAGTAGGGATTCTGCTTGGGCTGGTGTATTTGTGAGAAGCAAAAGATTATCTACCTAGTCTGCATGTCATTATTTCTGCAGGATATCATCTGTTTCTTGTCTTTTTTAATGTAAAATTATTTTCTTTTATTAGATCCATTGGTGTCAGTTGTATAATCTTGGCAGATTATAAACATACATGGTGCTAATGTGTCTTCAGTGACAATGTTGAATAAGTCATTGTCTCCATCAGGTGAACAAACCACTGCTTTCATGTTTTGAAGAGCATTCTTATTGTACTAACAGTTTCTTTGGAGAGACTACATGTTTGTAGTATTTGCTCCATCTTTTCTGTGTATATGGAATTGAATGCCTTGGAGAAATCTGTGAACAATACTGTTGCTTTGAGATTTTTTGCCCATATTCCTTCAGTGATTCAAAAACCTTTCTGATTTTTCCTAAGAATTTTCTTGCTTTCATATTGGATTAAAAAGCAGGGCACAATAAATCTTCGCAGCTATAACAGTAAGAGTTATGCCTCTTGGTGATTCCAAGGTTGCATTTCTTTAGGAAGAGGAAGATATTGTTGTATTGATTATAAATAATTTCTAAACAGATCTATCTGACCAATGAAAGGACCCTAACAGATACTATCACTCTGGATCAGAGTGGATCTAGGAGTAATGGCAATGAAGGGGTCCTTCACATTCTCCAAACTTCCAGGACTGGAGCCTTACTATCAGCTAGTTTAGTGTCATATCTGGAACACCCATGAAGTGGGAGGGGGTCTTACACCTCCACAGAGAAGCAGTCATCATATTCTGGCTACATTAGATCAGGTCTTTTCAAGTAATGAAAGATTTCATAAGACTTAAGAAGTTAATAAGCTAATTTTACTACTAATTTTTATAGATTAAATAGTCAACTGTTAAGCATATACACAAAGTTTTTTTTTGTTTACGGAAGAGTTCTTAAAGGAGAGATAACTTTTGGTTAGATAGAAGGGAAGTAACTATCCATTAAGTTCATTAATATTACATTTTCACTTCCTATTTTATTTGCTACAAGTCTAAACATTGAGTAGGATTACTATTTGGGAAGATCTACAAAGTATGGGAGTGTTGATTTTAGTTTGTGGTGGAATAAGAATATCAGATTCAACCAGTTACTCACTAGTAATGATATCTTTATTGGAGGTGCCCGTGGTGTGATCGTTATCGTCGTAGGAAATGGACATGGTGATACGAGTTCAAATCCTGGACGAGACTGATTGCATTTCACATAGCACTAATACCCTTGGGAAAGGTATGAATCCAATTATTCTCCCTCCAGCTATGGGTAAATAGTAGGACAGACTAGGTTCTTCAGCCTTGGTGAGGCAACTAGTCTAGGAGAAGGAAAACTCTGAATTCAAACCTGTCAAACTCCGCTTAAAAACTGACCTTGTGTCATATCCTGCCCGAGCGGAGGGGTTGGGTAAATATGGATATCTTTATTTCCTAATGATCATTCAATGTGATCGGTTCTTTTTATAGGTTCCAGATGAACTTCAAAAAGTTTCTTTACTCTGTCAATATTTATTGGTACTGACACTGGACATGGTGTCAGAGCTCTTAATGATACTGCTGATTTTTGTCTGTCCCAATGCTTGATGGTAGCATAGCTGAGGTTTGTTTCTATCAACTCAACTTTGTCCATTAGGGAATCATTCATGATTCTGATGAATTGGGGGGTCATCTGCTAAGTTAGCTGAGAAGTACCAAAAGATGAGCCTCTCTTGAAATTAAAAACTCTTTTATGTGGCGTGGAGTTGGTTGCAGTTGACAGAAGAGATCTGATGAAGTGTAGGACTTCAGGGAGTACAGACTCCTGAAGCCAATCATCAAGATTACTTGACTTAAGGGCATGTTTTATAACTTTCTAGATGTTACCATTCTATTTTTCTACCCGTCCATTGCCACAGAAGTGATAGGGTGTTATTTTACTTGGGGCAATGGCTTTAGTTAATTTGTAAGCCTTTATTTATTTTGATAAAAAAGAAGTACCTCTGTTAAAGTGCATACAACCTGGGAGTCCGGTGAATATAAATAACTGCTCAAGACATTTGATTAAAGTAGATATATACATATTAGGGCAAGAAAAAGCAAATGGAAACCTGGAATATTTATCTACCATGGTGAAAATATAAAGGTTATTTGGTGTAGACAATAAATGACCTTTGAAGTCCATACTTACACATTCTATAGGCTGGGTAACCTTAATTAGAGTCCCATTTTCATGTGGAAGAATACATCACAAAGAACATACTTTCTTCACTTTTTCAGTTGAGAATAATAGATTTTTTAGCATATATAAAGTAAAGCATTTGTATAATTCCAGGCTTATATACTCCTTGATGGAGGTTACTCAGAGTAGATGAATACACTTTTTCTAGAAGGTTGAATTCATTTTTAATCTCTGTGGTTTGGTTTGGGAGAGTTGACAGCTTCAGTCGTTCCTGTCCAGATGATGATGGGCCACATGATCCATTTTGGAGAGTAGAGGGCATTCATGTACTTGTCACTATTCAGCTGGAGATTTAGATGTAGGGGGACAGTTTGCCAGTCTATGAGAGTAAAGTTTTGCAGGTGATTTTCTGTTTTTACAAGGAGTTGTTTGTGTTTGAGCAATAGGTTTGGTTTGTGCTTTTCTTTGAATTGTTTCATTAGTTTTTTCTTTATTTGCACTGACTGATCTTGGTTGTGTTTGAAGTTCATTCAAGTGTAGGTTTTATAGTTGTTCCTGGAATTTTGGTCAATCTTTCAGTTCCAATTGGATCAGCTTCTCCACCAGGGCTCTGTACTTGTCATCTTGGTTGCTCTGTCTTATTGGATCCACCTTTCGTACGACAGAGGCATAAGTGCTCTCTCCCATGTAGGACCCCCACTACTCTCCCATGTAGGACCCCACTACTTTGCAAAAGCTTCTTAGCTGCTGAAAAGCTGATTTTTTTCTTGTGTTTCACTTGCAGTATTTCTTTCTCCATTTTATAAATGCTGCAATGCCGTGAGAAAGCCAGATGGTTTTGATGGCAGTTTTGCACTCTCCATTTCAGCTGACTGGACTTCATATTGGGAAGATATTTGGAAATTGAGATTTAATTTAAAGAAATGGAAAGTTCTCTAAACTGGATCCAAAAAAGTTAAAGTTAAAAATAAATTAAACAACATGAAAATCAAAAATATAAATGAGAAATGTGATCTAGGGTTTAGCTTTGATGATTTATTTAAAGTAAATAATCAATTGTATTGAGGGCAAATTGTATGAGTGACTAGGTGGTTAGAAATTTGATTTCAAGGGAGATGAATGTTGTTTTAAAGATATGCAAAACCCTAATAAGAACTCATATAGAATGTTGTATTCAGGCTTAGACCCCTGTGTCAAGACATGAAAATTGGAGTCTAATATTGAGATTAGAGGGCATTCAAAAAGAATGATAGAAATAATAAAAAAAAGTTAAAGACTACTGTTATAAGGAGAGATTAGAGAAATTAAGATTTCCTAGGAAGAAGAATTAGAGGTAATCTAATTGAAACTTTCAAAATAATGTAATTTCTAATTATGGTAGACATTTTTCACTATTTCTCCTTTAACTGGAAATTTACTGTGAAGACAGATTTCAAAAATTAAGTCTATTAACCAACTGGATTTTTTTTGTTAATTGAGTAATATGCATTTTGGAAGAAATTGCCTAATCAGATCAAAAACAGGAATAGTGTAAAAAATTTTAAGATTAAATGGGATGATTTTGAAAAATTGTAAGAAAAAGAATCTAAGTGGGTATTTTTAGGAACTCTTATATTAATTACTTAAGAGAATTTGATGTGTATATAGATATTGTATCAATAATGTACATGTTCTGTGCAAATATTCTTTTTTTTTGTTTAAAGTTTGAGGTGAGAAGAGAATAAAAAGTGGTGATTCCCAAGGATTAAAAAACCAATAAATAATAAATCACATCAAGTGTTTTATTTTCAGATCATTAAATGTTTGAAATGATGTAAATTTGAATATTAAGGAAATAAAATATTATCCCTCACAGAAGCATACTATTATCTACCCTTGTTTAGGCTATTGATGGAGTTACCAGTATTTGGTAACTGTCAGTGCTCCCAATTCAGCAAGGTCCAATATTAGCATTTGTATATCTTTTAATATAACAATACTGAATGAAGGAGGAAGAAAAGGTAAAAATATGAAACAAAAATATCAGAAATTGGATACATACATATAAAAACATATAAGAATACACAACCAACAGATGAAATATGCCCATTGTATCATGTAAAACCTGTGTATAAAAAGCAGATACAAAAACATTGATGAGTATTACTTGACATTTTTTAGTGTTCATAGCCATATGGACTTATATTTCAATGCCAGGATGAGACAAAAGCTATCATAGGGTTTGGAAACAAAGTTTCTCTTCTGTTTAATGAGCAAAGAGGAAAAATCAGATGTTATAGGAAAAAGAGAATAGTAAAGGATTTTAAATTAACATATAACCAATGGACATATGATGTTTAAAGAGACATCCACAAATCTAAGGGAAGACAATTATTGCCTCCCTAGAACACCATCCAAACCAGAGAGGATAACAACTGTGATTGCTATGGAAACAAGATCACATTAAAAGGAGCAACCATCAAAAATAGTTTTTTTCCCAACCCTCATTGTGTGATACAGAATAACTCAGAACTAGAAGTAATCAAAAACAACTGAAACAATATCATGGACTCAGCCTAAATATGCTGTTATAAATCAAATAGCAACAAGTAATCTGCCTCTTTTTTATAAAAAAAATCCCATGTTCTTTAAGGAAATGTCATGAAAAGCAAAATTTGTGAATATGAAAATGACTTTTTTACTTATGTCAACTTTCACCTTTCCAATGCACTAGTGAAAACTCGAATAAGGTAATAAGCAATTCATAACTTTTCTAGGATCAATCTAAATTCATCTTCTTCACATACATATCTTTTTAAAGGTGCTAGCTATAACCTTATATAACTTTCATTCAAAGGATTATATGGACAATTTAACTCTTTGTTTTTCTTGTTCACACCATGTGCTGATATATTCTTTAGCCTTTTTCAGCTGTAAAATGTACTTTTGTAAAGAAAAAAGAGTTTTGTATTGATCTCTTTCTTCAGTGTAAAACAGTTTTTTCTCTACAGGAATGAAATGGTCGAAAGAACTTCAAAAAATAAGAACAGTGATTTTTATTTTTTATGTGTGTTATGGTGTTGAGAGAGAGTCATTAGTTTGCAATTATTTTGGTGCTAAAAGCAACTTTCTGTAACAGTTCTGTGAGGGTTTTGGTGCTTATAGAAAAAAATATTTGCTTGAATATTTTGTCTGTCTTTCTTTCTTTGGTAGAGCTGGTTTCTTAAACTTCTAAATATCTTCGGGTCAATTAGTCAGATAAATTCTTTTCATCTGATGGTGCTTTCTCTTCTCTTTCTTCTGACTCTTTTCAAGCTATCAGTCCTTTTATATACATCCCTCTTGTTCTAAGTTGTTGCTGAAGTTAAATTTTGTTTTCTCTAATTCTATTGGTTAATTCCTATCCCTAAGGCGTCAGGTGGTGTGTCTGTTAAGTTGGACTTTTTGAAATAATTTTGGTGTTGATTAGTATGACTCGCATTCATTTCTAGAAAAAGATTCTTTTTTAAATCTGTTTTCGGTTAAAACTATGTTACTTAAACCATTATAGAAGTTTGTTCCTAAGAGTGGAGTATACTAATAATAAAAGTAATTGTTATGTATTTTCTGGGGAACTTTTTTTACTGAAGATAATTTTAAGTTTATTATGGACGAATCTATTTGTCTAATTTTTGCTTCTATTTGCATTAAACAACCATGTGTTTTATCTACATTTTCTTCTCCAAGTTTTTCTACTTTTTGTTTTTGTACTTCTAAATATGGTTTTGATTTGTCCACAGAGACTTGAGTATTAATATCCTTGCTTGTCTTAATCAGAAAATATTAAGGTATTTATTGAAGGACTGTAGACGGACCTAAATAGGGTGCTTCTAATAACCTTTGAACATGATCTACTCTAATCCAAACCTTATCATGCCTGAAGTTTGTCAGGAACATAAGATTTAGGGGATTTAAGAAGTCTTTTGGTAAAGTCTCTCAGGTCAAAATGTGACATAGCTTTATGTAGTTCTCTAATGAAAACTTTGAGTTACAGGCGCCTTGTATGTGACAGCATAAAAGGGAGAAAAATCAGTGCTGTTGGGTATACTACAAATCCCAAGAAATACTATTGGAAGGGTGAAAGGGAAAACTCTTTTTGTACTATAATAGCAGTTGTAATGGTCCTGTGAAGTTTCTCAATGAAGTCATTGTATTGAGAGTAATAGGTTGTTGTATGTAGCCTATAAAAACCAATTACTTGTGATAATTTAGCAAACAACTCGCTTTCAAATTGTTTTCCTCAGTTTGTTATAACTTGCAGAGGGACACCTCATCGCATGATCAATACATTTACAAAGGCCTCAGTATCATTCAGGGATCTCACTTCTAGGTTTGGTTTGGTTTCTTTGTTTAATAGCATATCAACCTTCTTGGGTTATTTAATATCAAAGCCATCCTTCCAGAAGAACAGCACTGGTACTATTTAACCCATATTTGGGAGAACAAGGGGGTTCATACCTTTCCCAAGGGTATTAGTCTGAAAGTGAATGTAATAGCGCGACTGGCATTCAAACTCACTTACAACGGTTCTGCAGTTCATCACTTTAACCGTTACACCATGAGGACATCCCCCCTCACTTATAGGTCGTACTTCTATCGCACGGCTTGTATGATCAATGCATGTGAAGATATATCTGTATGAGGTAAGGATTATTTGGGCATTTTGTTGGTTGGAGTGGTCCTATTATACCAACGTGTACTGTTGAAATCTTTGCTGATGGTATTTTTAATGTTTGTATTGGTGATTTTGTTTGGTTTAGTTTGGTTTTATGGCATATCAATCATTGTAGGTTATTTAATGCCAAGTCCATTTTCATATATATAAACAGTTCTATTTCAAACAATTTAGTTTAGCATAAGTACAGTTTTTTGTTTACACAGTTAAAGGTAAAAACAGTTCTATTTCAAACAATTCAGTTTAGCATAAGTAAACAGTTTAGTTCTATTTGGCCCATAAATAGGACCCTATCATGTGCTTCCACTCTGGACCAGAGTGGACCTGGAAGCGATGGCAATAAAGGGGTACTTTGTATTCTGCAGAGATGCAGTCAATGTATTTTACAACCTCAGCTGACTGGACCAGGTGATTTTGTGTTTGTAGACTTTTGCTTGTTGGCAGGATGTGCTTGATATTTAAAATTCCATTAATGGTTTTATCCATGTTTAGCCAGTAATATTTTGCTTTAATCATTTTAATGGATGATTTAATGCCAACATGTGATATGGATGCTATAAAAAATGGATTTGTGCAACTTAGATGGAACAAAAAGTGTGGGGTAGGATATAGATATATTACACAATACAAACAGGTTTTTGCCAGTTAGAGTGGATCTTTTTAAGTCCTAAAAGGATTGAATTTCAGTGTTAGATGCCTGTGCTTCAGCAAGTGCAAGTAAATCGCAATCATCTATTTGTACGGCAAAAGTTGATCAAGATAACCTATCAGCAACTATATTTTAACTGCTCTTTACATGTTCAATATCTGAAATGAATTCTGTAAGGATAGCTAATTGTTGCTGTTGAGGTACAAGACACTAAATTCAGATTTCAGCTTAAAAGACAGGGAACTATCCTTTGATCGTAGGCAGAAATACCACACAATAATGAAATTTTCATTCTAGGCAGAGTGCACTGTGACAGTATAGATGTAAATAATCCCATTGTATTGATGATTGTAACACACACACACACACACACACATATATATATATATATATATATATGCAAGCACAGGCAATATTAATGTTATTTTATCCATTTCTAAGGATATTTTCCCAATAGAATGTTTATATGTCAGAATTTTTAGTTGATAAATTGTGTTTTCAATTTAAAATTGGAATGATTTTGATAACTTTTGTTTGATTATATTTTAATCATACAGCCAATTGAACATGCATTTAGATGTTAAAGTGACCGTGGTGTGATAATTTTTTTTTTTATTTCCAATTAAGAAACTGTAATATTCAATTTATTGATTTTCTTTATTTCTAGGTTTATAATGAAAATGAAGGTATTTTATTGGAAAACACCGGACTCCATATAATTCGGGCTGTAGCAACATGTCCAGGCTTTGTGGATAGTGAAGTATTCAATTCTAGGTGTGTAATTGAAATCTACAAAACTATATATGTTGATTTATATTTGTCCTATAAGAATGGTAGAATTATAAAATAATAAAAAGAAATATTCAAAAATAAAAATTATTTATACTGTTTTGTATTTACGATATTATTGTTTGGTGTTTAAATTCACTTGAATTATCATTACATTGGTTAAAACTTTTTTGTGAAGTTAAGATCAAAATTCCCAAATCATAAAATCTCTGAATAATTTTCAGATTAGTATTCTCTTTAAATTTTTGAAACCGGAAACTAAAACAATCTGGGATTTTTCTGTCACATCTTATGCTAAATCTCAGGATAGTTTTTAAAGTATAAAGGATAAAGAATTATTTCTTTTTTTCTTTTTCAGGAGAATCAATGTTCTTACTGTTCGAAATCAAAGTGCAAGTCAAGACAGTTTTCAAGAGAAACACTCATTTGAATCAATAGAAAATGGGCCATCTGTGAGTAATTGTTTTAGAAAATGCTATCTAATGTAGCCCTTTTCAATGCCTTTTGCAAACTTATTTTATTGAAAAGGTTTCATAGAAGTAACAATTTAAACTTTGGTTGAATAAATTAGTTTTATGTTTTAATAGCCTGATGTTATATTCTTTTTGTTGAATATATCAATTATATCAGTAATGTTCATCAAAATGATTTTCTCTTTTCAAATGAATTAAAACTGCTAGCAGAACAATATGGCTCTTCTATATTATTGTAAAGATTGCTTTTTTGAAATTAGTTAAGAGAAAGGATAATTATTACAGCTAGGAGGTTATCATTCATCCATCATATTCACCTTCAAATGATATTTTATTTTGGTTTTTATAGAACTCTTTTAATAAAAAATATTCAATTTTCTGGAAGTCTCCTGGAATAGTTCTTTAGTGTTTAATAGTTAGTTTCCATAACACTATAAGTTAATTGACAATACAAATAAATAACAAAACTTCTTTGTAAACACAACAGTGAAATGTTTATTATAGTAGCAGAAGTAAATGAGTCAGAGTGAGAAAATGTTCTTTTTGGTGTCGCCGGTTAGTATGTTGGTCCTTGTGTTTATAGGAAGTGTGTGTCATTGTAGCAAGTAGCTCGTGTGACTGACCGCAAGGCTGGTTCTTCTGTGTGTGTAGCTAGTAGCAGCATGTTCTTCAGTGAAGGTCATCCATGTGGAATGTCCGTAGCAGAGGACGCGAGAGAGGTCTATCTTGGCTGCTAACAAGGTGCTCTCTGACTTGTCGTGACTTCCAAAAAGGGATAGAAAAAATTGTTCTGCAGAGGAAGAAGGAATCAATGCGCTCTGCCCCTGATTGGTCAGTGAGTGGCTGAATTGCTCGGCGGGGACATTGATTTGTGAAAGGAAATAGATCTGTGACTGCTACAGTTCTTTTATATAAAAAAATATAGGAATATAGAATTATGAAGTTGCTTGAAAGGTGGCAGAACACAGAACCAAATGATTATTTCAATGAATTCTTTAATTTAATAAAGTTAGTGTGAAATACATACATATATATGTATATATATATATAAAATTTGAAAAAAATTCTTTTTTAAAATTTTCATTTCATAAACAGAATTAAATTTTTGGTCAACTCATATACTGTACAAATTTATTTTCATAAATCTTTGGTATATTTTTGGGATAAATAAAAAGTTCAGTGAATGCATCAAAATAAGTATTTCACAAAATCTTATGAACAGAAAGACATTTCTGAAAATTATAAAATTGTTGGATTAATTTCTTAAACTGTATCTTCAGAAACAACTTAAGTTTCAACTCTATTGAACAGGAAGAAGTCTGGAAATGGTGGTCCTGCAAACCTTGTATGAAAGTAAAGAAATTGGAACCTGGGCAAATTCTGGTGACCTGGGAATTGCGTGATGTTGCTACATCTCATTTGATCAAAGGTTACAAAGTAGGTGTTAGCTCTTTAATATGAATCAAGAATTTTTAACACTTCTTCTCTAGTCTTATTTGGATTTTGAAGAAGAAAGCAAGAAATGCTTGATTGTGTTTAAAAAATAACATCTTTATTTTTTTAATGAATGTGATCAAATTTGAAATACCATTATATTTGTGCTTTTTCTATCTGTTCTGTGGAGAAATTTTGACACCTGAAACTAATAACTAATTGAGAAACTTTATTAATTTTTAACAAGCATTTATTTTCTCATAATTTCTGTTGCTTATCACTATAAATACTCTGACCCTGATTATATTAGTCTTAATAAACAGTGCAGGTTGAAAATAAAGAATGAACTCTGGGCAAGACTTGAACTGACATCCCTTTAACACCAGAAATCTCAGTATCACTACTCAACCAATTGAAGATCAAATTGAACTATATAAACTTATTCCTTCAGAATTTTTTTATCAAATGAAGTATGGTCTACTGTAATTAATATTTTTATAGATATTTCTATCATCTAATGATATATGTTACTTTAGGAGCTGATAATTGAGTGGCTATTGTAAACAGAAAGATTTCCCAAAGTGAAAGAGATGTAAGTTGCCACTTATAGAGTATATTCTGTATGATTAGGGAGGTGCCCGTGGTGTAATCGTTATCGCCGTAGGAAATGAACACGGCAACACGAGTTCAAATCCTGGACGAGACTGATTGCATTTCACATAGCACTAATACCCTTGGATAAGGTATGAATCCAATTATTCTCCCTCCAGCTATCGGTAAATAGTAGGGCAGACTAGGTTCTTCAGCCTTGGTGAGGCAACTAGTCTAGGAGAAGGAAAACTCTGAATTCAAACCTGTTAAACTCCGCTTAAAAACTGACCTTGTGCCATATCCTGCCCGAGCGGAGGGGTTGGGTAAATAGGATATTCTGTATGATTGATCTGAACTATTTATAAATTGTTGTAGAATGACAATCTGAATAGGTGTGATAAAAACAATTTAAATGAAAGAACTACTTGTCACAAATCAATAATGGTTCATAGTGCTTCATCTAATAAAAATTTCAAGATAATATTACTGTATTAAATTTGGATCTTCAGATTTTTACAAACTAATCCACTTCTTCTTGAATGTACATAAAATATTTCAGTTGCTATTTTGCAAACACATTGAATGTAGATGAATAAAATTAGTTTCATCTTGATATCCAAGTCATTATTTGATAAAGGAAGAAAGTTTAAAGAACCATTTTTAATCAAATTAAAAAGTGATTGGTAGTTATAAATCATCTAGAAAAAAATGATAAATTTTTAGAATTAGAAGAATTTTTTTTTGTTACCAATGAGAAAAACCCCAACTCTCAGAAACAGTTTATTGATACCCTAAAAATTCAAAAAAGATTCTGATCATTTGTTTATTCGATATTTAGACATTTTGTTCCTGTCGTCATAATAAATATTAAAAATGACATTAATTTGGGATTAAAGAGAATGAAAATGTCACTCTGATAAATTTTCAATCTCAAGATTTTGGACAAATAGAGGCAAAATATGTTGTTTTGCTCCTCATTTCAATTTTGATTGAAACTTGAACAAATAACCTTCATGATTTGATCCTTTTAATTATTTATTTTATGTTTACTTTGTAAAAGTAATTTAATTCTCAGCTGTAATTTGAGTATTTTAAGTCCTCAATAGTGTTTTTAGCTAAAAAAGCAAAAACAAAACAAATAGGTACTTGACTGGTCATTTCACGTTGATTTAATTGATACATTTTTGTGGACAAAAATGTGGGCAAAATTAATCTTAACAGCTTGTAACTGTAATCAGCAATTTTTTACAGGAAAACTATGGCATTCCTAATTTTTGCTTAATGTTTTTCCTTTTTTAATTTTTTTTCATGTTTTCCTTTTTAATATGAAAATGTGTCAAAATTGAAGCTTGTCTTGAATCAAATAAAGAAAACATTCACATTTATTTTTGTAATTCATTGAAATTATTCTGAAATTTTTCTACCTCTAGAAAAAGTAATTTCTCAAAGAACAAAAAAGACTGAATTTTGTGGAGACTTTAAGATACATTTTTGCTTTTGAAAATGTAATGAAGTGAAAGAAGAAGCACTAAATATAAATTCACCAAATTTATTTGGTTATTAAGAATCTTGTTAAAATCTACCTGCAAAGTTTTTTCTTTAGATCTTTTTTCAAATTATTGCAGTTTATTTTCAATAATTTTTCATTTGTCATTGTATAATAGATAATAGGTATATCTATGAATATCTTGTCCCTTTGCACCTATCTTTAACTGAAGATAACTTTTTTTTTTTCGTGTAACAGATCATTCTTTTGGTAATAAATATTTGAATGATTATAACCAGTTTTGTTTCTTTTGCCTTTATTTAAATAATTACAACTGGATTCGAATGCTCTATTTTGTTTTCAATTGCAGCCTTATAAAAACAATCTTTTGTTAATAAATATGTGAATTATCATAACACATTCGTGTTTTTTTACAGCTGTACATAAATGACATTACCTACAATAAGATGTGTCATCAAAACACAAACAGGTTGACTGTTAAAGGCCTGGCAGGAGGAAGAGAATACAAATTCTATTTGCTAGCATTCAGCACACTTCCCAATATGAAACCTGTGCAATCAAATATAATGGTAAGAATCACTCAAAATTCTAATACTTAACTAACAATAGGGGGGGGATATGATAGGTTTACTTGGAAAATTGTTTCTATCTTTTTCATATAAAATGATATAGAGTGACGTGTATTGGACATGGGATTTTTTAAGAAACTAATAATTTTTGTTTCTACCACAAACCTAAAACTTGAGATAGTTCTGATAACATAAATGAAGCAGAATAAAAATTGTATTTTAGGATTAACTTTTATTCAAATCATCAATTTGCAAATTTTTGCTGACCAATCAGAGCAAGCCATGTACAATGACTGACAATCTATTATGTCTATGTGTAATTTGAATAGTCATTAAAAATTTGGCAGACATGTACAAAAGTTTTTATAGTTGTGAAGACAAAGAACTCTCAAGAATTTTATGAGGTAATGATTGTTCATCATGGTCATGGAATAGGGTACTGAAAGATCTTTAACAAGCCAAAGAATCCTATTAGTGTTATTTGACCCATCATTTGAAAAAGGAAGGAAGATGGCTTGATTATCAGTCTTCCATAAAAAAGATGTCCTTTGAAGGAGCAGCTAAATCTATTTATTAGAAAGTAATGTATAAGCCATTCACGGCCCATGGAAAATTCAAGAAAGATTTGCTGGCTGTTTGTAAAGTAGTGAACAAGCAGGGCTTTACGTGCTCCATTACTTTTGGAGCTGCTCCAGCTCCCACCACACACCCAAAATTGGAGCTAGCTCCCCTCACACTCCCCATTTTCAAAATGGAGCTGCTCCAGCTCCAACTCCTTTAAAGAAGGAGTGGTTCTTTTTCAGCACTCCATAGTGAAAATATACCTTCTTTCATAAATGTTCTACTTCGCCAATAAGTGGTCAAAGTATAGATGTGGGCATCAAAGGATCTCGTCAGTATGGGTGGGGATGTCCCTTTAAGTGTAAGACTGTAAGATAATATTTGACAAACTCTTGCTAATCTTTTGAGATTTGCTAAGAAGATTGGATTTCTTGCTCCTAAAGGAGAACATGTCGGACGGAGCATAAAATTATACATAAATTTTTGTTGCTTGAGGTATAAAATAGAAATAGAAATCCCTGAAATATTTTAAAACAATTTAAATGTTCATTACTTTACCAACCTATATTTTCAGGGGAGGAAAATTTGACCTGATATTTGTTCAATCCCAAGGTTTCAGCCAGATATTTTTGTATGAAATTTCAGGACATTAATTGGATTTTTGAATAATAGTTTATTGGCAATTTGTTTATATTTTTCAGCCATCGTTTATTCAAAAATACACTTTATATTTCAAATCAAATACCATCATAAATACTCTGTTAATGCTTTTTTGCTTTTTAAAACAAATCAGATCAACTTATCGAAGTTCATTAACCTTTTTTTCAAATTATTATTAATAAAATGTAAATAATTTAAATATATCTACTGTAATCATTTTTAAAGAAAAACTACTTTGAAAATCAATTATTCCCTATTTATTTTGGAAGGGAATTCAAATTTTTTCTAAGTAAATAAAGTTTTACTTTTAAACATTACATTAGTGATTATTTTCTTTTTAAAAAAAGGAGCAGCAAACATTTCTCCAAAGGAGGAGAGACAGAATTTAAATATCACAATATATGAATTTATAAAAATATCAGTTGAAATGTTTTTAACTTAGAGTTAGGGGGTGAAAAAAATATTCTTGTCAGTATTGCAGTTAGTAGAAGAAACTTGCGAAATAAACTTTGAACAGCAGACAAAAACACAAATCTTCTATTTTCAAGAGTTGTGGCAATATGTTGTATTATTTCTCTGGGGTGGGGAATGTATATAATGGGTAGGAGTCAAATGGTTTCAAAATGAATTCAGGGTAGCAATTGGCTGGAAATTACCATATCATTTATTACTATACTCTATTGTTTTCAAGCAAATAAAATCAAAGTATCTTAGTTAAGTTAATTGTATCTTCTTTTCAAATTATTATTTTAATAAAACTGTCGGGATGAACAAAACTGTGTCAGTCTAGTGGGCTACTGATTGTTATTTCTTTTTAAAGAAGCAAAAACTAAATAACCTCAAATCTTTATAAAAATTTCTTGATGGAGACATTTATTCATTCAAAATTTACAATAACAAATGACAATTTCCAGTTTTATTTGTCTTTGAAAAGCAAAAAAATAGTAATCAACCAGTTTACTCTTTTTAGTTGAATATGCTGACAATTGTAATTTTCAGCAATATTTGTAAAATATACTAAAAAATAAACATGTTTGTTGCTGTTTTTACAAACAAATCATTGTATTCCTTTTGTCTTTGAATGATTTACCAAATGTCTATTATATGTTTTGAAATATTGGTGAAAAATAAAACAAAGAAAACATATTTACTATTTTTTATTAAAATAATAATTTGAAAAGATACAAGAACTTAACTAAGAGAAATATCAATATTAATTTGAAAACAACAGAATAATAAATGAAAATACTTATTTAAAAGATATTTATTTAAAAACATATTTCTTTGGTTATTACCCTTAAAGATATATTTTTAGCAGTAAAAATAGGAGTCATAAATAGATGAAAAGTTAAAATCTTTAAGAAAATGTGTTTCTACAAAATGACTGACACCATTGAAGAGACTTTTTCCAGACTGTTTCCTGTCTTCAAAGAAAAATGGCCGATCAGAAATTTAGTGCCTAGCTGACAAATCATGCTTGCTTCTAAACAAAAATTCTGAGAAGTTCAAATTTTTCGGCTTTCATGTTTAATTTTTATGTGTAACTCCCCTCTTTCTCTCTCTCTCTCTATTTCTCTCTCTATCTCATATACATTTAACACAGTCTTATAAAAAACCCAAAGAGTTCAGCTCAAACTTTCTTTTCTTTTCTTTTCTATTGTCAAATGTTTAAAAAAAAAAATTCAAATAATTTTGGAGTGCAGAGCGTGAAAACCTCAATCTTTAACCCCAAATGGAGTTGCTCACTCTGGCTAAATATAAAATGAGCCCTCTTCTTCTTCACTCCAGCAAAAAGGAGCGGGCTCTTGAAGCGCGCTCCTTTTTGGAGGGCTCCGTAAAGCCCTGTGAACAAGAATAAAATTAGTTGAACACTCTACCAGATAGGATTGCATTTTAAACTCTTACAAAGACTCTGGTGAAGTCTAGACATGTGAAAGTTCATTTATAGTTTGCCCATTATCATTTTGAAAAGGTTACTTTGTTCTGGGATAAAAATATGGTGGCCTGATGAGACTTGTATTGAATTCATAGGAACAGTTTGAGACTTGTTTGGAGAAAGAATACTTCATAAGATCCCCAAAATACCATCCCATCAATTTTATCCACAGTGGTGGAAGTATAATTGGGGTTATTTTACCACCAGTGATATTGATGCACTACATGTCATTGAAAAAAATAATGGATAGTTCTTCATAGTGAAATACTTAAGAAGAACATGCTTCCATCTTTGAAATCCCTCAGACTACAGAGGGGTTGGATTTTAGACAATCAGTACTTTCATGCCATACAACATTTTTTGCTTAATCACTGGTTTTAATAATTTCAAAATATTGAAAGATTTCTGAAAAAATTCATCAAATCTGTAGTGGAGAAAATCAGGAAAACTTATCAAAAACAACTTTGTGTGATGTGCTTACTGAGTAGTGTCCCTTAGAATCCACACTTTTCAGAAAGAAACTGCAGAGATTGCATTTTAATTCAGTTGCTAAGATACCGCCAACCTCGGCATAATTTAGATTCAACTGTGATACTAGGAGTACTTAGTGCTGCTGGAATGGATTGGCTTCATTCATGTACTAAGGACAATTTTATGGGGCAAACATTTGTTTGTTGATAAAATGTAATATATTGTATGTAAAATCAAAACCAGAATCATTCTTTTATAAAGGAATAAACAATTTACATGAAAGAGCTTAGGAAATCATAAGGACACTATAAGTTTATGTGAAAAAAATATTTTGTTGAAAAATACTGAAAACTAGTGCATCAAAATTATATATATATATATATATATATATATATATATATATATATATATATATATATATATATGCAAATTTCATTTAACATAATAGACATTTTATGTCTACATTCTTAACTTTACTCATGAACTAAACAAAAACAATAAAATTTCCTTTTTAGATGTTCTCATCGATACTAACAACAATAATAACTTCACTACCTCCACTTACAAAAAAACCTCTAGTAATAACTCCTGTACCCTCAACTTTAAAAGTGAATGCCCCTTCAGATATAAAAAAGCAATTATTCATAATCTAATATCCCGTGCCAAACTAATCTCCTCCTCCAAAACAATATTTTATAAAGAGGTGGAAAACGTAAAACAGGCTCTCATCAATAATGGGTTTCCTAACTATATTGTTGATGAACAAATTAAACGTATGATCAAAAATGTTAACCAACAAAATAAACAGTGTACTACTCCATCCAGTCAACAAACATATATCAAACTTTTTTATCGTAACCAAATGCAGTACAATTATAAATCCGATGAAAAAATATTGAAAACATTGATTCACAAAAACATACTCCCCACTGATCCTTATAAAAAAATAAAACTTATTATTTGTTATAATAAGTTTAAAACCTCGAATTTAGTCATTAGAAATAATTCCTCTCCCTCGATTGGGGTTTTGCAAAAAACCAACG
The DNA here is from genome assembly GCA_963585895.1 of Sepioteuthis lessoniana. Taxonomy (NCBI): domain Eukaryota; kingdom Metazoa; phylum Mollusca; class Cephalopoda; order Myopsida; family Loliginidae; genus Sepioteuthis; species Sepioteuthis lessoniana. The sequence continues at coordinate 674,490 of OY757926.1, read as the reverse complement.
TTATATATAAATTTAAATGTTCTTTAGGAGATTGTATCTCTGATGATGATAATATATATGTTGGTTTAACCTCAACTACCCTGTCAAGGAGACTTACAATGCACCTTTCTGACACAAGTTCAATAGCTCAGCATTTAAAAAAACATTCATGCCCAACAACACAACTACGGAAAATTCTCACCGACAACACAACAATATTAGAACATCAAAATAATAAACAAAAACTTCAGATTCTTGAAGCATTACATATTAGAAACCTGCAACCAACACTCAATAGAATTAATTTTCGAACCAGTGCTAATGTACTTAAATGTCTTTAGCTACTGGCACTAATTATAGAATTACATTTAAAAGCAAACGCCATAATCTTTAACGGCAAAGACGCCCTTACACAGTAGTAATATGCTAAAACAAAAGTTACATCACTTTTGTAATAGATCCTTCCCTGATGATGGCCCAAAGTCAGGCAGAAAGTACTAGGGATACATACAATTATGGACAATACATAAATCAATTCCCCCCGAATACGATAAAAGTAATACGGGAATTCGAACGGATCCAGAAGAAAATATGTAGACATAAAATGTCTATTATGTTTAATGAAATTTGCATTAACGAAGAAATGCTGCCTAAATATACATATATATATATATATATATATATATATATATATATATATGGAAATAAATAATGGAAAATAATCTGATAATACGGAGAAAAATTGAAAAACAAAGTAATCCAAAGTAAAGAATTTAATGTGAAAGAAAGTTGACATTATAATGCTTCAGTTTTAATAAACCATCATCAGGACTTAGAAAAGATTATATCCATCGGTGATCTAACAACATTTGATGTCATCTTTTCGAAGTCCTTATGATGGTTTATTAAAACTGAAACATTATAGTGTCAACTTTCTTTCACATTAAATTCTTCATTTAGGATTTCTTTGTTTTTCAATTTTACTCCATATATATATATATATATATATCTGATGATCAGAGACATAAAGCAGAGTTATTAACTTTTTATTTTTCATGTTTATAATATTGTTGTATTTACTTTCCCATTTTTGGGGTATTGAACACTTTTTTTTTCAGCTGTTTGATTTCTTCTGTTTTAGTTTTCACTAAATGATGGGCATCCTAATTTTGATTTAATTATATATGTATTTATAAAAAGAATTTTTTATAATTATATTTCCTACTATTTTAGCAAAAATGCCTTATTTTTATATTGTAGACTAGTTGATATTTAGGACACAATTTATGTATTATATTATATGTAAAGATGCATACATAATTTTCCAACATTCTTGTGTCTTTCCTTACCATAAACTTAGTATTTAGAATTTGAAATTAACTATCTACAGAATTGGAATTCCACTTCCATACATGTTTCATTTTTGTCAAAAAACTTTTTTTAATTTGGCTTTTTACTCTTTTGAATTTTTTTCAGAGATGGTGAATAGCTATCATCAAGCAATGCTGATATGGTCTGATTATTGTTATTCAGCATGGAACTTTTAGTCATATTTCTATTTGTTTGCATTTTAATATGATTTTACTTTCCAAGTGACTCAGTTGGCAGATATTTAGCACCATTACTATATTATATTACTATTTTATTTTATTACTGTAAAGACTACTTGTCTACAGTTTTATTCTAGATCATGAAAAATGGGAAATAACTCTATCAAACTACCATTAACCATTTCCTCATTAATAAGTGCATGAGGATAAAAGTATAAATGCTTATGAAATCATTATTTACTTTTCAGTAAAACTATTTTAAATCTACTAGAAGTAATAGTCAATTTATTTTTAAATAAAAGCTATAAATGGATTAAATTTATTCATATTTTCTTATTTATCTTTGTATCAAAAGAAATTGACCAAATGTTAAATATTTCAGTTGATACCAGACTTATTTATGCTTCATTACAGACCATCATATCTCCATCCATGGCACTTTCAGGAGGACCTTTAATTTCCCTTGAATGGATTGATGGTTCTGACTCATTATGTATTGTGTGGACACCAATAGAAGAATTCCCTGTTGTAGACTACTGGGTGTACCGAGATGCAATAAGATGTGGTAAAAAGGTTATCTTTGCTTTTATTTATTTCATTTTTACTCATTTAAAGTACTGGTTATTATCAACATTATGTACCTGATGCTGTACCTGCAGGTTTCGTTTATTAAAATTCTTTAAATGATTTTCATCTCAGAGTCACTGATGTAATCAGAAGAATGAAACATAAATATACTGTTTGTGAAACTTCAAAATTGTATCATGAATTTTCTCTGATGTGTGTGTTTGTATGTATATATATATATATATATATATATATATACATATATATATACGAGGATCATTAAATAAGTTTCCAGACTTTTTTCATATGGTCACTTTTATTGATAGTACACACATGAAACTCTAGTCCCCTTTGAAGTAATCTCCTCCGACTGCAATGCACTTGTTGTACCGTTCCAACAACTTCTGGAAGGCCCCATGGAAGTCCTCTTGTGTGAGCATGTCAATGACCTTCGTCACAACCTCTTTCATCTCCTCAATTGTCTCATAACGACAGCCTCTGAGCTTAGGGAATAACCAAAAGTCACTGGGAGCAAGGTATGGACTATAGGGAGGGTGAGGAACTGTCTTGACGCCCATCTTGGTCAAATAGTCTGTGACAAGGATAGAGTTGTGGACTGGTGCATTGTCCTGGTGGAAATGACACTGACCCGATTTGAAGAGTGCTGGCCTCTTCCAACGGAATCTCTACCTGAACTCCTTTAAAACCTCAACATAGTATTCCTTGTTGACTGTCTGTCCAGTGGGAACTCAGTGCATGTAGATCATGCCAGTGCTATCAAAAAAAGGGATCATCAAAAGTTTGTTGGTGGATTTGTTCTGTCTGGCCTTCTTGGGTCTGGGAGAGTCAGCATGCTTCCACTGGGAACTCTGTCTCTTGGTCTCTGGGTCATAGCAGTAGATTCAGCTTTCATCGCATAGCATTTTTTCCAAGTTTAAAACAGAATTTATTGCATATCGTTCTTCTAAAGTCCAGATTGCATTTTTGAAATTCATCAGCTGTGACAATCAGGCTTTAGTAGGGTGTATTCCAATTCCTGCTGTAGGTGTTCATTTGAACCTGAAATCATAAAAATTGGTCAGTCATCTCACATGAAGTATAGCAATAACATACTGAATTTTCAAGAGTCTACGGCAATTTTAAATGCCTGTACAAAAAAGTCTGTAAACTTATTGAATACACCATATATATATATATATAGGCGGTGTAGGAATGCTTCTCAGTCCTTATGCTTTAAAATCACTGAATAGCATATAGAAAATCTAACCAAGATTAATGTGTGTTTTATTTCTTGACAACCTCTTCACAGCAATCATCTCTTGCTGCAATCCAACCAAATGAAATCATAACTTGCTATGATGAGCTATCCACCATTATCCAACTCATTCCTAAACACAACATTCTAATCACTGGTAGAGACATGAATGTACAAATAGGCAAAGATGGAAATAACAAATTCTGCTTACACAACTTGCCAAACTGAAATGGTGAATATCTAGTACATTTTTTATTCAAGCTAGTATGTCTGAATACTAAATTCCAAAAACGAGAAGGAAAACTATGAACCTACAACTACCTAAATAACTCGAAAGCACAGCTGGATTATATATTCATAAACAAGATGTGAATAAATAGCACTTTGATCTGTGTGACAAATGTCTTTTTTTAAGGAGTATCTTCCAAGCATAGAATTCAAGATTCATATGAGTTTATGTGGAAATAAGACACAGACAGTCAAATCTTCACAATGTGACTGGATCTCACATACCAATAGTGATATAAGAAATCATTATATGGTAACTAAGAAACAAGTTTGATACTCTTTGGGAGACATCTGAAAGACATACTCCAAATGATGAATACAAAAACTTTGTTAACCCCCATATTGAAAGCAGCTGATTGCATTCCAACTAAACCAAGAACCAAATGAAGAATTCCATGGGATGTAATAGAAATTAGAGAAAAACTAAATAGCATGAAAAAAGTATCCTTACTTAACTAAAGAAACTCAACAAATGGCAATGTCTCAAAACTTAAAAAAGCTCAGAGAGAACAAAGAAATACCAAAAAGAACGATTAGAATACATTCAAAGTCAAATCAATAAAATCAGAAACTCAGTTGAAGATAAACAATCACAGTTTGTATGGCAGACAGTAAATGAAGTGAGTAGAAGGAAAAGCACCTTGAGAACAATACTAAAAGCTGTCTGCCAAGAAGAAAGAATACAGAGGTGGAAAAAATATTTCAAAAATCTGCTTGGAAACCCTCATGAAGTCTCAGATAAACCTATCAAAAAATTATAAATAACCAACTAGACATCAAACTTGGACAGTTTACAGTGGAAGAACTTGATGCAGTATAGAAAAAACTTCAAAGCAGAAAAGCTGCAGGCCTTAATGAAATTCCTCCTGAAGTATGGAATATAAGGAAATTTGATGACATACTTCTTCAGTTATGCAATGCTTTCTATGAACAAGGTCACATTACTGTCCATAGATTTCTTCAAAGCAGTTGATTCTATAAACAGAGGGAAGATGAAGCAAATATCACTAACATATGGCCTTCCTAAAGCAACTGTTACAAACAATGATGCTTTACAAAAACATTAAAACAATGGTTCACTCTCCTGACTTTTTTGACATTGTCACTGGAGTTTTGCAAAGTGATACATTAGCACCAGTTTTGTTTATAATCAGCCTAGACTGTGTATTTTGAACATTGATAGAGCTAATAAAAGAAAATAGCTTTGCACTAAAATAAGGCAAGAAATAGATGATATCCTTTAGAAACTATAACAGGTACAGACTATGCTGATGATCTAGTGTTTCTTGCAAATACACTTGCCCAAGCCAAATACCCTTACTTCAGAGTTTAGAGTAAGCAGCAGGAGCCAATGAGCTCTATGTGAATGCAAATAAAACAGAATTCTCTGCTTTAAGTGGTAGGCATCTAAAATTTGTAGACAAGTTCACATATCTTGGCAGCAATATCTCATCTACTGAAAGTGATGTTAACATGTGCCTAGCAAAAGTCTGGACTGCTATCAACAGGTTATTGATCATATGAAAATCTGATCTCGCCAATAAAATAAAACAGGATTTCTTCCAAGTTGTGGCTGTGTCAAGCCTACTGTATGAATGCACCACATAGACACTAACAAAACAAATGGAAAAAAAAGCTAGATGAGAACTAGACAAGAATACTGCATATTGTTTTGAACAAATCCTGTAAGCAACATCCAACAAAACAGCAGCTGTATGACCACCCACCTCCCATTTCAAAAATCATTCAAATAAGATGAAGAAGACATGCTGGAGAAGCAAGGCTGAACTCATCAGCAATGTTCTTTTGTGGACCCCTATACATGGATGCACCAGTGTTGGCCAATCAGCAAGAACTTATTTGCTTGGTGGGGACACTGGATGCAGTTTGGAGGACTTGGCTAGAGCCATGGGTGATAGGGAAGGATGGGGAGAGAGAGACAGAGAAATCCATGTTGATAGTATGACTTGATAATGATGATATATTGTATATATACAATATAATCATACAACTTCACTGCAATAGCAATGTCACTAACAAAGACTTCATCAGATCAGGCATATTTTGGGACTTAAACATCATTCTGGGTTCAATCCCAGGTTGCGTCATACTAAAGACTTTAAAAATGGTACTTGATACCTCCTTGCTTAACACACAGCAATATAAGGTATGTATCAAGGGTAAAGTGGAGCAATCCAGAGAAAGGAGTAGCACTCCCCCTACACCTCAATGTAGTAGCTATAGAAAAGGGAGCCTTCTGGTCACCCTCGACTATGGTCGCTAAATTTACTTATTTACTTACTATTTACCTAGGGTGACCTTGCTGTATTTTTGATTTTCAATGTTGATGTTCTATGTTCCTTCAAATTTAGAGGATTCTTCTTTTCTCCTGTTTCTGTTGTCATGATGATGATGATGATGATGATGATGGTTGTGATCAACTTTCTTGTGTGAAGTCATTTCTTCCACTTGTTTCAACTGCTGATGTGTCAGACCTGGTCATGTAGACATTTTTTGACTACAATGCAATATAAAAAAGCTACACCTTTCTAACACAAATGCAATTTTAAATATTTGATTCAAGTTTCAATTTCTGGTATACCTTTTCCTTTCGCTTAGTTACACAGCTTAGAAAAATATTCAAGCCTTTTTTATATTATTATTTTAGTTTTAACTAGCAAAATTATATATCTATTTAATTTTTTATGTTTGAAATATTGTTTTTAACTTTTATAAATTTTATGATAATATATATGAAAATTTTTTTCTTGAATATATATTGTGAATTTGAAACTATTTACAGAAGTCATTCAATATGTAAATATTTCATTTTCAAGTACTGAAATTTAGTATACTTTATATAATAATATATCGTAGATATTTGGTAGTATTATTTAATTAAAAACAAAAAAATTTTGCCTTTGCTTATCTGTGCAAATATCACTTAGTTTTATAAGACAAATGATGTTTGCTATTCTTCACCTATTATGAACCACACTTAAATATTCTTCCTTGCCAAATCTCAGTTATCTGCAGTTCAATTATAACAGTTTTTTTTAACATTCAACACTTTAGAAAGGGAGACTACTATGTAAATATGCTTTATATATCTTGATATTTGCTGAATCTAATAAAGTTGTTTACTATGGGTAAAATTTCTTGCTTGCAGGTCACTCATCAAAACCAAAATAATCAATGCAGAGTCATTCTTGAGAACTGGACCACCAACCTTTTAACAAAGGTATATATTGAAGCAGTACCACAAGGTTAGTTGTAAAAAGTATTCCAGTGTATTCCCTGGTGTATTTTGGAATGGATTTCATGGCAAATTAATATTTCTTTTTTCTTTCTACAAGATTGCACATTCTCTTAATCATATCTAAATTTGTTCAGCATGAAATTATTGATTTATTTCAAAAATATTTGTTGAAAAACTGTCCTATCAAAATCTTCCCTCTTAGCTTTCAGAGATTCATCCCATCTTGATAGTGAATTGTCTATTCCTTTTCTATAGAATTTTTCATTGTAATTTTTCTTCATATTTTTCTTTATTATTATTTGATGAATTCATTAAAAGTTACCATTTTTGTTTACCAGCAACTTATACATGATCTAACCAAGTGTCTAAGTATGTGATTTGTATGAATTTTTGAGATGAGAAATTATCTTGATCATACATTTTGCTCTATTCCAATTATATGTTGTGACTATAACAACTAAGATCTAGTCTATATAAATCCTTGTATAATAGTGTATATGTGTATTTGTATATTTATAAATGTGTTAATATAATAATACTTTGAGTATGTTTTTCATATATTTGTTTGCATGAAAATATTTTGAAAATATCTTGCTTTCTTATTTATGGCACAGAAACATTTAGATGCAATGATAATCTAATAATTGTTGCTTGTTTATGAAGCACAATCTTAAAATTCTCATGAGATTATTTGTTTTATATTCTAAAAGTCTACCAAGAATTCCTATGATATCTTATAAACATATTGTAATACATGATACCTATATAGTAAATCAGCAGTTTAACAATTGTTCCTATTTTTCTTTATCTTTTTCCTTTCTTCATGTTGGATGCTTTTTTTTATTTGTCATCATTTGTGTTGTTGTTCTATTTCCAGTCTGGAATGATATGTCATTCGGTAAGTAATCATTGCACCAAAATGAGTCCAGAAAGAATTTTTAATATTAGACAAAAATTAATAACAATTAGCAAATTTTCATTTAAGAAATTTGCCTATTATTTTTGCTGTTAAAATGGTTGAGGAGATTTTGCTTTTAGTTGTTTGATCTGCTTTTTAGACAAATATAATTTGCTCCATGCTCTATACAAACTTGACCAAATTATTTGCATAAATGATTAATAAACTAAAAACTAAAAATAGTAAAACTAAAAGAAAAAACTAATGACAAAATGCATAATGAGAGCCATTTGGATTATCTGTCTTTAAGTAGATCTTTCACTATGAGAATTTTTTGAAGGTAGGAAACCCATTCCTATGACAAACAAATTAACTGCAGCTTCAATGAAAATTGAAAAGGCAACTAAATTTAAACCTCTTTCCTCAGGATGCAGAGAACTAGGTAGATGCAAGAAGTATTGTTACCTTGAGATGTTACATTGTGTTAAAATTACCAACAAGTGGGAGAGTTCTAGAACATTAAAGAAATAGTTTTTCAATGATAACTATGTATACATGCCAATTTGAACTCAAGGAAAAACTTTGGCCAGTAGCTATCAACCTTTCTTTACTAGACATAGCAATTATTTCTTTTTCCTTAGTCAAGAATTGCTTATAAATGGAAAATTACCAGGATTATTACTTATTTTTGCCGAAGCTCATAAAGTAATATTGCAATACTCACTGTGTGACTATTCCTTTTAATTATTTTATGTTAAGTATTTATTGTTGCATTTCAAATAGAAGTCTTATTTATTCCTTTCTGGTGATTTTTTCAATTACATGTCTTTATCAAAATACCTAATGTCACCTGTTTAAATTTACATTGAAGGATATTAATTTCTCTTTTGTTAAATATCTTTACACTGGTAACCCCAATGTAATTAACATGAAACAAAAATTCTGATACTGAAAGATCTGTGCTTATCAACATACATCCATATTCATCAACATGTAAATATTCATTTCAGTAAATTTTTCTGACAATACTAATTCTGCTACTGTATTTATTATATAATATAAACAGAATGCATTTCTTAAAAAAAATTGTATATCATTTACATAATGCAAGAAAATTATTAGAAAATAAGTAATTTTAAAACAATCTACAATGAAGGAATATATCTTCACCAAAATTAAAAGTAAAATTTGTTTTAACTTATTTTTGCCTGTAAACTCTTTTTTCTTAGTATTTTTATCATAATCATTAGTGAAAAAGTGAATAATATTGTGAGTGGTCCCTTACAAGACTAATTATGGAGATAGAAGTCTTTTTCCTGCTAGTGATTGGCTAGATAATCATGGGAGAATGATTTGTTTAAGTGTTTATTCATCCATTCTTGTCTTAGATATTCAAGATATTTGACTGATACTACAAGAAGTAGATTCATGCCTTTCTCAAAAATATTAATTTGAAGTGAACATAAACAGTCTCAATCAGGTAATAATAGGAGAACTATTTGTTTAAATGTTTATTCATCCATTCTTTTAAATAAATATTACCTTGTATTTTTTATGGCAATGATGTAAAGATATATAATTTATACTGATATTTTGAAAAGTTCTAATTTTTAGACCTACAAATAGATATGAGCTGGAGAATACAGTACAGTATCTGTGAAGTTTTATTTGTCATTTTATGAAATAAAGTATGGAGATATATAAACGCTTTTGCTTTGTGCATTTTCACTACAGCCTATTTCTAATAATTGGGAAGATGTTAAAATGTTGAAAGCATGAAAAACCTTTAAAAATTGTTTCACTTAAAAATAGATTTCATGCGAATCCAAAGTTCATAATCATTGTATTACTTATTTCCTAAACATAGCTAATATAAGGCACCCAGTAAGGATCAAATTCAGTACTCTGTTATACTAGTACGAGACAAACTAACTATTGTGGTGTAACTTGAAGTTACCTCCCTTAGATCATAGAATACTAATATATAAACTCTCGTTTTATAAGAGTAGTTTCCAGCACCACATGTAAAAACATTACTCACACATTTTTATGTACTTCTAGCCAAATAAACCAATGCTATTTGCTAACACTGCATTATCATTATTTATTAATTCCATACCGTCAAACACCATAATACTACAACTATTACTGTCATGTTCTTCATATTAGAGTTAATAGGATGTGCTATTAAGTTTTACGTAAAATTCTCTCTTCAAATAATTTGGTAAAAACACAGTCAGAAAAATTAAAATCAGATTAAAGATGTATGGAGTGTCAATAGAATTGTCAACCATTGAAAGTGAATTTGATAAAAAAGGGTTTAAAAAATTTTTCTGACTGACAGGAATAAAAAGTTAGTTTTTGCTTTTCTTATAAAAAGTAAATTTTTACCATCTTGAATAGTTTGCAAACATATGAAGCATTTTGTTATTAGCAGATATAATCTGGGTATTTTTTAATTCATATATTAATTTTCATATGTTCTTTGGTTATGAAATTAATATTTTAGTATTCAATCTCAGGAAATTATTCATTGATTTAAATAAATAATCAGAATAATTGCATATTTTAAGGTATTTTATGTTTCTCCATTGAAACAATGGATAAAACTGAAAAATTGCAGATATTTTGGAAATTTGTCTAATTAAGAAACCTCATTTAATCTAATTATTTTTCCGCACTATTGGATTTTCCAACCTTATTCTAAAACTTAAATCAATTCCTCTTTATATCAACATTTTTCTTTGCTATTTTCAAATAGAAACATTTTGTCTGAAACCTTACTAAGTAGCCATTGTTTTATGAGAATAAGATGTTTTCGACAACTACTGAGTTGATATTTAATCTTTTACATATATTTTGAATTAAGAAATGGTGTACAGAATTGTGCAAAAGTCTTTGGTAACTTTGCATTAAAGTTCTTGTACATTATCATTTAATAAATGTTTGAAATTCCACCTTTATCAGTTACCTAACAGGCCCCCATTGGATGGTGTTCTTTTAGCAGACTTAGCAATGAAAAGTGTTTTTATAATGCTTGGAAATAACTTTGGAAAATCTTTTGAGCGTGTCATGCATTTGGATTACTTATAAAATTTAGTTAATGCAAAATTGCTACATAATTTCATTATTTATCTTGTTTTATTGTAAACAGAAATATAGCATGACACTAATTGATTTGGTAAAAAAAATGGATCAATACAAGGAAATATTGATAATTAGAATCTTTTCACTGCTATCAATATAAAGAATGGACATCCTCATGTAAAACAACCTTGTTGATTTGGCGTCGCTTGTGTGCGATATGAACTGTTGGCTCAGTTGTAGAGTTTCAGCACTGCAATCCGTGGTCGCTGGTTCGATCTCCAGTGGTGGAGATTACAGTATACACTGCTGATGAGACCTAATAAGGTCAAAACAGCTGTCCAGTGTTCCCGTATAATGTGTGTAGGTGTTCGGCGGATTTTCTGGTCATGGTAATTCAATTCACAATATTAATTCCTCTACTTAAAAAATAAAAATATGTACATCTAAAACAACCTCTTCTTAAGAAAGGAATTGGATTATTTGGGTTGAAGTCAGAAATTTCAGTTCTTTAGTTGAACTTTAGTAAAATACTGTCACTATTTTGATGTATCATTGAAATAATTTTCTTTAAATAGATGTAATTGTAGATGTATGTATATATACATATGTTTATTTATCAATGTATACGGACAATATTTTTTGGTTCTTATACATACTAGATATAAACATATATATATATATATATATAAAAATTTTTCTTTTTTTGTTGGTCCAAAGAAGGAAAAAAGTAAATATTTTAAAATGAATAGGTCCACAAAGAGATTTATTTTTTAAATAAATCTCATTGTGGACCTATTCATTTTAATATATATATATATATATATACATATATATATATATATATATATTCAAAAGAGGAATATGCCTCACAATTCAGAGCACTATTAATCCATTTCTTATTTATGAGTATGTAATCTATCTGTGCCTTAGGATTGTTTGTGTAGGTGTAAGTCCATAGTTTTCCTTCCCATTTTAGGAATTTAGTATTTAGGCATGTTAGTCTATTTTCAAGAGAGAATTCTATTCGATGTTCCGCATTTCTGTTTGACGAGTTGGGTAAGCATTATTTATTGTTTTTGTCTTTCCCTATTTGAGCATTCATGTCTCCACTGATGATTAGAACATTGTGTTTGGGTGAGTTAGGGTAGCTTGTTGTAGAAGGTGATGAGGTCTGTTTCATCACTAGCATTGGTAGGACTGTAGCTGGAGATGATTGTTGTGCTGGGGTTGCTGCGAGATATAGCTACCATCATTCTCGGTTGTATTTTCTTAATGCTTTTAGGGCACGAGGACTGAGAAGTATTCCTACTCCTCCTATGATAGCATTGATGAAGTTTTTCCATGCAGATGATGAGATAAATGTCCATCCTTTGCCGGAATCTTGGTACTTTATTTCTACTTTGCTATGATAGTATCTGTGTTCTTGTATGCATACAAGGTCAAATCAATAAAATTAGAAACTCAGTAGAAGATAGACAATCTCAAATAGCATGGCACACAGTAAATAAAGTGAGTAAAAGGATGAGCTCTTTCAGAGCTAAACTAAAAGCTGCCAGCCAAGAAGAATGAATTCAAATGCTGAAAGAACATTTCAAGAATCTGCCTGGAAACTACCTAAAGTCGCAGATAAACCTATCATGAAAATTATTAATAACCAACAAGACATCAAACTAGGACAGTTTACTCATGAAGAACTTGATGTTGTACTAACAAAAATTAAAAGCAGAATAGCTTGATGAAATACCTCAAGAAGAATGGAAAACAAGGAAATTTGATGACTTACTGCTTGGATACTGCAATGCCATATATAACCAGAACATGATAGAGAGATAGATAAAAAGCTTCTCCAAGAAAGGCAACCTCGGAATTGCCAAAAACTACCAAGGCATGACTCTTACTTCCATAGCAGCTGTTGGATTGTTTGGGAGAGGGTCATATAAATATATATAAACCGTCTACAAATTGCAAGCAAGTATTGATAGACTTGCCCGTTAGTAGCAGCTGGAGATTGGTCAATCAGAGATGACTAGAGCATATATGTGAAGGGGCAAATTACAGCCTAGTTTCAAAATGTATTGCAGCCTTTGTACAGACAAGACATACCATTTGTATTAAGAATTTCACAACTGGATGACTGATAAGATGGCTACCCGAATTTCAACTGTGGCAAAAGTTTAGAATGCTCTGCTTCTCAAATGCATCAAACCAGAAATTGTGAAAATTCTTAAAAAGAATCAAAATGGTTCTCAGAGAAAGTGATCCACTACATCATAGATTCTGACAATCCATCATATATTTGAAGGAGTTCCCACGAAAAAACCTTGAGGCAACACTCTTGTTTGTAGATTTATCCAAGGCATTTGATTCCATACACAGAGGGAAGATTGAACAAATACTAGCATCTGGTCTCCCACCAAAGAAACTGTCATAGCCATAATGATGCTTTATAGTAACATGAAAGTCAAGTTTTGTGGATAGCGACACAGACTTCTTTGACATTACTGCTGGCGTTCTGCTTGGGGATATTTAGCACCATATCTGTTCATAATCTGCTTAGATTATGTACTTCAAACATTGATAGATCTCATGAAAGAAAATGACTTTATACTAAATAAAGGCAAGAAGTAGACAATACGCAGCAGAAAATATTATGGATGCAGAAAATGCTGATGATATAATACTTCTTGCAAATATACCTACTCAAGCCAAATCCTTGCCGCATAGTCTGGAGCAGGAAGCAGGAGGCATAGGCCTACATATAATTGCAAACAAAATAGAATACATGTGTTTTCATAAAAAAGAAGACATCTCCACTCTAAATGGCGGTTCTCTGAAATTAGTGGACAAGTTCACGTACTTCAGTAGCAGTGTCTCATTTACTGAAAATGATATCATATGCGCCTATTGAAGGCATAGACTGCTATTGATAGGTTATCGATCTTACGGAAGTCTAACCAATTCGATAAAAAAAAAGTGATTTCTTTCAAGCAGCAGTTGTGTTAATTCTACTGTATGGATGCACCAGATGGACACTGACGAAATGTATCAAGAAAAAGCTAGACAGAAACTGTTCAAGAATGCTATGAACAAATCCAGAAGGCAACATCCCACAAAACAACTTTTGTACGGCCACCTACCTCTCATCTCTAAAACCATCCAAAAAAGACAAACAAGGCATGCAGGACACTGCTAAAATAGCAAGGATGAACTCATGTGACTTTCTCCTATGGACCCTTTCACATTGACATGCCAGCGTTGGCCGACCAACAAGAACATACCGATAACAGCTCTATATGGACACAGGATATAGTTTAGAAGACCTACCAAGAGTGATGATATGATAGGGATGAATGGAGCAAGAGAGTCCAGGAAATTCATGCTGTGTGATGATGATATATATATATATATATATGCATATATAACATCTATTCATGATCTATGAGTATATTTGCATCTGTCTACACATATATACATGTATGCATCATTTCTGTGTACTAAGGTCCATGTATGTGTATTATTTGCACAAATGCATTTATGTATATATATATATATATATATATAAGCTAATTAATTTCAATCTTATTAACAAAACAAAAGTCAAATACAATTAAGATATTGTCTGTTTATATATAAACTCTAACAATGCTAAATATTCATTTTCTTTACTTTTGTCTCTATGAAGCTTAATAACATAAACATAGATTTTTGTTTTACTGTATTTGATTGGCCCAAATCCAATGAGAGTCAAGCCACCTGAAATAGTGGGGACCTACCACAAAACATTTTGGACAATGAGTTTACATTTGTTATTTCAGCTACTAAGAAAACTTACTCTGAATCCAGATATTTCTGCTTTCCTTACTTAGTAGATTAGTATGATGTTAAATATTTATTTTTACAAATTTCAAATGTGCCAAATGATTAAGTAAGCAAGATTACACTATGTATCTTAGAATTTCAAATTAAATAAAACCGTTTATTTTTATTAAACAGGTAAATAAAATATAATGTTCATAGCATGATTACGAATAGTTTTACTAAAAATTTTTCTAGGTTTCTTTTCATTTAGAAAGATAGTTTTTCTTCTTTTGTTTGTCCATTCAGTGAATAAGATTATGAATAGCTGGACATGAAAATCAGCCCAAAATTAAACTACAGTCCAACAAATTATGTCAAAGTAAATCTGAAAATACATTAAGCTTATTGAATTTAATATTTTCCTAAAGAAAAACCAATTTTCTAAAAAGTAATTAACTATGTTAAGTATTCCCAGTTATGCAAATAATTAAATAATTTTTTCATTAAATCATTGGAAAGAAAAACATTTTTCAGTGATTTTATTAATAAAACATTCAGGAAATTTACTGATAAGATAAATAGCAGAATAGGAAAGAGGTATTTCTGTTTATGTCAACTTTGAACTTATTTTTATCAATTTGCCTTTACTATGTAGAGGCATATTTGATACATTTTAAGTCTGGCTGTCCATAAGTAATTGTTATAAACATCAAACTTTAATTGTTATTATCATACCTATTTTTACAATTAGAAATAAAAATCATCTTTATCACATTTATTTTTCAAACGGCTTGTAGAATATATCAAATGATAAAATTTTTAAATGTGTGAATCAAAATTATCACCTGTTATTAACAACGGAAGAACTATTTTTCAAGCTACTGTCTACATCGGTGCTTCTCAAACTACCTGATGTGGCATACCAACAGGATATTTTTCCTATGTGCCATGGTTTGGTACCATATTTATGCCATATTTAATTTATGATCCAAGTATTTTTATCTACTGTATTATATCACAGCATATTAAATAGAAAGATCTTATGCATTCTCATTTTTATATTACATTTTATATAATGATAATATGAAACTGGAAACTTGCTATGGACCGGCAGTCAATAACTTGTGTACCAACACCAGTACCACCACTTTGAGTAGCATTGGTCTCTATAGCTTAGATAGAAAAGTGATACATTACTCCTGTGTTCATATCATAATATCAGATGTAATATTGGAGGAATTAAAATTTGGTAATATTAATAGATGGTAAAAAATGAACTTATTAATTTATCCTTAAATTTAAAAATATAGATTTTTATCTCAAAATTATATTTTCTATATTAAATTTCAAGATTCAAATTTAATTTTCAAAAATAAAAAATAGTTTGTGCAGTATTAGTTTATCCTTTGTGATATATTAAGTTAAAAATGTCATATCAGATTTTAAAAAGCCATTTTTTCCTCTTGGGATAATTCTTAGATCAATCTGTGAGTGGTTTTTTAAGTTTGGTTTGGTTTAGTTTTATGGCATATCAACCATTGTAGGTTATTTAATGCCAAATCCATTTTTATGCATATAAACAGTTCTATTTCAAACAATTTAGTACAATTTAAGTACAGTTTTTATTTACACAGTTAAATGTCAAAACAGTTCTATTTCAAACAATTCAGTTTAGCATAAATACACAGTTTAGTTCTATTTGACCTGTATCAGGTGCTACCACTCAGAGCCAGAGTGAACCTGGGAGTGATGGCAATGAAGGGGATTCTCCACATACTCCAAATCTCCAGCATTACTGGAGCCTCACCATCAGATTATTTAGTGTCATATCCAGGACACTTGTTGGGGAAGATTTTTTAAATAAAAATAAAATTGATTTGAAAATATTGATTTTTCATTGATATAATATTAAATCTGACTTACTGTTCACATTTTTATTTATTATTGGTTAATAAATGATGTTTGAAATAGTGTGGTTTATGTTAAATTTCTGAAAGTAAATCATTAGATTAAAAAAAATTTGTATAGAATAAGGCACTTTGGGTAGTGTAATGGTTAGCAAGCTAGACTAGCAAACTTTCACGAGTGAGTTTGAGTCTCATAGGATGTCCCATTCACGTGTCCTTGTGTCACATTGAAGCTAAGAGCTTCATAAATTACAAAGACATTGACATGGATGAATGGTCAAGAAAAGTGAGTAAATATATCAATTCAGACATAATTGTTGATCTTATTTTTTTAAATATTCTTTCAAATCAATAATTTCCTTTCTAATTAAACAGATTATTTAATTTCATGTATTATGATAATGCTTTTATTTAACAGCAGTGGGAAACTAGATTTTAAGATTTTGATTCTTTTGTGTGTGTTTTTCTTCAGATCCTATTCAGGAAACAAAAAAATCTAATGTGCTTGAAGTGAAACTTCCTCTTCTTACAAAAGACTTTGAGTTGTCTCCTCTTGCAAAGGGACCGTATCCAAAAGAAACATATATGGAGTACATCACAGTTAATGATGACTTGGCTTTTCCACTTCTTGGTAATGTTACTTTTTACTTAACTATGTTTGAAAGACATTTCACTACATATTAAACGTGTTTTCCTACAATAAACAAGATTACATTGCAAGTGACAAACACTTCAACCAACAGATATCTAAGACATTCAGCATTCGGTCTTTACATAATCTGTAATTTACTCTTACATCAGGTTATATTTTTTTTATCATAAAAAGATGAGAATACTAATCCAAATAATGCTGAGAATAATATTATTACTTGATCAGGATTTTGAACAATTTTGTACCTTTATCAATATATGATACTGGCTATATATAATTTATAATCATTTTTCTGAATTTTACCTCTTGGAATGTTAACCATAGCAGTCCATAAGATTAGAAACAACAAAGAGAACCATAAGATGTATGATTATAAAAAATGCATTAAATAAATGATTACTTCTGTCTTGGTTATTTTGGGGCAGATTGAGAAACTTGCCTTGTTGATTGATTATATTAGTACACCAACATTTTATTTAAAGAGGAGATTTTCTTTATTCTTTAATTTTGTGACTATTATCAAAGTGTCATGTTTTGGAAATATCCTAATTAAAAATACTTTGTGCCACATTCTTTATTCCTTTGGGATATTAACCAGTACCTCCAAGATATTTGAATAAAAACACCTTGTCTTTTGAACATTTTCTCACTGTTAGGTAAATATGAATGACACTGGTTAATTATTTCCTTATTCAGATGACGCAAAAAGAGAAACAAAGGAAGAAGAAACAAAGGAAGAAGAAACAGAAGAGTATGAGGAAGATTCTGACCTTTCTTCTATTAAAACTGACGATACAGATAAGTCTGTGTCTGATTACACTAGTTATATTGATAGGACATCGTATATTTCACAAAAGACAGAAGAAAACTTGTCAAATACCCCACATACACCATCGATTGGGATTGCAGAAAAGGTAATGTATTGTTGTTAATATTTAGATCACATATTTACTAAACTTAGTTTATCATGTAGAGTATTTAGACTATTGTCTTCATCTTCATTGTTATATTCACAATGTTTCAGTCAATGTGTCATTCAACTTTTTTCAGATGTGTCATGTCAAACTTGGGAGCCAACACAGAATTTTGAACTGAACCTTTTATTTAATCCATCGGGATAGATTATTCTAATTATGTTAACCTTGACCAGGTACAAGTGTAGCTGTCACCTTAGAGTTCACCATAGTTTAGACATGAACCTTTTCCCCTATATAAGGACCCATATCTCTTAGAAATCCCACAATGCAATGTGACTTCCATCCAAGGTAGGACTAGTTGTAAGATTTGGAGGGAATTTTGTTTTGTAAAGAATTGAACCTAAGTAGTTCCTTGTTACGGTTTATGGCATACAGGTAAATTTTTTTTCCCCAACTTTTTGCAAAATTTCTGGACTTTATAAGACCCCTTATTGTAAAATTATTAATGATTAATCGTTATGTTAAAACCCTTTTATTTCAGTATGTCATAGTGTTTTGATTTGAAGCACAATGAAATTAACATTCATTCAAACATCAGTCAAGACTTGTGTTTTAATTTTTGACTAGAAGAAGCATCAAGTAAGTAGTTCTTTATCTGTAGTTAGGATTGAACCTGCAGATGATTTCACTTAGAAGCATTTTTAAGCCAAATGTCTATATTCATTGCACTGTGTGTCCTGCTGGAAAACTCAGAGTAAATTTTTGGTACTTATGAACCTAATGTCTCCATCAACACATGAGATATTAGTGACAAGTTGAATGACAAACTATGGGACCTCTGTTACTAGTATTGACCAATATCTACATAAACTACTTTGAAGAAATGGTTTTAGGATCTATATTACTAAAGTCATCTCTGTGGTTTAGATACATATATGATACATTCATTCTCTGGCCTTATCAGGAAGACGTTCAAACATTATTGGATCATGTGAACTCAGTCAGACCATCTATACAGTTTGCTATGGAGAAAGAACAAAACAATAGGTATTCCTTCCTGGATGTATTAATAACTCACCTAGAGCAAGGATTCAGGTTATCTGTGTATCAAAAGCCAACTTTCACTGGACAACTCCTAACATCCATATAATGTAAAGAAAAAAGGATTGTTAATTGCCAGCAACATTAAACAAAAGTCATTAGTAGTGACACTGATGCATATCAAGAAGAAACAAATACTTTAAGAGACAACCTCTGTTGTCAACAACTACCCAGAGAGCATAACATCAGCTCCAAGAAATCTGGATCAAACGATAGCGAACAATACCCCAAAACTCACCAGTCTGTCTACCCTATGTTGAAGGGCTAGCCGAAAAGATTCAAAAGATATGTAGTCCATATGATATCAGAACAATATTTAGGAGTGGCATGACTCTTTGAAAATATCTCTTCAAGTCAATCCCTCATCAGAATACATGACCAAGAATTTTGCATGTACAGCCATTCCATGCAGTGTTGTGGTAAAAAGTATACAAAGGCAAAAAGGCATGCCAACCACTAAAAGTAAGGCGAGAGGAACATTGAAAAAGCTGTGAGTCAAGGGGAAATCAAAAAAGTTAGGTATGACTGACTGTTTATGGAAAGAAAAAGGAAACTATCTGCTTTTAAGGGATGAAATTAAAATAATACATAGGAAAGAACATTGAAGAATAAGATGCAGCACATATGTTGAGCTACAGTGACCTGTTGAGCAGACCAAGTAAGTGATAAATATGATATGGGAACCAATAATCAAAAAGTTTGATAAAAAGAAAATTACAATATGAACTAAGGTAAAAATTCGAATTGTTCAGCTGGACACGTGGCACAAAGAATGTAGGCATTTGATTGGAAAGTGCTTCACAGTGAAAGCATCTAGAGATTGTAAGTTCAATTCCAACTACAAGTAACACAGAATACTTACTATAGCGTAACATTTGTACCCAGTCATGGTTAATGGAATTAGAACAATCTACCCCTATGGATTGAATAAAGGGTTCAGTTAAATAAAGGGTTCTGTGTAGGTTCCCAAGTTTGTTATGAAATAACGCCATAGGACACATTAGCCAAAACATTGTGAATATAGCAATAAAGATGGAGACAATACTCTGAATACTCTAAATGATAAAAATGATCAAGCTTCACCTCAGAAATTTAGACAAATGAACTTAGTTTAGTCTGGCATAGAGACATTATCATGAAGTACCCTGTAGGAAGTAACTTTAGCAAATTACTTGCCAATGCCCTCAACAGAAATTCAAAATTTAGACATGCTGATGAACTACTTAGATATATAGATTGACAGAAATAATGAACAATGCTTGTTAAAAAATTAAATACCAAAAACTTTAATCTAAATAAAGTTCCAATTCAGAACATAAAGACTTTATTCAGAGATGACCTGATCTTACTAGTTTTTTTTTTCTCTAAATGATACCAGTATCAGATGAGCTATCAATATCATATGTATGGTTGTAATTATAACACAACTATCTTGTTTAATAAGGAACAAACATCTAATGTTATATTCATTAAGCAACCAAAATTCCTCTTATTTCTTGTTTGTTTTCCTTTTTTAAATTTTGATAAGTGCTTACAAGTTTTTATGTCATAAATGAAAGTTTTTGACTTTTGTATCTTAAAAATTTAGATAAATCTATTGAGGTAAATGAAATGGGTTGGTAAGGCAAGGTTTTATTGAATGAGATTCTGCCTGACTAGGTATTTTTCCCAACTCAAGAATTCCATTTAGGGAGATGATTACATATAACACCAAAGAAAAGTTGAGTAGACACTAATATAGTCCAGGATGACATCTCTCAGTAAGATTATATATATATATATATTCTTATATACATATATGATAGTAAATAATTCTGTAATTATAAGAATATTGTGTGGTGTCATTTAGTGGTTTGTAAAAAATGTATGAGAAATGTGCTCAATTCAATAAATATGCTAAGCTTTATCTTTGGCCAGCCCAGGAAATTATCAAGTAGTAACTGTCAGGCCTGGCAAAGGGAGAGAGAAATGTATAAAAATAAGGGAGATAAAAAAAGGGTGAAGGGAAGCTTACTTTTGCTACATGAAAAAAAGTATGTCTATATTTCTTAAAAAACAAAAACAACCAGTTCCCACAAAGTAATTTATTTCAAGAGAAATAAACTTTACAAAATTCGGCTTTGCATATTTTTCCCTTTGCTTGTTGAAAACATTGAATAAGGTAACAAAAATAACATACATTCAAGCAAAGAATATCATAACCAAAAAAAAGAAGAGTATAAGGAAATATAATGACTGACTTGCTCAAAGTCAGGCCATTAACCACCTACTGTTGGTTTAACTTTTGTTAATGATGAAATACTTTTCTTTGGTATTTTATGTCAAAGTTCTTTTTTAAGCCAATTTTTAGGGTTTATTCCTTTCTCAGCATCTCCTAGTTTCGAATCAACCTGGTCAACCGTGTTCTTCTAGTTTCCTGTGTAGACTTGTTGAAAATGAAGTTTAGTATTTCTTTAAGTGAACTTTGAGCAGACCACTGCTTCCTCCTCTTAGACGAATATCTTTCTGTTTCAACTTGAATATTCTTCTGTTGAGCCTACGGAGGCTTTTACTACATCTTCTGACCACCTCCAGACCTTAGATTCAGTTTTCTTTTGAAGGGGAGAGCATACCAAAACCACAAATAGCATGCAGTAGGCTTATTGTTTTAACAAGTGTTGTGGCCCCTGTAAGGGTCACTAATGAAAATACAGACATGGATATTAGGTAAACAGATTATATTGCACAAGAAAGATAGAGTTACATAGAAAAGGTAATAAGTCTTGTACTATTTCAGATAACTCTGGTATTATAATCTCTCAGTACTAATAAAGGTGAGAAGAGTCCATTATGGTGAGATGGGTAAGGCTCCCACAACAAGTTACAATAAAAACCCTGTAAGGAAAAGAGTCTTAGTCTCTATGATTAATGGGCCTTTTACTCAAGCCACCTTGATCAAGAAAAACTGCCCAAAGCTGAAGGCGAATAAACAAGAACTCGTAAAACAAAAAGAGTGAAAAAAAAACAAAAGAAGAGAGAGATCCCATGGCAGGTCTCACTTAAATAACTCTAAAGGTGGGGACTAATGGCTCAACTTCAAAACAGCCAATCAGATTCAAGCAGACATTAATTGCTGAATTTACAAATTTCAACAGTTGACAATTTAGTATCAATAAGCTTAGTTCCATAACGATATATATTAATAAGGAATTAACTGATATTTATTTATCCTTCATGTCAGTTTCTCATTATCTCAATTTTCTTTAAAAAAGCTTTTACAAATTTGGAAAATTGTCCAACTCTCTTATTCTTCCCACTCTCTCTATATTCAACCTAGCTCTCTTTGACTGGAACAACAAACTTTTGTGACAAATCTGATTTTCAAAATGTGTAGGTGAAGGAAAGTTTCCAAATTTAACTCATGATTGAATTTTTTTTTTTCAGGTTGACCACCTAGACTTTTTTAATGCAACCAATTTTGTCTTTTTTTGATAATTTGATGACCTCTCCTGTGCGTCTGGTCATTTTTTCTTAATTTTAGTCTCTAGTTAATTTTTTGGTTTAGGAAATTTTTAAGTTATTAAGATTCTCCTCCACTTCAGACACCTTATAATGCAAACAACTAGTTCACTTTCTAATAATTTTCATAAACAGCCAGATAGCCTCCACTGAAAAAAAAATTTCAAATGCTTACCCAGTTAATATTGGTTAAAGAAATTTTAGTAGAGAAGAGCTAAGTAGAAATTATATTGCTGCTTATATAATTGAAAATTATAAAGGTACTGAATATGGCAAAGACAAATAGAATCTGTGTCAGGATATTATGTATATAAGGAAATGCAAATTTTCTTGCTCTGTTTTCTGTTTCTTTATTTTAATCAAATTAATGTATCTGTAAAAATTTATAATCAATGCTTAGAATTTGTTCTGTGTCACCCAGTATGCAAATAAGGATTTGTTTGAATCTTAGTCAAGGCTATCCATATAACAGGCTAGCAAGTTGGCGACTGGAGTGTTTGACTGGAGGCAATTACTACTAAACTACAAATATTGAAAAAACTTTTTAGAAAGGGACTTGTTAGTGATATCTAATACTTCACTAATTGGCAACTATAACTATTGCTAGGAATTAATCCTCATTTCTTATTTATGATAAAGCAGAGAAAATCTGTATAAATAATCAAGAAAGTGGTTTCAACTTTTACAAAAATACTCATTAACAAAGCATAAAAATAATTTTGCAAAAAAAGAATAATGATAAATTAAAAAATTATAATTTTGAGAATATTCAGAAGTTTTATTTCAGTATTTTAAAATTATATTTATAGTTTTAACTTATATACTCATTATTTGCCTTCACTTAAATTATCATTTCTGAAAACTGATGCGAAAGAACATAGATTTGATCCTGAGCATTATTGATAAAAAATAAATATTTGATCACTAACCAGGCCTAGAAACTATCTCCAAAAAAATGCCATTTTTTACCCTAAAAATTTACTTAATTTTATCTTCTATTGTTTATTTTTGCAATTGATTTAAGAACTTTAGTTAAAAATCAACTCAATTTTGTTTTAAAAATTTCATATTAGAAAAAATTAGACACCTAAGAAAGAAAAGCATAAATTATTAATGAAAAATGAAATTTTATTATCAAAATCTGTGTCATTAGTAAGAACAAAGATTAGAGAAAAATATAACATTAACTTTATATGATAAAATTCTTTATAAGCACATTTTTCATAAATTTGACAATGTAAAAAGTTGTTTTTTCAATAAATATAAAATGTTGAACATTGCCACATCAAAGAAAAGAAACAAAGAAAGTGAATATATACTTACTTCAGTGGCTCCTATAATAAACTTAAGACAATCTAAAGTAAATCTAAAAGGGAAAACTATACAACTTTTTAAAAACTTTCAGGATTAACATTCATTTAAGAAATAAAACCATTGAGTCAAGCGTAACTTCATTTTACCTCCTGTCAAACATCTCAGCTGCCTGATTGCCAAGACTGTTAATAGGGAAAGCCTTGATCTTAGTTCAAAATATGACCTTCTATAGTTGCTTTTATGTTGCTATTTTGTAGCAGTCTCCAATCATAAAGACAGATAATTGCATCTTGTTGCACTTGGATGAACATTATCTTGAAGATGTTCTGCATTTGTACTGGAATGAACCTACTTCCTTCGGTCAAGGTTATAAATCCATATTCTACTCAGTGAATATATGTGGAATAAGATTCTTCCCCGATGTTAACAGTGACAACAGGTGAGAAATTGAAAGCATTTCTTAACAACATCTCACTTATATTTCTAATTTTCATCATTTCTTTCCAATTATTTTCATTGATTCACATTTATTTGCTTTAATTCAATTTATTTCACTCTCATTTTTATCCACCCATTCTTTCTATTTTCATTTCAGCCTTTTTTCCTTCATTTAATAAATTTTGTGTGATTTCTTTCATAGCAACTTGCATAATTCTTGAAAATAATTTTAGTCTTAGATGTTAGAGGTCAGGTTAATGCATATCATGAGGTTTCATTATTATTTGCTTATTATTCTCTTTCTATAACACATTGATTATCACATATTTGGCCTTTGGTTACAATGTAGGATATGGAATCAAACATATTATTCATCAGGTCACAATGTAGAATCAAACGTATTAGGCCTCAAGTCATAATTTAGCACATGGATTCAAATATATTTGGCCTCTGGTCACAATATTAGCACAAGAATTCAAACATATTGTGCTTCAAGTCACATTGTAGCGTGTGGATTCAAATATATTGTTCCTTAAATCACAATGTAGCTCATAGATTCAAATACATTGTGCCTCAAGTAACAATGTATTGAAATTAATTTTTTATGCTTGTCTTTATCAGAATTGTATTCTTATTTTTAATAATGTCCAGAGACAAAAAATGAAAACCACTTTTCTCTTGGAATTTATCAATTTTCTTTGTGTCCATAGATTCATTTAAGCTCATTAATTATTTGCCTGTTTAATTAATGTTTATATTACATCATTTTGGTTATTCTTCTAACTCAAAAAGCATTGATCTAACTTCACAAGCATTTTTGTAGATTTCACTCATCATTAATCTTTCATATTTTCAAACATTTTTTTATAAGCTTTGATTTCTGTTCACAGTTATGAATGCAAAATCAAAGATGAGGAAAAATTGGTCAGAGGGATGCATCATTCTTGGAGAATTGATAAAGGAAATGCATGCTCTGTCCATGGTCTAATACCGGGCAATTCTTACAGGTAAATATTATTGTGATCCAATTGCCTTAAACAATAAATGTAAATTATTTACTGGCATAAAGCCAGTTGTTTCCTCTAAAAGAGAAAAACAAGTTAAATTACCTTTCATCCTATTTTGCTATCGTTGTACAAATTCAATTATTGATTTATGTATATGCATCTTCACATGTTAATAACTGAATATTGAACAGTATAACATAAGCAGACACGTATATTTCTGTGTGTATAAGATTTTAGATAAAAAGAAAAAACACTTTGACTCATTTCAATGTACCTCTATAACCAATAAGATTATTTTTTAGAAATATAAATTTCAACAGTTTTCTAACAAGGATAACTGACAGGAAGATTTGAAAAGAGATAAAATCATTTTCATTATTTTTAATGATAAAAATGATTTTATACTCTTTTCAAATCTTTTTGTCACTTATCCTTGTTGGTTATATTTCTAAAAATGTTATCTTATCATGTTTAGCTTTTTATATACATTCTGAATTCAATATACAAATTTAAATACAAAGTCAAATTACATGAATATTGTTTATACTCTTACTCAGAATATATTTTTTTTGTTTTCAGCATTTGGGTGACTGGGACATATCAGCGACTATCCAATTCAAAAGCTGAAAAGATGACTTGCAAGTCACCTGTTACTACTTACATACCAACCAAGTCAACTACAGATATATCTAGTAAAGATCCAGTGAGTTATTTAATTCAATTTGATTAATAAAATATTGGTAAATCTTTGTTTCTGCTCTGTCAGCTGGGGCTGTAGAATATGCCGACTGTACCTCTGAAAAGGGGTAAAAACCCTCCAATGAGGCTACCTATTAGCCATGGGTGGCAACCCATAATGCTTGCGGATGGGATCCTGGTGGCTCAGCAGTCTGTGGCCTGGCAACCAATAAGGTGACGTGACTTGCAACAGTCCACCTTAGCCCTTACTTGGCTAGATGAGCAGTCAGAGAGGCCTGATTCAATCAATTGGCTGGTCATGTCAGCCCTCTTTCAGATTTTTGTAAAAATATGAATTAGAGGGTGATGGCTTTAGGGTCAGTCATGCTGAGGAAAGACCCATACCTCCTTCTGTCCCTGGGTGAGTAATTATCTTGAGAATGAAAACTCAGGAACCGAATGTAACCGTCTATCATCAACATGTGTATACTGATTATGTAGCCCTGATATCCTAGCTGAATGGGTTTCCCACTTGGCATATCCCCAAGTGAGGCTCTGTGGTAGGTGAGGACTATAGTTAATGAAACTCAAAACTTATTTTCATGGCTTATAACAAAAACCCATGCAAAAAGACCCCATTGCAAATCCGACTCAGACCAAGAAGAACAATATCCCTAATTCACTGTACTGCAATCGAAAGAACTCCCTCTAACAAACTTATCACCTTTTATTATTGAAAAAACCCATTTCCTCTATAATCACCTCCATTTCAGTCAAAAACCTAAAAATGAAACCATCCTCATAGAGGTGACAACAAAAAAACAAGCTGAGATATTACTAAAACTTAAAAAATTCCATATCATAAATATAAACATCTACCCTCTTGAGAGACTAAACACCTCTAGAGGTGTGGTAAGAAACAAGGAACTATCCCAACATTCAATAATAGAAATAAGAAATTGATTAAGAAAACAAAATTTTATAGACATCAAAAGAATCATAATCAGAAAATTGAACCAAACCATTGACACAAATATATACATACTAACTTTTAATAACTCAAAACCTCAGGCAGAAATAAAAATTGGATTCATGCTAGCAAAAGTGGAGCAGTACATCCTAAATCCCAGATGGTACCACAATTGCCAAAAATATGGACATTTGAAAAAAGTTTGCTTAAGAAAACCAGTATGTGTAAAATGTGGAGCACACAAACCAAACCACACAAAAGAAACTTGCAAAAATAATTTCAAATGCAGCAACTGTAATGAAAACCACAGATTAGACTCGGAACACTGTAAAATCTGGGAAAAAGAAAGAGAAATCTTAAAAATCTAAGTCACCCAGAATATTACCTTTCCAGAAACAAGAAGACTCATGGAAATTCCTTTCATCAAACCAATTTTTGCAAAAATCACAAAACTCCTCCAAATTAAGTAAACATTCAAATAAAAACAAAAAAAAACATATAAATAAAACCCATGCCACACAAAATAATACTGTGAAATATAGAAAACTACAACCAAATCATCTTTGTAACAAAACAGACCATACACACTAAATAAACACTCATAACCAAATACCCAAATACTCACAGGATAATCCAATGGAACTACTGTGACCACAAGGTAAATTACAATAAGCTGTTAAACTCCACCCTACAACCATATGTCTCCAAGAAACCTTCAAAAAAGCAGTAACAAACCAAATAAAAAAACCTTTGAATAGTATGACTACATACATGATACTGCATAAAGAGCTTCAGGTGGAGTATCAATCCTAATTAGGAAAAATATCCCCAAAAATAAAATCAACATCAACACCAACTTGTAAGCAATTACAGTCTCAGCAACCTTAGATAAGACTGTTTCCATTTGCTCACTATACATCCCTCCTCATCCGAAAAGGAGAAAAAAATAAACACCTTTGTGCAATACCTTTGGATGCATTATCCATATCATAACTCTCATGATGGCAAATAAGCACCAAAAATATAGCATTTCATCCTATTGAGTAGCGTCATTCTGTACTTCCTTTGAAAATGAAAAAGTATTCTTGAAGTATATGAAATGTAATTTTCAATAGATCTGCACAAATGTATGAATTTGTAATGCAGTAAAACATTGCTTAAATTTCTACATATCAGTGCAGCAAGTGCACTCTGGTGAATCAACTAGTTCCACTGAGAAATCCTTTTTTGCTAAGCTAGAGAACTAACATCTTAATTAACAGGTGACAGGGAAATGTTGTCATTAATTAGGCATTCATTCCAGATGTCTATGGCCACCTGGAAGAAGCTCTCCTTCTATAAGGCTGAGCTCTTTCATCATCTTGCATTTTGACCTTCAAGAACACTTGATATAACACCTTTCTTGACAATAACCTTGTATCCAAGAGGTTAGTCTAACTAAGTAAAGATCTTCAAAGTATGTCTAGATTCACAATCGAAGTGCTTGTTTGGAGCTAACTGATGGAGTTCTACTGACTTAAGTGCATGTATTTAGATCAATAATGTTGAAAGATGACACTAAGACTGCTAGAGAGTCTTTTTTAGTGTTTTTTTTCGAGAATTTTCTGCATTCCTAAAAGTGTGGCAGCAGCTTTCACAATGTATAATAGGAGTTCTGTGATTCCAAAAGAATTTATAAAGAGCTCTCTAGACTTGCTAGTTGAATGTTATGTTAGTGGCAGTACTGAGAGTCAGTAAAAGATTAGAAGGATATAGATAAACCAAACATAGACTTTGGCCTTTCCCTTCATTCAAGATTAACTGTGACTTCAACCATCTCAAATTGTAATATCTTCCCTTATCATAACATTCAACAGATATGCATACACTAGAGAACTTTTTATCTCCCCAAAACTACTTACCACACAAGAAATGCTTTTATAAAAGCCTTCAAAATATGCAAAAAAGAATATTTTCATTATTATTACACAATTGACTGAGTAAACAATGTATATCTATCCTAAGCTGTTGAAGATCATAAATACATCTTTAATCTCAACTCCTAGCCATTCAAATATGCTAACAAGAAAACCATTGCTATTTACTGATGTAAAACTTATTATCTAGTGAAATCCTTATAGTTTGCATAAAAGTCTTTGTGACTGATATATATATATATATATATATATATATATATATATATATATATATATGTGTGTGTGTGCATGTGTGTGTGTGTGTGTGTAATTTATAGAAAGGATATATGTGAACATTAAGGTTACTTCATTACTTATTACTATAAGACTGTATAACTGAATCTTTATAAATCCGGTTTCACCAAGGCAATTTATGAACTATTTATTGTGGTTTACAATATTGATTTCCAGATTACACCATTTGTGTTATAGAAAATTACCTATAAGATTACTTCTAATTATTCATTGATATTTTCAGTCATTACCAGTGAAGGCAACAACAGATTTCAGAATTTTATTACATATTGAAGATGAAAATCAAGAAGATGCTTTGCATTTGTATTGGGAAGAATCTCCTCCTTTGGATCCTGTTTATGAGATTGAAACCTACACTGTGAATGTATCAGGGAAAGAATTTGAATCGACTATCAACAGCAATAAAAGGTGAGATACATTGAAAAAAACAAATTAGATAAACACTTACAATTTTCCAGTATTTCTTTTTTTGGAACACACAACTTTTCTTTTCATCAGTTTCTCTTTTTTATCTTAATATTTTTCTTTTTGCATGATTTTATTAGTTTCATTTTTCCATTATTTCTTCAGGAATCTATTTGTAGTGCTCTATTTTAATCCTCATTGACAGCTCCAAAATAAGCTCTTGTATTTGGCTAAGTACAAGTAAACTGCTACTCTTTAACATTATTCTTATTACATTTGTATATACATTTCATACACTAAATGTAAGAACTATTATCCTATTTACCCAACCCCTCCGCTCGGGCAGGATATGACACAAGGTCAATTTTTTAAGCGGAGTTTAACAGATTTGAATTCAGAGTTTTTCCTTCTCCTAGACTAGTTGCCTCACCAAGGCTGAAGAACCTAGTCTGCCCTACTATTTACCCATAGCTGGAGGGAGAATAATTGGATTCATACCTTTCCCAAGGGTATTAGTGCTATGTGAAATGCAATCAGTCCAGGATTTGAACTCGTGTCTCCATGTCCAATTCCTGCGACGATAACCATTACACCACAGGCACATAAGAACTATTATGGGACATGACCACTGACACGTAATGTAGAAAGACATGCCCATAATTCAAGAGAAGACAACTAATTTTTTCTCCTTCCACTTTCAATTTCATCTCTTTTTTTTTCTTTTCCTCATTATTCTAGCTTACCAGTTTGTTTTCTTTTTATAAATCCTTTCTAAATCTCTTCCCCTACAACCTTTCTTTAATCATTTTCTCCAATATTTTAATACTTTTAATACTTTATTTTTGCATTCTATAGTCTCATTTTTACTTACTATCTATTGATATTTTTCTTATTTCTTTATTGAAATTATGGTATAATTATTTTAGGAATAATGTATGACTGATATATTAAAAATCAATACGATGAAAATCTCACATACCTAATGTAGTACTACAAAGTACCCCTGAGGCTACACATACACCAATTTGAGAAACACTTCATTTTGTGTAAAAATAAGTAAAAACCTTCTTGACTAGATCTAAATCTTTTTTTGTTCTTCATGATAGCATTTCCTAATATCCAAAACTAGATGGTTTATAGACCTCTTTTATTCTCCAAGAAACATAACTTGCATGCCAGTGGAATGAAGACTGGACAGAATAATAAATATTTAGAGCCATTACCTATCAAATCATAAGTGCATCATAGTTTATCTGAAATAACAAATAAGAAATTGTCACTGAATCAAACAATTAGGGAAATATTAATTAATACATAAACCAGGCATGAATTTAGCAGAAGATTTAATGATAGCAAGTCTTTAACTAAATCACTACACAATTAAGTAACTAACTGTGAATAGTAGTGTTAAAGTATCTTTTTGAATTTTTTTTTCAATACTTTTCTATTGACATTATTATCAGTAGCAAAATCTTGATGGTGTTTTTAGTTTATGGGGCTAAGGGTGATTTGGTTGTTTATTTGGTTTTGGTTTTGGTTTAAGGTATCTGACTCTGTAGGTTTCTTCTTACTTCATCTTAATTTGTTGGTGTCTTCTTTGTCTCTAGAAGGCTGCAAAAGAATTACTGAATGAAGAAAATAAAGGAGACAATACCTTTTAATTTTTAACTTTATCTCTGGGTTCAACAACCATTCTGTGGGTAAAGAAATTTTTCCTGAATCCAAATGAATTGGCTGTATCTCCCAGACAAGGAGTTAAAAATACTCAAGTTGTTTTTGGGTTGATATATCCAAATTTGGTGTTTTTAGTAGTGGGTGATGAGTCAATTTGGTGCTCTTAATATAGGCTGCTGTAAACAGAGATGGCTGCTACTGGTAGAAGAGTGAAGCAACATGCTCATAAGCAGACACATGGTTTTCCCACCAGCAACAAGAGAAAAATAGGTCTTTCCAAGTCACTGCTGAAAGAGCACAAATTTCTTTCTCATGCCCTGTAGTTTGTTTTCAAGCATGCATAGTCCCAACTTCCTGTCAAGGGGCTTCTAGAAACTTCTACACTTCCTGAATTTACTTTATTTATTTAATTTTTCTTTCCCTAATCACTACAGTTTATTTAGATGAATGTCTCTTTCTTAAAACCATCACTATTTTTTAGAACTTTTTATTATTCTTATCTTTTCTTTCTTCGCTTTGTTTTATCCTTATTAGCATATTTGTTGATAGATCTTTATTTTTAATTGTAGTTATGAATGCAACATCAAATTGGAAGAAAATGTTGTTAGAGGACTTCAACATTGTTGGGATACTTATAAAGAAAAGAAATGTTCTATCCAAGGATTAAAACCAAATGCTTCATACAGGTATTAACTGCTGTTGTCATTAACTAATAGTCATAATTTTACATACATTTTATTTGCTCTTTAATAAAAATGTCTTGTAAAATTTATTATCTTGTTTTCAGCATCTCAGTGATTGGAACTTACAAGTGCCTATCAAATTCAGATACAGAGAAAATGACATGTAAATCACCTGTCATCAAATACACTGTCAAAGGACCACCTGGACCACCTAAACTCACTTCTTTTAAAGTTGATCTATATCAGGTAAGTTATTTCAATTGATTTAGTAAAAATACTACACACTAAATAATATGGCTTCTGATTCAGTGTTGTATATTTAAAAGATTCTTTTCAGAAATTAAAAATGATAAGGATAATAACTGGTCTATTCATATTCTCTCTCTCTCTCTCTCTCTCTCTCTCTCTCTCTCTCTCTCTCTCTCTCTCTCTCTCTCTCTCTCTTCTATGAGATACTTTTGTCAAAAAACATACAAAACGACTGTGAAATGTATAGAAGTTTACTTTTTTAAATAATTCTCATATTTTTAAAGAACTTCATGACATTATGGTAAATATATCTCCTGATTATGAGATTTTCCAAAGAATTATGAGTTATAGCATTGAAAATCAATCAATTATGTCAGATGCATTGGGCAGACTGAGAGAGCATTTAAAAAATGTCACTGGAAATAACCTAATGGCTTTGAAAATCAATATTCACAGCTGAAAATCCCAAACAATTTACCATTCTGATGGTGTAAACTAATTGGTGAAGAAAGTGCAGAATTTGAACAAATGTGTAAACCCAAAGACACCCTTCAAAATTCAGTGCAATGTAATCTGTAATATTTGTTAATGAGTGTTCTTATCAAAAGCTGGTTTTATAATTCATACACAAGTCTATGAACGTAGAAAAATTTGCATGCAATAACTTTCTAATAAGTAGACTAAAATATGATTTATTAGGTGTGGAAGCCATCTTATAGTTTGGTCAAAATGTCATAGATTGTTCAAATGTCACAGATTCATCCACATCTGTGACAGTTATTATCATATTTATATATCTGTAACATGTAGTTTCAGGACAATACCATCTGAACTTTTCCTTCAAAGGGAAAAATGATAGTTGAAAAGGTTCTAAAAGAGGACTTTGGAAAGTTTGAAATGAAAATTTGAACCCTTTTGCAATGATAAAAAATCAGTAAAAACACCATTAAAACAAACCTTGTCTGTTGTCTTGTCTGACAAAACTTGTTTATAAGAAAGATTGCTTCCAGTATATATATATATATATATATAGTTAAGCTTTGAAATTAAAAAAGGAAGACAGTAGGCAAAATCAGATTGACATGTTTCAACATATGAATAGAATATTTAGAATGAGTTTACTTTTTCACAAAAAATTAAATCTAAAAGGAAGAGGTGTGCTTTTCTTATATATATATATTGTCATTCACAGACAGACTGTTTCATTGTAACACAACTCTTCAGTGTGGCTAGACACACAAGATACTTCAAGATGGGATCAAAACCTAGCTGACATTATGTCAGTTGGATATCTTACCCTAGAGCTATTGTCATTGTAAGCATAAACAAAGGAATTTTTACGTATATATTTTTACATATATGCTATCAGGTACTGGAATGCTCAAGTCATAAAAAGAGCTTTGCATTTATGCATATATATATATATATATATATAAAGGAAAATGGAAATAAATTTATATGCTTGTATATTTACATATATAATGGGTAGAGTGTTCATCAATGGTCTGGGAGACCAGGGTTCAATCCCAGGTTGAGTCATATCAAAGACTAAAAATGGTACTTGATGCCCTTTTGCTTAACCCTCAGCATTATAAGGTAAGGATCAAGGGTAAAGTAGAGCAATCCAGGGAATGGAGTAGTACCCTCCCATACACCTAAGTGTGGTAGCTATTGAAAAGGGAACCTTCAGGTCACCTTCGACTAAGGTTGCTAACTTTACTTATATATATATATATATAATGTATTTCTATTTTAGGTTAATTCCTAACTTTAACTTTAGCAGAATGAAAAAACCCAGCATTTTTAAAATTGGTTAGAATACTTAGAAAAGTCCTAAATATCTGAGAAGACTTGTTGTTACTTAGACTTCATGGAAAAACCACCAGTTAAAACTGGTGTGAAAAACTCACAAGGGGTAAAAGAAAATATCTGGGTAAACTCCCTTATAAGATATTCTGGACCTTTCTTAAAATTGACAAGAGAAAAATTCAGGCATATGGATGGTAGAACAAGAAGATAATGATGCACAAGGCCTCACACTTGAGAGATGACCTAGACAGACTTTATGTGACAAGAAAAAGAGAGAGAGAAGAGGACTTGTCAGCATTAAGGATGGAATGGATAGAATAATTCAGAGACTTGAATAATAAAGAAACAAAGAGATATTGATTACAGCAACCAGTGATATTAATGTCAACCTAAATGATTTAAGGAAAAGCAGGAAAACAACAATAAAAAAAATCTAGAAAATAAAAATGGAAGAAAAACAACTGTACAGATACTTCAAGTAAAAAATTTGGAAGATTGCATGTGAGATGACTAATACATTGCTATGAAGGGCAAACCTGAAGAGAGAAAGTGAAATTTTGTTAATAGTGGCTGAAAATAATGCCATAAAGACTAATTATATCAAAGCAAAGATTGATAATAGATAGGGAACAATGAGTCTAGTTTATGTTGTGATAAAATATTTAATTAAATAATAAGTGAATGCAGCAAATTGGCACAAAAGGAATACAAGAGTAGGCAAGATGGACATTGTGTAAGAGATTGATTTGACTTTACTGATATATGGTCTGTGCAAAAACTAGAAATTTTCCTAGAAAATGAAACAAAATTTTCTAGGACTTTGAGATATATATGAAGACCAAACCTAACAAGAAAAAAAACTTGTCATCTCGTGAATTTTGCAATTGAGTGAGAATAAAAAAAGTCAAAAAACTAGACAAATACTTGAAACTTGCCAGAGAGCTGAAAAATTTGTGGAACATAAGAGGGTGATAGTGATACCAATCATAGTTGGAGTACTTGGAAAAGTTGCCTAGAAGCTGGAAAAGAGATTGTTAAGTCATGCAAGTGACCTCACCTGATACTCTCTAGAAAAGAGAGAGTTTTGCTTGGACCGGAAGTAAATAAATGGCCATATTGGTTTATGTGAGAGTGTAAGAAGGATGGGTGTAAAAAGGCGTCTCCGTATGCAGAGTGTTATAGTCTAAGTTCTTTGTTTTTAACAATGGTAGCAGAGCTAAAAGACACGATGGCTTCTAAATATTTTCCTCCACCTGCATTGGTTAAGGATAAATACAGTACATGGCAAAAGGAAATGAAAATATGGGAGCTTGTGACTTCACTGGATAAAACAAAAAGAGCCCTCATGGTGTTTTTGTCATTGGAAGGAATTGCGAGAGAAGCTGTTTTGGAATTGGACACTGCGGTTCTTAATTCTGAGGATGGAATGAAAAAGTTATATGAAAAACTGGATACACTTTTTCTGGAAGATGTAAACCAGTCTGCCTTTCGAGCATACGAAACATTTGAAAATTATCAGAGACCGCCTGGGACATCATTAGAAGATTTTCTGATTTAATTTGGCCGACTTGTCGCCAAATTAAAAGACTTTAACATTCTTTTACCAGAACCTGTACTCGCATTCAGAGCACTAAAGAGTGCCAATATCACCAAGGATAACGAAAAATTGGCCAAGGCTACTTTTGGAGAGTTAACACTAACTTCCATGTCAGATTAGTTATGGAAGATTATGCATGGACATTCTTCTAGTGATTCATCACTCAATACTTCACCTGTCATGGTAAAAAACGAAATGGATATTTTAATAATTTGTGAGAAAAGATAAACCACGCTGGAAGACGACAGGGATATAAGAATAAAACACACTCCACAAACAAAAAGAAATTAAACCCACGGGACCGAGCTGGTAACATTGCAGTATGTTTTAATTGTAGCTGCAGGTTTCACCAGTTTTATGATTGTCCTTATGGTCATAGTAGCAGGAATAAAGATGGCGTCGAAAGAGAGGAAGATTTTTTTGTGGCCCATGTGGTACTTATGAGTAAAAAAAACATAAGAATGGCGGGGACATTTTTTGGGGCGAGATGCTTGGCTCTGCGGTTCTAGATAGTGATACATCCAGCACTGTTTGTGGAACAAAATGGTATAAATGTTTTCTTGAAACATTAATGGATGCACGAAAGAAAAAAAATAGTAAAAAACAAAGGAGTGAGAACCTTTAAATTCGGCGATGAAAATAAACTGAACTCACTCTACAAGGTGATTCTACTATGTGTTATCGCTGATATTGAAGTCAGTATTATCACTCATGTTGTGGACTCTGACATTCCACTTCTCTTGAGTAAAGATGCCATGAAAAGGACTGGAACTTGCCTCAATTTTGAAGATGACACTGTTACGATGTTAAAAAAGAAAATTTCATTAAATTGCACATCATCTGGACATTACTACATTTCTATTACCAAACCTCTACCAGACAAACGTAAGTTCAAACACATACCTCTTATTAAAGAAATGTCTTCTAAAAATACGGCAGTAAAAATTAAAATTGCAACAAAGTTACATAGACAATTTAGTCATCCTAGTAGTAAGAAATTGTGTGACTTAGTTAAAAATGCAGGAGTGACAGATCCTGAATTTATAAAAATTTTGCAGACACTCCCAAATTCATGTGAACTATGCATTCATTACAAGAAGACTAAACCTAAACCTATTGTTGGAAATTTTAATATGGCATCGGAAACCAGTGGTTCAAATTCTGGGATTTCTAAAAAGTCTTTGTATAAGCCGGCACCAAAGAAAAAAATCAAGGCCAAGTGTACAAACAGAAAGCCATTAGTGCAGAGTCAACTTGTTGATCTCAATAATCCTAGATCAGTAAAAATCTGCAAGAATGGGATGAAATCATTACTTACTTTTGAATGTAACTTTTTATCTCCTGATGTTCAAAGAAGAGAAACAATTTGTACTCCAGGAAAAGCATCAATTTCTTTTAGACAATATGATGCTGAAGTTGATGACAAACTAAATGAAACTATGAATGAGAAAAAGAATCGGAATAAAGAGGATTCGGTTGCAAAAGTTATTTGCCATGCACAATGTTCTGCAAAGAAGAAATTGCTTGGAAAAAGTCCAGGTTCAACTTGCAAGAAAAACCCTCATGTAATTGTTTCGGCTACAGAAATAAAATCCAGTTCTTCTTTCTTCAACAAAGATGCAAATACAACTTAGCTAAATGATATGAATGCCACACATTTTCATTTTGA
Source organism: Sepioteuthis lessoniana (assembly GCA_963585895.1). Lineage (NCBI taxonomy): Eukaryota > Metazoa > Mollusca > Cephalopoda > Myopsida > Loliginidae > Sepioteuthis > Sepioteuthis lessoniana. The sequence goes on along the minus strand of OY757926.1, from coordinate 637,031 downwards.
TTCCAGTGATAGTGAAGAAGATTTAGATAGTAGAAGAAAAAAAAAAAGATAGACACTAATAAAAGTTACAATATTACAATGAACAGAGGCTTCACATGGAGATGGCTATTTTGAGAGATGCATGAAGGAAAAGAAATTGCAGAGATCTCTTGGGTACCAACTAACACACAAATTGCCAACTCCTTGACAAAGAAAGGAGTGCCTTTATTTAAGATCCTGGGGTTCATATCTGAGCCAAAAGAATTCTCTGTTTAATGTTGCTACCCTCTCCTACTTTCTTTTGTAGAACTTATTCCCTACAGAAATGAAAAGAAAAAGGGGGAAGAACTGTTAAGCCATGCAAGTTACCTCCCCTGATACTCTCTAGAAAAGAGAGAGTTTTGCTAGGACTGGAAGTAAACAAACGGTCATATTGGTTTATGTGAGAGTGTAAGAAGGACGGGTGTAAAAAGGCATCTCCATATGCAGAGTGTTATAGTCTAAGTTCTTTGTTTTTAACAGAGATGGAATGAGCTGGAGATCAGAGGAATAATTGAGACCATTCAAACCACATCACTGATAAATTCAGCTAAGATACTTAAAAAACCTGAAGAGACTTGCTGTCATTCAAACTCCAGTGAAAAACTGACACATCAAGAGTTGTCAAACAAAAACAACCTAATAGAAATGAACAACCATCTTTGGAAAATGGAAACACCACACAGCCAAACAAATATAAAGCAGCAACTCTAAAGAAGCACTATCACAAGAACAAAAGGCAAATCTAGAAAATTTAACGAGAATTATGAACAGTGAAAAGACTACTTTACTATCATAGAATGGAGACATAGAATGGAAAACAATTAAGGTGGAGACGAATAAAGTGAATTAAGTACTGACATATATATCAATGAATAATATAACCAAAATAAATGAACTAATTTATGCAGGAGCGAAATTAGTTTGCGAGAAAATTGGAATCCCCTCAAAAAGCATGAAGAAAAAATCAAAACCAGGATGGGAAATTCAACTGGAAATGCAGATAAAATATCTACAAAAACAGGCCAAAATGATAAAACAAAAAGACGCTGGAATATGTGGAATAAAAAGGAAAAGGCAACATGAGGAAAAATAACAGTACAACTTGAGGAAATAAACCAGAAAGTACTGGCAAAAGAAGGAAGATTAAAGAGATATCGACAAAGGGTAAAACAATACAGACAAAACAGGACATTCCAAAACAATGAAAGAAAATTCTACCAATAACTGGGAGGAGATGATGCAAAAACATACCAACAGCCAGATGCAAAAGAAACTGAATGACTTTTGAAAAAAATATGGCCACCAAAAGAACATAATGGACGAGCCAAATGGATGAACAATGACTAAAGAATTAAAAGGGCTCGAAGAAGGCCCAAAGGCGCAAATACACATAGATTTACTCAAAACAACACTAAAAAAATATCAAACTGGAAAACGCCAGGCTATGATGGAATACATGGGTTCTGGTTCAAGAAATTCACCTACATTCACAACAGACTAGCACTAGAAATGAACAGATGCTTACAAGGAGCACAAGTACATGAATAGATAACCAAAGGAAAGACCACATTGATCCAAAAGGACCCAAGCAAAGGAACCGCTCCAAACAACTACAGACTCATGACCTGCCTACTGATGGAAAATATTAACAGCACAAGTAAGGGAAAAGATTTACTATTCACTAACAAGCCGCTGGTTGTTCCCTGAGGAACAGAAAGGATGCCGCAAAGGATCCAGAGGCATAGCAGAGTTACTTTACATAGATCAACACATCCTAAATGAGACCAAAACCAGACAGAAAAATCTAGCTATGGCCTGGATTGACTACAAAAAGGTATATGATATGGTCCCATAAAGCTGGATGATAAACTGCCTCAAAATGTACAAAATATCAGATGAAGTCATAAACTTTATCGAGAAAACCATGAAAACCTGGATAGTGGAATTGACAGCAGGAAGAAGAAGCTTAGCTGAAACAAAGATCCAAAGAGGTATATTTCAAAGAGAAGCACTATCACCATTACTATTTATAATTGCCATGATGCCACTTAACCACATAGTCAGAAAATGCACAGTCGGATACAAACTTAATAGATCACAAAAAAAGATCAATCACCTAATGTACATGGATGATATCAAACTATTTGCAAAAAATGAAAAAGAACAGGAAACTCTAATACATACAGTTAGAATATACTGTCAGGACATTGGAATGAAATTTTGTATTGAAAAATGTGCAATACTAGTGATGAAAAGTGGCAAATGACATCTAACTGATGGAATGGAACTACCAAGTCAAGACAAGATTAGAACGCTCGAAGAAAAGGAAACTTACAAATACTTGGGCATTTTGGAGGCTGACACCATCAAACAAGTGGAGACGAAAGACAAAATTAAGAAAGAATATCAAAGGAGAACCAGAAAGCTACTCGAAACAAAACTATCTAGCAGAAACCTTTTCAAAGGTATAAATACCTGGGCTGTACCCCTCTTTAGATATTTAGGACCCTTTCTGAAGTGGACCAGAGAAGAACTTAAGCAAATGGACCAAAGAACAAGGGAATTAATGACCATGCATAAGGCACTACATCCCAAAGATGACGTGGACAGAAAGGAGGGAGGAAGAGGACTTGCCAGCACTGAAGACAGAGTGGATGCATCGATACAATGACTCAAGGACTACATAGAAAAACACGAAGGAGGACTGATTATGGCCATCAAAAACAATACTGACAACACGGTGACCAACAGAATGACAATAACTAGTAAACAAAAATGGGAAGAAAAACAATTCTATGGGCATTTTAAACAACAAATAAATGAGATCTCATTCGAGAAAACTTGGACATGGCTAAGGAAAGGAAACTTTAAAAGAGAAACAGAATCTCTCCTAATAGCAGCACAAAACAATGCCCTAAGAACCAATCAAATCAAAGTGAGAAAAGATAAGACACAACAAAATACCAAATCTAGATTATGTGGTGATAGAGACAAAACCATCAATCACATAATAAGTGAATGCAGCAAATTAGCACAGGAGTCTAAGACTAGACATGACTGGGTGGGCAAAGTGATCAACTCACAGATGTGCAAGAAATTTAAATTTGATCATATGAACAAATGGTATATGCACAATCCAGCAGCAGTCCTGAAGAATGATACACACAAACTCCTATGGGACTTTGACGTACAAACGGATCACCTAATCTCGGCCAGAAGACCAGACTTTATAGTAATCAACAAAAAAAAAGAACCTGCAAAATTGTCGACTTTGCTGTACCAGCTGACCACAGAATAAAACTGAAAGAAACTGAAAAGAAGGATAAGTACCTAGACTTTGCCAGGGAATTTAAAAAAAACTATGGAACATGAAGGTGACAATTATACCAATTGTGATTGGTGCATTTGGTACAGTAACTAAAAGACTATTAAAGGGACTGGAGGACTTGGAGGTTGGAGGACGGGTGGAGACCATCCAGACTACAGCATTGTTGAGAACAGCCAGAATACTGAGAAGAGTCCTGGAGACTTGTGGAGACTTGCTGTCACTCAAACTCCAGTGAAAGACCATCAGCTAACACGGATGTGAAAAACTCTAATGAGTAAATAATAATAATAATAATAATAATAATAATAATAATTCTTCCTGTAAAAATTTCAGAATAAATAAAATCAAACTTTCTTAAAAAAACATTAAAAGTTATGAAGGAAGTGCTCATTTCTAACGTATGTAATTCTAATCATTGATTAGTTAATTTATTTTATCTTTCAGGTAGCATTTTGCATTGAACCCCCTGAGTATTTACATCAGAATGTGAAGCTCAAAGGATTTAAAATTTATATTGATTCTATCTACACAGGAAAATTCTATGAGATTCCAACAGAGAAGATCATAGAGAAATTAGAAGCAGGTATTTAAAATGATTATTATGTCAAGTTAAAAATGTTGTAATCTGTATCACATCTCAGTATTTGTATTTGTAAAAGTTTTGTCATTCCCACAAAATTGAATTTAGAACATCTCTCTGTGATATCCTAAGTAAAAGAAAAAAGTTGTGATTGTTGGTTGGTTGGTTATATTTCATGGCATATCAACCCTTATTGATTATTTAATGCCAAATCCTATTTATACTCATATATATTGAATATAATTTGAATTTGTGAATAAATAGCTTTTAGGAAACAATTTTTAAATGAGCCAGAGCTTATTTGTTTGCACACAGTTGAATGGTTTCAAGTTCAGAGGAACCTCGACCTACAATAACCCCATTATACAAAATATTCAAATATGAAACGGGCTTCAAAGAAATTTCCATCCCATTTAATGAAAAATTATTCAGAATATAAAAATGAAAATCAGAAGTGTTAGGTTTATGTGTTCATTTAAATTATGTAAACATACATATGATTTCTGCCATCTGCCAAAACTCCACTCGTCTCCTTCTTCGTCTCTGCCATCAAGCTCACCTCACACCACCCTTGGGCACATTTGCCTGACTCAAAAGGTAAAGTGTCATTATTCATAACAACATTTATCATTTTTCATTGATTTTAATATTTTCTCATTCTTTTTTTAACATTTATCTAAATGACTATGTTGTCGTTAACAAACATATTCCTTCAGATGAGTATAATATTTACACTTTACATGAGTACTTTTGAGGGCTGGAGTGAATTTATGCCATTTAATGGGGTAAATCTTATCCCATAATATGAAAATTCCAAGATATGAAATCCCCTCTGGAATGAATTAATTTCGTATTTCAAGATATTACTGTATTGCTATCTAACTCTAAAAGAGTTATTTGCACACAGTTAAATGGTTTCAGGTATAAAAAATGATTGACCCATAATTAAAAGTGGACCCAGTAGTAATAGTAATGAAGGGATACTCAGAATTCCCCCAAGCTCTGGGACTGGAGCCACCACCATCGGATGGTTTAGTGTCATATCCAGGACACTTGTTGTAAGGGTGGTCTTACCTCTCTGCAGAGATGCAATCAGTATATTCTACAGCCCCAGCCAACTGGATTTCTAAGTAACTGAATACAAATTATTTGTATTACATAGGAATGCTTGAAACTATATAATTGTTTGCAAATTATTAATAATACATAGGAATACTTGAAACTGTATCACTTTCTGCCAATTATTTATATTAAGAATAGTTACTTAAAGTTATAATTGTTTACAAAGAGTTATTATTATTAGTTACTTTAAATCATGATTGCTTGTAAAAAAAGGGCAACTTTGGCATTAAATAACCCAACAACAGTTGACATACTGTAAAAACCAAGCAAGCAAGCAACCATCTAATATAAAAAAAACAGAATAAAACTTGTTTTAACCAACTTAAAAAATAATGGAAATTCTTAAATAATACCTTAGAACAAAATATAAGAGTTATTTCCCAATTGCTTATATCTCAAGTAAATGGAAAAGACCTATTTTTCTCCAAAATTTGCTTTTGTGATTTAAAACCCAAAGGCCAGTTCCTTTGTAGTTGTTCACTAGTTCGATATCTAGTTAATTCAGAAGTAAGTATTAATTATGAATTAGTAAGCTTTTAGAGAAAAATAAGTTAGATAATAGTGATTATTAGGAGTCTGGTCATATGACAAATAGTTTAAAATGGAATAGATCCTGGGCAATATATGGCTACTGTCTCGAATGATCAAAAAAGTATTTTAATAATTGGTGCAAACATTATAATGGATTATAACTAATTCTAAAGAATATAGTGACTAAACTATGTGAAATAATCTCACATGTACATAATCTCTCCATGCTAAAATCCAACAAAGACCACTAATTCCTGATTTAATAATTCTTTAATAATGATACAGTTACCACATGTTTTTAAGTTCCATGTGTCTACAAATGTTTCCATGAATCTCTTAATGTTTACTATAGATACTCCTATGAGAGAATGCTAACATCATCATATTTTTCTCCACTTTAGCTAAAAACGCACAAAATTACAAAGGACCAAATGTCTACGTCCCTAATAACTATAACACCCGAATTCAATAATATTGATTGCTTATTTACAAATTTTGCCGATCAAGTGGTTTCCTGATTTATGAATATTATTGCTATTGTGCTGTCACATATGTAACAAAAGCATTCAGGTGAAATTGTCCATTAATCATTTATTATTTCGTGGCTCGTAGTTTTTGAGTCAAACCAGATATTATAGTTTAAAAAGCTGAAATTTCACTTTCTAGCAACTGTATGTCAGCTAGGATTGTCCCCAATGCATTTGTAAATATGGTCCTAATGATGCCTCATCACCTGACCATCATCTACCTTGATAATGTAGAACACTGGTTTAGTGTGTTCAACAATGACTGTAGAGTGTGACTGAGTGTGATATGTTTTGATAATATTATAGGATCCAAACACACTTGATCCTTAAATCACCTTCTCTCATCTTTATGCTTCCCTTCATCACCTGTACATCCCGCAACATGACATTAGCATGTGTGTTCAGCTCTGTTCTTCATCTGCGATATAGCAGCTGTTCAATTGTACATTCTTCTTCCCACTCATCTTGAAACAGGTGATACAAATGTGGAAGTGAAAGGTAATGTTTTGTCATTGAGGAAATCTGCAGTGTAGAAAGAGGCAATCCCTTCAAGTATTCTAGTAGAACAATCACCTCTCCTGGTAATAGCATCTTTCCTAGCATTGAACCTGCTGGTAAGCATCTGATGAGTTAGTCCCTTCTTGTACTTCAGTTCATAATTATAAGCTGACAGTATCAATGCTTATCTTTTCACCATCTGAGGGACCTTTTTTGATTCTCCTAAGATTTCCAACTGAAGCTTAGGATGAGTCAAGATGGTGAATATATAGATATTTGTGAAATTTCTTAACTCTAAATACAAGATCTTGTCCAGTTGTGCATTATACTGTTCAGTCTTGGACAAGGTCCTGGAAATGCAGGCAACAGGTTTTTCATCTCCATTTTCCATCAGATGAGATAACATAATTCCTACTCCATAGACAGTACATCATAACAAGACCATAACCTGTCAAACTTCTCCTTTACTTTGTTCCGCAGGCTATAAGTAATTAAATGTGGTTTTAAAAAATGAAGTTTTGTCTGGAAGAAAAATCTTGGCTTATTGTTTCTTTACCTTTTTTGATTCCTCTTGAAACACCATGAATTTATCTGATCATTATCATCATATCATGCCATCACCATGGATATCCCTGACCCTTTCTCGACACCCTTCTCTATAATCCATTGCTTCCGGCAGGTCTTCAGGGCTACATCTCGTATCGGCACAAAGATACTGTATGTAGGTTCTAACTGGTCTTCCTGCCTTTTCTCGTCCATGTGAAGTGGTCCCCAGGAATATATCACTTTTGAATTCATCCTTACTTCTCCAGCAGTGTCCCTCATGTCTGGTTCGTCAAACTTTGATAGTTTTCATGATGGGTGGTAAGTAGCCATACAGCTGCTGCTTTGTGGGGTGCTGCCTTCAATATTGCTCGCAGCATTCTTGCGTAGTTGCCGTCAAACTCTTTCTCCATACGTTTAGTTAGTGTCCATGTAGTGCATCCATACAGCAGTATTGACATGACTGCTGCTTGGAAGAAATTGTGTTTTATTTTATCAGTCAGGTCTGACTTCCCTATGACCGATAGCCTATTAATAGCTGTCCATGCCTTTGCTAGTTGCATGTTAATGTCTGTCTTGGTTGATGAAGCACTGCTTCCTTGGTAGGTGAACTTGTCTACTAGTGTCAGGAAGCTACCATTTAGTGTGGAGATGTCGCCTCTGGTTAAAGCACATATATTCCATTTTGTGTGCATTGACATCGAGGCCTATACCTGCAGCTGCTCATTCCAGATTATGTAGCTGGAATTCAGCTTGGGCAGGAGCATTTGCCAGAAGTGCTATGTCATCGGCGTAGTCCATGTTCATAATTGTTTGTGCAGGGTACCTTCTGCTTCTTTCCTTTGTTAGCTTGAAACCATTTTCTTTGATTTTATCAATAGCTGTTCTAAGGACATAGTCTAGACAGATGATGACGAGGTATGGGGCTAATGTGTCTCCTTGTGGTACACCTGCTACAAACACTATTGGAACCTAAAACTCTAAGTTAGAATAAGGGTAGAATTATTTATTGAATCCCATGCCAGTGTTGAAATATTCAGTTTAAAGGAAAGGAAGAAAGAGAGAAAAAAAAAGGTAGAGGAGAAAAGAATAATTGAATGACCTTTCACCCACCTCAAGCAGTAGAAACACATATTTCTGTATAAAAGTTCAGAAAGTTATATGATATGGACCGTGTTAAACTGACTTAGAAAATACCAAGCATATCCACTCCAAGACAGGAGAGTTCAAAAACTGGTTACTAATATATTGTCTTTTCCTATATTGTCATTTGAAAATGCATGAATGATTTTAATTATTTTTTCTTCATAAAATCACTGCTGTATACTATCTGTGTCTTAAATGCAAAGACAATTTTACTGTAATTCCAAATTAAAATTGAACCTGGTCAAGAGAAGCTAACACTATTGGACTTTATTTGAACCTAAAAACCTAAGTTAACATAAAATAGAATGCCTATAAGAATGCTAAGAAGCATAAATAAGTACTGCAATGAATCTAAAAAAATATTGAAAAAAAAATAATTGTGGACTTTAACTAAGTTAAAACTTAATAATGACAAAGGTGAGGGAAATTATCAAAAGCCATGGGAAGCAGCATGGTGGATGTAAAGGCAAGCGGATAAACCCTCTGACGGCTCAATGCAATGCCTAATCAGGTCCTGGACATATGAATCCTATGGTTCAGCAGCCAGAATCAAATAGTTTGATTGGAGAACTACTGCTGCTCATCTATAAGGGTGGCTTCTGTAGATGAGAACAAAAACAGTCATCAAAAGATTACCATGACTATTTATCTGATACTGAATGATTAAAATTTGGTTATACATGTGATCTCCTCCTTATCAAAATGTGTTTGTACTAGGATTGGAAGGTGTTTTTATTTAACATAAAAAAAACATTTTATGTTTGAGCATAAAGCTCACGATGAATTAAATGGAGTAAATGGTTCTCAGTTTGTAAGTTTTTACTCCCACAGAAGTCAACAAAACCAATTTCTTTTTTTTGAGTTTCTAATATCATTAGCCACCAAAATTGTTCCATTCATTCAACATACTTTGTTCATAACTTACACCTGCTTATGAATGTCTCCAAATTACTGATAGAGGCTGCCATTCTTCATTTTTTTTACAACAGAAAACCAAATGGATTACAACAATGATCAATTTCTTTTTGACAAGAAAATTTTGACTATTTTGTTTCAGTTCCAGAACATCACAAGTCAAAATTGATGCTTAAAATAATTGAATGAATAATGAGAGCCCTGCCACAGTAGTAAATAAACTGTGCTTTTTTTTTTTTATCTCATCCTAGTCACCTTACAGAAAACCACATAAAATCCAACAAAAGCCACTGATTTTAGAGTTGACAGGTTTTTATCTAATGATGAAACAGTTACTGGTTTGAACCTACTGCTACTTTTACTGTTTCTGCAGCTGGTTTCTTTCATTCATGTTCTGAAGCAATAATACTAAAGTGATCACATTATAGGCATACTATTTATACTATTTATACTATATTAAAATTACCATTAAAAAATTCTATTTTGCATGATCTGCATTTAACAATACAGTTAATTAAATATGGATTACAAAAATATTGATTGATTTAACTAAGCATTTGAGATAAGGGATTTTTTTCTTTTTACTTGCAGACAATGTAAAAAAAAATGAGATTAAAGCAAAGATAGAAATAAACAATGAATGAAACATTATTTTTATACAAAATAGTCCCCTTAACATTCAACATATTTATTCCAGCAAGTTTTCCATTGGTCAAAGCATCTCTGAAATGCCTCTTTTTTGATGTGTTGGCATTGAGATGAACTTTCAGCTGAGAAAATACAAAAATGTTTGTCAAAAACTGATGAATAAAAAGTGTCAAAACTTGGCACTGACTTGTCTGGACAAAATGCTGGCATTTCGATGTCTAGATATTGTCACTTCTTTATATAAGTATTTAGAATTGGCACTAACTTATCGAGATATCATTACTTCTTTGTATAAGTTACCCAGCTGTGTAGACATCTTCTTTTAACTTTTAACATAAAAATGTAAAAGGTCAGTGTTTTTATTATAATTTTTCTCTTTTCTCTTTTGTAGATGCCAATAATTCAAATGTTGTATTCAAAAAATTATTCCAGGAAATTGAAAAAGCTAGAGTGGCTGAGAAAAGAAAATTGTTTTAACACTATCCCTTTATTTTGATATTATGTATACATAAGAATTGACATAATTTTCATCCCTCAACCATTGTGCATATAGTTTTGAGCTATTGTTAATAGGGGCATATAGAAAGCACATAACTAGTTTGCATGTCAATTTAAAAAGAAATCAAATTTGTCACTACATGGATCCCTATGATATTCATATACCAAAGGATGACATTTAGGTTCTATAATTTTTATTCATATTTTAAGGATGCACAATAACAATCACTGCTGTGGCTGTTGCTGATGAAAATGTTGGTGAGAGTAGACAGTCAGCTCCTGTTCAAGTAACATGTCCTCCCAAACCAACTGCTCCTATCATAAAAGAAGAATCCTCCTACAAGAAAGGGTGTGCTTTCATTGCTTGGAATAAGCCTTCAAAATCTGAAGAACAAAATATAACTTCATATAGGTAAGTTAATAAATACAGTATTTTAAATTGAGAAAAATTTATTTGACCATTTTGCTATCTCAACATTCATGTTAAAAATTTAGATGTTGACCTACTGCTTTAAACATGGTGGCAAATATAAAAACATTTTTAACTGATGCTCTAGCTATTTGAACCAAGTTTATATAGTCAGAGTTGGAAGCAGTTCTTAGGTTATTGGAGTAGGAATGTGTAGAAATATACAGACTATTAATAAATGATGGTGAGAAAGTGGCTGAAGTGATAAAAGCAACCTCTCTCCTGCAAGGTCATGTAACCATTTCTACACTAAAATAGATAAAATGTACCATTGTAGGTCTCAAATAGATGGTTGTAATGTTACTGCACCAAATGTACGGTTGTAACCTCGCCATGGAAAAAAGTGATGAACACACAAAACTTGTTCTTGGTTCCCTAATTCAAAAGTTTATTTGTTACTACACTTTTCAAATAGTCGTTAGGGAGAAAGAAATTGAGAATAAAAACTGAGTCGACTGCATTAGCTGGATAAAGAGAAACAGCATCATAAAGAGAAAGAGAGCAGAGACAGACCTTAAATTTTTTCTCTGATTTTCTGTTGTAGTTCTAATGTACTTGTTTGCTGGTTTTGTCTCCACAATTGTGCATCTGGTGTGAGACACCTTTTTGGAGCTCACCCCAAAATGAGGCTTTTGATTTTTGTAATTTTCATCTCTCTTTACATTGTCTTTGGCTGGTATTCAACTCTCATCTTTTCCTTGACATGTCTTCCAGCCAACTGACTTGGGTCCTCCCCTTACTTCCACCGGGTGTCAGAGGGAGGAACATATCCATTTCTGGTGGTTCCATACCAGTGCAGAAGATTTGCAACCCCTAGGTTTTTTCTGGTCATTTTTAATTACTGTAGTCATTCACCAGTGACTGGCTGACCTACAATGAGTGCTTTGGCCTGACTCACTCAGGTTTGATGGTTGTTCTATTGACTCTCTGTCTGCTTTTTCTTCTTATTATTTATTTCTTCTATCTCTCTTTCTTTCCTCAGAAATTGGCCTCCTGTTCTCTTTTCAACTTTTACCCTCCATAAGCCACTCAAAAAGTGAAATGAGGGGATATGAAAATTGTATTCCGTTTAAAAGAGGAAATTTGGTTTTTGTATTAGTGTGAGAAAAGCATCAGGTGTTAAAATATATTTTGGAGTGAGATAGAATTATTATTTTTGTTGAACCCTTTTTTAATTGATATAAAATATAGGTGACCATTTTAGATAAAAAATAAAGTGAATACTTAAGAGTTTATCAAAACATTTAATCTCTTTTGATTTCCATCCATTAGAATAGGAAATCAATAGGAGATCAATAGAGTTCCAATGGTTATTAGAAGGTAACAGTGTAACTTTAAAGATATCAAAAGACAAACATTTTTTACTCCATTGCACAATCCCATTTAGATTAACTCTTAGACCAGGGGTCATCTCAAGTTATTCAAAATTTCTTAAGGTTATATGATAAAGTGTTGTATCATCAGCAAAAATATTGATAAATGACAAGAGTGTGTGGTCGCATAGGTCATTGATGAAAATAAGAAAAAGATTTGGACCAAGAATGGAGCCTAGGAGATCACCAGTATTAACTGAATGGATCTTGGAGGATTGGTTGTTAACCTTTGTGGATTTACTAGTAAGAAAGGATTTGATGGGTATTTTGAGAAGTCCTTTGTACCATAGCCAGTCAAAAACCATAAATATATCCAAAGCAATAGCTTAGATATCAATTGAATAATTATTGTGAGCATACTGTTGGTAAATTTTAGGGATCAAAATCTATACTGCATCTCACCTAACAGATCAGCTTTAAATATTGTGTTTAAGAATATACTCATTAATCACAGACATTTTGCTGATAATGCTTAAGAGGCTAATCCGTCTATGTAGTGATGGTCTTGAACACTTACCAGCATTCTTATTGATTGGGAAAACATAGAAGGTATACCAAGAACTAGGAAAGGCTAAGTGGTGATTTTTAGTTCTATTTTTAATGCAAAAATGTGGACAATTAGAAAACTTCCCAATCCAATAAAAACATTGGAGAAAAAATTCCTGGTTAACTCCCTGAACAATAACATATTTTATGATATATACTGTATGACTGTTGAAGTTACCCTCCGATATAGTAAAAGCAATAAGATACTCACTGTCTCAGTGGGATTCTAACTAGTGTCAACTTGGCAGAAAAGGGAACAAGCTGTAATTCAGTTCAGTTCCTGAGTCACTGGGAGCATAATACAGAATGATGTACCTTTATCTAGCACCAAATCCACACTGAAACCAGCAGCCAATCAGGACTCAAGGAATGAGATCCCCAGATACAGGGTTGGAATATTCCAGAGTGCTATTATAAAAAAACAATTGTTTTATAGACAAATACCATTATACTTAGCTAGTCCAGTAGAGGGAACACACTTCGACCAGCCATGGTATAACAGCATGGATCTGGTTCAGATGTGCCTTGTCTCCGGCAGTAGTAGTTGATTGAGGCTACCAGACGTGGATGCTGAAGAGGCCCAGAATTTGCATTAAGTACCTGAAACAGATATACTCCTCGGGCCTCTGATGGCTATTCCCCAGGCTAGTTTTATTGCCTGGTGCCTGTGGCACCCCTTTTTAGAGGAATTCCGACAGGGCCCAAGGTATTTATAGGAATTCTGGGCGTGTCTGTGCTATGGCTGTGCACCCAAACCCACCTTAAAAAAAGCCTTGTGCCATATTTGTCTAGTTGGTGGGATGTATGACAAATATTGTTATACTTAGCTAGTCCCATAGATGAGACACACTTCAGCTGGCTGTGGTATAACAGAGCAGATCAGTTTTGGGTGTGTCTTGTTTCTGGTGGTGGTTACTTGTTTGAGGCTGTCTGACATGGGTGCTGAGGAGGCCCAGCATTCACGTCATGCAGCCAAGATTGACATACTCCTTAAGACTCAGGGTCCATACCTCCAGGCTCTAACCCTCTCCATAGGGGATAGGTTTATTGCCTGCAGCTGAGTCACCCCTTTTAGGGGAATGCTGATGGGGCCCAAGCCATTTTTGGGAATGGTGGGCATGTCTGGGCTATAGTCCTGTATCTTGACCCACTTGTACAAAGGCCATGTACCACAGTCGCGTGTTAGGTTGAGCACTCAACAAATACCATTATACTTAACTAGTCAATTGTTGTTGCTCAATACAACAGGTGCATTTCACTCAATTCCACAATTACCATTCACTTTAGTGTCTATAATGAATGCTGAGAAGTAAAATTCATCTAATCTGTATGTAGTAACCGAGTTCAAACTTCAGTTGTGCTATTACATTAACTTTCAGACTAATCCCCTTGGGGAAGGCATGAACCCCCTTATCCTTCAGTTATGGATTAAATAGTACCAGTACTGCTCTTCTTCAAGGATGACTTTGGCATTAAATAACCCATGGAGATTGATATGCAATTAAACAAAGAAACAAAATAAAATAATTTCATTCTTAAGAGAAAGATAAAAAAAAGAATCTGATAGAAGTTTATGTAGAACCTGAGATTTTTTTGAAAAACAAGCATAAAAATGTTGTAATTTGCATTAGATCATTTTTGGCTAAAATGTTCCCAATTTTTAAAAATCTATCAAAAATTAGATGACAATTGAATTTTGATAAGTTTTTCTCTGTGGTACTAAAAAAAAATAAATCAAAAAATGTTTCCAGTCCAAATTTCAATAGATAAAATAATATTTGGAAGGGGATTACATTCCTGTTAATCAATATAAGCATTTAATTTACATATAAAAGTTTTAACACATTGATCCTAATATATCTTAAAGATAATTCGCTGGGGTAATGTATTCTTTTATTTACTTTTCATAGCGAAATGTCAAAAATGATCTGTAGGGATTATTTATTGATTCATTTATTATTTTTTATATTGATATTTGAATAAAGGAGTAAGAATTGGTATTATCATAAAGGAAGAGGTCAAAAGTTTTATGTACCAGTTCCACAGACATGCTTTGAACTCATAACCTTGACCTTTCAATGCCATTTTACTATACACTGTAAGCCCAATATTTTGAGTTCTGTATTGTAACAATACACTGTCTTTCTTTTAATGGAATGATGGGATAGCTTTGAACAAAGATTTCTGTGTTCTGGAGCAAAGTTTTAATGTGTTTTGTGCTCAATTGTTTTGGCGAGTTTTGTGGTCAAGGGGCTAAAGATTCATTAATATTCTCTTTTGACATTCAATTCAGCTCATTCTGTATGGAATTATGTATTCACACACAAATATTACTAACTCTTCTTGTGCTAGGAACCTAAGAAATATAAAGTCATGAAATAGTATTTGATTTTGCCTTTTATCTCCTACCTTACAATAGTCAATTAATGAAGAAAACATCATATATCATTACCTTTGTTCTATTTTTCTTGAAACAAAACTAAATTAGATAAAATCTATAAGGAAATGCTAAAAGATACTGAATGAAGCAGCATGAAATACCATGAGTTGTTTTTAAGTGGGTCTAAATTCTAATGTTCTTTCAGTTTGGCCATTTTGCATGCATTAAGTGCAGTGTATAAATGAAAAAGATTAAAGAATTTTAAACTTTTTGTATACTTTCTTGTTTCTTCTTTACTTCTCTAAATTTCTAAATTTTGATAGAAAATACATTGTTAATGGGTAAATGCATTGTTATTGTTTTTTTCAAAGTAAGCAAACATAACATGGAAAATTTGATTAAAATTTTTTTCAGAGTCTTTGTAGATGATGAAATTTATGGAGAAATTTGCAGCAACACCCACAGCAACAAAAATGGTTACCAATTCCTTTTGACAGATCTCTCTTTACACCAACCATATAAAGTGTTTGTCAAGGTAGCAGTTCTAGATTGTTCATTTGTATTTTTAAAGCAGACAGTGTATGAAGTGTGATAAAAAAAGTATTAAAGATGAATATAAAATTTTTTAAATTTAAATGAAGATGTGCACAGCTAATTAGACAAAATTCATGGAAACAAATAAAATGAAGAGGTTTAGACTTAGATATCTTAGACCTAGATGTCTTGGACTTAATTGTCTTGGACTTAGATGTCTAAACTTTGATACCTAGATGTAGTCTTAGACTTTCATTGGCAGGGGCTTTCAGGCCAACTTCACCCTGGTGTGTGGAATGCAGGTAGCACAATATTTTTGCACCTTAAGAGGTGGGGACGATAATCCTTTGATCTAAAATTCCTAAGCTCTTGTCGTGCCTCACTTCCCAATATTTGTAGACCTCAGGTGCAGTGAGGCTGCACATCTTTGGCAATCCTTTTTGTACTGTTTCTATTAACTTGTAGTGTACAAGCATGAACCAACCCATTCTCTGGGTTCTGATTGGCTGCTGGTCTCTGAGTGGATATTAGTGTATGAATATCTAGCTATAATTTAATAGCAGCACAGGAACTGTATTGAGTTACAACCTATTTTATTTTTGTCTACCAAATGGATGCTTATTGGAACCCCTAGGCTGGTAAGTATTATTGTGATTCTACAATCTGAATTAGTCTAAACAAAATGATGAGTATTTGAAATTCCTCTAAAGGCCTATTCCATGTGGCAAGCACTAATGTAGCTGGTAAACTTTAAATTACTTGTATTAATATTTGTTTTAGGTTCTACAAAACATGTAAGCATCAGTAGTGATGTTAGACATAAACACTAGTTTATACTGATCCTTAACTGTCAAAAATCTGAACTGTGATATCGTTGTGCATAGTTATGTAGCATATAGAGCATTGGTTTATTGTTAATGATATGAAAAAGAAAAACATTGATTTTTAATGTAGACAGTAATTCCAATAATCAAATAATTATTACAACTGAAAGATGGTAAAATATTGAAAATTATCAAGTGATAAGAAAATACTAAACCCAAGACAGAGATTATTGAAGAAGATTTATTTGATTTGGTTGACACAACAAAATTGAATAAGATTTTGGATAATGAGGGTTGATGGGAAATTTTAGTTTTGTTTACAAATATCAAGCTTAGAGGATTTGATTTGTTTTTAAAATGAAAACTAATCTTTTTACTCTACCCCTAACTCTAATCTATTTACAGACAGTTTGTGGCCAGAAATATGCAGACCCTTGCTCTAACCATGTATGCCTCATGAGTGATAGTATCCCTTCTAATATATTGTGGATCAGGGCAGCAACTGATCCAAGATCTCCGAAGTTATTCATTAAGAAAATGAGCCCAGAAGGAATAGATATTGGTTTGGAGAGCCAACAAAATACAGAAAAGATAATTGCAGTAAGATGTCCATATTGACCTCTTTGTAGTTGTTTTGTCTTTTGCATGTACTATCTGTTCACTTGGATTGGCTTCAAGATATTGTGAGTAATATAATTTTTCAAAATTAATATTCATTTCTTTTTGAATTCTTCATAATCATATCAATTATGATAGGATTCTTTATCATTGGTCATAATCTTACTTTTGATTCTTTTCTATCAGACATTCATGTTGTAATATAACAAACGTGTTCGATGTGATATCTTTGCTATTTTGCTAATTAATTCTTTAATTTGATTTGAATTAAATCAATTTTGCTTTGTTTTATTTTCTTTTTCTACTCTTGTGAGTTAATTCAATCGAGCCATGAACCTATATCAATGTGTAAATGAAGTTGAATATAGAAAGTTGACTTAGATTAGTAAGGTTAACAGATCCAATTGAATCAGCAATATCATTTTTTGTGTGGGCAGATCATTACAAAAAGTCTACGTAGATATCCAAGATTTCAGTAAGTGTTACATATCCTTAATTTTGCTTTAAAGAAAAGTATAGCCCAGTCAGCTGGTGCTGTAGAATACACTGACTGCAGTGAGTGTCCTAGTATGACACTAAACAATCTGATGGTGAGGCTCCAGTAATGGGGAATGTGGAGTATCCCTTCAGTGGTAGCACCTGATAGGGTCCTATCTATGGGTCAAATAGAACTGTTTGATATTTCAACTGAATGCAAACAAATAATTTATGCTAAATTGAATTGTTTGAAATAGAACTGTTTGATCATTTAACTGTGTGTATCTAAAAAAATGTGTTTACAAATCATATATCTAATATATTGGTAAAAACAGGATTTGGCATTAAATAACCAACAATGGTTGATATGCCATAAAACCAAACCAAACCAAACCAAACCAAACCAAAGAAAAGTAATTTTGATATCAGGTCCGAAGTTAGTCAAGTTTTACTTTACTTAGATATTTAGATTTATAATTTCTTTTAATTAAAAAAAATTATATACTATGTTCTCAGCTTAACCAAAGAAAGAAAAAGAGAAAAAAAAAAGATTTTTAACCATTTCATAAAAATTCCTCATACAAGTATTCTTGGTATTTTATTTTAAAATTGTCAATTTTCGATAATTTCTTAAACTAAATCTTAACTAATTTTTCTTATTGCTTACGACTTATTAAAGCATGAGCCATGTTGATTTGATACTTTTAATTGCTCAAACAATATCACATATTGATCAGATTATTATGAAATAACTATAATCTCATATCTTGAAGCAGGTTTCTCAATAATTTTGAGTAAATACAAAAAATGAGAAATTGATGAACTGTTTCTTTAATCTGAAAACTAATCTTTTTACTCTAACCGTAACCCTAATTTCTTTATAGGCTTTGTCAGAAAGTGCATCTATTATCTATTTTCAGGGATACCAGATTCTCAAGAATGGTGAAACTTATGGTTCTATGATACCAGTGGATGTCACAGACTTGCAAATCCATGATGTTAATCTTGGGGATCAGCTCATTTTGCAACCCATAGCTTTGAAAATTTCACAGAATGACACATCCAGTGAAAAAGATGATCAATATGAAGACTCTGAAAATATGGAAAATCTCAAGACAGGTGATAAAAATGGTTTCAAATAATATCAGGTTATTCAGGTGAATTCACAATTTACATTTGTGCTTGAATATTTTGTTTTCTTTTCACAGAAATGGAAACCTACAATAACTGTCAAGTAGGAGTACAGCTACCAATTCATTTTACTGACCTCACTCAACCTCCTTCAAAAGTTTGGTGTGAAAAAGTCACAGGTCATTCAGCACTCATTGTGTGGAAGAAAGGTCAGTCTTATGGCATCTTTATTTTTTTATTCAAATATATAAAACATTGATATCCACAAAAGGTTTTAAAGTGGAATATTGAATATTGAAAGTTTTTTTTTAAAGGCCACTTTCTTATTTTCCTGACTTTGTTTCATTTGTGGATTGTTTGATGAAAGATTGAATGATATTGAATATATGTTACAAGAATGAGATACCACAAGTAGATATGTTTAAAACCAAACAAATCTGTCTTTAAGTAGCCAAGTTGTTCTTTTATGTCTGATACATATTTTTACTTATATATATTGAATGGAAATAATATGTGAAAGCCAATTTGGTGGAGTATTTATAAATTTATTATCTTTCACTCATCAGATCAAGATTTTAAAAACATTTCTTAATTTTAAGAAAAATATTAGAGAATATTACAACTGGTTTGGTTTGGGTTGGTTTCTTTTGTTTAATGGCATATCAACCTTGGTAGGTTATTTAATGCCAAAGCTATTCTCCAAGAACAGTAGGGGTACTATTTAACCCATAGCTGGGAGGATAAGGAGGTTCATACCTTTCCCAAGGGTATTTGCCTGAAAGGGAATGTAGTAGCATGACTGGAGTACAAACTCACTTACTACGATTCCGCAGTCCATCGCTTTAACCATTACACCACGAGGAGGACACCACCAATATTACAACTGTTTATGAAGTTGTTATGGCAATGTAATTGTTTGATTGGTATTTTATGACATATTAAACCTTGTGGGTTATTTAATACTAAATTCTATTATCTCTATATATGTATAATAAATAAATATATATTAGATTTTATATATTTAATGCTATGGAAGTTTGTCTGTGACCTTAGGTTTCATGAAGTTTTACAAACAACAATCATCAGGCAGATAATGAAAGGAAATGAAGAAATTGAAAAAATCGAGAAATACTGTCAAAAAGCATTGGAATTGTGTACAAATCTTTATGTGTGCTTGTGAGTGTGTGTGTGTGTGTGTGTGGAGGGGTCATAGTTGCGTATTATTGTTTGTGGACATGTAAGTGGTGTTTAGTGTATGTGTGTGAAGATACATACGCAGCGCAAAAAACTTGAGGTTGTTTTCCGGATAGGGGAACATAGTTGTAGCAAACTTTGCTACTGTAGGTCCAAGAAAAAATTCTTTATTTGTTTCTATATGTATTGTGTGCATAATTAGAGGAGGTGAATTCAACTAAGGAACAAAACATCAACATTGCATTTCGAAGAAAATAAAATAAAGTTATGCTTTGTAAGTGTAAATAGGTGAGTGTTGTATGGTAGGTCAGAATCACAGTAAATATCATGGCGGAGGGATATGTTATATTGTAATATACTATGGAATATTGTACAATATTGGTATTTTATGTTGGGATGAGATTTGAGTTAGATTACTATAATAATTTGTATTGGTTATAATATGTTGATGATATATTGCGTACAGTACATATGTAAGGAATATAATGTTAAGACATTGCAATAATTGTTTGTATTAGCTATGTTTTTTGTGTATGATGATGATTATAAGTAAAGAGCAAAATGTTATCATTACAAAATTAAGGAAATAAATGATAGGTTTGGGAGGTGTGGGTAATAGGTGGGGAGTTGTGATAGTTATTCTTAATAGCTCTCTGTATTGTGTTAACGTTATATGACTTATACATTATAGTAATAAATGATGGAGTATACGTGGTAGATATGATGAATGTACTGTGTTGAGGCCTATTATTAACGCTCATGAAAACATAATGTCAACAGGTTGTGGGAATGTATGAAGAAGGATATGGGGATTAATTGAGGAAGGTGGTACATATGTTGAGACAGGTGTGATGGTTGGTGGAGGAAAATGGTACATATGGTACTTCAGGTGCGGTGTGGTGACATTTTTTTATAGGAGTAGAGTTGTTAGATGGGTTATATGTATGGGTTGAAGTGTGAGAGATGTTGGTTTCCGAGCCTGCATTTGGATAGAATTTCTGATTTCTTATTTAGCAGAATGTTTGGTGATGGGTAAGTGATGATAGCTAATTTTTCATGAAGGCAAAGAAGGCATTTTCTTGATATCTTATAGGCAGTTGCTAACTTTAGTATCTCCCAGGTGATGGTGGGAGAGATGTTCATATCTTTTAGCTACCATATGTATGGCACCTAAAAGACATGAAAGGCATTGCTTCTGATATGTAAATTGTTTGTTTGTTTTCTGCATGGGGAATTTTGATCACTTTCAAGTGTTTTGTTTTTGCTTGTGGCCCACGACCTTGTTTTGCGTGTTTGTGCTGAATATCATTCCATCAATTTAATTGTCATGAACTTCACACTGTTCTCTGATTTTACTAGGATGGGTAGACTGTGAGCCATGAACATGTTTTATAGTGCTTTTAGTATATTTAATGCTGTAGCAGACCTGAGAATGAGTTTTGAAAAAATAGCTATAGTAGTCTTCAAAAACAAGTTGAGACACTTCATTGAGTAAAGATCTGAATAAATTAAAAGAGAGATTCTATCATAGCCCTTCATGAAATTTTACTCTGATCTTGGGTTAAGGTACTGACAGTTGGCTTAGAATTTGATATTCATGGCGGGAGCACATATATTACCCTGCATCTTTATTAATTCTAGGCCACTAGACTTTATTTCTCAGTTATTCCTTTGTTTTCACTCTTCCATGTCTTTTAAGAGTTTTGGGTATCTCCATCTATGTCTCTAAAAAGTCTAATTTACCAAGAATATTTAACTGGTTAAAGGAAATACTTTTGACCTTTTGAGCTACATGTTTTACTTCCTGATTCAAATGCATTACCAAAATGATAACATTTTCTGTTAATCAAGTTTCCCTATGACTTATTTTTAATTTTCTTTCTTTTCATCATGTTCCATGTCCTTCTGTTGATGATATTGCTGTAGATACCAGAGTTGACTATGACTGTTGGACTCTCCTAAACAGCATTGTTAAATATGTCAATATGAACATTATAATTATATCTAATGAAATTCATTCGGCCGGCTATGCTTTTATACATAAATGGATAGTGGTTGAATTTATGGCATTTTGTGTATTTCTTCCCATCAGTAGGTCATTTGGGATCTCTTGAAAAAAATATTTCTGAATTTAAAACATAAATTTTTTCTCACTGAAAACATTATTTCCCAGTTAACTTTTGTTTATCATTCTTCAGGAAACTTTCACTATAAATCCATCAATTGTCATAGAAATTCTACCTTCCAAAGTCATGTATTTTACAAACCTATGCATCACTTTCTGTTGTAATGTTTCTATTGTCAAATCATTTTTTTCCCACTAGTTTGGCCTTCATTTGTTGATTTGCACATTTAGCTATAACCTCATCTCTAATATTATCTGCTAGAGTCACTCCATTATTGCAGTATTTTTCTTGCAGGCAAAGACACATAACAAATTGAACTGTCAAATTTGTCGATTTTGTTTTAACAATTCTTACATTTTAACTATTCTTACATTGTTTTCATCATAGCTTTCTTTTGGATAACTTTGTTGCTAAGATTTTAGGTTTATAATATGTAAGCATATCTAGTTTTAGGATTATGTCTCTAACTTAAATTATTAAGAATCATTGTGATTTAAATTGAACTAAATTCGATTTAAATTACAATGATTCTTAATAATTTGTCCTGATGGACGGGGGTACCGCTGAATGTTATGAGAGGGATAGGATTTGATTTTTTTTCTTATTTTTAAAATTTTTTATTTTTAGAGCTTCATTTCTTGGGACTATGATGGTTCTGTAAATTTTCAATTTGATTGAATTTTTTAATGATTATTATTACTATGTGCTAATTGTAGTTTCAGTTTATTGACATAATTAAAACCTTTGAACAGATTCTTCTAATTCTAAAGACTTATTCATAAGGAAGGCATTCTTTGATATGCTTAGATGAGGACATTTAGAATGGAGATGAATATATATATATTAATGGGTTTGCTGTTGTTTGTATTTGTTTATTTTCATTAATGGAATCAAAGTGTCGAAAACCATGCTCCTAAAAGTGTGATTTTCAAAGTTAATGAGGAAATTCTTTTGTTTCTCCAGAATAAAGAATATGTTACCTAAATAACTACAATAAAAAGAGGCAGTCATTATCAATTTCAGGATATGTATAAATTTCTTCAAGTTTTTGTATAGATATAGAGGTGTATGACAATGCATAAAAAAAAACAGAATTATTTTAAAATTTGTGAATATTTTAAAATAAAAACAACCATCTCATTTATTGAATGAAATGTGATTAAAAACATTTAATTCATATATATATATATATATATATATATATATATATATATATATATATAAGGCTTCTTTATGATTTAGATGCCAGTTGTTCACAACAGCAGACCATTTTTGCTTACTTCATTTTGAAGTGTTACTGACCTGTTTTTTTACCTTCTTTATTTTAGTATTGTTTTTTCTTTTTTTTCTTCTTTCATTCTTTTGTTTTTACATGTTGTGTTGTCAGGTAATCTGTCTGTTCATAACTCATTCATGTTGAAATGCCCCTCATCATAGCATCAGATTTAATATAACATTGTAGAAAACTTGAAGAGGGTTGTAACTTGATTCTAGGTGATGAAAGCAGTGGACAAAACCACGTTTGGTTCTGATGTTTATTGATGTTTTAATTGATTATGCAGGCTGGCTTGTTCAGTAGGTTTCTGTTGTGGCCCCGGAAAGGGTCACTAATGAAAACACAAACACAGATATTAGATAACAGATTATATTACACGAAAGATGGAGTTACATAGAAAAGGTAAGAAGTCTTGTACTGTTCGGATAACACCAATACTGATCTGCCCCTTGGCAGCAAAATGTCTCAGTACTAATAACGGTGAGAAGAGTCCATTATGATGAGATGGGTAAGGCTCCCACAACACCCCCCCAAGCCTTTTACTTTGTAAAAGTGCTGTTAATATTTTTTCTTTTTGGGTCGATCATCAACCGGTCAGTGAATTTCCTTTTCTCCCTGACTGACGTTTTTCGGTGTTGATTGAGGAGGATCTAAATTGAATGTCAAAAATAGTGTCTATTGGCTCTTCTTCTGTTTGTGGTACATCGTTGGAGTCATTCAAATGGCATTTCTGTAACTGTTTTTTTAATTATTCCACGTTCCCAACAGGATGTGTTATTTTGATATCTTTTAAAGTAATTTTTTTCTCTCGGGTTGAACCTTTTTTTAGGCACTAATGTGGTCTTTCGCAGCTTATTTTGTTTTGGGAGTAGCTTATTGCTGAATTCCACTTTTGATAATATGCCCATATTCACTAATCAGTCTAGCTCTTTATTTATTTCTTCCGTCACGGCAAACGGTACGTTTTGCTTCTTTCTTTCTTGCGTGTATTTTCCTTCAGTTCAAATTTTGCCTTAATTTTAGTACATTTGCCAAGACCAGCTGAAAATATTTACGGGAAACTACCTTTTAGTTCCATCTTAATTTTTTCAGCTTCAGCCATAATACATTCTACTTTTTGGCAAAACGTATTAATTGGTTGATCCCAGAGATTAAATTCTGAAACCAGTCCGACTCCAAAAAATTTTCTGTCTACTTCAGTATGAAGACTTTTGATTTTTTGGTTATACCATTTAGTGATACTGGGATAATTATTTCGCCTTCAAATTTTATTTTGTCTCCTGTTACCGTTCGCGCCTTCTTGCTTGTCATCTTTATTATTGGCCTATTTAATTTTCTCCAAGTTTGTAAATTTATTATTGATAAATCAGAGCCAGATTCTAACTGAAATCTTACCAACTTATTTAGTACTTTGACTGTTATGTATTTATGAACGACTTTGTCTGACTTGTCCTCGCTTTTTGTATGTCTGACTGTTTTTAATTATTTCTCTGTTTCTACACTGTGAGCCCTTATGTCTGAATTTATCGCAGTTTTGACATTTTTTGTATGATAGGGACAGTCTTTGGCCCAATGTATTTTTCCACAGCAGTAGCAAGTGCTGGGTGTTTTTTTTTGGTTGTCACTAGTCTGCCTGTATTGAAATTTTGGGTAATCATATTTTTTCTCTCTTTTACCAGAGAGTATGATTGGGATCTATGCTTGACTTTCCTTACGTAAGCAACACCAGAGTCCTCGATATTTTTTGAGTCTCTTCTGACACTCACTATCTTCTGACAGTCTTCAGCCAGTTTTTGAAGTATGAGATTGGGTTTGTTCTCTAATTTCGACAAAACTCTGCATCTGATTTCCGCGTCTTTTGCCGACATTAGGCCTTGTGCGAATATCAGACATTTGAAGTTATCTGCTGACAATTCGCCTAGTTAGAAATCGTCCCAGTTTTTATTGACAACTGAGGCAAACCCTAATTAATCATCACTGTCCCTTTTTGTTAAGTTGAGACATTTCCATCTTTTGTGGAATAGAGACGTTTTGGAGCTGAATAATTCTGACAGTAATTTAACTGTTTCTAAAAAGCCAAGTTTGCAAGTTTTTTTGGTAAGATATAATCTACAAACTTGTTGTGTTCCACAGTTCCTAGCTTTCGTAGAAGTAGCCGGACTTTTTTTGCATCAGTCCAATTGGCACAGTCGGTAATATAGATATCTTCATATCTTCTGTAATATGCCTCAAAGGTCTTATCCTCATCTGGTGCATAGGAAAATGTTTCGAGTGCGTTCCACACTGCATTTTGAGTGAAAATAGTTGTACTATCTGTAGGCTGGTTATTACTTAGACTTTTAAAAAGTGCTTCTTGTTGATTTTGTAATTCAAGGAAGAACTGTTGTTGTTTTTCCTCGTTTTTTAAGATTCTTTCTTCATTTTCTTTCTGAAGTTGTTGTTGTTGTTTTTCCTTGATTTTAAGATTCTTTCTTTGTTTTCTTTCTGAAGTTGAAGGAGTTTTTCCTCATTTTTTTGTTGAGACTCCATTTGGAACTTCATCATTTGTGCAAACATTTCTTTAAGGTCTTCCTTTTTTTTTAGACTTAAAAAAAAATCTTTTTTTTTTCTGGAGGGGGGGAGTTGTTTTTTTTCAGTAAATATCCCCAGAAATCAAGAATAATTACTCTGTGTGTGTGTGTGTGTGTTTTGTACAACACAAACTGTAAGCGCCAAATTGAATTTTTCTCTCTGAAGTGGGAAGAAAGAAAAATATGAAAATCACTTTTTGATTACATGACAATCTTACAGATTTTTTTTTTCTAAATATCTACTATCCGACACACTCTGTCATTTAAACAATTTGATACCTTGTAGTTGTTTAACAAAAATCTTGTTCGGTTCGTTGTATGCTGGAACTTTGTTGTAGATTCTTTAACAACTTGTAGTCGGGTATCTCTTTGTTGTTGCGATGTATCTTCACCGGTATGTTGTGCGATTAACCACTTTTACTTGCTGGAGAGCCTCTTTTTTCATTCAAGTTCCTCGTCGCCAGTATGTTGTGGCCCCGGAAAGGATCACTAATGAAAACACAAACACAGATATTAGATTACAGATTATATTACACAAGAAAGATAGAGTTACATAGAAAAGGTAAGAAGTCTCATACTGTTTGGATAACACCGATATTGATCTGCCCTTTGGCAGTGAAATGTCTCAGTACTAATAACAGTGAGAAGAGTCCATTATGGTGAGATGGGTAAGGCTCCTACAACAGTTTCTATCATTCATCAGGAGGAGGAAACTCTTTGCATCTTCTTTGGATTGTGTTGAAAGCCTATCTAAATCTCTCAAATCTCATATGATTTGGCATTGTACAAGTTCCAGTAACAGTAAACTTTGACTTGTGATCAATCATGCCTCCATGAATGCCTTCACATTCACCATCCGAAATGCTGAAGGTGGTGGGAGCCACTATATCACACAATGAACATAAAGTACCTCTTCTTAGTTTTACATATTTCCTTTGAACATTTTTAAATTAAAAAAAAACTGAATTGATGATAGCCAAGATAATTTACTTAAAATTATGTTTTTCACCTTAGCATTTAAATATTGGAATCTGTCATAAATTTGCAGGCAAAATGTATGTTAAAGAGAATAAAACATTTTCCCAATATTCATGAAAGAATTTATTTTAACAATCATTTAATTAAAAAGAAAAAATTCTATTTATTTCTTGTGCATAGTGAAGTCTCTATGTGTTTTTCCTGACAGGTAAGTAGCTTCTTATAGTCTTGTTAGTTCACTTTATTACAATCATGTACACACAGTGTGGGTGTAAGAAGTTAATATGAATATGTAAGTTCATAATAGGAATAATGAAATGAACCTTGACTGAAATTACAGTTGGTTTAAATTTGGGGCATGGACTTGAATAAGTAATGGAAAATTTCATTCCAAATATTTCTTGTGTTTAAGAAAGAGATAAAATAGATTATGAATTCTTGTATGAAATTTGTTTCAAATTGTTACTCATTTGTGAAGAAGGTAAAAGAAAGATAGTTGAAATTTTGATGAATAATTGTTTTGCGTTCTGGTTAGTGAACGCTTGTAATATTAAATAAAGGACAAACCATGATATGAGAGGAAATAGAGATATATTCTCAGGAAAAAGTATATACTATAGAGAGACTATTAGTAGACAAGAACATAGGATTAGTGAATACAGAATAAAGATATAGTCCAACGATAGTATTGGCTTCCGTTATTACGGTAGCAAGTAAGTTGATCTAATGCGATCTCCAGTCTCCAATGCTCTAATACTATTCCTATAAGAAGCTGCTCTTCACCTTCTAGTCTGCCCTGGTATTAGTAGATACTGCTAGATGGTAGATGGACTAGTTCATTGTGTGGAAAAAGGTGGGTGATACAAAGGATCATTAGAGTACTATCCGTTCATTGGATGGATATATCTCTTTGGTTTGTTTTAAAGAGATGAATGCTGATATTCAAGTTTACTGTGTTAACCTCTTTGCTTACCAACATAATATTCCAAATATTTAGAAATATATAATAATAAAAGTATTTATAATGTTACTGTACTTACTTTATTCCTGTCTTTTTAAGGAAAATTCGAACAAAAAGTACATTTGTTCACACAAAATTTATTTCAACTATTTGAATTGATATAAAATAGATTATGTTATGAATATTCATATAGTTTTTCACTAGTATTTTAACAAGTCTATAAAAAAGAAACATATTTAAACAAAGAAGAATTTCTTTTACAAACAATAGGGACCCTATTTAAAAAAGATGAACTTCAACTACAGACATCTGCATCAACAAATATACAAGTATAGTAACACCTATTATGTGGTAGCTGAACATACTGCTTAATTCATAGCCTTAACATTTTTTTTTTATTATTTTAATGAACATCAATGCTAAATTTGCATTTTATTTTTTAATATTTTTACTAAAGAATTTCTTCTTTATTCTCAGAGGAAAAACTGAAAGCACATTTTATCCAGCCAGAAACTTATGTTATTAGTTGGTGGCCTTCTAAGAAAGCTGATAGAAATTACAGAACTGATCACACTACAGGTAATATGCAATATTCTTATAGATTTTCATTGGAAATGGGTTGCAAAAACAATGAAGCACTTGTTTTTCATTTTCTAGTATTTTCACCACTTAAAAATCTCTCATGATCCAACAAAATGAAATAAAAACTCTTTGAGGATTGAGTAACAAATCAAGAATTGGATCATTTTACAATCTTTGTTGTCAGTTAGCATTGAATGGTTACAAATGACAATAAATTCACTTGACAGAAATAAGAGTCACCAGTGTTTCTATTATGAAATGAATGTTGTCTCATGAAAATAGTGCAGAAGATGTAATCCTTTTCTCTTTAACATTCTTATCATAAATTTTTGTGTCTGCATATTTTTTAACTCTGTTTATATTTTATTCTGAATTGCATATTCAGTAATGTGTATTTTTTTCTTAGTCATTGTTAATTTTATATAAAAATACACCACTTTTTAAAATTTAAAGTAAATTCAAGCATGGGAAAATATCATTTTCCAACTTTCCAAATATTTCCTACTTCCACTGTATAAAGAAAAAGGCATATTCAATATTTCAGTTCTGCACCTATTACACAAAAATGTAACCTTTTTCAGAAATGTAATATTTTGTACTTTCTTAGTTTTTATTATATATTGTATAAACTAATAGCATTGCATATTTTCTATCTTACAGTATTTTAATATATTAATGTTTTAGTACAGTACATTATAATTTGAATATATAAGGTATATCACTAACATTTACTATCTTTTAACAGAAGACCATTTTGTACTGTCAAACCTACAATATGATACTTCTTATACAATTCTTGTGGAAGGCAAGGTATTAAGAAAGTACACTGATATGGATTACAGTGAGTAATTTGTTTGTATAATAATTCTTAATTCTGTTTGATATTCCTTTAGATCTCAAAACAATCTTTCTAATAAATGTTATGCCAAGTTAGTAATACTTTTTATATATGTTATAAAATGTAGATCCTCAACTGTATTTTATCCATTTATTTATATTATTAGTTTATTATTATTTTTTTTGGATCATCACTTCTTTCATACAAAATCACTTTAAGGACAATTTCTTGATGGGCCAATAACAATATAGTCTCTGTTTATGTATGAAACATACATCTACACAAGAGTAGCTATTTTAAAGAATGTAAAAATTTATGCTTACAAGGAATCATGTTAAAACCAAGTACTTAATTTAATGTGAGTGCATTGTTCTTATATATATTTAATAGTTTGTGTTGTAACCTAACAAAAGGTTACTGAATGAGTAATAATCAAAACAGTGGTTGTAAATGAAATGGAAACTTTATAACATTAACAAAATACAATACTTGTCAGCAGTATGAAGAAGGTAACTGTTAATCATGATGACTATTTAGTATATTTTACCCCCTCACAATAGTGTCCAATGTCTATATAAGGAATGGAAAATACCCATTAATGTTCATAGGTAGGGTATATATATACATATATATATATATATATATATATATATATATATATATATATATATATATATATATAACAATTTGTTTCTCTAAACAAGGTCCTGTATAAAAGTTGGCTTTGTTCAACAAACATTTAGATACAAAACTGTAGCAGTTAGTATTTATGATTGGCCTTGGATGACCAATTTGACAACTGATGTTGAAATTGACCATGTCTATTTATTAGGTTTAAATTAGTTGAAATGTTGAGAAATTCAGCTGGTGTGCTTCATGTAAGAGTATAATCAAGATTTACCTCCGAGTAATTCCATTTGCTTAACACTCAGCATTATAAGGTAAGGATCGAGGGTAAAGTGGAGCAATCCAGAGAATGGAGTTGCACCCTCCCCTACATTTAGGTATAGTAGCTATCGAAAAGGGAGCCTTTGAGTCCTCCTTGACTAAGGTCGCCAACTTTATTGTAATTCCTAGAAAGGCAAAAGAATTATTGAAAACATATGAAAGACATGTTGCATATACTTTGAATCAAGATTTTTACAAATTTGAACATGCTGGAATTTTTGTGTTTCTAATTCGTTTTTGTTTACTATACAGGCAGTTTGTGATAAATATATTCAGAGTTCTTTTTTGTCAAAGTAATAAAGTTTTATGAAAAAGTGCCATAATATGAATGTCCACTCAAATAAAGTTCAGTGATTGATGCGTTCAGTTGAGAGTTGAAAGGCAGCATTCAACCTTTTAGCAGTGGTGTATCTGAGTGTCCTGATTTCATTTTTTGCTCAACAGACTTCTTTCCTCATCCATGTTGTTCTTTATTCACAACATTTCAGCCATTTTATTCTTTCGCCTTCTCCAGATGAATTTATTGTAATGGTGTCAACCATCCATGGTGAAGTTACATACAAATGCAAATAATATTTTCTCATCAGTTAATCATGTCATTACATAGGTTGAAATATTGTGAAAAAATGACAACAGAGATAAGGAAAATACTTTGTCCAACACAAAATAAATTGCAATAAACCTTATCTAAAAGAAAATTCATATAAACACTGGTAAACTGTTTTCTTTGGTGTCTATTTATACAAAGAAATAGGCTCCCAGAGAAAAATCTCTTAGTTGTTCAAGTGATTGTTTTCAAAGTGGAATTAGGCTTTAATTTTACCAGGTTTTTGGTGTGCTCTCTTTCAAGATAGTTAGGTGATATTGAAGTCCTGATCTATTTGTTTTTGCTATTTGTGAATCATAAGTATAAAAATTAAATTCTGTTTGCTACAAGGTTATGAATTGGTTCCAGATATAACTCACATATTTGTTATACATTAGTCAGAACTCAATGTTTGCATACTTTGATAAGAGTGAGATGCTAATGCTACAAACAGATGCAAACCTGAAAGAATTTGAAGCTGCATTGATGTAGAATGGTATCAAAATCTTTGTCACATAGAAAAACGCTGTATCTGCATAGAGAAGAAACTCCTAGCAGTTGTGTGTAACAGAGTTATCATTCTTTAAGAGGCAAAATGTGTGTGGGCATGTTTTTCAGTAATGAGCATTTGAGACGACTATCAATGAAATAAATTAGCTCTCAGTCTCTTTGCTTTTCTGTTCATTTCTTATACTGTCTATCATTATCTCTTATGAGTTGAAAGAAGGACACAAGAAATACACATCTAGTGAGATTCAGCAATGATCACCTGAAATACATACACAATGAAAGAAGAAAAGATTCAGTTCTCAATCAGTTATAAAATGCCATGATAAATGGATGGCCAGATTCAAACACTTATGCACTCTACATAAATTATCACACTTCTTTCCCTTGCTGTATAATAAATTCATTTGCATTCTGACAACACTAGATCATTAGTGAAACATGTCAATTTTATTTTACAAATTGTCTTTTTCTTTTTCATTCTGTCAGATTTAATTCTAAATTTTATATATATATATATATATATATATATATATATATATATATATATATATATAAACAATAAGAAGCTGTTTTTTATTTACTGTATTCCTCATCTCAATTTTGACTGGCAAAATTTTGAAAAGAAAAAATAAACCTAAAATTAAGGTTTGAGGACTTTTATCTAACTGATCAAAATTTTTTGTGGGTAGCTTAGTGACATGTGGAGTTTCTTAACCACTTACAGAGTGTTTTTTTCTTTTTCTCTTACATTATGGTGATATGGTAAATTTACACACATATTTACACCTAGCTTACTAGTAAATACATACTGTAACCCTTACCCAACACTATGATATTTTGTTTTTGATCAAAAAGTACTTTCAATGTAATATCTGTATCATGGCCAATAATAATAATAATAATAATAATGATGATTAGAAAACTACATAGATTTGAACACCTGGTGAGACCATCAGCTAACAGTGATGTGAAAAACTACCAATAAGTAGAATAATAATAATAATAGTAACAATCTGTGTTAAGAATAGGAAGTAAAGTATTCATACAGATTATTCATATTGATGATACAATGAGTTGATGATTTTTTTTTGGCGCAATACTGTCTCCATACTTGGGGAAAAAGATACTCCACTGAAAGCCAGGTGACAGCAAGTCCTAAAAAACAAAAACAAAAAACAAACTTTTTTCTTTAGTTCAATATCTGGAACTTTTCCTGGAAGTGGAGGAATTTAAATTTTCCTTGTTTTTTATGTTAATTTTAAAATATATGATCTGTTATTGTACATTCTTTTAATGCTGTATATTTTGCATTTTTCTTTTGTGAGATCTGTATATTAGGGAAATTGAAATATGTACTGGAAAGGAAAAAAGTGGTTAGTTTTTTGATATCATAAAAAAGAGAGGAAGAAAATATAAAAGTAGTAGTAATAGTAATTTTAGGGGTTATCGGCTAATTGAAATTCAAATGTTGATATAGATTTGAAAATAGGACAGAGAAGAGTGTTATATAATCCCTCCAACACTCCACCAATCCAGCAGAAGTGTTAAGGCATGATGGACTGGTAATAGGTTGGAATTCACTTTTACTAAAGCTGTGGGAACATCAAACTGGAGTCATGCACTTGCAAAATGAAAATTGAACCACACGTTTGTTTTGCTGGCTCTCAGAAAGTTGAGTCGAGATGCATGAGTCCCAGATGGTTCCACCTGAAAAGAGTAAGATGAAAATGAAAAGTTGAATAAAGTTTTTAGAGGAAGAAGTTCATGTGACACAATTCAATAGTTTGTGGTGTCTTCAAGGTTTTTTGCTATGTAGTTCCCTTAATCAAAAAGTAAGAACTGCAAGATTTTTGGCTCTCTGAATCTCTAGCCTTTTCTTCTTTGTCTCTCTCTGTGTCTCTGTTGTGGACTAATTCCCTCTTCATGGTTCACTTGTTCCACTCGTGTGTCCCTTCTAACTAACACTAGTGGCAGCCTCAACTCTCATTATATGTCCAGTAGGGGAAGATTCCTATTTCCAGATTTTTTGTCAACCAACTTTTGAACATAAAAAAGCTCAGCCAATGAGTCTCCAAGAGATGCTAAAAGGTGTGATCATAAATTTATTTTAAGGTGCTGAACCATTTTTATACATTTTTTACTAGCAGGGAAGAATTAGTGATCTCATGCAAATATGTCTTTGCTCCAATACACACACATACACATATGCATACTCATGGTCAACTCATAACCATACTTATATATACACCCATATGCACACACACACACATACACACACAAGCACTCACGTCCATCTGTATAGAACTAGTTTGTATACCACCATCAATAGTGTCACATATAAGCACTCACACCCACCCATATAGAGCTAGGCTGTATACTACCATCAATAGTGTCACTCACACAAGTACTCACACCCACCTGTAAAGAGCTAGTCCATATACCACCATCAATAGTGTCATACACACAAGCACTTATGCTCACCCATAATGAACTAGTTTGTATACAACTGTCAATAGTGTCACACATACAAGCACTCATGCCCACCTGTATAGAGCTAGTCTGTATACCACCATCAAATTTGTAATGATCAGGAAGTGATTATTAGTTTAGTGTAATGCATTTCCTTATGAATCTGCTGGACAGACTTTATGTAGGATATCAACAGTCATCAATAACAGAAGACAACATTGTATGTATTGAATCTTTGGTACAGGATTATAGATTACGTAAACTTCAGAACTGTGAAACTTGATCTTTAAAAGTTGGCAGTCTATGAAAGTGTCCACAAGAAATTGGGATATCAGAAATTGTCAAAAGAGTTCCAAAGCAACTGATACAAGTTCCTGTCCTTTTTTTGGTTGGGATGTTTTACCATATTCTTTTTATAGTCTTGACTTGGCTCCTTCAGATTATCATTTGTTTGGATATCTCTAAAGAAAGATTTATCTGGTAAACAGTCCCACAAAAATGACACTTTTCTTTCAGAAATGTAAGAAAAGCTCTAGTTGTTTGATGTTGCATTCTTCATTTATGTTCTTTTGCACCAATGGGAAATGTGCATCATTCTAGAGGTTGTCCTTGTAGCGTAATGGTTAAAGTGCTGGACTGCGGGATCGTAGTATGTGAGTTCAAACTCTAGTCATGCTATTATGTTCACTTTTCGACAAATACCCTTGGGGAAGGTATGAATCTCCTTATCCTCCCACCTATGGTTTAAATAGTACCACTACTGTTCTTCAAGAAGGATGGATTTGGCATTAAATATCCCATGAAGGTTGGTATGCCATTAAACAACAAAAGAAACAAGCAAACAAGCATAATTTTAATGTTGAACAATGGGATATGTGCATCATTTTAATGGTGACTACATTGAAAAAGTTACATAGTGGTTCTGGTAACATACATACAATACTTTATTTTTATATCAATAAGCATGTTTGATTAGTAAATATTTGTACCTTACTTTTTGGTCATCTCTTGTATAAAGAGGGACAAAATGCAGGAAAAATTCTTTTAGTTACTTTCAATTTATTTCATCTGCATTTTTCCAATTATATTCTAAATTTTCATAAGTCATTTTTTTGACAGTTATTGACAGGGAGAAAATATTCACACAACTGATGTTTGTATGTTTTAATATATTTGTAATGACCGATAATGAACTCTCAAAACACAAATACCAACTGATAAAACTCCAATTACAAATAATAAAAAAAAATGTTTCATATAATAATAGTTTATGTCATGTACGTTTTCTATAAAACCTTTTCCAGAAGAAAAATTTGCTGACAATTATTACAAGAACAATACATTCCCAGTGATCTCAAAAGCCAAGGAAATAACTGTGAAAACAGCAAAACCTCCAGAACCTCCTACTAGTTTAGGGGTTATTACATCAACATGTAACAGTGTGAAAATTGCCTGGGATCCACCAAAAGAACATGGAGTTGAAATCTCAAGTAAGTCAACATTTTTGCATTGACATTGTTTTTAAGATATGTTTTAATTTTTGCATGGTCACATGGATCTTTAATTAAATTTTAAATATCTAGGACATTAATTAATGTTATTTAATCCAAATTCCAACTTAAGTTATGTAGAACTTTCGTAGAATTATCTCCATGTTACCATATTTGACTATATATATATATATATATATATATATGTATATATATATATTTTTTCATCATCATGTAGTCCTCTGTCAAGTGTTGGTCTCTGACTTTTAGACTGGATAACAGTTGTCCTCAAAGTTCCTGTGTTACTGCTTTATTATTACATATCCAATATAATGACATTCAATTAGCCTAAAAACTATATGCTTTATGCCAAAGCAATTATAGTGCAGACCTACTTTCATGTGAAGAAAAAAAATACAAACACTTACCTAGATAAAACACCAAGGTGGTTGTAGAAGGGGACTTTTGTTGTGTGTGCTAATCATAGTTTTATTACAGTAGTAAGTTTTATATTTGAAGGTAGAAGCAAAAGATATTTATATACATCATTCAATATTATTTTATTTATGGAAAAATTAATGAAAAGTGTTTCAAGCAGTGTTAAGATGTCACTGTTGGGATTTTTGGCAAAATTTTTTGAAATTCATTGATAGAGTTTATACACACTAAGTAAACTACTATTAGCATACAAACTTAAGTCACTCTCTATAACCACCAGCTTAGTAATATTTACACACAGAGTGACAGTTATACATTATTCAGGTGACTTTGTATATTGTACAGATTAAGAGTTATCAAATCTGCTATTGCAGCAATATTGTTGTCAGATAATTTATAATTTCTTCAGAGTTTCTGAGTATGTTTTAGGGACCAAGAACTATTTTATCTTTAATGCACCTTATTTATATTTTTGTCTATAAGAAATAGACAAATGCCTAACAAAAGACAATCTCTAATCTTTGTTTATGAAATTTAAATTTAATTACCTCATCTATTTTTATCCTACTTAGGTCTATATTTGCAATGTCAGTCAATTGTTGATGGGGATGAATTACCAGCTGAAGAACAACAATTCTTGTGTGTTCGACCTGATGTCAAAGAAGCTGTTTTTGAGAATCTTGCTGAAAAGACATGGTATCTGTTACAGATATTTGCTGTTACAGATGAATATTTTGATTGGCTACCAGCAACCCACAGACTTAAAAAACTGCATTACATTCCTGAAGGAACACATATACAAATGGAAGAGTCAATATGGCTTCCATTTTCAACCCTATGTTTTCAAACATCTGGCACTGATCCAGCTACAAACTTACAGATTTTTGATTTATCATTTACATCACTGACTTTGACTTGGATTAATGCAATTGTGCATGGCTCAAATCAAGTCCTCAGGATTGTGGTCAAGTGGGTAAAAGTTGATGCAAACAAGACCAATGGGAAGAAGGAACTCATTGGTCAGCAAAAAGTGCTTCCATCTGATGCTAATTCACTTACAATTAACAACTTATCACAAGGAGCAAAATATAGTTTTACTGTGGAGACTGTGGTAAGCTTGAAAACATCTCTTGATATAAAAGCGAAGAACAATTGCAGAACAGTGAATGTTGCCTCCAAGCCGTTATTAGCCACTACAAGAGCATCAGTTGAGCCACCAAAGGTATATCATCATCATCATCATCATCTGCTATTTCTTACTGAAACATTCCACTATCTCATCTCTTCCTCTCATATAGATTCTCTTCTTACTCGCCATTCTATTAATCTTTTCCAATATCTGTTATACTCCCTTCCAGCTATGTGTCCTATCTATTTTCTTATTTAGTATTTTCTATTAATATCCTTTATCTTGATCTTTGATGTTTGCTCTCTTTTTATCTCTTCATCTTATTCCTAGTATTACTCTTTCCATTGACTCTCAGTTTTTTTCTTGATTTTCTTAATTTTCTTCTTTCTCAATCATATATATCACTGATTGTTTATTTCATACTGTAAGCATACTACTAACATGCCTATCATTATGTTACTGAATGCCTTCCACTCTATAATTATATGTCTTTATTTCCTTTTAAGTAACTTACACAAATTTTATTATCTCTCATAAGTAGTTATATTTTTAACCTCTGCCAGAATTTCAGCTCTTATTCTTAAAATTGTTTTTGTGACATTGCAATTGAACTTTTTTCTTCTGTTCCTCTTTAAACCTATTTAGATACTCTTCCTATTCAGATCATTTAGCATTACTTCAAACTCATTTGATGAATTCTCACACTAATACGATATTGTCAGCAAAATTAAAATGGTTTAAATATTCTCTGTTTATATTTACTCCAATTCTCTCCCAGTTCAATTTCCAGAATATGCTTTCAAGACATATTCTGGAAATTAATTTCATCATCATCATCATGTCGCGCTGGTAGCACGGATATCCCTGACCCTCTCTCGCCACTCCTCCCCATCGTTCATCGCCCTAGGCAGGTCTTCAGGACAACATCCCGTATCCTCACATAGCTGCTGAATGTATGTTCGTGCTGGTCGTCCTGCTTTTGCACGGCCATGTGTGGGGGTCCATAAGAGTACATCTCTCATGAGTTCGTTCCTGCTTCTCCAGCAGTGTCCTGCATGTCTGGTTCGCCTAACTTGAATAGTTTTCGTGATAGGAGGCAGGTGGCCGTACAGTTGGTGTCTTGTGGGGTGTTGCCGCCAGGACTTGTTCAAGATTGCACGCAGCATTCTTGTGTAAACTGATTTTTTTATTTATTGACATAAATTTGATCTTATTTTCTCTGAAACAAATAAATTTCAGGATCACATAATTTACCATTGGGTCATCATTCAAGTTAATTTCATAAAAGCTTATCAACAAGAAGAACATTTCCATAGTGATTTAGAAATTTGATAAAGATATTTTTTGATCGTTTTTTTTTTTTTATCCACCCTAGTACTGGATGTTTTTCTTGGACTATATGTTTGTAATGTATTTAAAGGAATCAGAGTATTTTTGTGAATGAAAAGGTATTTTGAAGACCCCATGATATAAAAGATATTGTTCCATAGAAGATTATATTATGTTTAAACAGACTCATCGAATATATTCCAAAATATAATTATATATACAAAATCCATATAGGGTATCCCCTATTTTAGTTACTCAGTAGATTTATTACACAACAAAAAGTTATTGACAATATATTTGGTTGCTGGAAAAATAATTCTAAAGTTAACTTTTATTCCTGAATGAATGAATTCAAACGGTTTTAATCAGTCAAAATATGATCCCTGAGTATCTATGCATTTCTGCCATCAATTCACAAGGTTATTTATGTCTGTATGATAAAATTCTAAAGGTTTTGATGTCAAGAAATCTTTAAAGGTAGTTTCTGCTTCTCCTTTAGAATGGAATGTTTTTTGGCATAAAAAAACTGGCCAGATGCTTGGAAAAATAGTAGTTGGTGGGGTTAGGCAAAGTCTCATATCCCAAGTCAGTGAGCTTCTGTACTGTCATTCTGGCAACATGTGGGTGAACATTGTCATGAAGCAAAATTGGACCTTGTTGATTAACCAGTGCCAGTGACATTTTGCTTAACTGAACAGGCATATCATTCAGTTATTGGCTGTAAACTTTTACAGTGATGTTCTGATTAAAATCCAGAAAACTGTAATGGGCACTGTTAATGGCAGACCACCTGACAGTCATCATAATCTTCTGTTCATATAATTTTGGTTTTGGAAAGTGTTTTGATCAAGTGATTGAGTCAATCATTTACAATTGTCTTAAAGGATCCATTTTTTATCACAAGTCACTATTTGATCAAGAAATAGATCATTTGTTCCACTGAAACAGCATCAAACATATTTCAAAATGTCAATTTTTTTGGTTTTCATTGAGTTCATGTAGAATCCATTTATGAAGTTTTTTCACTTTGTCAATTTTTTTGAGATGATCCAATATTGTTGAAATGCTGACATCCATTGCCTGAGACATTTTTTAACACTTTGATGTGAGTTTTGTTAAACAAATGTTTTCACATGTTGGTTATTAATTATGAATGAATATTATCTATGCTTTTGATCATCAAGATTTGTATCTCCACTAAGGAACTTTTGAAACCAGTGCCATACTGTCTGATCACAAGTGTATCCTTCACTCCATGCTCTGTTGAACCTATGCAAAATAATAAACCCATTATTTTTTTTACATGTTCATAAATGGAGCATATAACATTCAAAATCAAATTCTGAAAAAAGTGATGGACAATTAACCAAGATGGCACTTGAATCATTAGGAATGTGAATTTTTATACACCTACTGTTAAAATAATATTTTGAGCTAAAATTGGAAAGTATTTAAAAATAAGATCCATATTTTTTGTTTGGGGTTCAGAGAAAAAAAAATGATAAATATTCATTAGATAGCATAACATCATAGAAGAGCAAAATATTTCTTTTTTGCACGTTAAAAATTTTCATGAAGTCTATTTCCTCTCATGAAAATTTGTATATTCAGCAGTCGTAGAAGAAATAGACTATTCTGCTATTAGTGTGTTAGCAGTAGAGAAGTTGACCATAATTCTAAGTGATTGGGTTGAAAATCTTTAGGAAACAAACTTTAAGATTATAGAATTTGCATAAGTTAATGTTCTTTCAAGCTTTGTATCATTTTTTATCTTTACTTTTCAGCTTTTTATAGAAAGATACAATGGAAGTACTGTGGTATTGTCTTGGAAAACACCATCACTTACAACTGTTTTGGAACATGATAAGAATGGAAAGACATATTTGATGTGTCATTTGCTTGGATATCAGTTGAAAATTAATGATAAGCTGCATGCTCAGTTGTGGCCCAATAACACTTCATGCACTCTGCAAAACTGCAAACCAGGGAAGAAGTACACTGTGCAGTTAGTAGCAATGTCTTCAATTCAAGAAAAGAGAAAGCTAAAAAAGTGGGAAGTAAGAAATATTTATATAAAAGTATTTCTAACATTTTTGGTGAATTAACTTAAACAATTGTTGTATTTATTTAGCTGTTAATCTCTTTGGATATGAAAAATAGTTTCATACTAATTAATTCCCATATAAAAGTCTTGTAATGTCAGAAAAACTTTCTGAATTCTCAGACTTTATTAATACATCCAATTCTTTGGTCATGCTGGTAAAGAAAAGGGATTTTTATTTCTTGGTTACAAAATTGTCTTGCCTTAAAATAATTGGCTATTTGTATAAACAAATTATATATAGTTGGAAAAATGAATCCCTTTTTTGTGTTATTTTTGTGCTAGTTTGCTGTATTCACTTACTACATGATTAATCATTTCATCTCTTTCTCTACATAACCAACTATGGCTATTCTGTTGCATGTTATCAGTTTTTACTTTAATATAATTGGTCCTTATGGTGTTGCTTTGTGCTGCTATTGAAAGAGGTTCAGTTTCTCTCTTGAGATTTCCCATTCTTAGCAATGTTCATGCCTTATTATTATTGTTAAATATAAGGAATTGAGACTACAACACTCAGTGTATGGAGAGACGCCCTTTTTTATTCGACCTTGTTCCCCTATCACATAAACAAGTATGGCTGTCGCTTCTCTTCTGGTCCCAGCAAAACACACTTTCTTCTCAAGGGTATCAGGGGAGGTAACTTGCATGATTTAACAGTTCTTCCCCCTTTTTCTTTTCATTTCTGTAGGGCATAAGTTCTGCAAAAGAAAATAGGAGAGTGTAACAACATTAAACAGAGGATTCTTTCGACTCAGATATGAACCCCAGGATCTTAAATGAAGGCACTCCTTTCTTTGTCAAGGAGTCGGCAATTTGTGTGTTAGTTGGTACCCAAGAGATCTCTGCAATTTCATTCCTTTCAAGCATCTCTCTCAAAATAGCCATCTCTATGTGAAGCCTCTTATCCAAAATTTGGGTTGAGGAATGTGCAGAATCATAGAGACAGGAATTGTCTGTTTTGCAAAAGATTTTTATATTGTCAATATTGTCTTTCACTTGCAATATTTCTAACAGCAATTTTCTATAAAAAAAATACAGGCCTCAGCCATGTCAACTATGGCGAGAGTCTCCGCAGCTATAGAGTACTTTTGACAACTCTTCTAACACGCTTGGATTGCCAAGCAATAGGCATATTCTTATCTTGCTTCCAACCAGAAAGATTATATAACCTCCTTATGAACCTCCATCAGTTAAATTGCTGAAGGAAGCATCACTGTATGCACCAATTTTTAGGTGTTTAAGATTTCCTAAATCTGGAATATCTATATGAGATTTTTCTTTTTTTGCTTTTTTTACCACTCTGTAAGCCAGTTTTAGACATTCTACATTCTCTTGTTTAAGCATTGAACTTAATTCACTAACATCGTAACTAAGATCAGGTCTAGTTTCAGTGGCTAGTCAATTATGTTGGCCAATCAATTGTCTGGTTTCGGTTACTTCAGTTGTAGATATTGCCTCTCTCAAATTTCTGCTTCCTTCAACTGGGATGCATTTTAATTTTTTTACATATTCATTTTGTCCGATTTTAATGTTATCCTTGTTCTCCTTTATGCTCAATCCTATGTGCTGGAACTCTGAAACTTCTTCGGATTTAATTTTAAACAAGTGACGAAGTCTTTCGATGACCTAGGCCTGAAAAATCTCTGACCCAGCAAAGCAAAAACCATCAACATGAGTTACAATTATACCATGCAGTTTGTCTCCAAAATACCATGTAAATATGGCTTGATCATATTTTGAGACTACTGCTCCAGACTTCAATAATTCCTCCCTAAGAGTCAGGTACCAGGACCTTGAAGCATCAGATAAACCATATACACACTTAGAGAGCTTCCAAATATATCCAGGAGGAACATTGACTTCTTTAGGAGGTTCCAAATAGACCAATCGGTCTAATTCTTTGCCCTGTAAGAATGCTGTTTTAATGTCCATTGACTTGCATGTCCAGTGGTTAGATGCCATTATGGCCAAAGCTATACGTAGACCTTCCTTGGAGCATGTTGGAGAATCATTTCTTATATTTCCAGCATCCCTGTCCTGAAAGCCTCTAGCCTCAAGTCTAGCCTTGCAAACTTGTTTATTGTTTACATTTTTATGAGTGTAAACCCATCTTGTAGATATTCTGGGTTGGCCTTGGTCAGATACTTGGGTGTAGACTTTATTTTTGATCCAGCTTTGGAGTTCATTCTCTCTCGCTGTTTCCAGGTCACGATCAAAAGAGGAAATCATTATGTTTTCTTCATCACCAAAGGTATGTTCTTCATCACTTGGTCTAATTTCACATGCTTTCCATTCTCTTACTCCATGCTCAAAATCTAGCCAAAATGGTTCACCCTGTTCCATAGCCACATTCATTAAATGCTTGTTCTTGCCTGTGGCTTTGCCTGCCCTACTTATGACATTCAATTTTTTCCATTCCGAATCATCATCATCATTGGCAAGTTTACACTCAATTGTTTGTCCTGGTTTGGGAAGCTCAATTTTTCTTTGATTGGAATTTTGTTTGGGTAGCCCATTTCTCACAGTTTGATGTTATTCAACATGATCATTTAGGGTCCCTAATTCTTCTTCTACATTATTCTCTCCAAAAATTGAAATGTTTGAAGTTTCTTTTGGTCCAACTTGTGAAGTAGTGGGTTCAACCATGGATTCACTTTCAGAGGAATTTTGATATACTTCTGAATGAGGCACTAGACAACAAGGGTGCACTCTTACATATGTGCCCCCGTGTTTAACAAGAACCTGTTTGTGCTCCCACCCTATAACAGTTCCTGGACCAAGCCATCTATCACAGAGATTTCTCTTATAAAAAACAACATCACCATTTTTGTATGACTGAGTTATACTTGTTCTCACTTGATGTTGAAGTGAATGTCTTAATTTTCCGAAGACCCACACATTATAAACTGCTTTCTAGCAGCATGCATAGCATTTAGGTTACTGGCAACAACCTCACTGGTGGAGACGCCTTGTAGAGTGAGTTCAGTTTATTTCCATCGGCGAATTTAAATGTTCTCACTCCTTTTTTTTTACTATTTTTTTTCTTTTGTGCATCCGTTAATATTTCAAGAAAACATTTATATCAATTTGTTCCACAAATGGAGCTGGATGCACCACTATCTAGAACAGCAGAGCCAAGTATC
Organism: Sepioteuthis lessoniana; assembly: GCA_963585895.1. Classification (NCBI taxonomy): domain Eukaryota; kingdom Metazoa; phylum Mollusca; class Cephalopoda; order Myopsida; family Loliginidae; genus Sepioteuthis; species Sepioteuthis lessoniana. Next base: position 593,651 of record OY757926.1, on the reverse strand, counting down.
TCACTCATAAGAACAACATGAGCCATGAAAGATCCTTCTCATTTTTGCCACCATGTTCATCCCTGTTTCTGTCAACGTAATGACAGTCATAAGACCAGTGAAACTTGCAGCCACAATTACAACATACAGTAGTGTTGCCTGCTGGATCTAGTGGGTTTAATTTCTTTTTGTCAGTGGAGCGTGTTTTATTCTTATTGCCCTGTCATCTTCAACCACGGTTTATTTTTCCTTGCCAACTATTGAAACAAGAACCACCTCGATATGAGGAGTGACCATAATATACTTCAGTAGGATCTATTTGGTTATTTTCTGCATAGTTAATAATATCCACTTCATTCTTCACCACGACAGGTGAAGTGTTGGGTGATGAAGCGTCAGAAGAATGTTTATGCATAATCTTCCATAATTGTCCTGACATGGAAGATAGCATTAACTCGCTGACAGTAGCCTTGACCAATTTTTTGTTATCAGGGTGGGGTTGGCACTCTTTAGTGTTTTAAAGGCAAGTACAGGTTCTGGTAAAAGAATGTTAAAGTCTTTTAATTTGGCGACATGTCGGCCAAAGTCAATCAGAAAGTCTTCCAATGAAGTCTCAGGCGGTCTCCGATAGCCTTCAAATGTTTCGTATGTTCAAAAGGCAGATTGGTTTGTCTTCCAGAAAAAGTGCATCCAGTTTTTCATACAAATTTTTCATTCCATCCTCAGAATTAATAACCACAGTGTCCAACTCCAAAATAGCTTCTCTGGCTTTTCCTTCCAATGATAAAAATACTATGAGGGCTCTTTTTGTTTTATTCAGTGATGTCGCCATCTCCCAAATCTGCATCTCTTTCTTCCACGTACTGTATTTATCCTTAAGTAATGTAGGTGGAGAAAAATACTTTGAAGCCCTAGTGTCGTTTAGCTCTGCTACCAATGTTAGATATAAGGAATTGAGACTACAATACTCAGTGTATGGAGAGACGCCCTTTTTATTCGACCTTGTTCCCCTATCACATAAACAAGTATGGCTGTCACTTCTCTTCTGGTCCCAGCAAAACACACTTTCTTCTCGAGAGTATCAGGGGAGGTAACTTGCATGATTTAACAATTATGACTTGCAAATTTCTCACACCAGCATTAGCTGATAGTCTTTCACTGGAGTCTAAATGACTGCAACTTTCCTCTGGTCTCGAGGACTCTTCTCAGTATTCTGGGCAATCTTAATGCTATAGTCTGGATAGTCTTGATTCATGATTTCCAACTTTTCCAGCCCCTTTGGGGACTGTTCCAAGTGTACCAATTACACTTGGTATTACCATTACTCTCATGTTCAACAGCTTTTTAGTTCTCAGGCAAGGTCCAAGTATTTATCTCTCTTTTCATTATCTTGTCTGTGGTCCCCTGAGACAGCAAAATCCACAAGACAACAGGTTTTCTTTTTTTGTTAATTACCACTAGGTCTTGTCATCTGCATGGGATCAGTTGATGCATTTGTCTCTCAAAATCCTAGAGAATTTTATGCATCTTATTCTCCTGGATAGATTTTGGTTTGTGCATGTACCATTTGGTAGTATGGTAAAATTTCAATTTCTTGCACAATTCCCAGTGGATGACCTTTCCCACCTAGTCATGCCAAGTATTTATGCTTATATTCCCTTTACGTTTGTTTGCTACATTCACATATGATTTATGGTTTTGTCTTTACCACCATATAACCCACATCTGCTATTCTATTAAGTATCATCTATTTTTGCTTTAACATAATTGGTCCTTATGGCATTGTTTTGTGTTGCTATTGGAAGACATTCAATTTTTCTCTTAAGGTTTCCTTTCCATAACCATGTCCAGGTCTTCTCGTGTGAAATTTCACCAGTTTGTTCCTGCTTGAAATATCCATGCAGTTGTTTCTCTTCCCATTTCTGTTTCTTAATTATTGTTGTTCTCTTTGTCCTTATGTTGTCAGTACCATTACTGGCAACTGTAACTTGTCTTTCTTTGCTATTTTTGATTTAGTCTTTGAGTCCCCATATTGATGCATCAATTTTGGCAAGTCCTCTTTATCTTCCTTTTCTTGATATGTAGAGTCTATGTCATCTCTCAGATGTAAGGCCTTGTGCATAGTTGTCATCATTCTTGTACTGTAGTCCATTTGTCTGAGTTCTTCCTTTGTTCATTTTAAGAATGGTCCAGAGTATTTTACCAAGGTGACCACCCAGAGTCCATTCCTTTGATGAGATTTCTGCTGCTGCACTTTATTTCGAGAAGCTTTCTCATTCATCTTATTTTTTCTTTTATCTATTCTTGTTTGATGGTGTTCATTTCCACTATTCCCCAAGTTCTTGAAATTCCCTTTTCTCCAGTTGATTTGATAATTCTATTCTTTAATTTTTTTTCTTTTTCCATTTTTCATTATAAGCATGGCACATTTTTCAATGCTAAATTCCATTCCTATATCCTGGCTGTATATTGTTATTTTCTTTATTAGATTCCTCAATTCTGTTTCATTTTTTGAAAAGAGCTAGATGTCATCCATGTACATAATGTAATTAATCCTTTCTTGCAATTCAGCAAATTTATAGCCCCTAATACATTTTCTAAGTATGTGATTCAGTGACATCATTGCTATTAAAAATAGAAGTGGTAAAAGCACATCTCTCTTGAAGACGTCTCAGGATTTTCACTTCTGCTAAAGTTTTTCCTTTTGCATCAATTCCACTTTTTCATGGCTTCCGTGATGAATTTGATGACTTTGTCAGGTGACTTGAACATTTCTAGAAAGGCTATTATCCAGTTTTTTGGGACCATATCATAGGCCTTTTGGTAGTCAATCTATGCTATGGCTACATTTTTCCGTCTTACTTAGCTCTCCTTGAGGATGTGTTGATCAATGTACAGTAATTCACCTGTTTCTCTTGTTCTTTTGTGGCATCTTTTTTGTTCTTCAGGAAACAGTTTTCAAATAACTAGTGAATAAGAGATCTCCTCCCTAATTTTTTACGTGCCACATGATTGGCTGAAAAACAACTAATCATGGGCCACTATCAGCATATCTGCCATACCACCACATGTGCACACATTTTTCAAACTAACATCCTTTTTCTTGCTTTGACACCAACAATGTAACATGGAATCTTGATTGCTGATGAAGCAGGTGACAGCAAGTAGCGAGGTACATACTCTATACACATGGGGACCCAAAATTCTCCTTCTTCAAGCCTTTGAATCTGTAAAGACCATCCACTTAAACTACATGAAACTGAAAGAACTGTTACCAAGACGAATGCTATAGTTAAGTCTGCCAAAAAACACCTCTTTTTGCAATTATTCTTCTTTTCTCTTTTTTCTTTATCTTTCTCTAAATATAAACCCTTTTTTCAACCAAATTGTTTTTTTGTTCCTCTTCTCTTGTCACATCTCATGCTACAGTAAGCCTTTTTTCCTTACATTGCAGATGTAGATTTTGTCTTATTCTCCACAGGCAAAATCCCAACAATATAGTTGCTGGAATGGTTCCTTTTTGGGAGTCTTTCTGGATCAAGGTAGTTTTCCCATTAGTCATCCATTCAGGTGTATCTGCTTCTTCTAGATATCTACACAGTTCAAGACCCAGTCTTGTGGATTCTTTAACCAGAATCCATTTAAGCTATTATGGCCTGGTGTTTTCCAATTTGGTAGTTTTTTTAGTATTGCTCTGAGCTATTCCAGGTGTATTTCTGCCTCAGGGCCTTTTTTGAGTCCTTGTAATTCATTCTTCATATTATTTATCCAATTGGCCTTTCTCTTATGTTCTTTCTGTTCCCATATTTTACTCCCAAATTGTTTTGCTTCTTTTGCATCCAGTTGTTGATTTGTCCTTGTGCATTCTCCACCTACTTGTTGGTAGACTTTTCTTTTGTTATTTTAGAATGTCCCATTTTGTTTGTATCGCTTGATATCATTTAAGTTTCTCTTCTTTTGCCAATATTTTTTGATCTATCTCTTCATGTTGCATTGTCAGATTTTGTCTTTTATTTTTTGGTCTTTTCATCTCAACATATTTTTTCTTCCTTAGCATTTTTATTCATCACGTTTTCTTTACTAATTTTCCTTCTAGCCTAATTTTCCATCCAAGTTTTTTTTTTATCTCAGTTTTGATTCCTTAAGAGAACACCAATTTTATCACAGACCAATTTCAATTGTACATAAATTAGCTTGCTTAGTTCAGTGATGTTACAAATTGGATTATTTGGTAATAATTTGTTTATTTTTTTGGTTTCTACCTTAACTTTTTTCCAGTCTTGGTTCCTAAGGCTGAAAAGAAATCTACTTAGATAATGTAGATTTCTTTTCAGTCATGATTTTCTTTATTAACTCTGCATTTATTTTGTTTTCTTGCGTTATTTTGTAGTGATGGAGTGTACAATGTTTCAGTTTTCTGTATTTTGAGATTCAATTTGGTTAGTGCTCTTGGTTTTCAGAATTTAGTGTTTCAATTCGGATTAGGGGACCTTGTTCATATCCTTCCTTATTTACTTGTATACATATTTCAAGTATCTCTAAGTCAGAAAACTAATCTTTCTTTTACATCATTCTAGCTTGTTGCATTAAATTAGAGGATTCTCTCCAAATATCTATCATGTTTTTCTATACCCTTTTTGTGTCAGATTGTTCTTAAAATAACAGTGAAGTACATTTATGTTGTCTTCTTTGGCCCATTTTTTCTGGTAGTCTCTCTGTTGAGTAGTTGCCTTTGTTGTTACTTGTATACCTGAAATTAGAACAGCTAACATTTACAGGATGCTAATTAGATCCCCCATGTTGAATATCAAAGGAGCACCTGCCAATCATAACACTCAAATATATCATTTGAGTCCTATGTTGATTGGGATTTGTCATTTTTCATGAGTTGTATAATACGGCCATACCAGATTCAGGGATTGATTAATATCTGTGCTCCAGTCACAGATGTGACCTGATATTCTTCAAAAGAAGACACTTCTGTTGGCCACAAAAAAGAGAAAAGGAATTTTTACTTTAAAGGTATTTTGGAGTGATAGAACTTATTCATTTGTGTTTTCTCACCCCTCTTCCACCCATTTTGAATTTTTGTCAGTAGGATTTTAAAGTGGAATGAATATTATAGCAATACATCATTATGCTTATTCATTTCATCATATAACAGGCAAAAGAAGTTAATGATTGTTTAGTATTAAAAGATGACACTTACTTTTTAATCACTGTTCACCTTCAATGTTCTCTGTAAAATAATTCAAAGGATTTATTGTTGTGCTTAGGCTAGTTGTGGTTATAAGACTTATTCATTCGTGTTTTGGAGGGTTTCCCTCCTGTTCTACATTATCCCCCACCCATTTTCAGTTTTTGGTTGTAGGACTTTAAAGTCAAGTGAATATGATTCAACTTTTACTAAGTCCAAGACTTGAGGTAAATAGAATATTTAGCTGAATTGTAAAAATATACTTGATCAAGACTTTTGTTGACATTGATTTAAAAGACATTGATTTTTTAAAGAAAAATCTGACTAAAGCATTGACAGATTTTTTTTTTTTACAGTTGGGTTCTAATGTTTCAAGTGAAGATTTTCAGCTAAGCTTAAATTCACAGGATTTAGACATTGACCAAACAATGTCTGAAACCTTAGAAGTCATGTTACCTCCCAAAAGAAATGGTAAGTAACTTCTGATTCAGTATACAACATGAAAAATATTCTTGAAATTATTATGAGAATCATTAAATAAGTTTCCAGACTTTTTTCGTATGGGCACTTTTATTGATAGTACACACATGAAACTCTAGTCCCCTTCAATGTAATCTCCTCTGGCTTCAATGCATTTCTTGTACCATTCCAACAACTTCCTCTAGAAGGCCTCATGGAAGTCCTCTTGTGTGAGTGTGTCAATGACCTTCGTCACAGCCTCTTTCATCTCCTCAATTGTCTCATAATGACAGCCTCTGAGCTTAGGGAATAAGCAAAAGTCATAGGGAGCAAGGTCTGGACTATAGGGAAGGTGAGGAACTGTCTTGATGCCTATCTTGGTCAAATAGTCTGTGACAAGGATGGAGTTGTGGACTGGTGCATTGTCCTGGTGGATATGCCACTGGCCCGATTTGAAGAGTGCTGGCCTCTTCCCAAGAAATCTCTACCTGAACTCCCTTAAAACCTCAACATAGTAACCCTAACCCTAACTCTTTGGCCAATCAACTCAGGTTTTCTGACTTCCTTACTCCTCTCACACCTCTCATCATCCCTCACAGACTCCCTGCCTTCCTTGAATCTCTTATGCCACTCAAAAACTGATGCTCGATTCATGCAAGACGGTCAAAAAGCAGTCTGAAGCATTCCATATGTTTCTGTGGCATTTTTTTCCAAGTTTAAAACAGAATTTTATTGCATATCATTCTTTCAAAGTGTCAGATTGCATTTTTGAAATTCCCCAGCTGTGACAATCAGGCTTTAGTAGGGTGTATTCCAATTGCTGCTGTAGCTGTTCATTTGAACCTGAAATCATGAAAATTGATCAGCAATCTCATAAGATGTAAAGCAATAACATACTGAATTTTCAAGAGTCTATGACAATTTTAAACGCCTGTACAAAAAAAGCGTGGAAACTTATTGAATGCACCACATAATTTGAATTAATGTTGAGTAATAATAAAAGCAGTAGTAATAATTTGATCAAATGAACAAACATTCTTTTTCAAGAACACTGAATTCAAAATTAGAAATATGAACAAACCTGCCATTTTCTAAATTCACAGAAATTCCTTTACTTATACAAAAACATCTCTGAAACATACTGACTGCTTCAGGATAGATTAAAGAATGGTAGAAAATATATATAAAGTTTATATTCTAAGAGAACAGGAAATTATAAGCCAAATTATGCAAGAGATAGCATCATTCTTTGTAGTGACATCAGAAGATATGAAATTGTTGTTATATGGAACCATCAAAACCATATGTATGTAAGCAAACAGGGAAACAATTGATTTTGTGTTGACAGTTAAAATGTTTCAAACTAAGTAACAATTGGTTTGGTAGTAAATACGTCATATTAAACAGCCTTCTCTAATACTCGTCAGCTTAGTAACATAAACTTCCCTTATTTCTTGACTAGGCTGTTTGGAGTAAAATAATAGAAACAGATAGAAATGCTGAATGGATAAATAACATGAAAAAAGAATTAGAACTTGAAAAAGGGCCTCAAGGGGGACATACGCCTGGACTCATTAAGAGCAACACTCAAGAAATCACCAAATTGGAAAATACCTGGCCATTATGGCATACATTGTTTCTAATTGAAAAAAATTCATGTCCATCCATGGCAGGGTTTGGGTTTGGGTTCTATGTTTAATGGCATATTAACCTTTGTAGGTTATTTTGTTGTATTTTGATCTTCGACCTGGCCAAACTTGCCATTCCAAGCTGATGCACCGGAAGGAAGTGACACATTCCAATGGCAGTTATGAGAGGAAATCGCGTAGGCGTGCTTGGCTAATGAAATGGGACAAAGTAAAAAATCCCATGGTACACTCATAGACTGATACACCAGAAGAGAGTGACCTGTGAACTGCATGACAGTTATTTCCACTTGATGACGATCAAACATGCCATTCAAAGATTGAGTGGGTGATTGAACTATCATATAACTCAGTCAAGACAGAAGTCAGACAGTTAGAGTTGGAGTTAGAGATGAGGGAAAGCCACACCAGGCCGATGGGGCCCTTGGGGCCCCTGATGAGTTGGGATCCAGGGAAGTTGCTGATAAGATGCAGTAGAGAAAGCTAGTAGAGTGGGCCTCTGGGCCTCCGGTTGAGCAGCCCTGGAGAACGAGAAAGACACAATGCTGACGGCCATAAGAGTGGGGGTCAATATATTGCAGTTTTGTTCGGTCTCCAACTCCCTCTCACAATAAAACCCTGAGTAACCCTTTTCGAACCCTTACAATAAAGTGAGAGGTATATATTTTCTAAAGAAGTCTTCACTCGTCTTTTATCATTGTGTCGTTGTGATTCATTCTGCAAGTATATGTAGATGTGAATCTGCATATGATTATATAACAATTTAATGCCAGAGCCATTCTTCTAGAAGAACAATAGTGGTACTATTTAACCCACAGAAGGATAAAGGGGTTCATACCTTTCCCAAGGGTATTTGTCCAGAAGTGAACATAATAGTGTGACTGGAGTTCAAACTCACATACTACGATTCTGCAGTCCATTGCTTTAATCATTACACCATGAAGACACTCCTCATCCATGACAGATTGACTCTGTAATTGAGTAAATGTTTAGAAGAAGCAAGTATACTTGAATGGATGATGAATAGGAAAACTATCCTGATCCAGGAGAAACCCCAAAAGGAATTATTCCAGCAACTATAGACCAATAATATGTTTACCTATGATGTGGAAAATTCTAATCAGACAGATAAAAGAAGATATATATTACTTGTTTGAATGCTGCTAATTATTTTCAGAAGAACAAAATAGATATGTAAGGGAACAAGAAGCACAGATGAGCAACTATATATAAATCATAGCACATCTTCAAAGAAACTGAAACAAGTTGGAAAAATGTAGCCATGGCATGGATTAACTACAAATACGTCTATGATATGGTCTTGCAAACTTGGATTATAAGCTGTTTAAAAATATACAAAATATCTAAATCATAAACTTCACAAAAGCCACAGAAAAACTGGAAAGTAGAATTAACAACAGAACAAACCCTTGCAGAGGTAAAAATCCAAAGAAGCATCTTCCACGGAGACTTGCTCTCACTACTCTACTATTCATTAGAGCAATGATTCCACTCAACTACCAACTTAGGCAATGCACAGGGGACTTGAAGTTTACAAAATCACAAGAAAAGATTAATCACTGAAATGTACATGGATGATATGAAGGGATTTGTATATAATGAAAAAGAACTGGAGACTGATACAGATAAAAGAATATACAGCTAGGATACAGGAATGGAATTTGGCATTGAAAAATCTGCTATGCTCATAATGGAAAGTGGCAAAAGAGAAACAATGGAAGGAGTAGAACTGCCAAATCAAAAAAGTATCAGAATGTTGGGAGAGAAGGTAGATTACAAATATTTGGGAATATTGGTAGCAGACACAATCAAACAAGCAGAGAAGAAAGAAAAAATAAGAAAATGGTACATTAAAGAACAAGAAAATTTCTCATAATCAAGCTCAGTAACATAAATCTCATGAAATGAATAAACACCTGGCCAGTTCTTCCACCTCCATGTAAGATACTCAGAACCATTCTTACCATGGACAAAGAAGGCACTCCGGCAAATATACCAAAGGAAAAGAAATTGATTACTATGTACATCAGAGAAATGACATAGACTGTGTGAGTCAAAAAAAGAAAGAAGCAAAAATCTTGTCAGTATTGAAGATTGTTATCAATACAAGAACTCGAGGAGTGCATTAAGAAGATGCAAGAAAGTCTAATTACAGCAGCCAGTAACAGCACTGGCAATTGGCAAACAAATTGAAAAATAAAAACAAGCAAACAGAAATTGGAAGAAAAACAACTGTGTGGAAATTTTAAGCTACAAACTGGTGAGATTGCACATGAAAAGACTTCGACATGGCTTAGAAAGGGAAACCTTTAGAGAGAAAATGAATCTCTTTTGATAGCAGTACAACAACAACGCCATAAGGACCAATTACATTAAAGCAAAAATTGATTCTACTCAAGAGAATAGCAGTTAGAGGTTATGTAGAGAAAGAGATGAAAATGGTGAATCACAAAAGTGAATACTGCAAATTAACACAAAAGGAATAAAAGACGAGGCATGACTGGGTGGGAAAAGTGAGCCACTAGAAATTGGGTCAGAAACTAAAATTTTACCATACTACCAAATGGTATATGGACAAACCAGAATCTATCTTAGAGAATGATACATACGATTCTGTGGGATTTCGAGATTCAAACGGGTCACCAAATCTTGATTAACAAGAAAAAAGACTTTGTTCAGTGGATTTTGCCATTCCATCAGACCACAGAGTGAATATAAGAGAAAGCTAAAAGGTAGACAAATACTTAGACCTTGCCAAAGAACTAAAAAAGCTGAGGAACATGAAGGTGATACCAATTGTAGTTTGTGAGATTTGAATGACTCCCAAAGACTTGGAGAAAAGTTTAGAGGAATTGGAAATCAAAGAAAGAATTGAGACTCTCTAGACAACAGCATTTTTGACATTAGCCAGAAATTTCAGAAAAGTCCAAGAGACCTGAGGATACTTGCTGTCATTCAAACTCCAGTAAAGAACCAGCTGATGCTGGTGGGAAAAACTTTTATTATCATTATTGTAATCATAATAATAATTTCTTTATTCAAACTGAATCAAATTTAATACGCAGAATGGAAATGCCTGTAGTAAATACATAGGATATGTGGAGTAGGGGAGGCTAAGTTTCATTTGATTCATTGGTCTGTTCTTTTCTCTTTAGTGTGATGCACACCAAGAACATAAATATAACACATTATATTTACCTACCCCTCCGCTCGGGCAGGATATGAGACAAGGTCAATTTTTTAAGCGGAGTTTATCAGGTTTGAATTCAGAGTTTTTTCTTCTCCTAGACTAGTTGCCTCACCAAGGCTGAAGAACCTAGTCTGCCCTACAATTTACCTACAGCTGGAGGGAGAATAATCAGATTCATACCTTTCCGAAGGGTATTAGTGCTATGTGAAATGCAACCAATCTCGTCCAGGATTTGAACTCGTGTCGCCATGTACATTTCCTGCAACGATAACCATTACACCACGGGCATAAATATATTACATCACTCAATAAGTCCTAGGCCTAACTAATAAAACTACTTTTAGGCAAAATTCGAATTTATTCATCAACATAGTCTCTTTCTAGGGTGATACACTGATTCTAATGTTTCTCTAACAATTTCATGCCATTTTTATGATTTGTCTTTGGCCTCAAAATACACCTCAGTTTCCGGTATCACTTCTTAATTGAAGCCAAATCTCTTTCCCTGGAGAAGTCTTTTGAGGTTTGCAAACAGGCAGTAGTCACTAGGGGCTAGATCTGGAGGATAGGGTGAGTGTGGATGCAATTTGAAATGCAGTTCATGTAGTTTTGCCATTGTTGCGATTCACTTGTGACATGGTGCATTGTTTTGGTGAAAGAGCACTTTTTTCTTCTTCATTTGTGTCCATTTTTTGGCGATTTTCTTCCTTCAAATGCACCAATAATGCTATATAATATTCACTATTGATGGTTCTTCCTTTCTCAAGGTACTTGATGAACAAAATACTTTATCAACATATGAAATTCAGATTTTTCTATTGTTTTGAAAATTTGCAACAGTAGCTTCATTTAAATAACTGTGATTTGTAAACTAATAATAATCTGATTGGGCTCAACTTTTGACATGTGTCATTTGAAGGTTAGTACTTTATAAAAATCATATGGATTTTTATTAGTGGTGGCAGGCCTGGGACTTATTGAGTGATGTGTTAGGTAGATAGTTAGAATAGTATCAATATGAAGTGTGCTCAAAAAGTATCCAAACTGAAGTTTCCTATTTTTTCAGATTGACACTGACTTGTCTAGACTACTGTCTAGACATCTAGACATAATTTTTTTATAAAAGTTCCACAGCTATTAACTCACCTTAGATTTGAAATTTCAAAGTAAAAATAATTTTAAGTACTTTTCGATCATATAAAGATGGTTATATGAGTAGTTATTTGAACTAAAAAACATTGCAATAGAAATAACACAAGGACAATTTTTGAATAAATTGTTGAATTACAATAGAATTTAATTTGGAATTTGCATATTAATATATTAGTTGTGAACCATTCTGATAAATCATATAAAAAAAAGTTGAAAACTATTTTGGTAAAATATGAAGTCTTATGAATTTTTTCCTGTTTATCATTTTAGGATCAGTGTGTCACTTGGATATAGTATTCTACAAAAATAAGAGTGAAGATGAAGAAAATTTGGGTTCTTTGTATGTACAATGGTCAGCAAGAAATAAAAATGAAGTAATCAAACAGTTCAATGTGACTTGGTGGGCTCACAGGGATCAAGTAGTTAATACACGTGTCATAAAACCTGACACTTACCAATGTTTCATTCCAGTTGACAAACAAAAGTAAGTAAATCTATTTGTATTTCAAAATATCAGTCAAAGTAACAGAATTTTACTTTTTTAAGTAGATATCCATTTTAGCCCAAGACATCAGTTACATCATCATGTTGTGGTGCCAGCACAGATCTCCTTGACCCTCTCTCACCACCCATCTCTCTTGTCCATCGCTCCCAGGATGTCTTCCATGCTACATCCTATATTGGCACAAAGCTGTTGTATATAGGTTCTAGCTGGTCATCCTGTCTTTGCTCGAAAACGTGTATACATATTTACCAACCCCTCCGCTCGGGCAGGATATGACACAAGGTCAATTTTTAAGTGGAGTTTAACAGGTTTGAATTCAGAGTTTTTCTTCTCCTAGACTAGTTGCCTCACCGAGGCTGAAGAACCTATTCTGCCCTACTATTTACCCATAGCTGGAGGGAGAATAATTGGATTCATACTTTTCCCAAGGGTATTAGTGCTATGTGAAATGCAATCAGTCTCGTCCAGGATTTGAACTCGTGTCACTGTGTCCATATCCTGCTACAATAACGACTACACCACATGTAAAACATGTGTATATCTTTATAAAAGAGAAAAGATTTAGGCGCCCAGACGACAATAGAATGGATAGACTGGGTTAAAAAAAATGAAAACTGCTACCAAATTCAAGGCAAATTCACTCTACCTTGGTAGAGGTCAACTGATGGTTAGATATTTTTTGTCTTTTACTATATTTATACTGGACATTGGCATGATGGTTAGAGTGTTCACCAATGGCCTGGGAGACCTAGGTTCAATCCCAGGTCGAGTCATACCAAAGACTCAAAAAATGGTACTTGATGCCTCCTTGCAATATAAGTGAGGGATCAAGGGTAAATTTGAGCAATCCAGGGAAAGGAGTAGTGCCCTCCCTACACCTCGGTGTAGTAGCTATCAAAAAGGGAGCTTTTTGGTCACCCTCAACAAAGGTTGCCAACTTATATTGTCATTTTAAAATGCATGAAAGATTTTATTTTTTGTAAAATCACTTCTGTAAAAGGCAAATACTGTAATTCCAAGTAACAGTTGAACCTTGTAAAAAGAGGTAAAAGATTCTAGTACTTTTGGAATTGATTAGAATTTGAAAACCAAAGTTAGAGTAAGGTTAGAATAATTTGGGAATTTTGTGTTAGATGATGAATTAATTAGAGAAAAAAGAGAGAGAGAGAGAGAGAGAGAGAAAAAAAACAGAATGATATAAATTACAAAAAGTAAAAACTATCTGAAATCTTGTTTTAGAAAAAAAATGTTGATGATCATGATAATGGCATTGTCTTTTACTCATTTAAGATTGAATTCCTTGGGTGATGTATTAAAAAAACACTTGTTATAATTTAGATAAAATCTCAGGTGTTGTTTTAGGGAAAAATCCTCCTGATGAAGAATTACCTTAGTCTCTGATATTATTGCCAGAAATGCTTTGTGTGACTCAAATGCAAATAAATATGAATAATATACAAACATGCAGAGCAAAATTAAACAAGAAAAATGAAGAAAGATTAAAAAGCTTAGCATAAATCAGACAATGAAATAACTAAAATGTGGAGATATGAATCATTTTATTTATAGAAATGAGAAAATTTAGATTTTATAACTATGGGATTGGCAAGATTTCCTTGGTATTCTGTAAGGTTTTTATACTAAAGTGATATTGTCTTTTTTAAAATTATTTTTTGGTTACCCCAAAATTTTGTTAACAATTTTTTTAGAAAAGATGTACACTATCTAATGATACAGAATGAACTTTGTTGTCTAACCCAATATCTTTATTTCTAGATGTATATATGAAGTAAATGTGCAGTGCATCCTTAACTCAGGAGAGGTAACTCAAGGTCAACCAGTACAAGTGATGACTCCAGGAGAACCGGATCCTCCTGAAATTATGCTCAAATCAGTTGAGTCCATGAAATTTGAGATCGGCTGGCAGGAACCTAAAACATATGGTGGTGAAAAAATTAGAGCTTATGAAGTAAGGATTCATTTATATGTATGTTGAGATTCTAATACATAATTAATTTGATTTTATTAATGCAATACCTTTATGACCGTTGACATTGAATAATATATATTTTTATAAATCCTGATATATGTTTATATATATATATATATATATATATATATATATATATTATAGAGAAGATATGATACTCCTCTGTATAGAATGGACTATTCTTTTTGAATACGAGTGTTGTTGTTGTTGACCGGTTAGTTCGTCATCTTAGCGATGGTGGTTGGAAGACCCACCCACCTTGCGAAGGTGGCTGAGATTACTTGATCTCAGTGGGCCATCCCCCCACGCTTTTACCTGCTTTGCAAGACTAAGTTGATTGCTTGGTGTCTGAGGCGCCCCATTAGGGGAATGCTGACCGGGCCAAGAATTTTTGCCTCTGCCTTGCAGAGTTTTTGACCTATGTAAAGCCTCCACTACTGATCTCCCTCTTCTAACCCATCCACCTCTATACCAGTTGTTTCCTCTTCACCTTCTGATCTATAACAGCAACAAAACAAAATAATACAATATGATCAAAAAACAAACCACAAAATTAGGAGTATGTTGGTGGAGTCCTTGTAGTGTAATTGCTCAAGTGTTGGATTGCAGCCTCAAAGTAAGCAGGTTCAAACTCCAGTCACACTATTGCATTTACTTTTAGACTATTGCCCTTGGAAAATGTATAAAACTCCCTTATTCCTCCAGATATGGGTTAAATAGTATCACTGCAGTTCTTTAATTAGGATGATTTTGGCATTAAATAAGATTTGTTTTAATTTCTAGTCCTATGCAAATTTCACTGTATAATATATCTTATAATATGTATAACCATGCACTTCTATGGGTATAACAAATACAATTGCTTTAATTTGTTTAAAACTAATTTTATCATCACAAACTTTGTGCCAAGAAAAAAGACCATCTAAAAATCTGATAGAAGTTTAATTTGTAAAAAATGATTGTGTTAAAATGTTGATAGCATAAACAAAAACAAAAAAAATGTAATGATTTGCATTAGAATATTTTTGGATGAAAGAAATCTGATTTTAACAAATTTTTTCACTTCTTATCTAATAAAAAAACATTTTTTAATAAAGTTTCTATCCCAAATTCTAATAGAAAGATACTCTTTCAAAGGGATTATGGTAAATTGGCTGACCATAGTTGAGGGCAACTTGAAGATCCTCTTTTCAATAGCTACTACACTGAGGTGTAGGGGAGGACACTGCTCCTTTTCCTGGATTCCTCCACTGACTCTTGACCCTTACAATGCTGTGTTAAACTAGGAGGCATCAGGTACCATTTTTTAAGTCTTTAACCCTGGTCTCCCAGACCATAAGTGAACACTATAACCATTTTGCCAATGGGCTGGTCATTATATGGGCCAGGATTATACCCTACCTTAATCAATTTGATGATTTGTTTTATTCATGAAATAACATATTTTAAAGATAATTTCTCTGGGAAATTAATTTGTTTTTGCACTTTGTAGATAAATGTACTAAATGATCCATAATGATTGTCAATTTTGCAATTTATCATTTCATATATTGATATGTAAATAAAGGAGAAAATTTTATGTACTGATACTACAGCTTTAGTAACACCAAATTATGTTTTTGTGAAGTCTTATAAATTACTTAATGTTGTCAAGAGGTAAACATTTATCAACCCTTGATGGTTTACTATAAATGTAAATACAACAAAGAGGTTTTTAATTTTAATTTTTGGGGGAAAAATATAATTGAAATGCAATTAATGAAAAAGGTCATGACTTCACTTTATATGATTAAATTTTAAAAAAATTTGATTTAGTTAATCTGACACACAAAATAAGGGTCTATTTTAGCATTATACTTACATTATGAACCTAAGAAGTTTTAGAATATGGAGGACTATGTACCTTCCATAGTTTACGGGAGTTACTTTCAGGTTTCATTTCCACAAATACAACACAAATTTTATGAGCATGTAAACAACTGGAATGTGACTACAACAAATATTAAGAAACAAGCAATTTAATAAACATAATAACAAATATGATAAAAAATAATTAAAATACAATGTTCATTTTATATGCGTGTATGTGTGTATGTAGAAAATACAGCTATTGTTATATAATGACTGTTGACATGGATTTTGAGTTCATTCCTGGTGACCCCATATACTTTGACAAGCTGTCACATTGTGTTTAGTAAATAGGGGGATGGTAGTGCATTGGGATAGGCCGGTCGAGCAGGTGTGTAACCGGAAGGGGACCACATGATATAAGAACCACATGGTCAGATTTAAACAGTCAGTCCAGTCAGAATTGAGAGTCCTGACTCCTGAGAGTATTGACTTACAGCAAATGGCCTTAGACCAGCCACGTCTGAACACCTTGGATCTATCATCATGATTTTAGGGATCAAACGTACATGAACAACAAGCTATCACCCTGCTTCTAACAGAATGATAGAACGCTTCCATCGCCAATTGAAAGTCACATTGCGTGCCTATCTTGACCAACAGTGATAGAGCAAATATGTACCTGTTGTCCTTCCTTGCTGTCGTGCAGCTATCAAAAAGGACTCTCCAGCCAAACTCGTCTATGGAGTACCTCTATCGTTACCAGATCAGATGCTGAACCCAATAGATTTAACAGCAACAGATCCAGTTTTGTATACAAACAGACTGCAAGCTTATTTTGGTAAGCTCCCACTAATGCACCTTAAGGAACAGACCATCAAATCATTGGTTCCAAAAGACATTTCCTCGAGGACTCACGTTTTTCTGAGAAAGGACGCTGTGAAAGCCCCTCTCACTCCACCTTATACCAGTCCTTATTGCTTGCTTTCATGCACTGACACACTTTTCACCCTTGACATTAGCGGCAAAAAAGAGACTGTATCTATTGACAGGGTGAAAAGAGCCTTTCTTGATACCAAAATGCAAGAGCTACATATCTCCCCCCACATACACACAGCAAGAACATACTCTTACACCAGTAGAAGGGAATACAATGCCAAAAGACAGTTATGTTACCACCACACATAGTGGTCAACAAGTACATTGGCCCAAAAAACTGTGTAAAACTATAAACATATAAAATGAACCCTTTTTTTTTTGTGGCTGCTACCTTTTTCTTTGTCGGCTTTCTGCCTAAGCAGGGGGTGATATAGCAGTCAGATTTATTTTCTCTCACAAATCAATGCCCCCGCCAAGAGATTCGGTCACATTGATTCCTTCTTCCTCTGAAGAACTATTTTTTTCTAGTACTTTTTGGAAGTCAGCCAGCAGAACAGAGAGCACAAGACCAGCAAAGAAGAAAGACCTCTCTCCTGTAGCCTGCCACTGGAACCCAGCATTGATGATCTTCACTGAAGATAACTGTTACCACAGATACCCACTAAAGAAGATAACAGCGGCTACCAGCTACACACACAAAAGAACTAACGCTGCTGCCTGCAACACACTAAAGAACTGGCGTACTATCTGTAACACTGCTACCTGATACCCAAAAAGAACCTTTTCTCACTCTGGCACAAGTCTACTTTCTGTCATAAAAATAAACCATTCATTGTTATTCTTCAAAGAAGTTTTGTTATTTTGTTCAGCATTACATAAATAATTACAAATTAACTTATGGTGTATGTGAACCACCGATATACTAAAGAAGACTGCTGTAGTGTTATTGCAGATTTCAGTGTTGGAATTTTTGATTATTGAACTTAAATTAATTATTTGGGTCAATTTCACATCAATGTCAATTCCAAAAAAAAAAAGTACTCATTTCAATCAGCCAAATATATTCAATTATTTTCCAATCTATTTTCCTATTTTCTTAATTGCAGTAGTTGTCTCAATTTTATACAAGTCTGTTATATCTATAATTTATATGGTGAAAAAAATCTACTTGTTAAGGACTCATTCAAAATCGGTTACATTTCATCTTCGTTGATAAAATATTAGTCACTTTTAAGCATTATTCTCATTATTAAACTAACTCTTTGCTGCTTAAAGAGATATATTTTTTATCCATTTTTTTTTCCTTTGGTTTTTTTTTTAACTGATCAAATGTTCTTGGAAAACAATCATATAATTTAGATTGTTTTATTCTTTTTCACTAAGCATGCCATATATAACTTCAATTTCTTTTTTGACTGATAGTATTTAATCATGCAACATTCATACAATAATAAATTACCTATGTATTGACACATGCCAAATTCTATAATACACTTTCTTCTAGTTAGGGTAACTGTATTTTATCAGCCTGGGCGAATGACCACCAGACCCCTTCATCAAGTGATATTACTTGTCCCAAATGACAAGGAACGTCAATTAACATCATTATCATTACATTTTCTATCCTATAAATAAAATTTAATTTGTTTCCTTTAAAATTAACTGCAAAAGATAAAGTTAATCTATTATAGCAAGAATCTTCTGTAGAACAGAAAATAATCTTTTGAATTTTTAGATTCATTTATACAATCTAAACAAAGACAGAAATCAAATTAGATTAAAATATGAATAATAATTTTATTATTTTTTTTTCTTTTTACTTGATTATTAGATACATGTGAACAACACAGTCATCACTGAAGTACAAAATGATCAGTTCACCTACACATACATGTGCCAACCTAATTGGTAAGTAGTTTTTGGTCTGGTCCTTTTGGTACTTGTGGAATTAATAATTGAGTAGGATATAGGAATGCAAACTGAAAAGTTTTGTAGTAGTTGAGTTGACACTGCTCATGATTACAAGTCATTGACAAGAAGAACATAATAACCTTTCCTTTATAGTCAATTTTATATTGTGAAATCTTTGATAACCAGGTAACATAAATATTCATTCGTTTTATCAGTTCTTATCATAAAATCTTCTGCATTGTTTCTTTGAAATAAACATAATTCACATACATTCAATGGGAATTTATTTGGACTATTATTTTTTTAAGAGGAATTATAACATTCTTTTTATTTAATAAAAATTTATTCAGCATTTCAAAATAAATAATAAGATTTTTTTTCTTAGTTATAAAATCACATTAAACAGTAATGTAAATATCTAAGCAAGAATTTGAAGTGTTTTTAAATGAAAAATGTAGCTAACATAAAATTAGTTCCATGAACATTCAGTTAAGTTCCAGGTATTCTATTGGTCTGTCTGCATTCAGTAGATTTAAATTCCTTTGAGTATGTACAAGACATATTGCAGATTTCAGTAAATGCCTAACAGCCTAAAGCAACAAACAGAACTTACAAACAGCCCTGAAATGTTCCTTGTTATACTCATGCAATATTTCCAGCACTTTGTAGATTCCAATCTATGATGTGTAACCAGCCTTATTCAAGCCAGAAGAGCACTTATACATTGTTAGGTAGCTGTCTCTATTTTGGGGTGGGGATGTTTCAGTTGATCTACATAGAAAATGATTAAATATTTCAAAGTAAATTAATTGATTTGTTCTTTATAAGTTAACAGTAAACAGTTGCATAGTATAAACTACTAAGTAATTATCAAAAGTATTTGTAAATAAAAACCTGCATATAAATATACTTGTTCATGCTTATCTATCAATGCATTGTCTATATTATATATCACAACTTAAAAATATAATAATGGTTTGTGTAGTATATATGAATATTTTCAGTTCCTATATACTATCTTATTCTAACTTTAAATGTATTGTAGTAAGAAAAATATACCATTCAATGATAATAAGATGAAAGCAACTTTTTTTAGATAGCGGGAACAACCAGTATTTAGCCACTAATAATTTTGTGCACTTTTTTATGGTTATTGTAAATTAAGAGTTAAAGTTAGAAAGTTAAATAGAGTAAAATGACAATATACAAAAAGAAATATTTGTTTTATGGAATATTCTCATTTGTGAATATTTTGAAAATTAAAGATAATTAAATTATTTATGAAGCATATATAAATTTACAGGTTAGCATTTCAACTGCATACAGTAAAATTTCTCTTTTTTCTTTATAATAAATTACATGAATTATTTTGTTTTCTTGAATTGTAAAGATGCAACACTGCAGTTTCAACAGGTTGTATTAACTTTAATTTTTATTTTGTTTTCATTGTTCAAAAAAAATTTTGATATATGTTGTTAATTTTTCTCAAGCATTTTTATCACTCAAATGAATTATAATTTTTTTAGTAAACTCTTCTGAGTAAAATTTTAATAAATTGGGATTCATGATATATAAACTCTTGACTATTTTTGTGTTACAAAACATCAATTATTTATTATCAATTTTTGATATGTTTATTTTTTCAGACTATATGTTTACATTAGAAAAAATTGGGTTTCAAACTTTCTTTTGAGTACAAATACTTCCCCCACCCAATAGAACTGCCTCCAACTCATTGACTGTATATTTGTATGGGTTTATGTTTTTGTTTTTATTATAGTCATCATGAAATTTGTTTTTGACTTCTTTAATCAAAATATTTAACATTTACTAAATGTTAATTGTTTTTTCGTTTTTTTTAATGAACTGAATCTCCACTGTTTAAAAAAATTAAAATAAAAAACTAGAGGGGTACTTATTCCTTGAAATAAACTTCAGGCCCATCTTAGAAATAAAAACTAGAGAGGTGATTATTCCTTGAAACAAAATTCAGGCTCTTCTTAGAAATAAAAACTAGAGAGGTGCTTATTCCTTGAAATAAACTTCAGGCCCATCATAGAAATAAAAACTAGAAGTGTCTTTATTCCTTGAAATAAACTTAAGGGACTTCTTAGAAATAAAAACTATAGGTATGATGGTTCCTTGAAATAAACTTCGTACTCTTCTTAAAAATAAAAACTAGAGGAGTTCTTATTCCTTGAAATAAACTTCAGGCCCTTCTTAGAAATAAGAACTAGAAGAGTGCTTATTCCTTGAAATAAATTTCTGGACCTTCTTAAAAATAAAAACAATAGTAGTACATATTCCTTGAAATAAACTTCAGGACTTTCATAGAAGTATAAAAAGAAAATAAGTGTAAATTATGTGCTTACTTGAATAAAAAATATTTCAGTGCATCTTTAATAGATTATAAATACAGACATAGTGAATATAAAAAAATATGTTGACTTGATTATGAACCATATCAAGTATAAAAAATTGAAGTTTTTGGAAAATCTTTATTTATTTTATCTTTTATTCTTATTTTTTGCTCGGAAGTGGATTTTATCAAGATGCTCAAAAACTGTTACAATAAAAAACACTACTAAATGAACAAAAATGTAAATAAGAAGTTTTTCATGACTTGCTTATAAAAGCTGTACATAAAACTATTGTTTATATATATAATTACAAAACAATATTATTGCAAATGGACAACACAAGACAGTTATTATTAAAACCTACTTTTTAAAATCAGTATCAAATTAGATATCCCATTATTCTGATGAACACCATTTGTTAGTACATATAATATGCATTGCACATTGATCATATTTATTACAGCTCAGTCAGCTAGGGCTGAAGAAATATGCTTATTATGTCTCTGACCTGGAGTACTTGTACCTATTAGGGTTCTATCTATGGGTCAAATAGAACTGTTTAACTATTTAACTCTGTGCAAACAAATGACAGGTATTGAATTGTTAGTGTTACATAGCAATACTTAAAACCATTGAACTGTGTGCAAATGAATGAGTAATGGTGAATAGAATTATAAGAGTTAAACAACAATACTCAAAACCATTTAACTTTGTGCAAATAAAACTATTAGTGTTATTTAGCAATACTTGAAAATCTTTAATGTGTACACACAAATGAGCTCAGGCTTGTTCAAAATGTTTTCTACAAACTATTTGTTTACAAATCATATATATCTAATATATATGTATAAACAGAATTTAGCATTAAATAAACTTCAGCAGTTGATATGCCATAAAACCCAACTAACCAAAATCAACAATTTAATATGATGTTAGCCATTTTGATGTTAACGTGGGTTTAGAAACATGCACAGAAATTTATATTTATTCATATAGAAGCTTACAAAGGGCTGCTGAATGAATATGGCATCTACAATCCAAATGTCTCACTTTTACTCAATCATTAAAAAAGGCATAAAAACTGAAAATAGGGAGAAAATTAGTTGGATTAATGAGACAGAATTATATATTCTCATATACATTGGTGTACTTTTTTTCTTTTCAGTGTTTATAAGGTCAGTGTGGTAGCATTAGGAACCAACCACAAATTTGGCAATTCACCAAAATCAAATACATTAATTATCAACCCTTCTTTGGAACAAGTTGCTAGTGGTAACTATGGTAACCTAATGGCAAAAATGAGTGATTGTTACAATTTCAAGAATTTCTTGAAAGCCACAAAAGTTTCTGACACTTGTATTTATTTGGATTGGAGCAGCTACATTGCTCCAGACAATGTTGGTACCTACAAAATTCACTGGAACAGTGTTGCTCAACCAAAGGTGAGGAAATGTACAAGTAACATTTATAAGCAAACTTATTCTGTGATTTATATTAATTCTAATCTAATTTGAGATGGTAAAATAAATCAACCTGAATTGCAACTCTCTCTTTTAAACCCAAAAATAATTCTATCACAATTAGTTATTCATTTACACTCATTATTCATATTTTGTTTATGATACTAGTATTTTCTAATCATTTTATACTTTAGTTTTTAGTTATATTATTATTATTATTATTAGTAGTAGTAGTTGATGTTTTATATATATATATATATATATATATATATGTGTGTGTGTAAATTATAACAACAATAATTGCAATTGTAGCAGTAATATTATTTCTACCGTGACTTTTTATTTAATTATTTGTTTATATTTGTATAATTTTGTATTTTATGTTTTGTAGTTATACGAAAGTTCAATCTTTAAAAATACTTTATACCTGGCAAAAATGATAGAATCTCCACTCTTTGAGCCAGTTCACATAGTTTTGTTTTTTTTAACTTTGTAATAATTTCAAAAACTTAATAAAAATGACAAAATAATTTTTGTTTAATTGCTAAACATTCTGGATTTACAAAATATACCATAAATAAATTAGATTTAATTATTTAAATTAATGGCACATTTTTTACTGATCAAGAAGAGGAAAAAATAATGGAATCACCTTATCATTTATTTTGTAAAATAAAAGACTAAATAGGTCAATTAGTCTACAATTAACAAACTGCTGGTCTTGGCTAATTGAAAGGAAATATGTTTCCAATAAGAGAGTTGTCAATTGAAACAATGAAAAGTATTATAAAACTCTTTTGAGAACAAAAGCTAACATTAAGTGTGGCAGAAGATGTCATTTGTTCTCAGTTTCATTTATGATACAGGGTTGTATTTCAGATAAAGAATCTGGAGGGATGACAGATATTACCTCAGCAATCAATGCACAGAGTATGTTGAAATTTTGGACACTTTTCTAATCTCATTACAAAAAATAGGTGTGATGATGAAGAAATCATCTTTTTGAGATGATAATGTATCTTGCCAAAGAGCAAAAAGTATAAAAGATTTTCTTTAGGAAAGTTATATAAAACTCAGTGATAGCAAACTAGTCAAACCTTAATCTGATTGGAAATCTAAGGTAGAAATTTAAAAAAACTGGTCCATGAAAGAGTTCCACTCTACATAGTTGGTCTGTCGACTGCTATTTGAAAATGTCAGAACTAGCTTGATATTTTTCATGAGTGAAATTCATGTCTCAAAGAGATATCGCTTCAAGGAGGAGCAATGAAATGATTCTATAGTCTTTTCTTTATTTGATCTGGGAAAAATATTCCATTAGTTGAAATAATTGTGTGATTACATAATTTGTGCCAGACATCATAGAGACTTGTATTTCAAAAAGTCATCTTCAGCATTATTTAAAACCAAAGTTGTTATTTTTTGTCAGAATGTCAATTTATAAGATAGGGCTCTAATTTTCTTTTAAGCTTCTGCCTGCACTAGATGCAAAAAGTATAACTAATCTGTCAATTATAGAATTTTAATATGTTTACACAGTTTTATTCTGAGACATTAAAAGTTTATAAAAAACCTATTATTTTCTGTTGGAAAATTTCTATTATTTCAAGATTACTAGTAACTTTGTTCATTTTACCATATTTGAAAATAGAATTGTATGCTAACACAGAGGCAGGAATAGTTTTCTTTTTTTCTATTCAGAGAGAGATGGAAACTTTTTATTTAATAGGATTAGTTACCAAGAATTAAAAATATCGATGAAATGTATTGTTATCTTGATATTTGAATTTTCAAAATGTTTTAAAAACATTTTTTATGATGAGGAAAAAACATGGATAGATTTTACATTTTTTATGACTATCCAGAACAAAAGTACATAAATGAATAAATAAATAAAAACAGAGGTGATTTGATGCAAATTAAAAAAATATTTCTAGAATATACTTTTATTTTAATAAGATTGCAAATTCAAATTATCTTAATTTTTTCCTTTTTTTTCTTCCTTTTTTCCCCAATATAAAAAACTCTTTTTTGTACATTGATTTTCAGAACTATCTTTTGATAATAATAAAACTATATTTTAATTCCACTCATTCATATTAACCCTTGCCAAACCTGGCAATTTGCTTAGGGTTCACTATTTATAGTGCTACAAGCACATTAATGAAATTTTAACTAAAAATTCTGAAAAAAAATATGAAAGAATTTTCAGGGGATCTATGTTTTTATAAAATTTATTTCTAAATTATTTCGACTATTTTATGCACAAAAATATTTTCCAATTGGTCAAATTTGTTTTTCTTACTTTATCAGGAGAAAGAAATTGTACAGAATATTTCCAATCAAGACTGCGTCATCAGTAAGTGTTTGCCAGGTGTGACCCATTACCTGCAACTTATTGTCATTGATTTAGATGGAAAAGTCATTGAAAAATCCAACCATTTGACTGTGCAAACAGCTGCTCCTCCCAATGCTCCAGTATTGAATATCAGGTAATGTTTTCTTCTACCAAAATAATAATAGGATCTGCAGAGAAAGAAATGTTCATCTAACAAAAACTCTTACATTACACTTGATTATTTCAGTTATATAGTAAAATAGTTGTAAGATTTGAACCTCTAAATGACCACTTTCAATCTTTTACTGAAAGTCTTAAAAGTCTAGATCATCTGAAGACATGCAATAGCTACAAAAGTTTTAGTGATACTTTTATAGTGTTAGCATAACCAAAATTTGATAATTTTTGTGTGGACAGGGGCTAGACTATTTGGATGGTCTCTCTGGCTTTGAATTTTTCTGCTTAATATTTTATTGCATAAAAATACATAATTAAATCAATCACTTTTGGCAAAATAACTTATATTTAACTTATTTGTAATGTCAATTCATTAAACATAATTAGCAATTAACTGCTAGCAGAGAAGTTTGAAAACTCCATGGTAGATTTTTATAATTCAAGAAGTGAACACAAAATAATCCATATATTTTCTCAATATATATTGTAATCACACACTCAAAGAGTGTGCAGGATTGCTTTGTCAGTGATGTTCTTGGGGTCCTTGCAAGTTTTGGGTCTTCCAACATCATACTTGCTCTCCCAAGAAACCCTACCAAAACTATTATCCCAGCAGGCTATCCTGCAGTAAAAAGTTCACCAAGTACACAAAACTGCACAGCACAAACCTGAAAAAGTCAAAATGCTACTGGTATTGAGCTTTAAACTAGAAGTGGCCAATGTGAAATGACATCCGTCACTTCCCTCCGAGTCATGGTGAGTTAAAAAGGTAAACAATCCCTTGCTTGTCTTCTCCTCCTGGATCTTGTAGGAGTATACTCACACACACTGAGCACGGTTTAGTTCAAGATAACAGGTAAGCAAATTCCTACTAGCATGTATTCAGTTAGTAATATATATATATATACACAATTGTGTAAACTAAGTATTTACAAAAAAAATTTAAATGACAATAAGTAAAAATTTAAACCATAAAAAATTACTCTACCAGACAGTTGTAGTAAGACACTACCAGCAAGAATTTTACGAGCAGATATAATCTTCTGAGAGGAAAACCAATACTGATACTGTAAGCAATAGGAAATTTTATATATATATATATATATATATATATGTACATAGGGAAAACTACCCCACTTTATTTCCTCTCTCTTCCAAACCCTTTCTATTTTACCACCAAGTACCTCAACGCTCGTTTGTCTCTGTTGTGCTCCATGGATATGATCTTTTAATCCATAACCATCTTGACGCTTTTTCAGCCGATTCTGAAATCACTCTGATGGCATTTCTCTTTTTTTCTCCAACCATACCCAGTCAACTTAGAATTCTGCATAAAAATCTTCCTACTAAACCCAGGCAGCCAACTTCTATCTGATAACATGCTGTCTACCGTTTGTTAGATTTGCATTGTTCTACAAGCTCCTGATATTTTTCGAGCTTTCTTTCATAGGCCACTTCGATATTTTCCTCCCACAAGACTGTCAATTCTATCAGTATAATCTGCCTTGTTTCTGTTGACCAGAGAATTAAATCTGGTTGCAGGGTAGTTGTTGTGATCTGCTCCCAATATCTACTCTCAACTGCCATTCTCGGGTGGGAGATAGCAGGCAGGAGTTAATTTTACACGCAGAGGAGAGACATCCGCCAGTTTTGACAAAGTAAATCAGCTTCGCCTCTGGCTTGAAGTTGCTCGTACAGATTGCAGCGTACACTGTATTGGCAACCATCCTAAGTACCTGGTCATGTCTCCAACGGTATCTCCCATCACCTAGTGTCCTAGGACAGGCACTCATAATGTGTCGTGTGCCTTTTCTGGTATAGAGTGGACACAATAGTATTCCGCTATTCCCCCAAATAAATAAGTTCGCAGGACTTGGTAGTATGTCATACACTGATTGCACTAGAAATTTTAGCCGACTAGCATTGACGTGCCAAATATCTGAATCTGACAGCTTATTCTCCTTTTCATAAAGTTCTCCTATCGCATCTATGCTCCCTGCCAGGATAGTCCCACCATCTTGCGTCTTCTTTCTTCTTCAACACTAGTGCGAACCTCTTCCTGGATTAGGTTCTGTCTCTGCTTCCCTTTGGCTTTGTGAATTTGAGTACTAGGGAAGTAGCCCAGGCCAGCTTGACCTATTGCTACCATCCCTATGAAAGCCTTCTGCCTTAATTGCTCCACAGCTTTCCCAAGTTCTTTCTTTGCACTCTATTTCCTTCCAATGCGAACTTCGATGCCAGCTGCCTCAACTTTTGGATCTATACCTATACATCATTGCTTCTTATGTTTGTGAGACAATAAATTCCTCCACCAAGCCTTTAAAGGGGAGTTGCAGTGCATTTGAGGTGCCATATAATGTGGCACTACTCAAACTTTTAGGAAGACCTAGCCATCTTCAGAGGTAGCTGTTAATCTTCCTTTCCATGGCTTCCACTATTGTCATTGGGGAGCCATAAACAAATAACAGCCACAGAATCCTGGGGAGTACTATGTGCTGATATACCCATGCTTTGAAACAGCCTGGGAGACCAGATTTGTCCATTCTGGTGAGCCATAACTCCAGGTCGACAACCACGGCTCGGACAGCATTGGTGTCTTTCAATGTAATGCTGAAGATCTTTCCTAGGCTCTTTACGGGACACTCTGACAAGGTGGGTATCATTGTTCCCGATAGTGAAAAACAGAAGTTATCCGTTGTTCTCCCTTTCTTCGTAACGAACAACCTTGATTTAGCAGGCTTGAACTTCATCCTTTCCCATACTATCAGTTTTTCAAGGCTGCATAGGATCCACCTGCTCCCCATAACCGATATAGTTGTAAAAGACAGGTCATACATATATGCTCTGAATGGAGGCTGGCACACTCCTGTCTTCATCATTGGTCCTCGACAAGTGATTTCAGCTGTTTTCACAATCATGTTTATGGCCAGGGTGAAGAGGGTCAATGAGATTATGATTATATGATTTAGAGTTTTAAGTAATGGCTCGTCCATTTTTAGATTTTAGAATTTTTATGAAAGACAGTATTTGTTTGAAAAATATTCTGCTTCTGCTTTGTCATTCTTCTTTATTGCTTGAACATTTTGCTCTACCTGTGACTATAGGATGAAGACTTCTGCGATGAAAAACTGATTGTTATAGCATCCTCAAAAGTCAAACATTTTTATTGTTTTTTTTTTTTCATCAAAACCATTAATGTGGCATGACTTCAGGAATTAGAAAGTCTAACCATTGAAGAATGGAAGATAATACTAGAAAAGATGGGTTAAAATCTCATCAAAAACTTTAGAAAATGATTGCAGCAAGTTATAAAGATGAGAGGCCATACAATCGACAGTTAATTTTGTGAAAATTGTTAAATGTTTTTCAATTTTTCATACTGTACAATTGATTTTGTCTTTTGCACTTTTGTTTATTTTTCTTCTCATATTTTATAAATTTAACCAATCTTTTTCAAAATTGAGTTTTATTTTCCTTTTATTGGACTTAATAACATAAAAAGTCTGGCTTCATACAAGAATTAAATTCTAAGAAATGATGTCAAAATATTCAATATTCATGTGTGTACAAATAATTTTGTTGTTGACTATATATATATATATATATATATGTGTGTGTGTGTGTATATATATATATATATATATATATATATATATATATATATATATTAAAAAGTGTTACTTGACTTTTTTTGTGAAATGTTATTTTTATCTTCATATATATATATATATATATATAAAACATATTTATGAATAAATTTCAATTTAAATTAATCCCTAAAGTATCCTTTATGCCTTTGAAGAAGCTTGCATTTAATGCTGACTGATAAATAATATATCAAAATATCATAGTAATTATATATTGCATTGAATATAATTTGAGCAGTCAAATTGATCTTCCATTTTATAGCTATCAGATGTATGATATCCAGTGATTCTATAAAATTTTGTCAAGAACAATTCATCTACAGATAAAATTTATCTATGATAATTTATAGTTTGGTTTAGTTTACAGTATATCAACCCCTTATGGATTATTTAATGCCAAAGTTGTATTCATTTGTAAATGTTTGATTATAATCATAACTATTTATATTTTCAAATGTTCCATTGCAATAATAGATGTTTATAAATACACATTGTAAATATCTCAGTCTCATCATCAGACAGTTGGAATGTTCATTTGATTGCTTAGAAAATAACAAAACTGAATCTCTATTTAATCCCAATTATATATAAACTGATCAAGATATTAGTTTTTTGTATTTTTTTTTTTTTTTGCCTTTACAGAGCTTGTAACTTCCATTGTATTTCTATGCAATGGACCAAGCCATTAGAATATGGGAATGCTACCATCTGCAAATACAACATATTTGTTAATGATGAAATTATTAATGTACAACCAGCTGATCATACCAGTTTCACCTTTACTGAGGGAGTGCCATGTACTGATTATACATTTCAAGTCCAGGTAAATTAAAATGGTTTCTGTTCTAATTATAAAAGGGTACTTTCTTTTGAAAAATGCACCAGTCCACAACTCCATCCTTGTCACAGACTATTTGACCAAGATAGACATCAAGACAGTTCATCAGCCTCTCTATAGTCCAGATCTTGCTCCCTGTGACTTTTGGTTATTCCCTAAGATCAGAGGTTATAGTTATGAGACAATTGAGGAGATGAAAGAGGCTGTGATGAAGGTCATTGACATGCTCACACAAGGGGACTTCGATGGGGCCTTCCAGAAGTTGTTGGAACGGTACAACAAGTGCATTGCAGCCAGAGGGGGTTACTTCGAAGGAGACAAGAGTTTCATGTGTGTACTATCAATAAAAGTGTCCATACGAAAAAAGTCTGGAAAATTATTTAATGATCCTTGTATGTATATCTTTTATACATGATTTGATAACTATGATGAATATGCATAAATATATGTGTTTTGATTTGTTGTACAAATGTCACATGACTGCACCAAATAATACCAATTTATGTCTTGTTTGACAAAATAATATTACATCTTCAGGTTGGTGTGTTGGTTGGTTGTTTGGTTGGTTTTATGACATAAACCTTGTTGGGTTATCAAATGATGACGTCTGTCTTTTTTTCAAGCAATTATTTTTTCAAGTAACTATTCCAATTTGATAATAATAATAATTTTTTGCACACGGATATATGGTTTCAAGTATTTCAAGTAATTACAAATTTCAATTAATTGTTTATTAATAATCCCTAGTAAACAATTATAACTTTAACTAACGATTCTTAATGCAAATAATTTGCCTGCAGTTATATGGTTTTCGGTATTCCTATTGAATTCAAATAATCTTCAAACAAATTTAATAGACCCCTTAGTGGATACTTAACCTAACAGGTACTTATACATTTTAGGTGGTTGTTACTGGTTACTTGCTTAATTTGAGTTTTGGTGTTATAATATCTGACTCTGTAAGTTTCTTCTTATCCCATCTTAATTCACTGGCATCTCCTGGTCTATGAAGGCTGCAATCGAATTACGGAAGAAAAAAAGAAAGGAAGCCAAGGTACCCTTATATTTTGACTTTATATCTGGGTTCAACAACCATTCTGTGGGTGAGGAAATCTTTCCTGAATTTAAATGAAATGGTTGCATCTCCCAGACAAGGTGTTAAAATGTGTTAGTCATTTTCGGGTTGGTATGTCCATTATTCTGTGTTTTTAGTCGTGGGTTGTTGGTAACAGAGACGGCTGCTACTAGTGGAAAGGTAAACCAGTGTGCCTCATAAAACGAATGTGTGGCCTTCCACAAGCAGAAAGAAAGATATAGGTGTTTTCAATCCAATGTTCACTGCTGAAAAAGGGCAGGGTTTCTTTCTTTTGCAGAGATGGTTCCTTTTCTTTGTGCATGCATTGTCCCTTCTTCCTGTCCGGGTTTTCTGAGAGTTTCTGCATTTAAAAAAAAATTATTTTAATTTTATCTTAATTTTCTTTTTTTTTTTCTATCCACTGTATGCTACATGGGAATAATGGTAACAAAAGGGTGGCTCCACCCTCCCTACAGCTAAAGAACTGGAACCTCACTACCAGATGCAGTTTAGTGTCATACCCAGAAGACCTCTTCTTTTTTAGGATGGAGACATCTTATCTCTCTGCAGAGAATGCAGGCTGTGTATTTCAAGTCCTGCAGACATGAAATACATCTTCTCTAGCACCCAAAAATCATGTATCTGTTACTTTTTATTGTTTACAACTGACTTTTTACTGAATGATTTAGACTAGAAATTCTCAAACAGATTTAGTCTATTAGATCTTATTTCTCTTTGAAATTCTATTTTTACTTTTTTTCAGGCTCTCACGACATGCAACATGCCAAGCAAGCTATCAGAACCTTTAACTCTCACCTGGCCAGGAGTCAAACCGCCCAGTCTGAAAACTGAAGGTTTCTTTTCTGACTCAACAGTTACAGTAACATGGGACAGTCCATATGTCACTGATTCTGTTAAAATAAAACATTTCAAGGTAGAAACAACATGGCTAATTGCTTCTTTTTCTTAAAGAGTCTTAGAACAGTAATAGTTGGGTTACTAGCTATTGTTCGAATGTATTCTTTGGAGATAGTTCTACACCAATCTTTCCTAATATTGTACAAGGAACTATGTTTTTCTGTGAAGAAGCAATAATACTTAGTAAAAAAAAATACAATATATATATATATATATATATATATACTAGAATTAAACAACATGTCCCTATGAAAATATGTAATTTTATTGGAGGCCCATTGGATAATCTTAGAAATAGATATAGGTCTTCCATGGCAGAACATCTAATAAATAATTGTGACTGTGCTGAGAAGTTTAGTGTGAAATTTTTCTCAGTTCTGAGTAAGTTCTGAGTCAGCTAGCTTACCCCTTTTCGCTTTTTATGCTTTTAGTTCCATCATGATTAATACTTTGGGTCTGTCTCTTGCATTAATATATATATATATATATATATATATATTAAAAGGAAAAAGTTAATCTAACTTGCAGCTTCAAGTGTTACAGAATCCATCATCAGGCAAATATTAATGATGTTTTTTTATTTTAATATTATTGGATTTGGTCTGTAGTATTTTTTGTATTGAGCATTGTTTTACTTTCTATTGTATATAACGTAGTAATTGCTATTTTATTTGTTACTTTTTAAATGAACAATTGTTATATCACTTATTTCAACATATATATATATATATATATATGTATGTATATATATATATATATATATATATATATATATATATATATATATTGGAATAGAGCTTTGAGGATTGAAAGATGGAGCTTGCTGTTATTAGACTCGAAGCTCTGTTAATCACAAAATTCAAACCAGAACTTTGCAAACAAAACTTGTCTATACTCCAATCCTGTTCTGCAATCCATCTGGAGTAAGGGAAATTAATTCCACCTGTGTCAATTCTATTGGTGTATGGTAATATTTCTTCCTCCTACCCCCATCTCATTGCATTGCTATTGGCCACAACCCCTGCCTTCAACTCATCAAGTACCAGTTATATGGTAAAAAATTCTCTGATGAGACATAGACGAAACAAAGAGTCCTTTTTTAAAATTGTTTATGATATTTTAATCTTTTTTTAGAATATCTTATGCATTTTAAATATGAATACACTTTTAAAAGCACCATTCTGATTCTGCATGTACCATAAAATATTTGTATATATATATATATATATATACTCTACTTGTCAAAAGTATTTGGCCACCCTCAAAAATTTTTATTTCTCATTTCAAAAGTGTTATCTTTAAGGAAACAAGTTAAGTACCACAGTGGTTTTATTTATTATACTAAATAGAAGTCTTCCTGAGCTACATTAAATACAAATTAAACCAAAAAAACTTTTGATTCATCAAAATGACCCCCTTTGGTCACTATCACTGCTTCACAGCTTCTTGTCATTTCCACCAAAGACTGGAGGTAATTAGATAATTTTGCCCAGCTTTCCTGCAATAGTTGCCAAAGGTGAGCTGCACTTGTGGGTGGTTTAGTTTTGGCTTTTTGGTCAAGTAATACCCACACCAGTTCAATGGAATTTAAGTTCATGGATTGCACCAGCCAAGACATCAGTTGAAGGACGTGCTGTTCTTCTTTGCTTTTAATGTGCCTCTAGTAAAGTTTACAAGTATTTTTTGAGTTATAATCTTGCATGAGTACAAATCATTGACCTATAAGCTGCGTTCCCGGTGGGATCACGTGATACTGCAGTATGCTGTGATAGCCAGTCTGATTCAATTTGCCCTTTACTTGGTGCAAATCCCTGACTTTGCAATTGGCAAAAGCCCCCCACACCATAACAGAGCATCTTCCATGCACTATAGTTGGTGTGATACTGGATTTGTAGCTCTTTCACCAACTCTTCGTCACACGTAGACCCTTCTATTTGACCCAAAGATTTCAAATTTTGATTCGTAATTCCAAAAGACTTTGCTCCAGTGCGCTCTTGTCCAGTCTTCGTGTGCCTTGACCTACTGGAGCCTTTTAACATTGTTTTGCTTTCTCAGCAGTGGTTTCTTGACAGCAATTCTGCCATATAGGCCAATTTCAAGAAGTCATCTCTTCACAGTGGCTGTTAACACATTTTTTTCACAACATTGATTCAGTTGTTCAGTGATGTTTGGTGCAGTCAGCCTTCTGTTAGGCAAGCTGGTGACTCTGATGAAATTGTCCTCTGCATACATAAAACAGGTAGTACCTAGCAAGCAGTAATTCAACACAATATAGTCTGATGTGAGTTTAAGTGGTAGTATAATGTAACTTTTGGAAAACATTTTATTCATGCTCATTACTAAAGAAGAAAAAACACTTTTAAATCAATTTTCAGAAGATATCTGGTTATACTAAGGTCAAAGTTACTGAGGAAGACTTATATTTAATATGATATATGAAAACATTGTGGTACTTAGGATAAAAAATAAAATTTTTTTAGGGTTGCCAAATACTTTTGACTTGTAGTGTATATATGTTTATTTGGGTGTGTGTGTATGTATATATATTTATGTGTGTGTGTGTGCATATACATATCTAAAACATTAAAATATATACTTATTTAAAAGGTAAATAGGTATGAAGGTCATTCAATAAATAAGGGAAAATTTTTGGAAAAAAAGCAAAATTATTTTTTTATCAGAATTTTTTGTCATAAATGAAACTCTGCATTGTTTGGAATTGATTTGTTGCTAAAATTATTCTAATCTCACAAAAGTATTTGTTTTGAGGTTATTCAAAATGGCTGCAAATCAAACAGAGTGTTCCAGGCTTGAACAGAGGTCTGTCATCAAATTTTTGGTTGCTGAGAATGTGAAATCTACAGAAGAATGTGTGATATGTACAGAGAAGCATGTTTTATTTCAAAAAGTTTTTACAATTGGGCTAATTGGGTGTCACGACGTGTCTGAGTTGAAAAGACAACCCATGGAATAGAAACATGCTGACTCTATAGTAAAGGAAAGGTTCTCAGTGCAGCAGTCAGTAAAGAAGGTCATAACACATTCACAGTTGGTGACCAATATGTGAAAACATTTTTTGAATAAAACTCACATCAAAGTGTCAGAAAAATGTCTCAGGCAATGGATGCCAGCATTTCAACAATATTGGATCATCTCAAAAAATTGACAAAGTGAAAAAACTTCATAAATGGATTCTACATGAACTCAATGAAAACCAAAAAAATTGACATTTTGAAATATGTTTGATGCTGTTTCAGTGGAACAAATGATGTATTTCTTGATCAAATAGTGACTTGTGATAAAAAATGGATCCTTTAAGACAATTGTAAATGATTGACTCAATCACTTGATCAAAACACTTTCCAGAACTAAAATTACATGAACAGAAGATTATGATGACTGTCAGGTGGTCTGCCATTAACAGTGCCCATTACAGTTTTCTGGATTTTAATCAGAACATCACTGTAAAAGTTTACAGCCAATAACTGAATGATATGCCTGTTCAGTTAAGCAAAATGTCACTGGCACTGGTTAATCAACAAGGTCCAATTTTGCTTCATGACAATGTTCACCCACATGTTGCCAGAATGACAGTACAGAAGCTCACTGACTTGGGATATGAGACTTTGCCTAACCCCACCAAATACTATTTTTCCAAGCATCTGGACAGTTTTCTATGCCAAAAAACATTCCATGCTAAAGGAGAAGTAGAAACTACCTTTAAAGATTTCTTGACATCAAAACCTTTAGAATTTTATTGTACAGACATAAATGACTTTGTTAATCAATGGTAGAAATGCATAAATGTTCAGAGATTATATTTTGACTGATTAAAACATTGTTTAAATTCATTCATTTAGAAATAAATCTTTATTTTAGGAACAGACATTGTTTTTTGAACCACCTGATATTTAACGGAAATTCTGTTAAATTAAGTTACAATTGTACTGAAAATAACATAACCACAAAACATTAAAAAAGAGAAATACAAGTCCACTTCTGATAACTGTAGATGAAAGAAAAAAGTGAGGGGAAATTAGTGGGTAGTTTAAGGTATTATAAATATATTAATGTAGTGATAGTTATATTTGTATTTAGCAGGGACTGACAGCAACTATCACTGCTTCCAAGTTTATTGGAGAAGGAGTGACAAAGTCAGCACTCCCAAGATATAAATAGAAAGTAAATTCAACTTTTGAAAAGAATCATCAACTACTACTACTACTACTATTATTATTATTACTATTATTATTTACTCCTCTAGAGTTTTTCACATCAGTATTAGCTGATGGTTTTTCACTGGAGTTTGAGTGACAGCAAGTCTCCAGGACTTGTCTCAGTATTCTGGCCGTCCTCAGCAATGCTGTCGTTTGGATAGTCTCTACCCATCCGCTAACTTCCTAGTCCTCCAGGTCCTTTAATAATCCTTTAGTTACTATGCCTAACGCATCAATCACAATTGGCACAATCGTTACTTTCATGTTCCACAGTTTTTTCCATTCTCTAGCAAGGTTGAGGTACTTATCCTTCTTTTCAATTTCCTTCAGATTTATTCTGTGGTCTGCCAGGACAGCAAAGTCAACAATTTTGCCGATTCTCTTTCTTTTGTTGATTATTATTAGGTCTGGTCTTCTGGCTGGGATTAGGTGATCCGTTTCTATGTTAAAGTCCCATAGGAGTTTATGCGAGTCATTTTCTAGGACAGGCGCAGGGTTGTGCATATACCATTTGTTTGTATGGTCGAATTGAAATTTCCTGCACATTTCCCAGTGGATTACCTTGCCGACCCAGTCGTGTCTCGCCTTGTACTCCTTCTGTGCTAATTTGCTGCATTTGCTTATAATGTGATTGATCGTTTCGTCTCTGTCACTGCATAGCCCACATTTACTGTTTTGTTGTATCTTATCTATTCTCGCTTTGATATGATTCGTTCTTATGGCGTTGTCCTGTGCTGCTATTAGGAGGGATTCTGTTTCTCTCTTAAGGTTTCCTTTTCTTAGCCAGGTCCAGGTTTTCTGGTGTGAGATATTGTTTATTAGACACTTAAAGCGGCCATAGAGTTGTTTTTCTTCCCATTTTTGTTTCCTAGTTGTTGTCATTCTTTCATTTATCATGTTGTCCGTATCGACTCTGATGGTTGTAATTAGTCCTCGTTCGTGTTTTTCTACGTAGTCTTCGAGCCGTTGTATGGATGCGTCAACAGTGTTTTCGATGCTGGCAAGTCCTCTTCCTCCCTGTTATCTAGATAATTATAGTCTGTCAACGTCGTCTCTGGGGTGTAATGCCTTATGCATGGTCATTAGTTTTCTTGTCCTTTGGTCCATTTGTTTAAGTTCCTCTCGGGTCCACTTGAGAAAGGGTCCCGAGTATCTGACTGGTGGCACAGCCCAAGTATTTATTCCTTTGATGAGGTTCTGCTGGAGAGTTTAGTCTCGAGTAGTTTTCGCGTTCTCCTGAGATATTCTTTTCGGATCATTTCTTTCATTTGCACTTGTTTGATGGTGTCAGCCTCCAAGATGCCCAAGTATTTGTAGGTTTCATTTACTTCCAGCGTCCTAATTCTGTCGTGATTTGGTAGTTCCATTCCGTCAGTCATATGTCGTTTTCCACTTTTCATGACGAGCATGGCACATTTTTCTATGCCAAATTCCATTCCTATGTCCTGACTGTATATTCTAACTGCGTGTATGAGAGTTTCCAGTTCTCTTTCATTTTTTGCAAATAATTTAATGTCATCCATGTATATTAGGTGGTTGATCTTCTCTTGCGATCTGCTGAGTTTGTATCCGGCAGTGCATTTTCTGAGTATGTGGTTCAGTGGCATCATGGCTATTATGAATAGTAAGGGCATCTCCTTGGAAGATGCCTCTTTGGATCTTTGTTTCAGCTATGCTTCTTCCTCCTGCTGTCAGTTCCACTCTCCAGGTCTTCATGGTCTGTTCGATGAAGTTTATGACTTCATGTGATATTTTGTACATTTTGAGACAGTGTAATATCCAGCTTTGTGGGAGCATATCATATGCCTTCTTGTAGTCAATCCAGGCCATAGCTAGATTTTTCTGTCTTGTCTTGCTCTCATTTAGGATGTGTTGATCTATGAAGAGTAATTCTGCTGTGCCTCTGGATCCTTTGCGGCATCCTTTCTGTTCGTCAGGGAAGAATCCGCGGCTTGTTAGCGAATAGTAGATTTTTTCCCTAATTTGTGCTGTTAGTATTTTCCACATCATTGGTAGGCAGGTTATGGGTCTGTAATTGTTTGGGGCAGTTCCTTTACTAGGGTCCTTTTGGATTAATGTAGTCTTTCCTTTGGTCATCCATTCAGGTACGTGCGTGTCTTGTAAGCATCTGTTCATTTCTAGTGCTAGTCTGTTGTGAATGGAGGTGAATTTCTTGAACCAGAAGCCATGTATTCCATCATGGCCTGGCGCTTTCCAGTTCAATATTCTTTTTAGTGTTGTTTTGAGTAAGTCGACGTGTATTTCGATTTTGGGGCCTTCTTCAAGTCCGTCTAGCTCTCTTGTAATGTTCTTTATCCATTCAG
Source organism: Sepioteuthis lessoniana (assembly GCA_963585895.1). Lineage (NCBI taxonomy): Eukaryota > Metazoa > Mollusca > Cephalopoda > Myopsida > Loliginidae > Sepioteuthis > Sepioteuthis lessoniana. The sequence goes on along the minus strand of OY757926.1, from coordinate 555,520 downwards.
CATTTTCGTTGTTGTTGTTATTATTATTATTATCATAATATTTTGTTATTGCACATACCTCATAGAACTGAAACTAATGTGGAGAAAGTGTTTATATATTAAATTCTCTTAAAATTAGTTTTTATCAACCATTTTAAATAGGCATTTTCAGATTTTACCAAGTGTGTGTATGTGTATATATATATATATCACCGTCACCGCCACTCAATCCTTGATCAATTTCTCCCCCTATTCTTTTCTGTCTTTTGTCTTTAAACTCTATCCCCATTCATATTCACATCTATACCATTTTATCCATTTCCTCTTTTGCTAAACTTTAGAAAAAAACTATTTTCTCAGTTGAAAAAGTTCTATCAATAAAAAAGAATGAAATATAGTGTATATATATATATATATATATATATATATATATATATATGATAGAAACATGTGGAAAGTTGTATATGTAGTATCTTGATTTTTATATACAGAAAATTAATTTGTGATACTGAATGCAGACTCTAACCAAAGTATATAAAGTTTTAAAAATCTATTAATTCTTTATAACAGATTTTAAAATTTTGTAACAGTCCTAAAAATTCTTAAATTATAGTAATAATCCTATTGATCTTAGTGAATTCTCAAGTTGATTCTCTGTGTTTAATTAAATGAATAAAAAAGTATTTTCGGTTTGAATTGTATCTGTAAGATTTGCTATAAAGCTGATGATACTTGTTCTATGTCAACCTGAAATTGTCCAACTTTATTTGTTGTTTTTTTTATGATTTTGTTGAGATCATCTCACCTGTAACATTATTGATATTGAGACAAAAGAAGATAATGTTTCTTGTTATATATTGATATACCAAAGATTAATGTTTATGGTTATTTTGAGATTGTTTCTTCATCAACTTTTTAACATTCTTGATATTTTTATAAAACTTAATCTTTTAATCTTTTAAAAACATTTCAGGTTGAATGTTTTGATGCTACAACTGGAGTAATTGTTGATGAATGTGATTTTCTTCCTCCTGAAAGTCAAGAGGCCAAATTCCATGGACTAAAACTTGGAAAATATTACATCACTCAAAAAATCCATGTATAGAAATTTTTGCTATAAGAATCCTTACAAAAAAACCATTGTCCAATGAATTCATCATAGCTTTTATCTGAATTCTCATTGTCACTATCAATTATTAATGTATGATAAAAATATTCCTTTATATCACTTATAAAAATTATCTCCAAGAATGGTGCAAGTATAAAATGAACACTCTGTTAAATTAACAATAATCTTTTTGATGGTTCTGTTATTTGTATCATATCTTACTTCAGTAAGTTATTGTTTGAAAAGTAATGAAATTATGCGCAGTTTTATATAATCTTTCATCTTTATCTTTTCCTCCAAATTCTTATTGAATTGAAGCAACTGTTAAAAAATCCTTTCAGTAAATTAAATGTGAATTATATTAGTCTTTAAATATGACTCTGATTACTATTTAAAGTTCTGATAATTATCCTGATTCTTAAGCCTGTTAAAGAGTTTACTAATAATTCAAACAATATAAATCCCTATTTCTATTTCTATAATGAACATTAGAGAATAAAGAAAAGTACAATCAAACTCATAGATAAATATGAATATCAATGATTTTTAGTTTATCATACCAGATTTGTGATTGAAAGAATTTTTCAGAATTGTTTCATTATGTCAGCTTTGTCATAGTTGAAGAATATTTCATTTTCTCTTTTGGTTAAGGTTCATGGCACAAATAAAGTGGTTTGCTCTGAATCTGTTGAAGTGCAAGTTGTGACCAAAATAGCACCCCCAATCATCACTATTAATGTTAAAGGGTTGGAAAAGCGAAAAAAACTTGTTAGCATGGTCAGTCATCTAGTCAATACTCGAGACAAGTGAGTGAATTATGCTTTCTTTGGCAACAAAATATTGAGAAGAAAGTAGATAGAGTATTATTTTGGCTTTAATTTTCTTTTTTTTTTTTTTTTTTTTGTTTGGAATATAAAATAAAAATATTTGCATCAACAGACACAAAGTGGAAAAAAATTTCTAAAATTCTCTTTTATGCAAATTCAATTCAGTGTTATATATTTGTAAATATTCAATTCTGAACCATATTTTTCCAATAATAGATTTATGACTTATTTATCAACCATTGTAGGTTATTTAATGCTAAATAATGTTTATACATATATATTAAATATGTATCTGATTTGTAAACATGTTTTGTAGGTAATATTCTGAAAATGAGCTTGATCTCTTTTGTGCATACAGTAAAATGGTTACAAGTATTGCTATATGACAGTCACAATTTAACACCAGTTGTTTGCACACATAGTTTGTTCTATTTGAACAATAGATAGGACCCTATCAGATGCTACCACTATGGGTCAGAGTGGACCTGGGTGACAATGGCAATCGAGGGATACACCACATTTCCCAAATCTCTCAGGCTGGAGCCTCACCATCAGATGGTTTAATGTTATATCCAGGATACTGTAGGGGTCTTATCCCTCAGCAGAGATGCCGTCTGTGTATTCTACAGCCCCAGCTGACTGGACTGCCTGAGAAATGTTTTAAACTTTAAAATATACACCTTCTAAAATTCTTGTTTAGAGTAATTGTTTAATTGTTGATTATTAGACTTAGTTTTGACACAAAGCCAGAAGCATGATAAAGAAGATTGAACTCATTTTTATGAATGATATTTGCAGCTCAACTTACTTGATATTTAACTTTAATGTCATTTTTGTGGATAGAAAGATTTGATCTTAGTCAGCATTTTTATAAGTGAACATAGAATTTTTCCTTTTAATATTTGACATTACAGCTTGATTAGTGCAAAATATCAAATGAAGATAAGATGCTTGGGAATAACATCAAATATTGAAAGTAAACCTCAGATGAAAAATGGATACACAGGCCAAATTTGAAGCCTCTTTAGTCCTGTTGAGGCAGAGTAGTTATTAAATCAATAAATTAATAATAATGTAAGATTCCAGGCTCCAAATGTATAAGTTTGTATCAAAATTATTATTCTCGTTCTTCAGAATATTAGTTGGACTACTGAACTAGTGTCTAGAAAAGCTATACATTTATGTTTAAACTAGTTTCATACTGCTATCATTTTACAAAAATGTTGCTATTTTTCTAGACTCATCTATTTTGAAATATTAAACTGTATAGTGTGAAAGTGTGATATTAGTATATCCACTTCTTTCAAATCCAAAAATAGTATTGCCCATCTAATAAACATGAACTTCTCAATAATATTGGTTGAATTACATTTCAGATAGATTAATGATTTATTCAAAAGGTTAAGGTAACACCAAAAAGCATATTGGTAGATATCAAACTCAAATATTAGTTTCCTACAACCATATTTTTGAACCTATTTTCATTCTTTGGCATTTATCTAGTTATTTCTTCATTTTATCCTTTTGATATAAATGTTGTTTTTTCTTTTTCAGTCTCATCAAAAAAAAGTTTTTGCAAAATAAAGATGGAAAGAAAGTTCAAGTTAGTATTATACATCTCATTAATTTTGTACTGTAAAGATCTGAAATATATAAAACTATCAATCACAAATAACTGGTACATTTCAGTGGCATAAATCCTACCTAAGTTTATTAAACAGTTTATATTCCTCTTTTTATTGATATAAGTGTGAGTGTTTAGAAAAGTTTTCTGCAACACAATTAATACTTGTTGGTTGTTTGGAAAGTTGAATAAATTATGAACATATAAACTGAAAGCACCTTAACACACACACACACACACACACACATCTATTCTAAAAATTTGAAAGATGACAGTTTAGTTTCCACCAATTGGGATTTCAATTAAGATGGTTCAACTTGAAATAAACAATGGGCAAATTATTGCTGGTTAAAACGATAATTAATATATATATATATATAAGATAAATTTCTTTAGTTTACTGTAAATATTACAAGAAAATCATATTCTTATGGGATGTCAAATTATAATATTTTTTAAAAATATTCCTGCAGATAAATTGCTTTTCATACAATTTAGAATTAATTTATCAACTTATGAAGAAATTGCTAACATTTACCATTTATAAGGTAACATATTTATCCAAATAAATTTTACATATATTATACTAATAGCTGAAAATTGTTTCTATGTTTAGCATTTTAAAATATTCAAATATAACAAAAGATATCTTTCATAAAAATTCTCATTTTATATTTCAATATTTTACTAATGCTTATAAAACATCAAATTGAGCAAAGAATCAGATGTATCAATGTAATATCATCTATAGAAATTAATTCACATTAATCTTCTACTTTGGAAATCTCTAAAAAATGTATTACTACTGATATAATGAAGTATCAGAATATAATTTGTTGGAACATGAAATGGTTACTATTTATATCAAAATGAAATTTATAAAATATTTACAGAAAAATTATTTTAGTATTTATGGTTGGAAACTATTATCCTGAGTTAGAAAAAGAAAGATTCAAAAAGAAGTCGAAAGAATAAGAAAACTCCTATCTTCTATTTTATGTATACAGAACAAATCATGGCTACCATGTTGATTATTATGATACAACTACAAGACCCTTGGAATAAACTCTTTGAGCTTTTTGTAAAACTATGGTCTATGATTATATTTATGAGTTTATTTAGAAAGGAGAGGGATTCTAATTAGCATTTTCAATTATCTTTTTTATATTGAGAATTTGTATGATTGAAAAATAATGTTCAATGCAAATGAAGACTTAGCATAATCATCATTCAGCTGCAAAATGTACTGTAAATTGCTTTATTTCCTAAGTGCATTTTAAGGTTATTGCTCAAATAAAAATCTCTCTATGATGTGGTGTTTTGCTAGGAGGTTTGTTGTATAGCCACATACAACTACACAATACATATACAAATATAAGCGGAAACATAGTCAACAATAATGACGAACTTCAATGAATGGACGAACACACTTCTTTATAAAAAATATACCTCTCACACTTTATTCTCGAAAGGGTTGCAAAAGGGTTGATGTTAGTTATGTGTGAGAGGTGAGTTGGAGACGGGGACAGACTGCTACATATTGACCCAAAGTTCTTCTGACCATAGCAGCACTTCTTTCATATCCTGGCTGGGCAGCTCAACCATGGGTTACTGAGGGCCGCAAGCCCTCAGTCTGCACGCTGATTCTTATACTGGCATCTTGTCCTCAACTGACTCCAACTGCAACTGGAATTTGAACTGATTCCAGCTGTCTGTGGCACCTGGTTATATAATTGTCTCACACCCACCTGCTTCCTGTGGGCATATGCATCTGCACCGAATTCAACCACGTCCACAGGTCAAGGTGATATTCCGATATCTTCAACTGGATGCACCTGTTTCACTGTTCTTCTGCTTATTTACACAGGTGCATCTCTTGATTGACAGCTCGGTTGAGGGTCAATATGTTACAGGTTTTGTTTTAGTAATATATAGATAATTGTTTAGAATTTCTGCTTCATGATTATTTTCTCTATAGTTCTTTAAACAACTCTTAGAAGAGTACTATGTTGACTGTAAAATTTTCATAGAATATAATTTTATACCATCATTGAAGGATGTATTTAAAACCAAATATTTAACAAACTTTTTTGTTATCCAATATATTTTTTGTTCTTTTTATATTGTCATTTGTCATTATAGTGTACTTCTCCATGTAAATGTTAAGTTTGTTCTTTGCAGGATTCAAGCATCTTCCATATTGAGAACAATTTACAACAATTCATTAGTGAATTGTCACTTGACACTGGTAAGTTCTCTATGTTTATACATATACTTATATTGAGAAAAACTCTATATCTATTAAAGAGAATTCCATTGATGGTGAATACCTGTCAAAAGTTAGAAAAAAGTCAATCAAAAATACAGAAGATAATGAGTGAAAAGAAAACAAATATAGAAAAGAAAGTTGGTTTTGCAGTACTGACATAATAATTTTAATAGTGATACAATTCAGACATTGAATATAGAAAAATATAAACAAAAAATCACTATACAGTTATCAACAAGGAGTATATAATTCTCATGCATCTTATGTCTGTATATCCTCACAATCTTTGTTTTTCTGCAAGCACATTGCACGCACAATACCAAAATAAGTTCTGTTCAATAAAACAAAATTACAGAGAAATACAAGCCAAGTTCCATATATATAAAAATCCACAAACCCAGAGCCATTTTAAGGTTTATTATTTCCCAATTCACCACACTTATATACAATGCTATGAGCTGTATTGAACAAATCCTGGAGGCAACACTGCACAAAACAGCAGCTGTATGGCCATCTACCACCCATCATGAAAACTATCCAAATTAGATGAACCAGACATGCAGGATACTGCTGGAGAAGTAAGGAAAAACTCATAAGCTATGTACTCTAGTGGACCCCTTCACATGGATGAGCAAAAGTTGGATGACCAGCTAGAACACATCTACAGCAACTCAATGTGCCAATATGGGATGTAGCCTGGAGGACCTGTTGGGAGCAATGGACGATAGCCATGAATGGCAAGAGAGAGTCAGGGAAATCCATGCTAGCAGCACGACATGATGATAATATACAATTTGAACTTCAGTAGTACGATCACCTCATACCTATCTACTAAATATTATTAGTGTAAGTACGGTTTAATTGTCAAAAACGTTTCTATTTCAAGCTATTCAGTTTACTCAATTCATTTTAGCATAAGTGTGCTGTTAGTTCTATTTAACCCATAGATAGGGCCCTATCAGGTGCTACCACTCCAGGCCAGAGTGGACCTGGGAGCGATGGCAATGAAGGGGTACTCCGCATTCCCCAAAGCTCCAGCACTGCTGGAACCTCACCATCAGATTGTTTAGTGTCCTATCTAGGACACTTATTGGGGGGTCTTACCCCTCTGCAGAGGTGCAGTCAGTGTATTCTACAGCCCCAGCTGACTGGGCAATACACAGATTTAAATGTCAGACAGTTTTATTTCAGATAATTCAGTTCAGCAGAAGTACACAGTTTAGACGTCAAAAACAGTTCTATTTCAAGCAATTCAATTCAGCACTAGTACGCAGTTCCAATGTCAAAACAGTTCAATTTTAAACAATTCAGTTTAGCATAAATGCGCAGTTTAAATGCAACAGTCAGTATAGTGAAAGAAGCACGGTTTTGTTCTATTTAACCCATAGATAGGACCCTTATCAGGTGCTACCACTCCGGGTCAGAGTGGACCTGGGAGCGATGGCAATGAAGGGGTACTCCGCGTTCCCCAAAACTCCAGCATTGCTGGAACCTCACCATCAGATTGTTTAGTGTCATATCCAGGACACTCGTTGGGGGGGAGGTCTTACCCCTCTGCAGAGAAGCAGTCGGTATATTCTACAGCCCTAGCCGACTGGGCAAGATGATTCTGGAAAATGTTTTATTTATCAGTTCAATTTAGAGCTTCCCCAAAAGAGATTTTGAACCTGAAAACATTGTTTAAGTTTCTTATTAAAAAATACTTTCCTGAATTAAATTTTCTGGCTCAACATAAAATGATGTCATTAAGTCATCCAGATGATCTATGTTTCAGTCCAATTCCACTCATTAATTGTCACCTAGAATGGGTCTTGAATATCTATAATAGTACACCTCATTGTTCAAGTCATGGTTAACTCTAATCCCAGGCATGCTCCATATCAACTATTGTTTAAATCTTGTCTATCATACCTTCTCATATATATATATATATATACATACAGATATATATATATATATATATATATATATATATATATATATATTGTGGGAATATCAAATAAAAATGCAGTCATGTAATGTTTTCTTGTTCCAACTTTCTAGTCAATGTACGAACTTCACAATAAAATGTTAATTCAATTATGTGAAATTCAAATTAACTAATGAGTTAGCAACATCAAAATACCGAATGTGAATGTGGCCATGAATTCAACTGGAAATGTTCTATACAGTCCAAGTTTAAACAGTCCAAGTTTAAACAACTGTTTTTTTGAAGTTGTAGCTTGTATTGACAAACAAATAAATTTTCTTATGATAAAATTTTGACAGTTTCCTTTCAATTAATTTACTATTTCAATCTGAGATTTACATTCTTATAAACACAACTGAAGTAAATGACTGTTTTCTTTCGAATGTTGTTATTTTACTCTAATATTGTTGAATTATATCCCATTTCTGTGGGGGAGGAGACATTTACATCATCATCATCATCAAGATGTGCCAACAGCACAGATTCCCTTTTGACTGTTTCATCATCTGTCTCTATTGACAATGGCACTTGATAAGCTGTTTAGATGGTACTCAGTGTCCACACAGTCCATGAATGTGTCAATATGTCATTGTTTGTGAGTTTGTCCTTACTTTACCAGCATTTCTTGCTTGTTTTAATTGGATGCTTTCCAAGATGAGAAGTAAATGACTGTATGCTTGCTGTTTTGTGGGGTGCTGCTTTCAGCATTTGTTCAATACAGCATATAGTATTCTTGTGTACTTTTTCTCCTTGTGTTTCTTAGAGTCCTAGTGGTTCAACCATACAGTAGTACTTACATGGCTACAGCTGGGAAGAATTCCCGGTATATCTTATCAGAGATCAAATTTCCATATGTTTGATTGCTTGTTTGTTTGTTTGGGTTTATAGAATATCAACCTTTGTAGGTTATTTAATGCCAAATCCATTTTTATGCAAATGAACAGTTCTATTTCAAACAATTCAGTTTAGCATAAGTACACCATTTAATTGTCCAAAAAAATCTCTCTTTCAGGCTATTCAGTTTAGTCAAACAGTTATAATTCAAACAATTTAGTTTAGTATAAGTATAGTTTTTGTTTACTCACTGGTAAATGTCAAAACAGTTCTATTTCGAACAATTCAGTTTAGCGTAGTACAGTTTCAATGTCAAAAACAGTTCAATTTTGAGCAATTCAGTTTAGCATAAGTATGCATTTTGTTTTATTTGACCCATAGATAAAACCTTATCAGATGCTACCACTCCGGGCAGAGTGGACCTGGGAGTGATGGCAATTCCCCAAAGCTCCATCAGCATTACTGGCACCTCACCATCAGATAGTTTAGTATTATATCCAGGACACTCATTGGGGGTGCGATCTCACCCCTTTGCAGAGGTGCAGTCGGTATATTCTACAACCCCAGCCAACTGGGCAACCATGTTTGATAACCTGTCAATAACAGTTTACCAATGCATATGTTGGCATTGCTTTCATTTGATAAGATATTGGTACTGAGGTATACAAACTGGTCTACAAATTTCAGAGGTTTGCCATTTAATTATTTTGATTAAAACATATGAACTTTATTCTGAGTTAACACTGAGACCAATGCTTCTTGCTGCCTACTTTCAGATGTGCAACTTATTTGACTTGAGCAAGAGTATTTATAAGAAGTGCTAAATCATCTACATAATTTGTATCTATAATAGTTTTTGCAGTTTGTTACCTGCTTCTTGCCTTCTTTAGTGTGAAGCTGTTTTCTTTCATTTGATCTGTTGAGATTTGTAGAACATAATCTAGGCAGATTAAGGATAAAAATTGGGTCAATGTATCTCCTTGCAAGACTCGAGTGATAATGTCAAAGAAATCAGTGTCACCACTGAGTGAGTAAACTGTGGCTTTCATGTCTTTGGATAACATTATAGTAAGAACAGTTTCTTTGGGAAAACCCCATGCTATAAGTATTTGCTCAACCTTTATTGTATAGAATTAGCTACCTTGGATAAATCTGCAAATAAATGTGTTGCCTTGAAATTTTTTACACATACTCCTTCAATGATTTGATAAAGTTGTGAATCAATTTCTCTGAAAACTATTCTGTTTTTTCCTAAGAACTTTCCTAACTTCTGGTCAGATATGATTGAGAAGTAAGACATTATAAATCTCAGCAGCTATAATTCTTAGGGATTTTGAGGCCATTTTTCTTCAGAAAGGAGAAGATGCAGCCTTTCATACATTTCTCTATTGTATTTTGGTTATATACAGCATTACATAATTGAATTTCCCTGTCTTCCATAGTTCAGGAGATATTTCATCAAGACCTGCAGCTTTCCTACTTTTAATTGTTTTCAGAACCATGTCAAGTTCATTCTCTGTGAAGTGTCCATGTTTAATGTCTAGTTTGTCTTGTTTGTGATTTCAGGAGAGTTGCATACAGGTTCTTGAAATGTTCTTTCCACTTCTGATATCTTTCTTCTTGGCTGCAGGTTTTAGTTTTGATCTCAAGGAGCTTTTTCTTCCTTAAAATTCATTTACTGTCTACCATGCTAATTGAGATTGTTTATTTTTCTACAGAATTTCTGATTTTATTGATTTGACCTTGAATGCATTATATTTGTTCGTTTTGGTATGTTTTAATTAATTATTTCAGAGTTTTATTGAATTTCTGTGCATTGGTGTTTGTTATGTTTCTTCTTTTAAGTAAAGTTACTTTTTTAAAGTTAACCTCTTCTTCCATTATTGCTTTTGATTCCCAGAGAACTCTTTATTTGCTCTTTGTTTTCTTGGTCTGCATTCAGCTGCTGCTTCTAGGTAGGCAGTAATATATTTGTCATTTGGAGTAGGTCTTTCAGATGTCTCCTGAAGAGTATCAAACCTGTTTCTTACAGTTATTGAATAATAATGTTGACAAGTCATGTCATAAAGCCTAAACTTGTTTGCTTCTTATTCTTCCACAGAGTCAAGCAAATCTTTGTTTACATAATTCTGTGGTCAGAAGATACTCCTTTAAAAGAATTGTATACTTCACAGTTCATAGTACATTTTCATCACTTCTCATTATAAATATATAATCAAGCTGAGCTTTTAAGCTATCACGTATTCTCCTTTCCTTTTCTGAAATTTAGTGTTTAGGTATACCAGCCTATTTTCCAAGGCAAACTCTGAGATATTCACCCTTTCTGTTTTGGGAGTTATGAAACGCTATTTATCATTTTCATCCTTGCTTATATGAGCATTCCTATCTCTACTAATGATCCAAATGTTTTGTTTAGAAATATGTTGGATAAGGGAAGACAGTTCATTATAGAAGTTGATAATATCCATTTCATCACTGACATTAAAGGGACTATATCATGAGATGATTGCTATACATAGGTTGCCATAAAATGTAGCACACATTATTCTCAGTTGGATATATGAATATATATGATTTTCTATAATCTTATTACTTATTATTATGTTATTTTCTGTTATTGATAAACTATTCACTTTTTTTATAAACAAGTTTATTTTTCTATTTATTTGCTTTGCTTATTCATAAAACCTGTATAATTGGTAATTCTTTTTCAACTCATGATTATTTCATTTCAGGTAAAGTTCATCTTGACATTGAATGGGAATATGTCCAACTTGAAAGTGAAAGTAACCATACAGTGGAGGGTTATCAGATTTTTGTTGATGGGAAACTCTTTGAAACAATCAACAATGCTCTATGCACAAAATGTCACATTATGGTAATTTTCTTAACTTTTTGGTTTTACTAAGAAATTGATAATAAATGTTGTATCCTATTTTGATGCATTTCTTTAATATAGAAAATGTTATTATAATTAAGATTTTTTTCTGCTTTCTTGTCCATTCTTATAACAGTCCCAGGCAACTAGTACTTCTAAATTTCAATAATGGAGGCACTCATGGTATAATGGTTATCATCATAAGAAAATGAACATGGTAATCCAAGTTCAAAACTTAGATGGGGTTGTTTGCATTTCATATAGCACTAATACTCTTGGGAAAAGTACAAATTCAACTCTTCTTCCTTCATCTATGAGTAAATAATGGGGCAGACTGGGTTCTGTATCCTTTATATAGCAAACAGTCTAGGGAAAGGAAAACTCTGAATTCAAACCTGTTAAACTCTGCTTAAAAATTGACCTTGTCTCTGCGGACGGGTTAATAAATACACATATATATTTCTATAAAAATACTTACCTCATTATTCATCATTCAATAACTTTCTTTAAATTTTATCAAACCATGAGAAGCAGCATGGTGGATGTGAACCAAGTCAAATGAATCCAAAATGGTTCAATGCGGGTAAACAAGGGGGCATTCTGCTGAGATTGAAGTTCTGGCTTCAGTTTTTGAAAAATCAGCTACAGAGCTCAAATTCAACTTACTTAGATGCAAAAACATTGTTAACATAGTGACAATTAATGTAAGGACTTTAAACATAATAAACCAGCTTCCCAAATTTGCGGCATCAGCAGTCAAACATAATATAAACATTATATGCCAGTGATAATATAGATATTACTATAGTGAACTAGATATGATACCAGTAATGGGTGGACATTTGTCTCAGTATTTGCTTAGAAAAACTTTAATAATGCTACCATGCTTCTTAGTCCTAGTGCCTTAAAATCAGTAAATAGCATAGAGAAAAACCAACTCAGAATTATATGTGGTACATTCAATGGTAATCCTTGCACAGCAATTGTCTCTTGCTATAGTTCCACCAATACCAGTGATGAAACAGATATCACCACTATCTTTGACAGGCTATCTTTCCTAGTTCAACACATTCCCAAACATAACCTATTCATCATGTGGAAACATGAATGCACAAAAAGGCAAAGCTGAAAATCATAAATTTGGTTTACACAACCTACCAAATAGAAATGGTGAATATCTAATAGATTTCTCAGTCAAGAACAGTCTTTCATACTTAAACACTAAATTCCAAAAAAGAGAAGGAAAACTATAAACCTACATCTACCCAAATGATACTAAAGTACAGCTAGATTATATACTCATAAACAAGAAGTGGTTAAATAGCACTCTAAACTGTGCAGCATGCTTCTCTTTTGAAGGAGTATCTTCTACTTATCACTTATTTTAAAAAACATTCAAGTAAAATGAACAAGATATACAGGACACTGCTGGAGAAGCAGGGATAAACTCATAAACAATATTCTCTAATCAAATTTTGCACATGGACATGTTAATGTTGGCCAACTAGCAAAGACTGTCTGCTCTTTGCAGACACAAGATGCAGCCTAGAAGAGCTGCTAGAAACAATGGATGATTGGAATGGATAGTGTTGGCCAACCAGCAAAGACTTTGTCTGCTCTGTGCAGATACATGATGCAGCCTAGAAGATCTGCGAGAAAAAAAAGGATGATTGGGATGGATAATGAGATGAACACAGGGAATGTCTGTGCTGCCATTGAAACTTGATATTGATGATGATTTTGATGAACAAAATTATTTTTCTTATTTTGCATTTCTTCTAAAAATTCATTTTGCATTTATTTAATGAAAATTATTGGTTTTGTTTTGATAATTCACTACAGTTGGCTAAGTTTTTAGAAGTGGAAAAGTTCCGAGTAAAATTTGATAAACTTTGAGTTAAAAGCAGCAATGATAAGAATTATAGCTTAAATCTTAATTCTTAATCTCAAATTCAGTAGATTTCATCACTAAATACTAAAGTGTTAATTCCAAGGAAAGAAAAGTACATGTAAAAGGTAATACAAAAAAAGAAAACCTGAGAAAATATGAGAAATTCTTTTGATGAGAGTAATGACTCAATGTAACAGCATTCTACTCTGACTAATTCTAATGTTTTCTTTTTTCCAGATACAAGCTGATGGTCGTAACCATCAACTCAGTATGAAGTCACTAAGTAGTCATCCATCAATGACCAGTGAACAGTCCAATGCTGTTGATATTCCAACCTCACCTTTCTTGCCATTTACATTTTATTGTAATTCAACAGTTCATATAAAAAACACAAGGTATATTAAAAAGTAATAAAAGTATAAATATATATATATATATAAATAGGGCATCTGTAATATAAAAATTATTGGTTATTAATTTGCTGCATGATTGATATTGGATAATGTTGAAAGGCAGATATCTTTTGTTGATTGATTTTGTCAATTTGCTGTTAGGTTGCTCTTATGTAATTGTTTTAAAGGAAATTAAAAATATTCTTGAATACAATAACTTTGTTTCTAATTCTTTTGATTATAGCTGATTTGTTAGGACTTATGATTCAAATTATTATCCTTTAGCTGAAAGTTATGTTTATCTTTTATCTGCTGTCTTTAAACAGGCTGTGTTATTTGATTGATTAGGTTTAGTATTGGTCTTGCATACACTTTTCTGATTAAAAAGAGCATGTTGATTTTGTTTTTGATAAAATGACACTTCTTTCATCTGAACGCTTCCTCACCATGTATACACATCATCTTGTGCCATTTATTTCTGTTTTTGGCTATATTTTGCCACATTCTTTTGTTACTTCTTATCAATTAATTCCACTTCTATGAAGTTCTTTTTCATTTTTAGGCTGTCAGATATCAAACTGTTATTTTTGATGTCCATCTGTCTAAGATTTATGTTGTATAACTTGCTCATTTATTCCTTTTGCAGTCAACTTTCAACAATGACATTTCTGAATATAGTGTATTGCTTCTGGAGTAATATTGAAGCACTTTATTCTGTCGTTCTTTGAGCAACTGTTAAATCTTGTTTTTCCTTTTTTATCATTGATCATTTTTTCCAGCAGCTTGGCCTAAGTATACAAATTATTAATCTTTTTCAATCAATGAGTCACCAATTCATATATGATCTGTTGAAGAGACATTGACTTTTAATAATCTTGTTTTGGCTTCATTGATCACGAGACAGATCTTCTAGTTTATCTATGTGACTTCATGCAGGAGCAACCATACCATTGAAATGCAAATATGACTGACTAGGAATCCATGAAATGTGAAGAAAACAAGAATCATGTACAAAATAAAAGAGTTGAGAAACCATTAGAAGTGGTTGAATAGAATGCATTGTAAACAAAAATGTGTTTGAAATAACAAAGTTTCATAGAACACAGTTTTTCATACTGTTTAGCGTATATTTAAACTTGATAAGTTTTCTCTATCTTGTCCAAAGTAGGTAGTGAACTGTCTTCATGTCTGTGGGTGCCATTTTTTTATGTCAGCTCTCGAAGGATTTAGGGGAGATGGTTTCTGGTTGGTCAAAAGAAAAAGACTATTCTTTATTTGTGTTTATTTTTACATTTCAAATGGATTTTTACAGGGAACCTAACTGTATAACAACATGTCTTATTCATTTTGTAATAAACCACCATTCTGACAAATCTGGTTAATGTTACTTTTTTACAACCAAAATCTATGCTTGTTGGATTTTCTTTCTGAATGTTTTCATTTAATTACTTATTTGTTTTGCTGGTGAGTGGATATGAAATATATTAATGAATCAGAAGAGATTTTGATTGAAGTTTTATATTTCCTTGTCTGCATTCATGAGTTCAATCCCTGGCTTAAGTCAGAATAAAATGGCTGAAATAACAATTAATTCAAATCTTCGGACAGGATCTCAATAAAAATAAACACTTACCATAGATTAACATGTATACCATGCAATTTCTTTCAATTTGAAAATGGAAGTGAAATACAACTAGGAAAGATGGGAGTGTACATAAAAGTAAATGTTACGATAAGAACAAAAAGCTGAGAATTTCTGTCAGCAAGAACCATTAAATTGTAATAATTCTGTGTTTCAAAGAATTTAAACCAAAATTTCAAATTTAGCAGAAACATCTTATTATGGGGATTTATCTTATAAACATTAAAATTTTCCTATTTTCTTCTCTTTCAACTAAATTTACCAAATTTTGATGTTCTACAATACTGAATAGTTTATAGATGGTTCATGATGAACCTTTTCTAATTTTAGTCTTTGTTTTGCTAGAGTTCTTTGTTTACTAAAAAACTTTTTTTAAATCATTAAAATCTTGATCATAAAATGCTCAATTAAATATTCAAGTTCTTTGAACTTGTAAAATGATGAAGAAACTCTTTTTAATGCAAATTAATTTTAATATCTTTTTCATCTAATCATATTATTGGCATTAAGAATAAATATATTGACAATACTTTTCCATTTTTGTTATTATATATTGTATTTGTTCTGTATTAACAGTTTTGTATAGTATATACAAAAGTAGATATTTTTTCTGTCCAGAGATATATCTAATCAAAGTACTAAGATTTCTTATGACTTGCAGGTGGCCAAACCCTGGTTGTTGCCAATTTGTTGATTCATTCAACCTGGAAAATGGACAAAAAAGAAAGAAATTGTTAAACCCTGGCATCTTACTACGACTCTGCCCACTGCCTGTTTGTAGCTTAAAGAATTTGGTCTCAGACCAAATAGAATCTTTGTTGGCACTCACTGTATCAAATATACCTCTTCTGATTCTTATCTGGACTCCATGGTAAGTTTATTTCTTTCTACCAAGCTTTGTTTTTGGTGGTTGTTTTTAAGAAAGAAATCAACTGCTGAAATATGACATAATAAATGCTCATCTATTGGACAGCTGATATAACTATTCATAGATATCTCAACATTAATGGCCCAAATTGTATATGTCATGCATTCAAAACTGTTGTATTACCTTATTGATTCACATATCTCTCTTAAATTTGGTTGATTAATCATGCTCTGAAAACACAGTTCCTACAACATAGTGTCACGTGATATCCCACTAGGAGGAGGGAGATAAAATTACTACTCCTCGTGTTTGAATTAACAGTATCTAGCCGTCAAAGAGTGACCGTTAGGAAAGAATGTAGGTCACACAGGGGAGACCAGATGTTGGTACTTGGTGACCTTACCCAGGTCGCCGGACACCAAGAGGAAGAAGAGAGAAGCCAAATGATTGGCTGGGACCCCAAAACGGAAGTGGGGACTTCCTCCCCTCAGCGGAAGTAAATAATAAGAAAGTTAGTTGTTTGGCAGGGTTCGTAGCGGCCAGACGAACCATAGCCAGTATTCCGGGTTGAAGACAAAAGAATATCTGAGACACGAGGGACCCCAGGTTCTTCAAGCCAGTGTAAAAAAAATAGAATAAAGTCTATTAGCCTGTGAAAGAAGAAAGATTCTCCAGTGGAACCCCGTCAAAAATAAGATAAGTAACTTTGGGGCCATTTCTCCTTTATACCCAAACTTTATATACCACCCTCTCTCTCTCTCTCCCAATTTGAAGGAAAACAAAAGTCAAGAAAAGACATTTATGTTCGTGGACTGTCCATTTATTACATATTTGACACTTTGAAAGTGTATCTCTTTGTATAGTAAAGGATTAATGTATTTTTATGTTACCACGTGGTCTAAGTTGTTCTTTGCAGTTCTGCTACGAATTTGTTACCTCATGCTTCCTTTTCAGCTTCTATTCGCCTTATGTTATCTTGCTTAGAATTGTCCTATAAATTCCCTTAAAATATCACATGGGAAACCGGAGTTGCCGACTACTACAATATAATATCATTACGACTAAAACCTATAGGTCCATATCTTCTGTTGTCTAGGGGAGGAAGTTTAGCGGCTTGGTGGGTGTGTGGATAGTGTGAAATTTGGAACCCCTAGCCAGCGGCGGTCAGCCTAGTCCTAAATTAATCCCTCGCATAATATGCCAGTTTTTATATGCCTGAGAGAAAGACTCTGAACGAGGACTTATTCTATAAGGGATCAAGTGCCAACCTGCCCCGTCTTCACACGTGCAAAAATAAAGTCCCTTTTTGGGATTTTAGTCAATTTGCCGTCACAATAGTATTAATGTTCACTCCTTGTAAATAAAAATATGCTTACTCACACCAACATCTTAGTTCTTAATCCAAACCATCAACAACACAACATAATAACATGGTATAAAGAATAGAAACAATGAGTTTTTCATTGAAAATCATTAAATTTAATTGAAATTGTCCACATATGAAGTAACCAACATGCAAGCTATCACTATTATAGTAAGATAAATTTAACTATCAATGTTTCTCATTAACTTCTTCCTTCTTTACCATGGGAATGTCTGCTACTACCACCAATGACATAGAAGCACTGCACTGAAAATAAACTATCCCCTCATTTGAGCTGTTAAAGAAAGCCGAAAAAAAAAAAGGAGGCAGATTTGTCTTTGAAGGAGAAGCAAAGAATGTAGAGAACTATACTTAGTGGTTTAATGATGTGTAAATTAATAAGTGTCAGTAACAAGGTCTATATCCAAGTTCAGAAATCCATAATTGCAAGTCCAGTGCAAAGCAGAATATTCTCATTTCCAATGTAAAGCAGCATATTCAAACATTCTATGCAAAGTAACTTCACTTTAATTTACAAGCCAAAATTTATACTGCCTACTATTCAAAATTGGCTTTTATTAAGATGATAGAAGTTTGTACATAACTGACACCTCCATTGCCAGGGCTACATCCAGTTTTTGTGGAAGTGTCATAGACACCCACTCTCCATGCACGAATGCATTCTAATCGTGGCCCCTTCTCCCTATGGTCTGGTACCCTGCTACACTTTCCTTTGATTTCCTAACCACAGCACGAGCACCTAGGAGTTGGTTGTCTTTGTCTGGTACTCCCTTGTGTAAAGGAGGATCTTAAATTTTAGTCACTTGTGCATTTGGATAATCATTCACTTTGCTCATTCCTATTTCAGTTTCTATTTTCCTATCACTTGATGCAAATAAACATCGCATTCTGCCAAAAATTCCTAGAAGACTCTATGAAGAATGTGGTGTCATTATTTGTTAGTGTCTTGGCCAGAGAACCTTACTCATAGAACACAGTAGCTTTCACATGACACCTGCTGAATTCTGGAAAACCAATGCTTGCCATACACAGAAATGAATTTGACCCCAGTTTATGAGTGTCAGTTATTGTCATAGTATGTGATGTCTATTTTCAATCTATACCAAATATTTTCTCCTTCCAATTTTCCCTTCTGCTACTGCACTGATGCCAGAGATTAATGGATTGGCACTCCCCCTACATATGCACCATTGCTGCTCTGAATATGGAGGGCTGATTTTCCTGATGAAACATGTTGTTCATTTGATTCCAGGTGTCCACTGCATCAATGATTCTTCATTATCTTGCTGCCACTAAAAACCACTAAACACATCTACAGTGCTGGCTCATCTTCCTTTCTTGTTGCCTCAAGCTATCTCTGTGGCTCTCTGATCAGGCTGTCAGTTCTGTTTTGCTCTGACTTAACCAGTCTCGTATATCAATCAACAGGTCTTATTCCTTGATTAATTCTAAGTGTGTGTAAACTTCTTCATATGAGAATCTTGCTGAAAGCCTTGCTGTGCACATTCCTCTTGCCAGTTAGGGTATTTGAAAGCCAGTGGTATGTATGCAGAGTCTGTCTTCATTTTGGAACATGTTTGTGTATGATTGAAAGGACAAGTTTTCAATGTTGTGTTAAGTTCTCCTAAACTGTGTCATTGGCTGGATGCAATGAAACAGACCGATTCTGCTCCAGCAGGACTTCAGTCATCAACTTGCATCAACCCAAATGTTCATTACTCATCCAGTGGAACATGATACTCCCTACATAAGATTACTCCTTATAGTTCTGGTAATTGTTTCTTGAATTTTGAGGGTAGTATTATTCAATGTGTTATTCCAGCCACATGAATTTGTACTATCTCTGTGTTTGATGACTTCAATGGTTACTTGAAGGCATCGACACACTGGGAGGGAAAACCTGCTCCACCATGTAAACTTGCCACTGGTAGCCAGTACTTCCCTTCCTTGCTTTCACTGTAGAATGCCCCCAGATCTCCAGGCCCAGTGCTCTGTTGCCATCCTCTAAGCATTCAAAGTCGTAATTTATCAATCCAAATCTTGTCAGATGCTGCCAAACAATCACTGCAGACACTATATCATCATTGTTGTAAATATCATCTATTTATGCCAATATCAGCTTATGGATGGGCTTATCCTGTGACCGCTCAGCATTAAGAATAGGCTTCATTATAAGAGGCACCATGAAACCTGTTGAAGCAGTATCTCTTTGCTTTTATTATAACTTTTATTATGACAGGGTGGTATGGTCAATTTTTTAAATTTTCACTCACTTTAGAAAAAATCAACAATTCACTTAAAAATCAATGTAAAGAGTATATATGAATAATCCCTAGCATGGGTAAAATTTAGTTGGATACAATGAACTAAATATCAAAAAGAGCAATGTAAATTTTTTTTTTCATAAAAGAGAAAGGCTCAGATTTTCCAGTTTGTTTTGGTTGTTATTATTGTTGTTGTTATTAGGTCGTGGCACTTTGAATAAAGTTTACCATAAAATAAGTTCCAGCCAAGTCTAATGTAAAGTAAAAAAGTAAAGTTGGCGTCTGTAGTCAAGGGCGACCCAAAGGCTCTCTTTTCAATAGCTACTACACCAAGGTGTAGGGGAGGGTGCTACTCCTTTCCCTGGATTGCTCCACTTTACCTTTGATATGTAACCTATATTGTTGAGTGTTAAGCAAGGAGGTATCAAGTACCATTTTTAAAGTTTTTGGTATGATGCAACCTGGGATTGAACCCTGGTCTTCTGGACCATTGGCAAACACTCTACCCATAGGCCAATGAACTGGTAATGTAAATAATACATTATTCAATAAAAACTAGATTTTAAAATGACACTTAATTTTTAGCTATGTGTTATATTTTGACCTTCGACCCGGCCCAAAAATACTATTCCAAGGTAATACACTGGAAGGAAGTGACACATTCCAACGGCCAGTAATCGAAAGAGATCGCGTGGGCGGATTAAGGCTTATGATATGGGACAAGGTGAAGGTCCCATTGTGCCATTACAGTCATGCACCGGAAGAGAGTAACCTCTGAACTGCATGACAGTTATTTCCGCTTGATGACGATTAAACATCCGATTCAAAGATCCAGTAGGCGATCGTGTGGGCGTTGAGTTATTATTTAACTCAGTTGAGTTTGGGTCCCAGGGCAGTTGCCAGCAGACTCCCAGAGGGTTAGAGACGAGATGTGGTAGGGAAGGCCACACTAGACCGAGGGGGCCCTCGGAAAGCCCCGATGGAGTAGACCCCAACATCAGGAGAACAAGAAAGACACAACGTGACAGTCATAACAGTGGGGTCAAAATATGAAGTTTACGTTCGGTCTCCAGCATCCTCTCACATACAAACCCTTAAACAACCCTTTCAAACCCTTGCAATAAAGTGAGAGGTGAATATTTTTCTAAAGAAGTCGTTCCTGCATCTTTATCATGCGTTTTCCTTCCTGCGTCTTTATCGTTGTGTCACTGTAGATGACTATATAACATATGGTTTGTGAGATACTTGTAAGTTTAAAAAAATGAAATTTTATTTAAAATGAAGTAAAAGAATCTATTTTTTTCTTTTACTGAGAAAAACAGGATAGATTTTAAGATATTCATTTCAAATACACCTTAACTTATTTTTATGAAAAAAAGTGGTTCAATTTGACACAAAAGGCAGAAGTATGAAGTTCTGTTCCAAATCAAATTCACTCACAATGTTTCGCTAGCCAAGCCCATCATCCATCACGCTAGGCATCCAACAGGACTAAATAGTAGCAACAAAAATGATGCACATAATGTTTTTTTTTAAATTGTTGCTAAAATAATTGGAGTGATGACTTTTGTTTTGTTTTTTAAGTTCACATTGTGTTCATTCCACAACATGCATAAAAATTAATCACATCAAAATGTGAAATTTGCAGGTTTGTATCTCATTCCACTGAGCAAAAAGTTCTCTCAGTTAATTTTTTTCTTACAAACATCAAAGAAAGTTTTTTTTATATTTGTTGTAATAAGATAGAATCCTGACTCATTTAGATGTAACCAGCCAAGTTAGGAAGTAATTTTCAAATGACAGAAAATCTTGTATTATCAAATCATTACGATGAGATACCAGACAGGAAAACCTAGAAAAAGGAAATTTAAAGGAAAAAAGCCCTAAAAATAAATAAGGTTTTCTGTAAATATTTTTAGATTCATTTACACTTAAGATTTAAAGACTCAATGATAGTATGTTGAAAAAAGGGAGAAAATAGAAGGAAACGAAAAAAGAAAAAAAGGTTAAAGAAATCCCAGTTGAAGGCTTGTAAGAATGTTATATTTTGACCTTCGACCCGGCCCAAAAATGCTATTCCAAGGTGATACACCGGAAGGAAGGGACACATTCCAATGGCCAGTAATCAAAAGAGATCTCGTGGGCGGATTAAGGCTTATGATATGGGACAAGGTGAAGGTCCCATTGTGCCACTACAGTCATGCACCGGAAGAGAGTAACCTCTGAACTGCATGACAGTTATTTCCACTTGATGACGATTAAACATTCGATTTCAAAGATCCAGTGGGCGATCGTGTGGGCGTTGAATTATTATATAATTGAGTTGAGTTGGGTGCCAAAGCAGTTGCCAGCAGAATTCCAGACAGCTAGAGACCAGATGTGGTAGGGAAGGCCACACCCAACCGAGGGGGCTCTCGGAAACCCCCGATAGAGTGAGCCCTAGTCCTCCGGTTGAACAACAGGAGAACAAGAAAGACACAACGTGACGGTCATAACAGTGGGGTCAAAATATGAAGTTTATGTTCGGTCTCCAGCACCCTCTCACATGCAAACCTTGAACAACCCTTTCGAACCCTTGCAATAAAGTGAGAGGTAAATATATTTGTAAAGAAGTCTTCCTGCTTCCTTTCTTCATGCGTCTTTCTGTGTGCGTCTGTCTTTACTATTATTGAGTCGTTATGATACGGTAAATGAGTATATAACAAGAAGAAGTTGAGACACCACGCAAATTGACACGTGTCACTGAATTTGGTCTGTTTTTGCTTTAAATCCCTATAAACATCCTATTTACTTAATTTCAGTCAATCATTAGCCATGCTTGTTATTGGGTAGAGTACACTTTATTTCATGTTTTAACAGTCAACTCTCCTGGCTGAATTAAAACATAACATTTATGAGGATTGCCAGTATCCTCATTAATTACTGAAACAACACTATTAAAGTAATCAGATGTGTGTCTGAAAAAAAAATGATCTTTTAACTCTTTCTAAAATTAAGACAAATTAAGATGCAAAATTTAAAGCATCTCTTGAATGCCAAACTACATCTCTTCTCTTTATACACATGAACCAAAAGAAAGAAATAACAAATTTTCAAATTAAAATTCATTCATTTATAAATAAGACAGTTGTTTCTTCTCTTCTTTTTGGTTGGATTTCCATTCATTTTTTATTTTTACATGTGTAACCTCCATTCTAACTCCTGTTCAAAACATGGGAAAAGTTTGCAAGTGTAGAGCTAATATTGTGATTATTGTTTTCTTTAAAAAAATACTTCAGAAACAACAGTAAAATAATTTTTGATAAAACATTTGAAATAAGTTATTTTGTTTGAATTAGAGTAAGTTTTTTATTTTTCATTTTTTTCAGGTGTCTTCCTTCACAAACCACAATGAAAATGTTTGTAGAATTTGCTGAAAAAAATGAAGAATTGGTAAATTTAAAATGTCAAAGATTTTTGTTTTCTTTCATAAAAAAATTATAGTTTATTTTCTTTATAAATAGTTGAATTTTTTGAAATTGACGAAAATCCTAATGATTTTCAACACTTTCTTATCATTTAACACCGAGCCATTATTCAGTGGTTTCAAATTGATATTTTTCACTTTATTATAATTTCTAAAAATTAGTGAACACAATTTTCATAATTATTATTTTCATATGTGACAAGGTGGATAAGGAGCCTACACTGTTGCAAGGGACTCACTGGTCCCCAGAGAGGCCTGACAACAAAACTCAGCTACCATAAAGTTGAAATACTTGTTTTCCATTGTAAGGTTGAATAGAAGAGACAAGAGAAAAGACTGATGAGGTCTTAATACAGAGAGATAAATCAAGAAAAAGGAATTAATTAATGGGTATGGTTGGTTCTAAAAAACTAATCCAGTCAAAGGAATTTTTAAGGATCAAATCCCCAAATGAATCAGATAGATTGAATTAAACCTTGGCAATCTCCATTCCAGCTCCATGATTACCTGAGTTAACTGGGAAAAGGACCAGTTGATATTGGTTAGAGACTGATCATAAGATAAAACTAACCAAGAAAATATGGAATTTGAATGTTGTTTTTCTCAGCTTATGATTTTCAATTGATCAAAGCTGAAAATGAACGAAACTGGGTCTACCAAGGAAAAATCTTGTATTATGAAATTGGTTATCATTCAAGTAGGTAATTTTATGACCCTTGTTTATCATAGTCAAAAAAAAGACAATTGCTGTGAGATTCATCTCAGTATTCAGCAGGAGCCACCAAGCAAAGTGTAGGGCCCACCAAGCAAACAGCAGGACCCACCAAACGAACAACAGTAATTGGAAAGATCGAAAGCAAGTTGTAAATAAATAAACTTGAGCATGCCAACTAGAAGAAAAGAACTTTACACAAAGTAGAATGATTAGTCACTGAGCCTAAAGATAACTGACGCTAAAACTGACTGATAGAAACATAATTCATTCACACTAGAAGCCATAGTCTATTGATTAGCCAAAATAGATTGATGGGAACTTTAGTCTCAGTGGGAAAGCTATTAAGTCATTCCTTTTCCATTGCTACATTAGTAGAAAAATCTACTTGTGAGAAGTTGTAATCTACTACAGTAAATGAAAATGAAACTCAGTTACTATTGCTGAATATACATTAGCCTTCTTTATTTCCAGTCTGTCAGAACCTATCAAATTGCTTGTGGTGCATGGCTACCACTGACTCAAGAGCACTTTGATCCTGAACTTAGAAATCTCTTCACGAGTTGGGTGGTGGGGTGACTTAAAGCATTACTGATCAGGAATCAAATCCTTCTAATGGATAGTTAGAGCACCATGACTAAGATACTTCCAGCAGCCCTTAGTCTTACACATATAAAAGCCATTGTACTCTTAAGAATTATTTAAATATTAATTTACTTTTCTTGAAGTCTATCAAATTTTTAAAAATATCTAATATCAGGTTACTAATTATAATACTGAATCCATGAAAATTTAAAATTACTTTCAAATATTGAAATTTTAGGTAGTAGTTTTGATTTGATTTGATTACTGATATAGGATCTTTAAAGTTTCTCTTTATAAATAGCATGGAGTCTGTCATGCAGAAACCTTAATTTGTCAATCTGTTTTGGGTAATAAAGAGCTTCACATCGAGATGACTCCCATATATGTATCTTTATATAATTTATATGAATTAATTATATCATTAACTTAATAAATATGATTTTATTTGAAAAGTAATATTTCTATCACATTAGACATTTTTAGGAAAGAATAAAGTCAGCATAATGATAATGAAATCTATTCCAAACTGACCCTGATAAACTCTTATAAGCTTAATCTATTTTATTTCAATCTCTTGGGAGAATTTTGTTAATATTTGCAATTAAATCATAAAGTTATTTCATTATATTGTGTTTAATATTCTGTTGAGAAAATATATAAAGGAATAGATTTGAATTCTGCTTTTTTTTCTGACAGTTTTCTTATGTGTCTGTGTGCTGTGATGGAGAAGAATTGACAGACAAAGCCTTTCTTGCCAAATTCCTTGATGAAAGGAGATGGAGGGACAATAGACTTATCAAACATTTCTCAAATATGATTAAAAGTGAAAGTATGGAATCAGGTGAGAAAATATGCTTGGTATAATTTGTCCTAGGAAACACCAGTTACCTAGTTACATGTTGAAATCAACAACAAATGAATATGAAACTTCATGTTTTTATTCCATACTCTTTACACATCAAACTTTAAGATCCTGAAAACTATCTCTTATCTGTTTTCTATTTGCTTTTCATGCCAATATCACTTTTTTGTTGTAAGATTGCAATCATGACTTGGTTTCATGAATGAATATCAAGAAGTGAGTGATCCACTCTGTCTGCAAGCATATTCATGGCTGACAAGGCCAATATGGACAGGCAGGCATAGATGTTGTTGCTGCAGTGGTTGCAGCTGAAGGTGTAGTTCAGGGGGTGTGATAACATAGTGGGATTTTGTCAATTTGTGCTGCTTTGCCACTTTTCAGCTGCTCTTTGGCTTTGTTAGTCTCTTCTATACAGTGTGACCCGGATATAAGAGACCTATTCTCCCGTCCCGACAACTCTCTTATATCTGGGTTACACTGTAGTAGACAAGAAATTTTCTTTTTTAATGCCTTTCATTATACTCAAAAATATTTTAGATATACATGCAATTAAAAAATTAAATTAAAACTATTTGACACAGGATAGTTATATTAAAAGCTTCCTTTGTAAAATGAGTATGAAAATTGGTTGGTTGGTTGTGTTTTATGGCATATTAACCCTTCTAGGTTATTTAATGCCAATTCTTCTTTATGCATATATATATTGAATATATATGATTTGTAAACAAATAGTTTGTAGGTAACAATTTTTAAATGAGCCAGAGCTCATTTGTTTACATATAAGTAAATGGTTTCAAGTATTGCTATCTAACACAAATAGTTTTAATTGCACACAATTAAATGGTTCCAAGTATTGTTATGTAACACTAATAATTCAATTTAACAGTCATTTGTTTGCACACAGTTAAATGGTTTCAATTATAGTAAATAATTTAATATTTCTTGATGGAACCCTAACAGGTACTATCACTCTGGGTGAGGATGGACCTGGGAGTGATGGCAATGAAGGAGTACTCCACATTCTCCAAAACTCCAGAACTGAAGCCTCGCCATCAGATGGTTTAGTGCCATATCCAGGACACTTGTTGGGAGAGGAGCTTACACCTCTGCAGAAATGCATTTGCCATTTAGACTTGTATAAAAATTAGACATCTCTTTTGTACACATCTTGTGTAAGGACACATGAATCACATTGTACATAGATTAAATGTATTAGACATTCTATACAATATGAACTGTTTTGATGTTAGTATAATTGTGAAAATTTGCACAAATTTTAGGATTTTTTCCTACACTGCATACACAATGCCTTGAGCAAGGCTGTATACACAATGCCTTGATATTCTGCTTACTACTTTTTCAATTCCCTCATGATAACTATCAACATCATGGAAGAGTAAATGCAGAAATAGATACAAATCATTTGGGATAACTTTTGCAAAGTGTCCTTGATCAAGTCCTTGCCAACTGCTAGAATGATCAAGAGTGTCTGAAAAATCTTTTCTGATTCTCAGTTCCTCATGTTCCATTTCTTGATTGACAATGTCCTTGATTAAATCCAGCAGTATCAACATCTGAATCTAAGGATATACCCCCACATCAATGACTTTTTCTTAATGCCTTTGACAGAAGTAAGCTAAATTTAACACCTGGATACATTATTAACGTCCTCTTTAAAAAAAAGGTTTGCCATATTCTGCCTTTGAACCAATTATGTTGACATTATGTTGACATTCTGTATTGATAACTGATGAATAGGGAAGTTTCTCTCAGTACACACGTCCTGGTATTTGTAACACACATCAGCCATGTCATAATGATTATCTCTTGAAAGTTCAATATAAATTATTCAAATTAAGAAAATAAAAGAAATCTTTTAAAAATTAATTTTTCTCCAGAAAAATATTTTTTCATAACATAAAATTCTCTACAATATATTTTATACATAAAAGTGTTGAAATGCTAAATTTTTTAAAAAATGGCTTAGTTTTACTGAAGTTTTTATTTTAAGATTGAAGGCAGATATCCAGCAAATATTGAGTAAATTATTTATAGATTCAATAATTTGAGTTCTTAAATATCTTATCTTTATAGAAAATATTTTCAATCCTAAAATTTCTTTTGTTTAAATCAAATTAAAAAAGAAAGTTCACCTTTTTATTTCTTTAAATGAAAATCTGAAAAACAAAAAACAAAATTTTTCACAATACTTCCACCTACTACTGAATAATTTCTGAAAATTTCAATAAAATCTGATAATCTGATTTTTTGAAAGATTTTAAAAATCAACAAGTTGACTTTGAAATGCGACCATTTGTTAAATGGTCCCATTGAAATGATCTCTAAGGTCATAATTTTTAGTTATATCCACCTTAGTATTTTGCTTTGATCTATTATTAATTGATTTTGTATTGATAACGGCTTTTAACATTGCTAACAAAATTTTTTAAAAACCTTTTTGCTACTTGACTGGTCTACTATAAATTGCAGATTCATCTGGAGTGGTCTCCCTTCGTTACTCTTGTTTGCTTGACTAACAGATGAAATTTTTTGTTTTGCTGATTTTCAGCCTTTGAATTTTTCTTTGTTGTAAGCATCCCTTGTGTTGATTAGTTCTGCTTCTTTGTTTGTCTGGTATGGCTTGATGTAGTCTAACTTGATTTGGATGTTTCTTTTATTGTCTTGTAGGGTGCTACTCCTGTTGCTGGGTGAATGTTGCTTGCTGTGCTTTAAGCATTTCCAGTATGGCTACTCTCTTCTCGGCCTCATTTCTTCTCTGTATGTGTAGGTGATTTGTTCTGCCTTGTTCAAAGTTTTCATGAAGACTTTCACTCCTCCATTAGCTTGGGGATGTAGTGAGGTTATTCTGTTGGAATCGAATCCCTCCACCACAGCAAATTCTGGGAATTCTTTTGGTTGGATGGGGATCAATTATTTGTTTGCACTCTTCTTAGTGTGCCATATGTGGCAAATACTTCTTCCAGCTTTTCTCTGGTCTCCCTGAATGATGTTGTATTCACCTTTTCTACTAAAGGGTATTTACATCTCTGGTCAACCGTTGCAGGTTGAAGTGTACATCAGTATATTGTCCCCCAAAGTTTTGTGCAACACTATCCCAGTTTCTGTTAGGGATGGTGGTTGGCTTTATTGGTTCCAATCTGTGTTCTCTGGTAGCTACATTGTGCTTGTAGCATTGGAATACTGTTTGGTCTATTATGATTTTCATCCTTAAAAACCAAAATATTTCTCTCTGATTAATTGCCTAGTCTTTATTTTCCCAATCAGTTCTTGATGATGGCCTATTTTCTCTACTTGTTTCTGCTGAGTTTCTGGGATAGCAATCTTTTCACAGTTATTAATGTGGCTATTTATGTTGCTTAGCTCACCTCTCTTTTGATAGCATGACCCTAATCTTTTATCAGTTTTCTATTTTTCCCAGTCATGCCTGATTATCAATAGCATTATTTTCCTCAATGTCCTATTTCATGTTGGATCTTGTCTATGGCAGTTGCATTTTCTTTGCTCATAACCCATTTTATGACTTTGTCCATTTTTTCTCTGGGCTTCTCTGAATTAAGATGTCTTAATAAATAATCTAGTGTGTCTAGTTTATCCTGGGTCATATTTCATTTCATAGTCCAAGCCAGTCATCTCCATTACCCATTTCTCTATACATGATGGGATCTTTGCTGTTGCCTTGTTGAACATGGATAGGAGCAGTTTGTAGGCTGTTATGATTATGAAACTCAAAGTGCCTATGAGATAGTTTCTGAACCTATCTTTAACCTACTTCATAAGAAGTGCATCTTTTTGGTCAAGCTATAGTGCTTTTCTGTTTCCATTAGGCTGCAGCTGTTGAAGTGCACTGGTTGCAGTTATGCCCTCATTGAAGCTTGCTTCTATCTCTAATACAATCAGTCTGTTTGGAATGGAGTACATCATTGTTTTGGAATTTGTTATTGCTTGCTTCTTTCAGCTTCTGGAATGTGATATTCTCTTCTTCATCCTATTTTATTTTCACTTTTTGTTAGGTTAGTTTCCTCAATGGAACATTGATTGTCATGTAGTGTTTGATGAAATTGTCAAGATATCCTCACATACCTAGAAAGCTCTTTACTTCTTTGGAAGTTGGTGCATAGTAGTTTAGCATGACCCTAACCCCTCTCAGGATCTAATTTTTTGTTATCAAAAAAATGTGATTTTTCTCTTTCCAAATTCATGCTTCTCCTGGTTGAACCTTACTACATAGTTTTTTGGTCTTTATAGAATTTTCTATGGGATTTGGTCATGCTCTTCTTGATCTTTCCCTCCTAGCATGAGGTCATCACATTAATTCATGCCTTGTGAGATGTCACTGAATATGTGGAAGGTAGATCCATCAAAGACATCCTGCAATGATTTTGTTCCAAAGATTAGGCATTCTGTAGTTTCCTCAAGTTGTGTTGAACATAGCTGTTTTCTTTGATTCTTTATCTGTTGTCAACTGGTTGTACCCTGACTTTAGATCGAACTTACTGAAGACCTTGTTTCCTTGGTATGCAAAGTCTTCTATGATGGGTGTCCGTATGCATTAGCTTCTTCTTAGAATTTGGTTTAGTATTAGTATGTTGATGCTGGTATATGTGTTGTTAAAGTTTATCATATTTACCAACCCCTCCACTTGAGAAGGATAGGACACAAGGTCACTCTTTAAGTGGAGTTTAGCAGGTTTGAATTCAGAGTTTTCTTTCTCCTAGACTAGTTGCCTCACCAAGGCTGAATAATTCAGTCTGTCCTACTATTTACCCATAGCTGGAGGGAGAATAATTGGATTCATACCTTTCCCAAGTGTATTAGTGCTATGTGAAATGCAATCAGCTTTGTCCAGGATTTGAACTCATGTCGCCATGTCCATTTCCTACGACGATAACCCTTACACCACGGGCACCTCCAATATGTGTTGTTAAAGTTTATCTTGGCTTGCCATCATGTATCTTTGTTTTGATAACCTGTTGTTAACACCAAGTGATTGGCTCATTGCTTGGCACTTTCTGAAAATGTCTTGTTTCTCCCCTTCTTTCAGCCACTGTTTTAGGGGTTACTCTGAGTATTATGAGATATATCTTGCTTTCTGTGCAACTGGTACTTCACTTACTTTTATTTCCAGTAGGGCCTCAATTGCTTTGTCAGGCTTTGCGTCTTTTATCAACCCTATCCCTTTGATTGAATCTTTGAATTTTTCCAGTATCACATTTGTTGATACTCGTGTTTTTACCTCCTTTATTGATTTTATCTGGAGTTCATTTGCTTCCTTCGATAATGCTGAGGGTTCTATCATCACTTTACTTAGCTCCTGAAGGGTTTCTCTACCAATCAGTTGTTGAGTGTTTTTGTGTCTTTTGACTTCTATGAACTTCAGCTTTACTCTATGATTCTGTGGGAAATTCTCCTCTAACTTTCAATTCACTCTGGATTGTTTTCACAATGTCTGTGTTGGGTGATTATTTGTCAATATTCTAGGAATATTTCTGCAGTGCTTTGTACTGGTATTCATCAATAAAGTTGCCTGATGCCTCACTGTCTAGTCCACACAATGTGTCTACATCATCAATCCTGATGTCAATGAATTGTTCTTCTTACCTCTGTCCAATCCCTTTTGTTGACATCATTTTGTGTCTGGTAACTCACCTAAGAAAACTGCAAACAAACCTGTCATCTTCAGAGCTTTCATCCTCTGAACTGTCACTTGCATGTGTGTAACCTTTTTCATATTTCTCTTAATTTTCTGTCTTCTTGGCATTGGTCTTCTTTGTGGAATCTGCAATGAATCACAAAATGTTTTTTCT
The DNA here is from genome assembly GCA_963585895.1 of Sepioteuthis lessoniana. Taxonomy (NCBI): domain Eukaryota; kingdom Metazoa; phylum Mollusca; class Cephalopoda; order Myopsida; family Loliginidae; genus Sepioteuthis; species Sepioteuthis lessoniana. The sequence goes on along the minus strand of OY757926.1, from coordinate 524,141 downwards.
TGTAGCACTGGTGGCATTCTGTTCTGAAATCTTCCTTCTTTTTAAATGTGTAGGTTTTCCCATAATATCTGTACAGTCACAGAGTTCTTTAGACCTGTTGTTTTTCTATGTGGTCACTGCTCATCATATCTTTAATTTCCAATTGAAGATTAATTTTCTGGCATGCCTCTTCTAGGAATCTCTGTAAATCCCACTTTTCTAGATTACTCACTTAATGAACTCATCATTGTTGATTGTAGGAAGTGTTCAAGTATTCTTTCATTGACTCTGTTGCCAAATGTACAGAACTTCACTTTCTTACAAATATTTTGTTACAGTTTGATTCTCACTAGTGAAAAAGATATCTCATGTGTTGCTTGTTCTTTCAGGTGTTTTTGAATTTTTCTTTGTTTTTTCATACTTTATTTTCTCTTTACTTCTCTTTGATGTTTAGTAGGTACTTTACCAGTTGTCTAATCCCCTTTCCTGATATCAGAGACAGCTAATTTTTTAGTTATTGTCATTTACTTGCAAGAATTGAATTTCTTTTTCAAATTCTTCAAGTCATTCCTTCCAACATGCTCCAATATTTATTCTGTCAATATCTGGTGTAAATGACTGTATGAGTAGCAATATACCTGTAACAATCTACTTTACATGTTTTACCAGTTATTTTTCTTTCCCACATGTTTTTGTAACAATGGTTCCACCCATGCTGGAAGCAGTTAGTTGGTTACGATATAAAATAATAAAATGTTCTTTTTAACAAAAAATGATAATGCCTTGCTGGCTTATTTTAAAATTGCAACTTGTTCATTTACTTTGAGTTCATTTATGACTTCTTGTTTTTTCCTTCAATCCTTATCATGAATAAAAATAAGAGAATTGCCACAAAATGGAGGCTTTATTCAACTTAAGCAGAATGTTTTACTCTACAAGTATTATGTCCCCATGTATATCATCAGGCTTGAGGAAAGTTTGTTAAGGAGCATAAATTACTGAAGTAGACTTTGGTTTGTAGAGAGTTCTGTTAAAAGGAGATAACTTGGGGAAGTAGACCATAAAAATCCTGTGGGGAAAGATGATCAACACATTCAAAGAGTTAACTAAGTCTCATTTTATTTCTGTAATTACAATATGGCATGTTTTTCATTTATAGCCGTCATTTTGTTCTATAGTCTCTTATTACAACATATCTTATTTCCTACAAGTCATAACAGTTGATTTGTAGAAATCTCAGATTATGGAAGAGTTATAACTCTTGATTGTAAAGACTGGGTTTCAATGAGGACTTGAGCATTATAGATATTTTCTATCAATTAAAAGTTTAGAGTCAAAACAAAAATTTATATAAGAAGTTTACAATTTAATATAGAATTTCTCAGGATGGTGAGTAAATCACGTTGATCATTTTAATAGTTGTTAACAACCATATCTTTTGACTAAACAGTAGGTCAGAGTAGAATCATGGCTGATAGAGGTTGCAACTTTAATATATGCACAATATAAACAGCAATATCATTAAACATTTATTGTTATTTTAATACCCTCACAATATTATTCAATTTTTGAAGACTTTTATCAAAAACCTTTCCTCAAAATTAGTTTATCTAAAGACATTAGAAATAAAGATGATAAATCCTTTTTCCAAATCACTCACTTGTTTGTGGGGTCCAACAAGTTATAAATTTTCTATTAGATGCTATATTTTCTAAGTCTGATATTAAAAGTGAATTACAAAGTTAATTCCCTTAAACAAAAAACATCCTACCTATTTCTATAAAGTTATTGCAATATATATATATATATATATGATAAATTTGATGTAATGAAAGTAAAAAATGTTCATAATTATTTTTTTTATTTTTCAACCAGAAAAAACAAATTCTAATGTTGATTTTCGAAAATTGCTTGGCATTGAAGAAGTTCCCACTTTACTTATAGTTGATGTTGATGGTAAGTAATGTATTTTGGGTCATATATATATATATGTGTGTGTGTGTGTGTGTGTGTGTGTGTGTGTGTGTGTGTGTGTGTGTGTGTGTGTGTGTGTATTTTGTAATCTTCTAATAATTGTCACTACTATTGCAGTTGTTAGAGATATAAAACTAGAAGTTACAATGTGTGGGAGTTATTGTATTTATATAAAATGTTAAATGGCTTTACAGTGAGACACTAGTTAGTTTTATGATACACAGATGATTTCACAAAATGTAACTTTTGCAGGTGGCTAAATGAAATTAAAAAATGGAACCTGCTTAGTGAAGGAAATCAAGAGAAACAAAACAACTGACATCTTATCATATCCAAAATCCATTCTGCATTTGTGTTTCTACTTATCAAAATGATCTTGATGACTCATGAAAAGCTTTTAAAATTAGACAAAATAATTTTTGTAGTTTGAATTAATCACACAGAAAGGCTTGAAATGAAATTTGAAAGTAATACAATTGTTAGTCCTTCTAAATTTATGACTACACTCTTGGCTAGCTAACAGGCTAATCAATTGAAATTCTCTTTTAAAGAATAATTGAAATTTTATTTTAAAAAAACATTCAGTTTCAATCAGTATTTGTCCATAACTTTGCTGTAAAGTAAAGTCTCATACACCCAAAAGTTTTTGTTTTCATGTTACAAAGTACTAATACTTTCAGTGGATCAACTAAAAAACTCATTCCGTTTTTTTTCTTAATCTAAATCCAAATTTTTCTGGAGAGGAACTCTTTTGTAATGCCCTTTGGTCACTATTTTTCAAAAGACAATTTTTTAGGATTTGGTCAATCCCAGAAATCTTCCAGTTTATAATGATAAATATTCTTGAAAAAGAGGAAAATGTTATCTTTAGTAAGAATAACACAACCAATAGCATTTTTAATAAGTTACTGTCACTTGGGCTAAATTTCAGCAAAAAGAAGTCGGAGCTGTGACTAAAATAAACTGATCTTCTTGGATGAATTGGTAATGGAATAAAATTTGACCTAGACAAAATAATGTCCATATTGAATTTTCCAAACCTACAGAATGTCTTTAATCTGAGATGAATGTAGGACATGATTAACTTTTTAGATTAATATATTCCTCACTTATTAACAAACTTTCAATTACAGAGGGAACTCCTAAAATGTAACAAGGAATTGAGCCAACTATCAGATTCATCAATTTAACAAAGCCAATGATCAACACTTCAAATGCAAGCAATTATATATTTAGCTGTGTTTTTTTTTTTACAAGAACATAGTGCCCTGACACCCATGGCCTACTCCCAAAAGGTGGAAAAGAAAGAAAGTTTTGCATCAGTGTGGGCCTGTAAAAACTATGAGGGATATCTAATGCACAAGATTAATAACAAACATTCATTCTGTCGATCAGCATAAAGAATTATGCAGATTTTGCTTATGAAACTAATTCACTTTAATTTAAAAGTTGTGTTTTTTTCCCCAAAAGTTGGAAATTGCTAACTTGCTTTCTAGGAACCCACCGAAGGGAGAGAGAAACTTACAAGTTTGTCCTCATGTCCTGTCATTGATACACTTCTTGCAGAAATATCATCTGCAGCTCTCAAATATACTAAAGTAAGATGACCAATTATCAAGAGACAGATAAGTACAATCTCTATGGTGCTATGAATTAACTGAGCATCTAAAAAAAACCTTCTTGACAAGTGTAAACAGATTGTCATTTTGAAGTATTTGACAACATTCTCAACAGATATCAGAGCATGGTCATGCCAGCTTTCAGATGTGGTGGCTTTGGTTCTGCAGGGAAATCATTAACTGAATCAAGATGAAGAAATGAGACCAACCAGAAGAAAGTACCTCTCAATCCAACGCCTCTACCGAAATGTTCATTCTAGATTATAGGAGCAGATTTATATCAACTGGAAGCACAGCTAAACCTCGTGGTGATCGATTATTTTTATTGATATCTTGAAGTAACATGATTTCCAACAGTAGCATAGCCAGTGTTATTGGGTGTCTAAAAACCATCTTTACCTGTAAAAGTATTTCCATAATACTAGTCACTGACTTTAGTCAAGAATTTGCATTGGCTTTAGTACAATCATATGAACCAAGCAGTTCAAAATAAAGTCAATTCAACTTACCCTAAGGTAACACTGAGGCTTGAAATTTTATGCATTTTATAAGCAGCCAGTACTTTCAACAAGTAAATAGAAAGGTGGATAAAGTTGTACAAATTGCTAAATATGTTAATATACTAAACTACTGCAACAACACCAACAGATGATGATTTACTTTTGGATGTTAACTGCTGATGACATTACCTTGACCTACATTGTAGTCCAACCTTGACCTACAGTGCATTAAAAAAATATAATCAAACAATGTGATGTTAGAGTAAAGATGACCTTTTGGAAATATTTCAACAGGCATCAAGGTGCTCAGAACCTCTGAGAACTTTGTTTAGGGAATGTTGTCCTCCAAAAGTGTTTTGATCCTGCTACCTTGCTAAATTAAGTTACACCATAATCCTTTTTTTGTGCAAACCTTGGATTGCCCCCAGTACCGGCGGAACAGGAAACATATTTGCATGTCCTGCAATAAATCCACCCTTAGCTTCAATGAACCAGTTGCTCACCTCTTCCCAAACAGACTGACTGCAGAGCCACTAAATATCTCTAATAATTCTGAAATCTCCAAGGCTTCTAGTTTTCTCATTAGCCCAAGAATTTCCTGATGACTTTCAGTTGAATCCCCAAGTTCATGTACAGTGGTCAAGTTGTCGGTACTTCTGCCTGGTAATGACATCATATGAGGAGATGCAAAGCTGACTTTGCTCACCCTTGATCCTTTCCTCTTCACCACCACCACCACCACCACCACAAATCATCTACAGAGCAATTTTATATCAATATAAAAAAGCTGGTCAAATTATTGTAACCAATAGCTGAAATGAATTTTTAAAAAGCTCCCTCTTTACATCTATTGCATTTTTCTTTAAATTTGTTTCTCCCAACACATTATGAATATAATTTCAGTCACTAGGATTGAAAATAGATTGAAATTAGGCACTGCCTGTTTTGATGTTTTAAAATCTATGTCAGGAGTTGACTTAAGCTAATTAATTTTTAAATTTGTTTTTTTTTAATTCGTGTTTTTATTTTTTAATATACTACTCTATATTTTCATTAATTATCTTTAAAACATTCTTAACCAAGTAGTTTCATTTACCATTTTAATTTCTAGGGAAAAAATAAATATACAAATTTTCCCACAATTCAGTTTGTGTAAATATTGTATATAAATACAAAAAGTCTTATGAAGTTATCAAGAAAATAGAATTTCTTTGGTAACATTTTAAATTCCCGTGCTTTAGTTTATAAAAGTTTATTTTGTTTGATACATTTAGTGAACCTTTCAATGAAATATTTTTGTGTTTAACTTAAAATATAAATGCCAAAGGTAATTAACCTAATAAAATTATTTACATTGTTCAAAATTGTATGACAAAGAGAAATTTTTCATTTCTTCATGGATAAGAAGTTACTGACATTGAATTTTCTTGAAAAAACGAGCAAAAACTTTAAATTAATTTCCTGTTAAGTTAGAGCGTATATGTTCAATAGGACTTTTCATGAAAAAAAATTCTTAAATATCCTTGTTGATGAATATTCTGATTTTCTACTGCCATGGAATCTTTGTATAATTAAATCCCCCATAAATGAACATATTTTAATTATCTTTCCTCTTTTCTTTACAGGAAATCTCATATGGCAAGGTCGATACTGTGCTCCTCATTATAAAATTTTTGAATCTTTTTTGCATCATACTCTTCATGAAATCTTTGTAAGAGAAAACAAAAATTGCAACTTCTGTAAATTGGAAAATGATCCTGAATGTAAGTTTCTTCTTTTTTGGACTTTAGAAAAATCAAAATAGTAGACAATCAATAATTCAAATTATTCTCAATTAAATTTCCTATTTTACATATAATAGTTATTGATGTATTATCCTTTTTTTCTCCAATATCAGTCCTCAATAACTGGACATTTCTTTTTTACTCATTAAAAGTCTACATTTTTCCCCCTTTTTTTAGTAGCTGTAAATATCTGTTTAAAATGTCACTAATCTCAGCAGAAGGCCCAGTGGAAGTAGTCTCCTCTTAGGGAGGAGGGTTGTATGAGTCATTGGCAACTGTACATTATAGTACTGATAACTATATTACATTCCTTCTCTTCTAGTAAGTGTCTTCTTACATATGATGTTTGCCCATTATGTTGCTTAGTGTTGTCTTTAATAATTGCGTGTGTGTATATATATATATATATATAGTTTGTATATTTGTATGATTTAGGTTGCTGGTTCTAAGAACTAGTATTTCTGCCATGTAGCACAAAGTCTACATATCATGCTGATGTTTTTATGCACCTCCTTGTTGATGTCAAGTTTCTTTTACAGATGATCTGCTTGAATAAGTTTCTGCCTGTCCTTGCTCTTCTTGCATGTTAGGAGGTACTTTCTGGAGGTGACACCTGTTTTGTCTTATGATGTTATCATTTTTCATGGTGATGTTGTAGTATCTTGGCTCTGTGCATTTTCCAGTCATCACTGCTGTTTTTTTCCATGTCTGCTAGTTCTGAATGACTACATTTTGGCCATCATTGAGGGTTGGTAGGTGATGTGCCTTCTGCTTGTATTATCATTTTGTACTTCTTGTTGGATCTGTGGTCTCTTGTAAATTTATTTTTTCTGGTTCAATGTTATTGCTTTAAAGTACAGCTATGCAACTTGTGGTCTATGGGTATTGTTCTTAGCCACAACAGAGCCATGATTATAACTGTCCTGTTGTCTTTGCCTTCTTTATGGCATTTTTGATGGCTTGTCTTTCTATGAATTGATTTGAACATGCATATGTTGGCAAGAAGGTTATATGTTCAAAGTCCCAAGTTTTGGTAAATGACTTGAAAGCACCACTGTCATATTATGTGCAGGTATCACTTATCATGCACTTAGGAATTTCACGTCCTTTGAATATCCTATCATCTCATGACTTTTGTATTGGCTGTGTATTTTGTGTATAAAGAGGAACTTCAAGTAGTAGCCTGCCACTAATATACAAGTTTCCCCATCAAAGTGGAATTGGTTGGTCCTGACTGTCTGCAATAATCTGGATGGGGCCTCATGTCATATTAGGGTTTCCTTTTGTAGTGTCCTTTGACATTTTTGGCTTGTCAGGCATCCCTTGACAATATTTTCTGTCTTTATAGTTATCTGGCCATTGCACTCAGGTTTTAGTTTTAAAATTGCCTTTTTTATACCTCGATATGATGTATGTATCCTTTATAGGATTTCTTGCCTTATGTTGGTGGGGATTAATATCTCTTTCTCTTTAAACACAAGTGTGTCTTCTATTGAGAGCTTGTCTCTGAATGACTTGTATTGTCAAATGGATGCCAGAGTGTCTTTTGGCCAACTTGCAAATATTCATTTTCACAGGGCTGATAAGTCAGGGTCCTTTCTGGATTTTTCTTTACTTTTTACTTTTTCTTTTTTACTTTTGCCAGTTGATACTAAAGTAAACAAGCCCTATTCTGATGTCAACTGGGTTGTTGTTATTATTGCTTTAATTTGGGAGCTTTGACCCTGTTTAGATAGCTTTGGTATGAATGAGGCTATGTAAGTAACCATCTGCAGTATGTGTTGCAGTTCCACTATGTTCATGGGGTTTTTAGGCCATGGATATCATCCACTTTCGTTGGGTCAGAGTGCATATATTTTTCATTGTACACAGCATCCCAAAATTTTTTTGACTTTGTTTTTATGTTACATTTGTAAATGTTGACAATGAAGACATTCTATTTTTGCAACCTTCATAAGGTTGTGTAAATTCCTGTTGTGCTCATCCCCATTTTTTGCTGAACATGGTGACATCATCAGTAATTTCTATGTTACCAGGGCAATTTTCCAGTTACTGGTTTACTTGTTGGAATATATCTTGCTTCATGATCAAACCAAATGGTACCCTTGTAAAACAAAATCAGCCAAAGTGGCAGTTGGAACAGTTCAGGAACTGGTTTTTCTCACCTAACTCAATCGATGTGTCCTTTGTATTTATTTTACTGAAACATTTGACTCCTGCTAGCTCTTCCAAGTATTCTGTAGTGGCTCTGTTTAATTGCCCTTGTGAGAACTCTTGGTTCCAGGCTTAGTAGCAGTTAGCTGATATTTTGACTCGCAGGATATTTCCTTCTCCAATGTCTACATTAACTGACTTTTGCTGATAAGCATTTTGATATTGATTTTTGTTACAATTTCTGCATGTCTTGTTGTGTTCACAGCATGGAACTCTAATGTGTCTCTGTTGCTGTCATTTTTTATGATGTGGATTTATTTATTGTGCATTCGGGCTATCTTTTTGTTTTATTTTGTTATAAAAAGACCCCACAAGCTGGTTTTCCTGTCGTTTCTCATTTTTGCCTTGCATGCTGCAGCCCAATGTTTGTATTTACTGCAATTTCTGTACTAAGTACTGAGGATTGGGCCTTCATCATGGGCTCTTTGGATTCCTCCACATTTCATACACTGTGTAGTCCTCTGTATGGTATCTTCAAAGGTACTAGTGGAGGTGGCAATGTAGTTCACTAATGCCTCATGATTTTTTTGCTATTTGAGTCTTTTACTAGCATCAAAGTTCTGTCTTGTGCTAGCAAATGTTTTTAGTCCTTTGTGTATATTGTCCATGCTATTATTTGTTCAATGAGTCTGCCATCAAGCTCAAAGTTTGTCTCGTCCTTAAATGTTGACATTCAAAAATCATACAGTGCAGTCTGTAAATACTGTAGAATATGGGTAGTTAAAATACATGGATTATGTTAGTTTGTTGATACAGCAACACTGGCACAACACATTTAGCTGAATGCTATGAGTTCTCTAATATCTACAAACTAGGGAGACAACCATATATAAAAAGATACCAAGTTAGATACTCAAACTTCAACATTGCTCATCTATTCTTGTGAAGAATGCAGTTTTATTTAAAATAAAAAAATATTTATTTATATAGCAAATTTCTCAGAATATAAGAAGAGACTCCCACCTTTGGCAATCTACAGTGTATCCTCACCTACTGATCAATTCAGTTTGGATCACCTTCTTTGCTATCATTTTCTTCACTCTGGCCATATCAACTCTCAAATGTCGTCTGATGTAGAACTCAGCAGCCGGCCGCTGTAACTCATCAACTCTGGCAGTTTTTGTTGAAATAAAATCACATGGGCTCCTTTTGTTGAGCTGAAGGAACCACCACTATTCGCCACGTTGTGAATTTTCTGATCCGAGCAGCAGTGCTCTGTCCCCTCAGAACAGTCCAATTGTAAGAGTTGATTAGGCTGGGTTCCATGCCGAAAGGAATCGCTATTTTCAAAGAAAATAGTTCTTGTCGCAACCACAAGGACACAAAAAGAGACAAGCAACACTTTTGATTCCTGTATGATAAAACCTTTTTTAAGGCTATTGTCTTTATCTCGCCACAAAAGAAATTACACAAATGCGTAGAGTACAAAAAAAGTTACACAAGATTCACTCATTCAGTTGGAAGTGACTGAAAGGGAAATGGGGAAATGAGTTTGATCTATTCAGATGATATAAGGGAAACAACTATGCATCTTTGTTTCAGACACATTGACTTAGTGGTTTGTTTTCTCAGCTTTGTTGACAAAATTATCTGGATTCGCAAAGATTCTATTTCCATCTCTTGGTTCTGATCAGACCAGCAAGATTCAACAAGTCATTTTCACAGTGTTCAGGGTCTCTGTCTGACTGCTCAAAATGTCTGTTTTTCCTCTGAACTCTGAAAAATGTCTGTCTCTGACCGCCGAAAAATGTCGGTCTCCCTCTAACCGCTGCTTCGGACTGACTGCTTATATCGAGTAAGGTGGAGAAAAAGACAACTTTTGGCCCCACCCATGAATTACAATATGCAAATCACTCGGACCACTGAGCACTTTCATATAATCTCTAAAACTCTGCAGGTGACTGCTTTTCAAGTGGTACTAAAAATGAATTTGGATTCTCTGCTGAGTTTTCTGCTGGCAGCAACTACTTGAGTTAGGTAAAACCTATAATCTTGTCTTGGACCTTGGGTTTGGATTTCGTCCTCACACCACCCAAAATCCCATGCACCATTTATCATAGGATTTAATCAATGAACCCATCCATCAACCACCCCGAACCATCACCTCACTTAACTAACAAACTCAACCCCAGAAACGTTATTCCAAAAGGGAAAAAAAAGGAAATTCCTTTTTTTCTCTGTATTGAAAAAAACAAACTTATTTCTGGAATTACCCTTCTATCCATTTAATTAGTAAGTTCGTTCCAATCCCTTAGATCCATTAATTAATAAACCCACCTGGGGGGGGACTCTCTCTGTCACAGTTGGTGACTCACAAGATTTGATGACTTTTAAAGTTTCTACCAGAGACACAAAGGATTTCAGACAACCTGGGTAATCTAAATATCACTTGCAGCATGGCAGCTATCAATACACCAGCATCAGCTGCTTCACTGAACACAAGAGTCTCTGAGGTTAATGGACTTTTTGTGGCTCTTTCAATTTTTTTGATGACCAGCATATAGGAGCCATTCTGTTCATTCTATCACAAGCAAAGATGATAAAACAACCCTGTTAGGATTCCTCCTTCAAGCTTACATAGGCGGCATCTGAATAGCAAACAATACAAAGACCCACAGGTTTTTCTAACTGTGGAAAGCATATAGAATCTGTCTTTGATTTTAATTTTACTAGTGACTTGTTGGCTTTGAACAGTAACTTCACTTTCAGAGATTTTCCAATATTACTCATCTTACATCAAATGATATATTAGTTTGAATTTGAGTGGCTATATTTTCTAGTTGATAGAGGCTGTGTGTTCATAATTTTCCCTTTTTTCCATTCTTCACTTCTATTCATTTCATATTCCACAACTGCATTTCTACAAGGTTTTTCAGTGTTATCTTTCAATTCCACACTTTTGTTATTAGGACTTTTATTATGTTGTCCTTCATCTTCTTCCCCCTAGACTTCATTTATCTCATTTGAAGAAATTTTATTTTTTTCATTTCTTGGACTTCCAAATTCTTTGTTTACTGTCATCAAGTGACATGGATGAAACCTGTAAAATACACTTCCATGTCTAATTAGTACACACTGACCTTCCTTACTCAATACTTTAGCAGGACCATGCCATCCCTTACAGTTTTGTCTTCTGTAATAGACACTATCACCTGTCAACAATTTTTCATCCACATAAGTTTTTACATTTGATTTCAGTGCTCTCCAAATGTTTTCACTTGATTCAGATTCCAGGAAGCTTTTACTCGCTGCATTTAAATTTACTCTAAAGATGTCATTGGCTATAGCTTCCAATGCAGATTACCAATCAATCAAAACTTAGTTGGACCCAAATACAAGCTCATTTGGACTCTGTCCAGAATGATTCTGAAGTGCATTTTTGGCATGAACGGCACAAACCAGGGCTATTTCTGGCTCATATTTCTCATCTAATGTTTTTCCATTGTTTCAGCTACTATCAAATTGTGGCATTCCAAAACACCATTGCTAAATGGATTTTCTGCAGCTGTAATGTATGTTTCAATATTTAACTATTCATTCACCTGCTAGTAGCTTTCATTAGTAAATCCCCTCCCATCCATTTTCATTCAAAAATTGTCTGGGAACTCCAAAATATATTAAGAATATGTTGCAACTTAATCAGCCTGGCAATAGAGTGCCTAGTGGATGTGTCAATTAAGTGTAGAATCCAGTATTGGTTATATCTATGTTCCTTTAATCCAGACATACAGTGCCATTAAATCTGCTTTCAAGAGTTAATCTTACTACTGATCAAAGAGGACTTGTAAACCTCAGGCAAACAGAACAAGAATCACAAACATTCTGGATCAGATCCAGAAACTCCTTATCATGAAAGACTCTACGGCCTCTAACGAAGGATATCAATCTCTCTTTTGATGCGTTAGTAATTTGTTTATGTATTTTCTCATCCTTCATTCTTTTCTCCATTCTTAAACCTCACAATGTAACATTATATTTGATGATTTTTCCGCCCCCAAAAGCATATTAGTCACTAGAAGACTATAATGTCTTGAAGTTGTCCTTTGTAATTTTATGTCTGCCTAAAATCTGACATCTCTCATTTTTAAAATTCAGTAGTATTCTGCAGTTTTCATTGGTTTATGACTTAGTAGCTGGGGTAAATCATTTTTAACATGTCAGCCTCAATATAAGCTCTTTTACACCCACTTAAGTTACTGAAAATTTAACTGCAGCTTTAATAGCTTTTACCTCCAAACAAAATTAGACTTAGCAGCTTCTACTTATCTCAGTCATTCAGTGAATCAAAAGATATGTTAAACCAAATTTCTTCAGCTACAGTTTGTGAACATTCTGAATCCAAGACTGCCCTCCCTAGTGTCTCCTTCACAAGTTTGGACATTTTTATATTAGAATCATTTATCAATGGTGAATCAACATTTAATAAAGGAAAGTGTGTGATAATACCCGCTTCTGCAGCTCGTTGCATAAGTTACTGAGTCCCCGTCTGAATACTTATGTGGGCCGGATCAAAGCGAGAAGCAGGTTCACAGAGAAAGAACAAGACAAAACAACAACTTGTGGTTAAAACGTCAAGGGATGATGAGAAGCGTGTAACACTTAGTGGATAATTAATTCTAGTTTGAGTTTCGGCTGGCAAAAGATTATCTTAACTAACTGGGTCCGGCTGGTAATGTCGCTGTTCGTTATTTCCTTGTCCCGGTCTAACCAACTCTCTTCGAACCCAAACTAAGTCTGACTCTCGGACCCAAAATGCACCTGTATATATACAGAATGTTTCATTATTATTTCCGGCTAATGGAACACCCACGAACAAACCCATAACTTTTTGGGGAGCCAATTCTCTCTTAAAAAAACTGGACATAAAATTAGTTCCTAGACTGGCCGTCTCCGATACAGGGACATTAAATTCAGACCCTTTTAAGTTCTGACAAGTACTTAACACGTCCGCAGCTATATGTATAAACATTTTCTTATCTAGATTTCCTTAATCTAGTTAATGGGTTTTCCTAACATTTGAAATTTGATACCCAGGCCGAATCTAACTCATCTTGCCACATATATATGTGTGTATATATGTGTGTGCATGGAGGTGCGTGGGCGCACACACATATATATATATACATACACACACACACATGCACACTGGTATGGGTGCACACACACACACGTGTGTATACATGTATGTGCATATATCCAACTCATAGTGTCACACACATATCCCCCAACCATTTTTGTCATTTATTTCATAAATTACATAAAGAATTCAACAACAATAAGACACTATGCACATCCACTCAGCACATCATGACCCTGCTCGGGCAACATTGAATAAAGAACAGTAAAACAAAAATTTAAAACAAAAAATTAAAAAATTGTCAGATTACAAACACAAATTACCAGAGAATTTATAACAATTATCACCTTTAGCAGTAGTGGGCAACAAGATTCAACAAAAACAATAAGAGACTATGCATCTCAACTCGGCTGAGGAGAAAACAAAATAATAATTAAGCAAACAACAACAAAAGAAAATGTACAGGCAGTAACAACCGAAATTACAAAATTTTAAAGGGATTCAGTCGTCCCCTAAAAAACATAAATGAATAAAATAACAAAATAGCAACACTGCACTGGGGTGGTTGGGATCACTCACCCCTTACAATACCATCATACACACAAGAAAAATATTGTTGGATTCAGCTCTTCCACTTTGCTCTCCTGTGAACAATTCTGGGGTCTTCTGACTCATCCCTATTCATCATTCCAGGAGGATTTTCCGATTCACCTCCAACATCATTCGATTCTCCAACATTTCGCCCCACCCCCCACCCAACAGAACACAGGGGAATTTTAACCACCCCTACCCAATTATTTCAGGCGGACTTTTCCCTTCACCTCCAACGTTACTCAATATTCAAACATGTCACCCCATTCTCCAACCAATCAGAACACAGGGGAATTTTAACCACCCCTAGCCAACAAATCAGGAGTATTTTTGGACTTGTCTCTCCCCTTTCCTTACGACATGGGAGCATCAATAATCTCCGCAGTTCAATCGGTGTCGTAACAGGAATAATGTTTCGGAAAGCACTGTGGAATTCACCTCCCAACCTGGTGGTCTTCACTGCCCCCTGCAACAAACAAAACAAGTCTCTTAGAGTTACTGAAAGTTTACTGTAACTGACTTTCAGCCAGCCATCACTTCATAAAAAACAAAAAGTTCACCCTCAATAGTAAAGTCTGGCAAAATTCAAGTTTTGCTCTCTTTTTCTCCTTCCCCTTTTTTTTTCTTTTTTTTTCCTTCTCCTTTCTTTTCCTTTCTCTTCCCCCTTCTTTTTTTTTCTCTCTTTCTTTTTTTTCTTCCTTTTCTTCCCTCTCTTTTTTTTTTCTTTCTCTCTTTTTAGGCATTCACTTTTATGACACCAAGTTGTAGTGGCTCTCCAAGTGGTGCCTGTACTGAACATGCAGTGTCTAATTGGTCCATACTTGGGAAAAGTGCAGTGTCCTTTGTTTCCTTGGTCCCTGCTATCCTGGCTGACATTTCATCTTGGTCACTATGTCTCTTTTCTGGCATATTTTTCACCCTACACCTTATCAACCACTGCCTTCCTCAGATTATCAATACCACTACAACTATAATTACGACTATAACACACACACCTAGAGATGACCAGGCTATGGTGCCTGTGGGCTGATCGTACCATGCAGGATTTTCCCTTCCCACAGTCTCCAACTTATACACCAGATTGTGTAGATTAATATTATCTATGTTTTCCAGAAGCTGGGGTAATTTAGCCTTAGTTAAGTCGGGCAATTTCTCCACCAGTGGTTCCCACAGGCCCGCCCACCTGCTTGAAGAGATGTTTGAGAGGGCGAGGAAAGAGTCCCTAGTTTCAAATTCCCCCTCCGCCTGATAATAGGGCGGTAGGGTGATGGATCCCCCGAAAGCTGAGCAACCCATAGGCAAAGTGATTACGGTCAGAGGGGGTGCTGCTCTTATGGTTACTGTCGACCGCCCCCTACATACCTGAGATAAGGCTAACTCCCTCTCCAGCACCACCGCCCAAACCCCATCGGACAACCCTATAGCCTGTGGCATCATGGCCCTCCTAGACACTTCTACATGACAAGTTTGCTGAATACCCTCCTTGTTATTTCTAAACAGCTCAATTAAACACAGTCGGTGGCCCCCGGTGATGTACATAGGGCTCTTGGACGTACATGATCCCAGTGCATCTGTCTTACACTTGTCTGCTTCCCTTTTGGTGAGTAGCATGAACTGTGTTCTGGCGAGGTTAAGAGCTATACATTCCGCCTCTAATTTATACTTAGCTACAATGCCTAATTCTTGTTTCGGGTCAGGGTAGGGGATGGGTAGGTTTATTACCTGAAAGACTTCAAAGGTACTATCCCTATCCAAGAGTGGCACGGGCACTAGTGCCAATATTTTTTTCTCCTCCACCAAAGTTATGCAACCTAAGGAGCTATAATAGCGCCATAGCTCCCTAGTGGGATCAGAGGGCAACCAAAGGTGGTGAGGAAGCTCAGTTTGAATCTTGAGCAGGATGTTCCGAAGGTGAGTAGGGCCTACCAAGCTTGGTGATAGGTGCCCCAGGAAGAGCATGTCTAGCTGTGCCCTAATATGTGCAAGTGACAAATGCAGTGACTGTGAGGTCTGCTGATTGCCATTGATAGTTGCAGGAACCGCTTCACAAAGCCCCTCAGTCTCCGAAGTTCCATTGACATGGACCGTGTTACATTTCCCAGTTCCTCTTCCACATCTAAGACACCCTTAATTAATCAGTTGATGGCCTGTCTATTTTTGGTTAGGTCTACTCTAGTGACATTTAATATTGACAAACTGCTCTTTGCCTCCTGCACCCTCTCACCTTCCTCTACAGCTATCAATTTTTGTTTGATCGCCCGCAGTTCTGTTTCTGAGACTGTCCCGAAAAGGACATTAAGTGCTTTACCAACTATGGGAAGCACTGCCCTCCTTTTTCTAGGCTGTAGCAGCTTTAATTCCCCCAGATAGTTCCCCATCCCCTTCCACTGGTCTTCTAGTGCTTGGATCTCTTGCCTAAGGGAATACATGATCCCACAGTATCTATCAGAATAGTGATCCGTAGCTATCTCATCCCCGATCACTCTTACCTTCTCTATTTCGGATGCTAATCTCTCCAATAGATCGTGATAGGGCTTCTGGTCGATCATGAGTGTGATGACCCATTTTGATCGAGTAATTACCACTTCTGTGGACTTTTTAAAAATGGTGCTCTGACTGCGCCTCCACGCACCGGTTGGCATCATCAGAATGAGCAGTAGCAGAATCCTCTCCCCAGCCATTCTGTAATGTAATAGGATGCAGAGTTACTAGGGATGAACACACTATAAGGAGAGAAAACTCACGTGACACAACCCCCATTCCCATTATACTTCCTTCTATTCTAAGCAGCAACCATCCTCTTTGGATGTACAACTAAAGATTGGACCCCCGAGAGGGTGGAACTCCTGCATCTATTTCCTCGGTGCGAAATTGAGCCCCATCCTCCCGTGGTAAGTTTTCCTTTCACAACCTTTCCTGTATTTTACTCAGAAGCATATCTTCTTCATCGTCCGTTCTTTCTTCCTCTGGGGATTTGGCTAACCTTAATTTTAACTCTGCAAGTGGGATCTCGTCCTCAGAAATCCACCTATGTAGTTCTTGCCAAGGAGGATAGAATCCCCCCCCTTGGATCATGATCATCCTCTGCAACACTTGATGGGGGTGATTCTAACTCTGAATCCTAGATATCAGAGTCCAGCTCCGAGGGGGGAGCAGCTAACGTTGATTGCCTAATTGATCTTCCGTTGTTTTCGACCTGTGGATTTTCCCACCCTCTGAGCTCGGCTAATTTCAAATCAGTAGCATGGACCCTCTTAACCTTCCCGCTAGTTGGTTCCATATTACGAAAGTAACGGGACTCATTTTTTCGACAATCCTATAGTATGGCCTCCACTTTTGATCTAGTTTACCCTGCCTGTTGTGAGCCCAGTTATATACTGGGTCTCCTACATCTAACTCTACTTTTCGGCGACTCTTGTTGATGGCATGATTTCTCTTTTTCTGTGCACGTCTAATCCTGTCCCGAGCCCTTACGAAAGTTTTATGCTGTTGTTCAATAATGAGACGGTGGTCTTCACCCATGTATTTCCTACGAGGTTTTAGCAAATTGTCTACTGGTAGGACCACATCATGCCCAAACAGCATGTAGTATGGTGAGAACTTTGTTGTCTCACACATCGAGAATCTCACTGCAGCCAGTGTGTGAGTTAGGTACAGATCCCAATTATGTCTGTCACTCTCAGTCAATTTAGACAGTATATCACCCAAGAAACGGTGGAAACGTTCTACCTTGGTATTACTCTGTGGATGATATGGAGACGTAGTTATGTATTTTATATTGAGGCTTGCCATTGTTTCCCTCATTATCTCATTCACATTTTCAGCTCCATTGTCGGTCCCATAGCGTGGAAATATCTCTGTCAAAATCAGGCCAGCAACAGTTTGAGCCTTCTTGTCAGCTACAGCGTATGCCTCTGGCCAATTAGTTAGCCAATCCACAAAGCTAACAATATAGACATTTCCCTGCAGGGTTTCATCATATGGACCAGAGATATCCAAGCTAACCTTTTCAAATGGATAAGCTGGAACATCCATCTCCTCAAGAGGGGCTGTTTCACACCTGCTACTCCTGGTCTGACAGGTGACACAGCTATTCACATATGTCGTAACATGTTTGTACAGACTGGGCCAGTAATATTTCCTACTAATGAGCTCGTAGGTCTTATCGATGCCTATGTGCCCTATCGCATCATGGCATTGTTCCAGTATCTTATTCTGTAGTGCCTGGGGGATGTACAATCGAGGTCTAGCTTCCTCGTCCTTATGAGAAATGTAGTATAACCGATCGTCCTGTACTAGGTATCTACTTGCACATGCTTCCGTTACCTTCCCCGCCTCTATCGCTTCTTTTAGTGTCCTAATTTCCTCATCTATCTGGTAATCGCCGACTAGTTCTATTAAATGATGTTGTCCTGTGGCATTTGAAGCATCACAGGTTACATCGTCAGCACTTGGCCCCTTTTCTATTTGGTGGGAGTTGATTGCATTTATCTGATAGGCTCGATCATCCACTTCTGGTATTATGCTGATTGATTCCCACTCCAGCTGCTTAGGAATCTGTGATAATAAGTCAGCACATGTATTTTCCCTACCAGCAAGGTATTCTATTCTGCAGTTATACCCGCTTAGCTTAAGTGCCCATTGTTGGATCTTTTTATTGGTCCAGTCTGCCTCAAACAGATACTGGAGGGGCTTAAGGTCAGTCTTAATTACGAAGGTAGCACCACTCAGGTAGTAGTTAAGCTTTTCTAATGCATAAACTATGGCATAAGCCTCCTTTTCAATCACGGGCCATCTCTGCTGCGTAGGTGACAATTTATGAGACAAGAAGTAAATAGGTACTTCCTCTGGCACACCTGGTATGGGGCCGTCCCTCTCAGGGCATGGCTGAGTAAGGCAAGCACCAATGCACTGATCGCTGGCATCGGTGTACAGAATCATTGGCCTACTTAAATCCTGGTAGGCCAATAGGGGGATGGCTGTCAGCTGTTCCTTCAGCATATTGAAAGATCGCTGACAATCTTCTGTCCAACTAAACCAGGCATACTTCTTAGTTAATTCTATGAGTGGTGTTGCTATCCTTGAAAACGCTGGTATGAATCTCCTATAATAGCCTATCGCCCCTATAAATCCTCTTACTTCTCTAACAGTCCGTGGTTCGGGCATAGCTCTGATTACTTCAACCTTATCTATATCAGGGTGTACTCCACTTTCATCAATAACGAATCCTAGATACTTTGTTTCCTTTTTCATAAACTGACATTTAGATAACTTAATCTTCAGTCCATGCTTCCTTAACCGAGCAAACACTGTCTTCAGGTGCCTGAGATGCTCATCGACACTGGCTGAAAAGATCAATATGTCATCCAGGTAGGCCATAGCAAACTGTTCCAACCCCCCTAGCACCACAGACATGAGCTGTTGAAAAATACCAGGCGCATTGGCTAAACCAAAGGGCATGACTCTAAACTGATAAAGTCCCACGTGACATGCAAAGGCGGTCTTTTCTCAGTTAGCCTCATCCAAGGCCACCTGCCAGTATCCTGATCTCAGATCTAGCATGGAAAAGTATGTTGATTTGCCAAGCAGGGCTAGGATATCATCGATCAATGGCAGGGGGTAGGCCAGGGGTTTTGTGATATTATTCAAGGCTCGGAAATCCACACAAAACCTATGCCCCCCATCCTTTTTGCTGACTATTACTACTGGAAAACTCCATGGGGACACTGAACGTTCAATAACGCCTGCCTCCAGCATATCTTTAACTGCCCCCTCTACTAGTTTCCGTTTGTGCAGTGGGGTTCGATACGGTTTTAGTCTTATAGGTGGATGGTCACCAGTGTTGATTTTCATCCGAACTGACTGGGTTTGACCTAACTCTTTATCTGAGTTGGCTACTACGTCCCTATTCTCAATTATAACTTTGCTTATCTTATCCTTATGTTCAGTGGGTACTACTATTTCTTCAACATTAACTACTGTGTGTGTGTGTCCATCTTCAGAATCTGCCTCACCTACCACATTCTCCCTTATGCTTGCTGATACCGCCCTACCTACTTCCCTGCCCCTAGGTATTTTTATCGTGGTGTTAGCCAACATAATCGGAATCTGGCCTTCCCCACCAACTTCTACCACTGATTCGCATAGAGTAACCTCCCCCTCCTCATTGGCGGGATCATCTATGGGGGTTATTTGAAAAGTACCCCTACGCTGTTCTTCTGTGGGAAACAGCCTGCCTTGACAAGAAATAGCTGTACGAGGGCGAATAACAAGGTCCTCAATGGTTACCACTATAGATTCCTTGTTCATGCAGTTCTCAAGTGGTATCTCCTTTCCACCTAATTTTAGCATAACTGGATCGAAACTCATGTATGCTTTGTTTCCTTTTAGCCAATCTCTACCTAAGATCATCGGTCTACAAAGAGTGGTTGCTACATATAATGTTTGCATAGTCACCACCTCTCCTACCATCACTGGCAGACATATCATACCAGATATTTTCATTTCCCGACCGTCAGCCTTTACTATTCTTAAATCTGCAGGTTTTAAATCTTTGCACCTAAACCCTAAGTCTAACAAATCCTTCTGCCTAATCATTGATATGGATGCTCCAGTATCTAATAATGCTCTTACCTTTGTTTTCACTATCTCTACTTCACAAATTATCTCGGTGTCCTGACCAAATAATCCATAACTTTGGGCCACCCTTATTTTCTTCTGGGTGGTCCCCCCACGTTTCCCTGGACCCTTCCAACAAGCCTCCTTCCCCCTAATGTACGTTCCATTCTGGGGCACTCCCTCCGTATGTGACCCAGCTGTCCACACTCCCAGCACCCCGGTTGTTTTGGGTCAGGAAGTGGCTTTCTCCATCCCTTCTCATGGGGGTGGTCTCTCCGACGATAGCCCGAGTGGCCACTCCCTCCTTGGTCCCAAGCAACAGGAGGAGTCTCTGCCCACCTCGTTCTCGTCTCTCCTGACCATCCCCTTTCTTCTCCCCGCCCCTGGGAGGCTGTGAGCCTATTATAGAGCCTAAGACTCTTTCCTGCCGTCGCAAACGCCTCCACCAGTGACGCTGGGGCCGCCCTTGCTGTATCTTCTCTTACGAACGTATTCTCTATAGCGTCCGTGTAATATTCAGCTAGCTGGTCTTGAACTGCCTCCCCCTCGCGTTGGACGGCGTCTTTGTATGCAACCTTAGCTAACCTTAAAACTCTACTAGCTAGTTCCGAGAGAGTTTCTTCCTCCCTTTGCTTAATCTTAATTAAGGCCCTAGCAGTATCAGTCGCACTAGTATAATCACTGTACTGGTTAGTCAGCTGTTCTAAAAGGTCCCCCTAGTTACTTCCGGGATTATCATCTAAGTATAATCCTATGTACTCTGATATCACCCCGTCTGAATAGTCATAAGCCAGATTCACCAACTCTGTCTGTGTAAGTTGGTAAATTTTAGCCTTTTTCTTCAGAGCTTCTACCCAGGCCTGAAACTCGGAGGCTTTTCCCGTGAATATAGGGATCTTAGATCCACCTGTGGCTACCTTAAAAATAGGGCGCGATGGGACATCTGTATCTATCCTATCCATATTTCTATTAAATGCCAGCGAGACACACTAATTACAAAAACAACTATGACCAAGAAAACAATAGAACAATTTTTTAGCCTACCTTGCAGGGACCGGAATAGATTTCCTTTTCTGTTTCCTTTCTTTTCTTTTTCTTCCCTTTTTTTTTTTTTTTTTTTTGCCTTGTTTTGTTTTGTTTGTTTTGTTTTTTTGTTTTTTTTTAATGTTCATTTACGTGTTTATTTCTTTCGTTCTCCTTGTTGAATTAAAAAAAATATATATATGAATATACAAAAATCGCCAGTAGTTGAAGTGTTCGTTGAAGTGGGGGGAAGAAGTGCGTATCTGTCTGTACCTCTTTTCTTTCTTCCTTTCCTTTTCTCTCTCTCCCTTATTTTTACTGTACGATTATGTTTCCTTTCCTCCTTTTTCCTCGTTTGTTTTTTTGTTGTGGTTGTTTGTCTGTTTTTGTCTTGGTTTGGTTGCGTTTTGTTTTTCCTTCTGTTTTTTTTTTCTTTTTTTTATACACCCGTGTCTATCGGGTTATCGAAGCCTTCACTCATCTATACATATATACACATACACCTATGCGTATTGAGTGTTTATTCGGCCGGGCCGATCTTTCCTTCCTTTTCCTTTCTCCACAAGTTCTATTGTACTAATGTGCAACCCAAGGTCAATCCTTGTCTACGGCACCAATGTGATAATACCCGCTTCTGCAGCTCGTTGCATAAGTTACTGAGTCCCCGTCTGAATACTTATGTGGGCCGGATCAAAGCGAGAAGCAGGTTCACAGAGAAAGAACAAGACAAAACAACAACTTGTGGTTAAAACGTCAAGGGATGATGAGAAGCGTGTAACACTTAGTGGATAATTAATTCTAGTTTGAGTTTCGGCTGGCAAAAGATTATCTTAACTAACTGGGTCCGGCTGGTAATGTCGCTGTTCGTTATTTCCTTGTCCCGGTCTAACCAACTCTCTTCGAACCCAAACTAAGTCTGACTCTCGGACCCAAAATGCACCTGTATATATACAGAATGTTTCATTATTATTTCCGGCTAATGGAACACCCACGAATAAACCCATAACTTTTTGGGGAACCAATTCTCTCTTAAAAAAACTGGACATAAAATTAGTTCCTAGACTGGCCGTCTCCGATACAGGGACATTAAATTCAGACCCTTTTAAGTTCTGACAAGTACTTAACACGTCCGCAGCTATATGTATAAACATTTTCTTATCTAGATTTCCTTAATCTAGTTAATGGGTTTTCCTAACATTTGAAATTTGATACCCAGGCCGAATCTAACTCATCTCGCCACATATATGTGTGTATGTGTGTGTGTGTGCATGTAGGTGCGTGGGCGCACACACATATATATATACATACACACACACACACGCACACTGGTATGGGTGCACACACACACGTGTGTATACATGTATGTGCATATATCCAACTCATAGTGTCACAAGTGTACTTGGTCTGAATTTATGACAGTGTTAATATCATTTCTAAAATAAAAATTAGTACAGTCTTGGGCAAAATGCTTAGCCAAATTACATTTGAAACAGCACATTATCTTGTCTTGTCTGTCTAGGGGATTTGTTTTATTTCCTAGATAAAACTTTTGTTCTCTGCTACTTCAGTATCAATTAAAATTTACTGTTTCAACTACCTCTTTAATAGCAGGAACAGTTTTGTATTCCATAGATGAAATTTCAGAAAACACTTTCTTTAATACTTCTTTCATTGCTCAATATGTTAAGGCAGCACATGCTGTTTTTGTTAGCTTTTAGTTTCTTCTGATACATTCTCCACATTCAAATTAAAAATGGCTTGAACTCCTTCTGGCAAAGTAACTCTTCACCTTTCAAAGTAGATGGCTGTTTTGTAAAGGAAGCTATCTTTCTTTTGAACTTGTTTCAATGTAAGTTGAACAATAATAATTTCTGTCACATGAAAGAAGATAGCTATTACTGCAGAACTGACACAACATATGTTTAACTGAATGTTATATTTATTTGAGAACTAACAATGTCTACAAGCAAGGGAGACAACCATTTATTTGTCGCTGCCTCCCACCAGACACGACTTGACACAAGGTCAAAAGCCCGAAGGCCGATTAAAGTGGGGATAAAGGGGAGGGGAGTTCGGGAACGAGCCAAGACTCGAACCCTGCTGGTCCGTGCTGCTCATCGGCTCACTTAGTGCAATGTGAGCCTGATGAGGCAAGCAGTTTCACGAACCCAAATGTGGGTCCGGGCATGTATGCCAATTTACGGCTTAAACTAGACGCTTGGTCTAGTGCCGTACATGGGTGACAAAGGAGATAAAAGTGCAGCTCACCCACCCGAAGGTAGCCTAGTCGAAACAAGGTGCCTAATAAAAGGCCCCAAGTGTGCCATTGTTCCTTTTGCAGAGCCACGCTCCGGACTGAAGTCCAGAACAAGCTCCGGGGCTTCGCAAAAGCGAAGAGGTAGCCGTTTATTTGTTGCTGCCTCCCATCAGACAGGACTTGACACAAGGTCAAAAGCCCGAAGACCAATTAAAGTGGGGATAAAGGGGAGGGGAGGTCAAGAACGAGCCGAGACTCGAACCCTGCTAGTCTGTGCTGCTCATCGGCTCACTTAGTACAATGTGAGCCTGATGAGGCAAGCAGTTTCACGAACCAAAATGTGGGTCCGGGCATGTATGCCAGTTTACGGCTTAAACTAGACGCTCGGTCTAGTGCCGTACATGGGTGACAAAGGAGACAAAAGTGCAGCTCGCCCACCCGAGGGTAGCCTAGTCGAAACAAGGTGCCTAATAAAAGGCCCCAAGTCTGCCATTGTTCCTTTTGCAGAGCCATGCTCCGGACCGAAGTCCAGAACAGGTCCCGGGGTGTTCTCCGCAAAAAGCGAAGAGCTAGCCCTACAAGCAAGGGAGACAGCCATATATAAAGAGATACCAAGTTAGATAACTCAAATTTCAGCAGTTTAAATTGAAGTAATGTATGTCTGTCCAACAGTCATTGTCTCAGTGTGGGCTGGATGAAGAGACATAGTGAGAAATTTTCCACAACTGTTAACGGTTTTTGGTCAAACAACCACCTGTTGAGGTTATTTATGTTTTCATTAGCTGCTAGAAAGGAAAAGGTTTTGGGGTAATTAGGCAGTTGCAAGGTTTTATCCAGTTTAGATTTTAAATTGTGGATTAGATAGTTTAATATGTGAAGCTGTAGATCTGAGGGGAAAGTATCATATATCACTAAATTAATTACAAAGAAAAGCAGCATTATCATGGATTTGAGAAAGCATATAGGTTAGTACGCTCACATCAATTCAGGCTGTCCTGCTGAAGTATAGTATTTCTATTTTTTACACACACACACACACACACACACACACATATATATATATATGTATGATCCTTTTATATATATATATATATATATATATATGATCTTTCTTATACAGTGAATATGATAGGCAGCTAGCCTTAACACATTAGGGAGAATCTCCCACAGCTTTTCTTTTTGATGGGATTAAATTTTTCTCTGAGAATCCCATGTATTTTAGGTGCTTTGGTCCTCTAAGACATATGACGGTACCACTCTCAGGGTAGATCCTGAGCCTGGTCCTGCAGGTATTAGGGATGTCCTGGGCTCGACTGGGATCTGGGTGTGGAGAGAATGGAAATAATGATCCCTCCACTTCTTCATGACCGATGCCATTGCTTGACATTTAGGTTTCTGTAACATCTGCAATGAAGCATGCATAGTGGCTTGATGCTTACTGATTCCTAACTTTTTTTTGGCAAACTTTTATGAAGCAGTTTTGCTTGCCATATGTGTTGCATGTTTGGTTACATGCTATACATAATCATTGCCAATTGTTCTGGTCTACCATGCTGGTAGCTACCACAAACTTTGCATGCATTATGACATGGTTGCATTTTAGTAATGTTGTCATCTTAGTTCCAAGTAGTAATAGGATAGAGATTATTGTTTTTATTATTTGTTATGCATTTTGGGCCTGTTGACATCCAAAGTCCTGCTATGTCCAAGATGCCTGACATCTAGTTTTGGTCTTGCATGGGTGTCTCAAATGCTTCCACATGATTCACATTCTGTTCAAGGTTTTTCAGTGACTCTACTCTAACCAACATATATACATGTATCATTGGCTATACCCCAAATAAATTGATCTTTGATGTACATACTGGATCATGATTGCATTTAAGACATGTAAGTACAATTCTGTGCTCCTGATCTTAAACCAATCTAATATGTCTGAATTGTCTTATTCTTGCTTTGTAAAATGGGAAAAGATGAAATCCTATGTGCCATGGGGTTTGATTTCTGTATTACCAAACCTTCAAGCATGTTAAGTAATTTATTGGGGTTGATGTTGAAAAAATCAGGGTAGGTGTTGATAATGAAATACTAGACAGTTTCTTCAGTGCAAGTTGAATGTTCGACTGTATAAGGGAAAGGTTAGTAATTTTTGCAAATACGTTCCAGTCTATTTTGAACTTTGCAAATTGTTGTGTTGTTGGATATTGACTTGAAGACCCATTTTACATCTATCAATACAGCGGAGGAAGTCAGACCCTGGTTGAACAAAATAACAGGAAATGCATCTAGTAGCTTAAGTAAACAGGATGCAGGTGTTCTTAGCGAAAATGCTATGTAAGTTGCATAGGTGGCATGCTTGAAGGAATTGTAACCATGTTGCATTGTGTAGGTGGCAGGCTGGAGAAGGTGTGACTACGAGAATTTGTGTGGGCATCCAGAATGTTATATAACCAGTAATATTTCAACCTGATGGGAGAAGGAAGAAAAAAAGGGTTCACTGAAGATTCGTACCTCAGCCCCTGTGTGTGTAGCTCAGCCATCTTTAACTCTCTCTTATTCTACTCATCCATACATTTTGAGTTATAAAATAAAAAGAAAAGAAGTAGATTGTATTTTTATACATCAGTGTTGTCATTTTTCTCTGCTATATAATATTATCATTTCCATGTTTAGAAAGTTTTGCAATCAGTGATTTTGCATAGTTGGCTAGCAATGGAAGGGGTTATTTGATGAGCTTTGGTATAGCAATTATTTTACCCCATAGTCTTAATACCCAACTCTTTGAATGATCCAGCATTGGTAACCTGTCTTTGTAAGTTTCTCACTTGCAAATATCTGTGTAAAGCTTAGCAGAGGTGATGGATATGCCCACCTTAATAAAAATGCTTTCCTACTCACCTGGGTCTAATCTTGCCTGAAGTGCCATACTAGTAGTTAAAATCTGGGTAACATATGTCAATTCAAGGGTTGTAGTCTGATTAGTATTTCTACAAAAAATGCAGCTGGATCTGTAATTATGTAATCTGGAACAACAGAGATAATTCCCTCTTGTTCCTACAAACTCGTCAATTGGTTCTGGTTTATTTGTGTTAACATCTGTTTTTTGTTTTACATTTCTCATGAGCTACTCTGAAATTTTGGCTCCAATGTCTGTATTTCTTGAAATGTAACCATATTACATGAAGTTGCACCTTATCTGTGTTGGACAAGCCCCAACTATTGAACTTTAAAATGCCTACCCTTTGTGTACACTGAATGATTTTATCCATCTGGTCCTGTGGGTTGTTTATTTTTCTTTGTCTTGATGATATTATCTCACACTGTTGGTGAAAATAGTTCATTGATTATTTTCTGCCTTAATTGTCCCCATTCATTTGGATGTGGTTGTTTTTCTTTTTGTTTTTATCATGTTCAGTTTAAGTGCTGACATTTTGTATATTGACATGGTCCAGCTTGTAGTCAACATAATGCATTTATACTGCTTTCATCATGAAATGAAAACAGGCAAACATCAAATAGTTGAAACCAACAGCTTTTATTATGTGTTATGTACTAATTCTTGATACATTACTAATCCTAGCAGAGGTGGTCTCATTTCAAGAAGGGGGATTGTATTATTCATCAGTAACAACCAGTATATCATAGTACAGATAGTGCAATTAGTACAATAGACTAATGCGTTAAAAGGATGATGTGGTGTATGGATGGTTCTATTAACTCTCCCATAATGAAAGTGTTTATATAAAATTAACTATTATCTCTCATTTGATGGTTAAGGTTTAAAAAAGCTATTTTAAATCAGCACAATTAATGGAGCCAACAGCAAATGGAATGTGTTAATTAAACTGTTGCAACTTAGACTTTATTGATGGATGATGATATAATATAAACAATTGATATTCAGTTAATGAAGTCAACTACCCAAATTACTCATTACTAATCTCTCTTAGAGCTTTTGAATATGATTGATTGGATTGAAACATTTTCATTCCTACTTATTAGTGACGTTTTCATCTAAATTTAAACTAAGATATTTAAAAATAAATGATAAATGATTGTATAAAATAGTGTAACATTTTGTTGAGTGGTTGAAGAATTGCCCAAAAGTTGAAAATGATTTACTGATATATTTATTTTGCCAGTTGTCAACCAACTTCTGCAGGAAACCAGCCAGTTTTTGGAGTGGAAATTCCCAATTATATTTCCACCGAGATCTAAATCTGCAATGAGCAGATCAAAGAAAATGCTCTGTCATCGTAAAAGTAACAACAGCACACGAATGCAAACATCATTTAATGACAGTGTGAATATTCAAGAAGACATCATGCTGGATTTACATACTGAAAGCCCACAGGAAATTTGGGGATCAAGTGGAAGGAAGAAGAGACAACAAAAATTGACTGGAAAGAAATCAAAATATTGAAATTTCATAATATATTGACAAATCAAGTGTTGAGGGAGTAGAATAATGCCATTTATCTGATTATATTTGAGTCAAAGAAGATCAACCTTAATCGGAGCCTTATCAGGTTTTATACAAAATAAAGATACATTGATAAATAACTGTAAGACAAGTTCCATGAAAACTGAAGTAGATGAATTTATTTATTAATCTCAATGAATTATTACCCAATGTCATCTCAGTTTCTGAAGCACACTCTTAGAAAACCAGTTAAATTGCTAAACATCATACTTCAAATATGATTATATTATAAAGTAAACTTTCTTATAAGCTTTTAGCATACTGGAATTATTTTTAAAAAAGGTGGAGTGCAATAATGATGCAAAACAACTTTATCATTCAAAAACAACTGAGCAAAAAATGACTGGAAGTATTCAGTAAAGAGATAGAAAATTTCTGTAAGGTTCACAAAAAATATTTGCTGTCTTTGCTGCATCATATTACTAATCATAACCTTATATATATATACATGAGAGAAAAATATGTGGAAAGATGGTTAAATCAAACATTTAACTCCGATTTAGAAGTGTGATATTTCATTCAGGGTTTCCACATATTTCTATCATCCTGTTAGATTCACTACAAATCTATCCTTTCAACAAATATATATATATATATATATATATATGTGTGTGTAGTATCACCCTTAACAATTATTCATAATTTTTTTTGAAATGAAAAATATATAACTATTCTAAAATAAGTATATCCCTTATATGTATTAATGTGAATCTAGTTTTGGTTCCAAAATTTCAAAGCTGTAAACTTTGGTAATAAATATTTCCTAATAATTTCTGTTTTCATGTCTGACTAGAAATAATAAAGTCTTGCTATCTTTGATTTTGGAAAAAAATCAACTTTTATAAAAGTTGGGAGGTATGTACTTATTGAAAAATAATACTGTACACACAGACACTCTCACACACAAATATTCAAGTAGATTGAAATTTATAGCCATAAAACTTAATAGTTAATTACATGAAAAAACAGAAATTTGTATGCATGCTATTATATAAGTAGTACTTCCCAAATGTATAGAGTAGATAAAAAACAATTTAAGGCTACATTTAGAGAGGAAATATGCTTGCAAATTAAGAAAAAAAGGAAGTGAAATGAAATGTAAAAGTTTCATTAAAAAGGTTTCACTTATAAGCTTTTTCTATTTGCTTGATGATTTCAAAATGAATCAAAATTTCATTTAAAGGTCTGGTAAATCAAGCTTTTTGCTTCTCAAGAATATTTTAGAAGGAACAAAAATTTCTATTGGTTTTAATGATTGTAAAAACTTAAGAGTACAATATTAAAAACAAAAATTTATCTTATCTTGGAATGTCTGCAAAGTTTTCATTTTTTAAATTACAAATTATTTCAGACTTTTTATGTGCAAATCAAATATTTTGAGTTGTGTATCAGATATTTTTTTAACAAAAATAATGAAATAAAAATGAAAGAATATAAATAAACTGAAATGATTGAGTATGAATTAAATGAATGAATATAAATAGAATGTATGGATATTTTTGTATGACATTTTAAAATCTATATAGTTTGCATAGTATAATAATTGAGAAAAATTACTGAATTGAAATAAAATAGTTCAGAAGACAAAAGCATAAAGAGTTTCTTTGAACTACAATTGAAAAAATATCTGAAAGTAAATCAAATATTTGCATTTTTCCCAATATATCCAGATATATAATCATAAATATATATATATTTCTATATAAAGTTTTAAGCAGCACATTGAATTCTGTTCTATTTTTTTTTATCTGTAATACAAAGGGAATGTTATATATAATATGCAATGCTATTTATAAAATGGTTGGTTGGTTGTTTGGGTTTTATGGCATATCAACCTTTGTAGGTTAACACCAAATCCGTTTTTATGAAAATAGTTTTATTTCAAATAATTCAGTTTAGTATAAGTACGCAGTTTCAATGTAAGTACAGTTTAATTGTGAAAAACATTTCTATTTCAAGCTATTCAGTTTAGTCAAGCAGTTCTAATTCAGCTAATTCAGTTTAGTATAAATACAGATTTTGTTTACACACAGTTAAATGTCAAAACATTTCTATAATAAACAATTCAGCTTAGTGTAAGTATAGTTTCATTGTCAAAAATAGAATTTGTTCCAGTTGTTCTGTACCATATTCGTAATTAACACTATGGGTGAAATGGACATCGAATGTTGATTACGATAGAACATATAAAGAACATAGAAATCTCGGAATTCGAAAACACATAACGACTTCTTGTTCAGGTACAAAACCTTTTTATTAACTTTGAGTTAAAGGTTTCGACGTAAGGAGGAGAGACACAATCTTCTATGCTGTCTTATTCATTTGGCCCCCAACTCGAGTGGCCCCCCCATAGGGCGCACGTTCGCTTCGCACCTGCGAGCCCCAAAAATCGATCCTTCTCGTTTGGCGTCTAGTACCCGACTCTTGCGGCCCCATTAGGGCGCAAGTTCCCCTCGCGCCTGCGAGCTCCAAAATCGAACCTCTTCGTTTGGTGTCTAGTACCCGACTCTTATTTTCTTCAAATTCTCACACAAACTTCCGCGTGCTTCCGGTGCATGACGTCACCCGCACCTTGTCACCCAGTATCATCTCGGACTATTATGACATCTGAGTGACACCTCTATCCGCCCGCGCGCACCCGCGTTAACACCTGCTTCAATGTTGTACCTAACTAACCCATGTGCTGAGCCGAAAGGTTCTCAGCCTAACTAAACTCAAAGGCATGAACCGAAATCCCTCGGCTATTTTATAACATACCTATCCAACCACAATAAAATCATTTGTCATCGATGATGACAAATTATTTTCTTAAACTATTGTGCTGCTCCTCCTCACGTCGAACTGAGCAACAAAATTTTCAGCAATACAATTTCAACAAAATAATGCAACAAAAAAACATGCGTCAGTCCGAAGCTCAAAAGTCACTGAAATAAAAATAAAAAGTGTTCGTATTGTCCATCCTTTTTTTTTTTTTTTTTTTTTTTTTTCTTTTTCCAACCACATTTTCTGGTTCTTTTTTCTCTCTTTTTTTTTCTTCATTTTTTCAACAGTCACTCGTTCGGCATGTATATTTTTTCAGTCTTTAATTTGTTCTCTTATTTTCATATTTTTTTATTTTTTTAAATCTCAGGTCAATTGCTCATTATGTATTTTGCATTTTTGCCTTCCTTCTACGTCCGTACTCATTACTTCTAACTTTATATCTCCTTCCCTTGTAATCTCTGTCATTAATTAATGTACACTTTTTAACCTTCCACAACCAAGCATTGCTCGTAATCAAACCAAGATACATGTTTCCCCGTTTTTTCCAACTTTTGACCACCAACCTTCCACAACCAAGCATAGCTCGTAATCAAACCAAGATACATGTTTCCCCGTTTTTTTCCAACTTTTGACCACCGTCAAACGGTCTATCTCACATCTTTTCAACAGCTTACGAGTACCCTTCTTTCTTATCTTCTTTCTTTCTTTCGCCCTTAAAATACTGGGTGTTCTTTTCTAAACCACCCAAACCTTTATCAGCTCACTCAATAAAATTTCTCCCTCAACACAAAATCGAGTCTGCAAATTTTCCAAACACATCCACCAAAACTCTGCGCATATCTTAAATAACTAATCTCCAAACCCATGTTTTTCTGAACATCTTCCTCAACAAAACCTCACAGTCCCACTCCAGGGGGGAACTCACAAAATAACCGTCTGCCCTGTCAGACACAAAAAGCATCCGTCTCTTCGTTGCTCTGCCTCTATGGCAAGATGTCTGAGACAATTTTCCCATCGATACGGACAACGAAATGTCCGAAGCATTCCATAGTGCCTCTGATTAGTCGGACTCGACAACTTAAACAAAACCCGGCCTGATTTTTTCAGTACCCAAAATATCGATTCTCCAACATCAAAACCTGTCCCAAAGGTCCTAACTACAGATATGCGAAATTTTTCCGGCAATCCCATCGATGAGCGAAATCTCCAAAATCTCGAATCAAAATTCTAATCTCCGAATATTATTAGCCCGGACCACCAACAAGTCACTACAAATCTCCATTCATAAAAAACGTTATTTACTATAAACTTCACCCACAATGACCCCGTCTATCATAAAATTCATTCATAAAAATACGTTACTACAATAAAATTTCTTTACAAAATATTGTTTATTACTGCTGTCAATCATGTGCGCGACACAATCCTCTGTCCACGCAGCGGCCACCTTTCTTTCCTCTTCTCTGTCACTGCGAGCTTATTTCTCTGTTACTCTTTCTTTCTCTCCTCCCACCACGGTACAAAGTCACATACAGTAGTAATCATAATTTTCTATGTTACCAACGATTTTTCTTTTTAAATTTTAGAATTATTTCCAAATCTATCCTCCACAACCATTCAAACTCTATTCGTAAATTAAACTATGACAGATGTAAATGAGCAAATACCTTATTCTTTTTTCTTTTCTTCATGCCTTTTTTTTTTCTTGGAGTTGAGTTATGTTACTTCTCTTTTTTTCTTTTGGAGTTGCGCTGTTTTTCTTCTCTTTTCGGTGTTGGACATTTCTCCTTTTTCTTTCTGGGGGGTATCGAATTTGTTCTTCTTGTTTTTTGGTCTCTTTTCCTTGTTTCTTATTTTCTGGAGGCATTGTGTTTTCTCTCTCTTCTTCGATCGCCTGAACAAGCCGCTCCGAAATAGATTTCCAATTGTTCTCAGCCGCTTCTCTGATCGTCTCCATTGAACCATGGTAACCCAGTTGTACTATACCCATGATACGGATATGCCCAGCTCTGGCGCCAAATAATCATATGTACCATATTCACAATTAACGCTATGTTCAAAATGGACATATAATGTTCATTACTATAGACTATATAAAAAGAACATAGGAATCTCAGAATTAGAAAACACGTAAAGACTTCTTGTTCAGGTACAAAACCTTTTTATTAACTTTGAGTTAAAGGCTTCGACGTAAGGAGGAGAGACACAATCTTCTATGCTGTCTTATTCATTTGGCCCCCATCTCGAGCAGTCCCCATAGGGCGCACATTTGCCTCGCACCTGCGAGCCCCAAAAGTCGAATCTCTCCGTTTGGCATCTAGTACTTGACTCTTTCTCTCTTCAAATTCTCACACAAACCTCCAATTGCTTCCGGTGCGTGACGTCACCAGCACCTTGTCACCTAGTATCGTCTCGGACTATTATGACATCTGAGTGACACCTACATCTGCCCGCGCGCACCTGCGTTAACACCTGCTTCAATGTTGTACCTAACTAACCCATGTGCTGAGCCAAAAGGTTCTCAGCCTAACTAAACTCAAAGGCATGAACCGAAATCCCTCGGCTATTTTTCATAACAGTTCAGCCAATAAAGAATTTTACAATATTTTTAATATTCTGAGTTGATTGAGAAATGCATAAAGAAAGAAGAGGCTTGAAGCAATGGACAAATAAAATCTAGATAAAATACTAGCAGATAGCTTGTTATGCATGAATTTTTATCAAAGGTAATTCTTGTCCTCATACTACTCTGATCTCTGTATTATTCCCCTGTTAATGCTTGGATTTCAAGATGAAAATCCACCCTAAAATGTTGCTGAGTTAAGATAATAGAAAAGATAAAAAACACCATGAAGTCTCCATCCTCCAAAATAACTTCTAGAAAGCCTAAAGCTGTGAAAAAAATCATAGACAAAAAAAAAAAACAATTGAAAACAGTATATTCAGTGGAGTGGGGGCTATTTTAAAATCCCATTAAATTGAAGACAAAGTAATAATTTTAGTTTTGGAAAAAGATTGGTTTCTTATGGAACACATCATAACCAAGAGTAAAACAATGAAAAACTTTATAACATATCAAATATCAAAGACTAATTGGGGGAAAGACAGACAGTAAATACTTTCTAAGAAAGGGAAAATAAGAGGAGGAAAAGAAATCCAACACGCAACAGTGACCACTCTATAAATCTATACAAAACCTGAAAAAACATTCTACTAACAGACCTAAACAAGTTCCAGTTTTATTGGGTGCCCCATTTACATGGTCTTGTTCCACATATGTTCTCTGATAAAAGCAAAAAGCTGGAAACATACATGTATTTAAGAATGAAATAAATAATTCTTTAAAAATATAAATCTCTGAGTGGACCAATTCATTTTAAAATATTTACTTTTTTCTTTCTTTGGACCGACAATGAAAAAAATTTACATACATATATATATATAACTACTGTGTTTAAAGGTTTCACTATCAGTGGAAAAAGCACTTGATATCAGAGATAGGCAGTGCAGAACAAAAATTTAACAACATATTATAACTAATACTTTCACTCTTGCTTGATCATCAGTCAATATTATATTCTGAAGAATTGATTTAATTTCTTTTGTTTAATGGCATATCATCCTGTGTAGGTTATTTAATGCCAAAGCCATCCTTCCAAAAGGACAGTAGTGGTACTATTTAATCCATAGCTGGGAGGATAAGGGGGTTCAAGTGTATTTGTCCAGAAGTGAGCATAATTGCATGACTAGAGTTCAAACTCGCTTACTATAATTACACAATCCATCACTTTAGCCATTACACCATGAGGACCCCCCACCACAAGTGTTACAAGAGGGTGGTATGTGAAAAGCATCAAATGTAAAATGAAATCAGATTTACATTGCAGAAGATCTTAAAGATATCTTTGAAAAAAATTCAATGTTGGTTATTAAAACTTAGAATTGTTTAAATTTATAAGGTTATTTAAAATTTTTTATAGTTACATTTTCGGGATAAGAAACATAATAGTAATCAATAATAGTGTCCCACTAGTTTTTTAAATGTTATTTTATATATCCTGGTATTTCATTCTCTCCTATGTCAGCATTGCAGACACTCAAAGATTTTTAAGATAAATTTTTAAAAATTCATATTATTAAGTTTTGAAAATTTAAAAATTTTTGTAATTGATTTGTCTCTAATCATTAAGGTTTACTTTTAAGATTTTTTTTGCTTGAAAATTATGATAGCCATTTTCTCATATAAACAAAGGATATGCCACTTTAATATGCTTGTTGTGAAATCCAGTAGTTCATTCTGGCATAAGCAGTGGTAAAAAGATGAGTTAGTCCAGTGGTTTTCTCCTCATATTTACAGTTTGAGAAATAAGTGTTGTTACATCCAAGTCAGTCAATGTTTGTCTTTACAGGTACAATCCCTCCTGCTCAAGTGAGAAATATAAAAGTTGTGATTTCACATTCAATAATAGAAGAACTTAAATGAGTATTAAATCAACAAATGCAATGATTTTGAATTATACTTAACAAGTTGGCTGAACCAAGTGTTTCCTTTACTCTAGTGAATTCAGTTGACAAATTCACTTACAACCCAGACCCTAAAATACTATTTGAATCAATGCTATGAAGAAATCTTCAAGAAATATTGTGTAAATTGGCTTGGTAAAAAAAGATAAGGCTTTTATTAAGAGAATTGGGTTCCATAGATTACAAAAAATATAATTATTATGTTTTTCTTGTTAAATCTGGAAATTTAAATATGTAAAGAACTGCATCCCATTGCATTTGTGGGAATACAACTAGAGCATGCACTTCTGCAGAATGAAAATCTTCAGCCATATAATCATCTGACCACTTGTTGTGTTTGCTATCTCAACAAGTCAAGTCAAAATGTTTGAATCCCAGATGGTCCCACCAGAAGAAAGCTGGGCAAAAACAAAAAGTTGAATAAATGTTGAAAGGAAGAAGTTCATGTTGACACAAAGGACGGTTTGTCATGTCCTCACCATGTAGGCCCCTTAACTAAAAACTAAAAACTGCAAGATCTTCAGCTCTCTGTATCTCTGGTCATCTCTGTGTTGCCTGAACCTCTGTGTGTGTATTCTTCTGCATTGGTCTCTTATCCACTTCTCGTTGCAGACTTATTCTCCTTATTTTATATCCAAGGGGAGGGAAATTTTCTATTTCTAGACATTCAAGTACTCAGACAGGACATAAAAAAATGGCAGCCAATGAGACTCCATGAAACCCTTAAAGGTGTAATAATAAAATGTTTAGAGTCATTGAACCTTTATGCATTTTATTTCAGCAGGGAAGAATTAGAGTCCCACACAAATATGTCTTGGCACCTATATGGACACAAACGCAAACATATGCATTTGCATATCCATGGTCAACCCACAATCATACACATGTATACACCTGCACACACCTACATACACACACAAGCACTCACACCTACCAGCATAGGGGTAAGTTTGTATACCACCTTCAATAATGTCACACTCATCTCCCCCAACCATTTTTGTCATTTATTTCATAAATTACAAACAAAAACAGAACAAAAAATAAATAAATAAAAATAATAATAAGCTAGTTTATTCAATTTTCCCTTCTCAAAAGAAGGAAAAAAATTAACTGGAGCAGTTCAATCACTCAATCCTTACAAACAACAATTAAATCCCCTCCCCAAAATAATGACCTTTGGTTTCCTCCTTCCCTTTCATTCTTCTTCTCCCCATTCCAAAAAAATCATGACAGATTTAACTCCACTCCCTTCTGTTCTTTCTAAAACAAACTACAAGTCCATATCACCCCACCCCACAAAAAATACTCAATTCCGGAGAAATTTTAACTCAACCCCATTCGACTTTTAAATCATCTTCAATTTCCTTGCAACTTGGAAGCATCAGAAAATCTCCACAGTTGTTTGAATGTCTTACCACGAAGTAACATTATATAGGAAGCGTCAACATATCTGACTTTCCAACATTTCATCCCACTCCCCACAAAAATACTCAATTCCGGGGGATTTTTAACTCACCTCCATTCAACAATTCCTGGAGGACTTTTAAATCACCTCCACACAAAAAAAAAAAAAAAAAAAAAATTACACAATCCAGAATCTCATCACTTTCTCTATTGACATTACTGGGGGTGTCAACCGAATTGACCACCCAACATCTCACCTCACATCCACAAAGAAAAATAAGGAATTTCCTATTGGAAAAAAAATAATGAAAAGAAAAAGATCTGTTGAATCCTTCTTAAGAATTTCCGACAACAAAAATGAACGGCATAAAAAGAAAATCCAACACAGCCAGACAACATTCAGCTTTTCTTTTTTTTTTTTTTTTTTTTCCTTTTCCTTTTCCCAACAGATGAACTTGAAAGTCTTCACTCCCTGCTACACACATAAATAAAAAGAATAAAAATAAATAATACCCTGGCCTGCGTAAAAAAATTTTTTCCAAAGGTCAAAGGTTTACCAAGTGATATATGATCGCCATTTTATGCTGAATTCAAAAATACCATTCATTGTGTTTGATCAAGTCTGGTTTTTAGGATGTGCTTAGATACTGCACAACAATTCGTACACAATAATAACACTTATTCAAAAATTTGTGGACTCTACTTTTCATAGCTGATCGTGGGTGCTTGATGTTTAGTTATAGCACATAATGTTGTATGTGTACCTAACTATAATATACCACCCTACTCGTAAACATCTACATACTTAGAGATGGTAGGGCCTTTCCCTCAGCTTAAATGATTTTAATGTACTGTTTCAAGTGTCAAGACGTGTTGAGTGCTGATTTATTTTTTCTCTTTTCCACTTGACATTTTATTCCTGTGAGAATGGATCACAAGTGTAAGAATAATCCTGATAGGTTCTCTTATATCTGCGGTAATGGGGTCCTCCCTAAGCGTCAAGTCAAACTAAGGGATCAGGATAAGCCATTCGCTCCCCTCGTTTGCTGTAAAATCTGTGGAGAATTTGAAGGATTGGAGGAATGGTAAAAGGAAGAGTATGTCATTTGCCATTCTAATGTTCTTGAGGGAAGAAGATCCGCCATTTTGGATGACTATTTTCGCATGATAAATCTAGAAGCAATAAATCGTAAGAGCCAGTATCATGTCTAAAACGCCGATGTTCCTTCTGTCAAAAGACCAATCCCTCATGGCCCAGACCTTCCTGTTCCTGAGCCAGATGGTAACAAGGAAAATAGCTCTGATTTAGTGACATGACTGTTGTAGCTGGGGATGACGCATACAAGCCAGAAGAGGACGACCAGCCTGTACCCTTGAAACAAGCAGAACTCAACGACCTGACACGAGACCTGAATCTTTCAAAGGAATCTGCTCAGCTGCTGGTTTCACGTCTCAAAGAGAAATAACTGTTGGCACCAGGAACAACGTTCTACTTGTGTCGAGAAAGTGAGAGAGAATTAAGACACACTTTCTCACGTTCCAGGATAAGTCGTCATTGGTTTATTGCAACAAAATTGCTGGATTGATCAAATCAATGGGCTTAGAGTATGATGTTACAGAATGGAGGCTTTTTATTGACTCATCCAGCAGAAGTCTCAAAGCAGTTCTACATAATGGGAATAGTTTTTCATCTATCCCTATTAAGCATTCAATTCAAATGAAATAAACTCACGACAGCATGGATCATCTACTGTCTACTGTTAACTACCAGGAGTACAAATGGTTGATCTGTAGAGATCTTAAGATGATTGGACTTGTCCTAGAACTCCTACGTAGGTACAAAAAGTATCCTTGTTTTC
Source organism: Sepioteuthis lessoniana (assembly GCA_963585895.1). NCBI lineage: Eukaryota > Metazoa > Mollusca > Cephalopoda > Myopsida > Loliginidae > Sepioteuthis > Sepioteuthis lessoniana. The sequence goes on along the minus strand of OY757926.1, from coordinate 485,472 downwards.
TGTGTTCCTGGGACAGTCAGGTTGACCACCGACATTATGTCAAACAAGAGTGACCGTTAAGATGATGGTTAAAGCCTGGCTCGCATAACATTCAGTCTCACTCTCTCGTTGAACTGAACAAAATATTGCTTCCACCCTTATATATCAAGTTGGGAGTAATGAAGAACTTTGGACAGGGAAAGCTGTGGGTTTGCTTTCGTCCAGGAGAAGTTCCCACGGATAGAAACTCAAGGCTGATATATTTGACGGCCCTCAAATAAGAGAACTCATGAAGGACCCAATGTTTGACGAAGCACCGAGCGAAGAGGAACTGTCCGCCTGGCAGTCACGAGTCAGTAGTTACAAACTTCCTGGGAAATCACCAGAGTGCGTGTAATACGAAAAGGAAATTGAAGAGCAAGTGAAGAGTTTCCATCAACTCGGGACATGAATGTCAGCTAAACTGCTCTTTCTGCTGTCACACTTAGACTATTTTCCAAAGAACTGTGAAGAGCAGGGTGAATGCTTTCACCTAGACATTTGCATTATGGAAGAGTACTACCAAGGCTGCTGACTACTGCTGGTGCTTGAAACGGGAGGCGCTGGCCCCCGAACATAGAATGAAGTCTCTGAAAAGACCGTTCATCCATGAATAGCTTCTTTTGTGTATTTCTTAGTTTACTCTCTGACACAATGTGAGCTTTCTGCAAATATTTCAGCTCTAAATTTAGCATAATTTGTTTTACTCAACAAGAAAATAACTCTACTGAGTTATAATATTGTTCTATGCATTTCAAGTAAGAGTTTGTAGCTTAAAAACCTGACCCGATTAGAAAAAATGATTTTTGGATTCAGCGTAAAAAAATGCCATTAAAATCAGCTATTAAATATTCGATCTTGAAAACATTGCAGACAAGTGAATAAGGGAAAAGTGATTTCCTTGTACTACCAAAAGAGTCAGCCTACCAGACTTTTAAACCTTTCATATCGCAAAGACAAATATATATATATATATGAATTATCATGACTAAAAAATCCGGCAAACACCTACATGAGACATATGGAACAGCTGTTTCGACCTTATTGCATCTCATCAGCAGTGCATACCGTGATCTCAACCAGTGGACATTGAACCAACAACCACAGAATGCAGAAGCCGAAACTCTACCACTGGGCCACCGGTTCTATCACACATAAGCGATGCCAAATTAACTAGTCATGGTGACAATGCACGACCACATAGCCTAATGTGTCTTGAAGGTACGTACTCCCTGCAGAGGACACAGCCACCTCCGGGGCTACGTCTTCCCAAGTCGGTGTTATGAATCCACATAACGTTAACCTCACAGGCAGGAAATAGAATTATATATATTTCGATGCCAAATTAACATATGCAAAGTTAGGGTTAGGGTTAAAGATGATATCTTAATAATTTAAAGGAATATTTTAATCAGTTACGAGAAAATAAATGATAAGATACTTTAGCAAAAGTTGCTTTTGAATTCGAATGAAAAATTTGGTTTTTGTCAATAAAGAGGTGTTCTTTCTCCTAAAATGAAGGCAAAGTCAAATATGGATATTTGGGTGGCAATGCAATTTTTATTCAATACTCTGAGAGCATATGTTGGAATTATCAGCTAAAATAGTCTCGAATGTATATATTAAGTTATGATGAGGCAAATCACTGAACTACTTACTCATTCCTGCGCGATGGCGTGTCACGTGATTGGTCTGGGGACGCCATATATATTTGGTACCCAAATTTACCAGCTAATAAAGCTTGTGTGCACACGTGCATATCTTTCTTCTACCCCAGATATTCGTCTGTCTTTACTAACACTAAGAGTCGTCCTACTATCCAAACTTTAACAGATTATGGGCCCTGATACGCAGTTGAGAACAGTGGACAATTTGATATGTCTCATAAGTTAATGTTTCACGGAGACGAAAGAAAATATGAACTCTGGGATGTGATATTCTTTGGTTATCTCAGAACACACAAGCTGTATAATACCATTACTACAAAGATGGATGAACTAGTGAACCCCAACAAAAACGCTGAGGCATATGGAGAGATGGTCCAATTTTTAGATGATAGAAGTCTTTCATTAATCATTTGAGAGGCAAAGAATGACAGCAGAAAAGCTCTGAATATTTTACGAGAGCACTACTTACCACGTGGGAAGCCAAAAGTCATAGCCCTGTATACAGAGTTGACTTTATTGCGAAAACAACCCGAAGAAAATATCACCGACTACATGATACGTGCGGAGAATGTATAAGACTTGCACTCCAATATTTTAAAATGGCCGTGATGCCACTTGTTCCCAAAACAAAGATGGCGGACGCACATAAACAATCAGTCTCGGGAAACCATTGGCCAGAAGAACCACGTGGTCAGTGCTCAAAACTACGTCTGCTCGCTCAGTTTCGTCCCGCGCTTTTGGAGCCCATTCCAAAATAAGAATTCTCTATAAATACTTTGTCTTCCAGCACTATTTCTCTCTTTTCATATTTTCACTTACAGGGCCAACACACTCACTCCAGTGTGACTTCCAGAGAGAACACTCTCAGTCTCTCAATTTCGACTAACAGATTCAACACACTCTTCTTTTTTCATTCGACTTTCACAACCAACCGCCACAAAAATGTATACTACACGCAAACATTCTCTTCCTCGTTATACTTTGTCGGTGAGACTTTTTCCAGCCTGGAAAACAGAAATTTCGTCAAACCATAGAAAGAAACAAACAGTAGAAATACGTAGTCAACACGCATAGGACACTTTTTATTTCGTCCTTTTTTTTTGTAGTATTAGTGTTATTTACACACATACACAAACACACACACAGAATTATTTCACGAACAGTAATAGAACCACAGTAATGTTTTAAAATGTTTCATTGCATGTATTGTTGAGATATAAATTTGTTTTGTTTGTACCGCTTTGTTTTGAATGTTCTTTTTGTCCGCGCCGTTTCACGTCTTTCATATCGTTTACACATCATTTGCTTCCTTTCCTTTTTACAAATATAAACCATACCAACATAAATTCTGGGGGACCAAACATATCCACTAACCAAACAACATGTCCCCCTACAAATGTCGGTGAAACTATAAGTGATGGACTGCTTATAGCAATCATCCTGAAAGGACTACCATATGAATACAACAACTTTACCACTGTGATGACGCAAAAAGACACACCTATGACGTTCCAAAATTTTAAAACGGCCCTGAGAAATTTTGAAGAAGCGGGGAAAACTGAAGGCAATGAACGTGAAAGTAAAGAAATTCAGCGGTCAACTAACAGCACCTTTGCCAAGAGAAAACAAAACCAAATTTGATGGAACATGTTTTTCGTGTGGGAAATACGACCACAAATCTCAAAATTGTAGAAAACCTTCACGTTGGTGCAGAAACTGCAACAACAAAAGTCATGACACAAAATTTTGTAGAAAAACGAAGACCAACCACACACGTGCTAAAGAGGGCGGCGTAAAGCACATAAAAGATAAGCACACTTTTATTTTTTCTGTGAATAATACAGATGAGTCATATTGTAATTTGTTAGTGAACTGTGGGGCTACAACACAGATCTTAAATGATGATTCGAAGTTTATGAGTTTTCATAAAAATTTCGATAAAGATATTTTTTTGGTACAGGCAGCGACTGAAAATGGTGCTAAAGTAGAATTTAAACCTAACTCGGCAACGCTTAATACACAGGGAACAACATTTGAAATACATAAGAAAGGAAAATTGTATTATCTAAAAAATATATGTTCTCCCCAAAAAGTAATGCATTCGCTAGAAGACTGGCATAAGATAATGGGACATTGTAATGTTGATATTTTAAAATTAGAAGAAAATGTTGAAGGTATTTTCTAAAACTTTAGTAGAATTACCGACAGAGCTCCATAGTAGTTTAGAATATTCCGCCTAAGTAAAGAAAGTCCCCCATGCAAAAAAAACAAAAAACGATAGGGCAGAAACAAATAGTTAAATGAACGACTTTACCCCTCCCATACCAAGTAGAAGGCCAACAAAATTCTATTTAAATCCATAAAATGACAAGACAGTAGATGACAAAGCAAGCTATGAAAGAATTCCCATGTGTCCACTGGAAGCCAAGAGTCAAAAGCTGGTCAGTATAATATTGTCTTTAAGTCTTCTACCATTTAAAATGCATGAAGGATTTTACAAAAATTGTATGTTCTTTTGTTTGTAAAATGACGATTGTACACTATCTGTGTTTTAAATGTAAAGGCAATTTTACCGTAAATCCAACTTGATATATGAACTTATACAAGAAACCAACACAATTAGAACCCAAGAGCCTAAACAAACGTAAAATATAATGCCTACAAGGATGCTAAGAGACATAAAAAAATTACATTAATGAATTAAAAAATTAAAAAATAGACGTGGACTTTAACTAAGTTAAAACTTAATAAATAAATTTAAAAAATCAGACCCCCGCTTTAAACGTCTCTTGCCTTTTCCTCTCCCCCGCCCAGAATCCATGGCAAGCAGTGTGGTGGACATAACGGCAAGCGAATAAACCCTCTGACGGCTCAATGCAATGCTTAACATGACCCTGGGCGTATTAACCTTACGGTTCTTCGGACAGGATCAGTTAGTTCGATCGGGGAACTACTGCTGCTCATCTATAAGGGTGGCTTCTATAGATGAGAATAAAAACTGCCACTGAACCTTGATCCACACTCAAACCACATGTCCAAATACCATCGCTCTTCACGCGGTTAAAAAAATGGCCGCGTCCTGCTGGAGTTGGGGCCCTGGCCTCAGTGTTCGAAAAATCAGCTACAGAGCTCAAACAACAAAAATAACTAATATGCAAACACACAGTACAAATAGCAACATTTAACATCAGAACCTTAAATAGGACAACTACTGAAGCTTACTGCATCTGCCATAGATCATAAAATAGACATAATATGCAGTCAAGAACACAGATACACACATAGCGAGGATATTAAATATCACGATACCGGCAATGGATGGACGCTATCCACTGCATCAGCATGGAAAAACTCTATCAATGCCACGATAGGAGGAGTAGGACCACAAGCCCTAAAAACACTAAATAGTATAGAGAAAATACACCCAAGAATGATGGTAGCTACATTTATTGGCAACCCCAGAGCATCAATTATCTCCTGCGACAGCCCTACCAATATTAGTGAAGAAACTGAACTCATCACCTTCTACGATGGGCTATCCTCTCTTGTGCGTAGCATCCCGAAACACAACGTTCTCGTCATTGGCGGAGACATGAATGCCAAAATCAGGAAAAACGGAAACCACGAATACAGCCTACACAACTCGTCAAACAGAAATAGACAACCTCTAACAGATTTCACAATAGAAAATAGATTAACATGTCTAAATATAAACTTTCAAAAAAGGGAGTGGAAATTATGGACCTACACATACGCAAACAATATTAAAGCACAAATAGACTTTGTCTTTATTAACAAGAAATGGGAAAATAGCGCAGTGAATTGCGAGGCTTACTCCTCTTTCATGGGTGTGTCCTCAGATCACAGAATTGTCACGGCAAAAATACGATTGAGCCTACGAATGAACGCCACCCGAACAACGAACACTATACACTATGACTGGGCCCTTCTTAATAACAAGGATATTAGAGATACATATGTAATAGCATTAAGAAACAAGTTCGATGCACTACAGGAGAAGACAAAAACACGTACTCCGAATGACAAATATGAGAATTTCTTTAACGCCCACCTAGAAGCAGCAGCGAAATACATACCAACAAAACATAGAACTAAATCTAGAGTCTCATGGGAGACATTAGCGGTAAGAGAAAAACGTGCAGACGTGAAAACAGCCTCCAAATGCAATAGGAAGATCCCACCTAACGCAAATGCCCTGAAACTAAAAAAGGCACAAAATGAATTAGCAAACATATACCTAAAAAAAACAGACAGAATATATAGAAAATCAAATAGATAAGATTAGAAACTCAGTGGAAGATAGGCAATCTAGGATAGCATGGCAAACGATAAACGAAGTAAGCAGAAGGAATAGCACTGCCAAAGCTAAACTGAAGGTACAAACCAACAAGAACGAATAAAACTGTGGAAACATTTCCAGAATCTACCAGGAAACCCACCAAAAGTTACACATGAACCAATCACGAGAATATTTAGTAAGCAATTAGACATCAAACTGGGACCGTTTACGCCAGAAGAACTCTACTCAGTACTTAAAAAAGTAAAAATAGAAAAGCCGCAGGGCTTGATGAAATTCCCCCAGAAGTATGGAAGACCAGACAATTTGACGACATACTGCTCTGACACTGTAATGCTGTATATAATCAAAATCCGATTGACAAATAGATGAAGGGATGCATCCTCCCTTTCCCTAAAAAGGGCGACCTTGGATTAACCAAGAACTACCGAGATATAACACTTACATCCATAGCAGCCAAAATATACAATGCCCTACTACGAAACCGCATAGAACCTAAGACTGACAACATTCTCAGGAAAAACCAAAATGGCTTCCAGAGAAATAGATCCACGACCTCACAAATATTGACTATCCGTAGAATTCTAGAAGGCATACAGGCAAAAAATTTATAGGCAACAATATCATTTGTCGACTTTATAAAGGCCTTTGATTCCATACACAGAGGAAAGATGGAGCAAATTCTAATCGCATACGGTCTACCAAAAGAAACCGTCGCAGCCATAATGATTCTCTACAGAAACACCAAACTGAAAGTGCGTTCTCCGGATGGAGACACAGACTACTTCGACATTGTAGCTGAGGTACTGCAAGGAGACACACTTGCCACATACCTCTTTATTATATGTCTAGACTACGTGCTTAGAACATCGATCGAAAAAATCAAACAAAACGGTTTCGAGCTGACAAAGAAAAGAAGTAGAAGGTACCCCGCAAAAACAATTATCGACGCCAACTACGCCGATGACATAGCGCTTCTGGCAAATGCACCCGCCCAAGCTGAAACCCTTCTGCATAGTCTGGAACGAGCTACCGCAGGCATGGGCCTCCATGTCAATGCACACAAAACGGAATATATGAGCTTTAATCAAACAGGAGACGTTTCCACACTTAACGGTAGCTCTCTGAAACTAGTAGACAAGTTCACCTACCAAGGAAGCAGTGTCTCATCGACCGAGACTGACATCAACACGCGACTAACAAAGGCATGGACAGCTATCAATGGGCTATCGGTCATATGGAAGTCAGACCTGACCGATAAAATAAAACGCAGTTTCTTCCAAGCAGCGATCGTGTCGATACTGCTATATGGATGCACTACATGGACACTAACTAAATGGCTGGAGAAAAAGCTTGACGGCAACTACACAAGAATGCTGCGAGCAATATTGAACAGGTCCTGGAGGCAACACCCTACAAAGCAGCAGCTATACGGCCACCTACCACCCATCACGAAAACTATCCAAGTTACACGAACCAGACAAGTGATGTACTCCTGTGGACCCCTTCACATGGCCGAGTGAAAGCCGGGCGACCAGCTCGAACCTACATGCAGCAGCTCTGTGAGGATACGGGGTGTAGCTCTGAGGACCTGACAGAAGCGATGAACGATAGGGAGAGGTGACAAGAAATGGTCAGGGATATCCGTGCCGATGGCACAACATGATGATGATGATGATGATGATGATGCAAATTATCAATAGAAATAAATTTAAATTTGAAATTTGCCCACAAGCGAAGATATCACAGTCACGAAATAGGCTGCACGTGCGACTAAAATACTAGAGATGGTCCATGTTGATTTAGCAGGAACGATAGACCCCATAACAAAGGACGGTTTTAAATTTGTATGAGGATGCATAGACGATTACTCGAGCCAAATAGTAACTTATATGTTAAAAATAAATCTGACGCACTGAAGGCTTTTGAAAAATTTATAGCAGCTATCTCACTTTATAGAAATTTAAAATATGTTAGAACCGACCAAAGAACTGAATTCACTTCTGGGGCTTTTGAGTCTGTATTGATTAAAAATAAAAATAATCCCCAGAAAACTTCACCCTATTCGCCACACTAAAACGGCACAATTGAAAAGACGTGGCTCACAATTTTTGAAATGGCTAGATATATTTTAAAAGAGGCTAATCTTCCCAAATATATGTGCTCATACGCTATTATGTCTTTGACATATATTCGTAATAGGTGGTACAATAATCGAATTAGGACCACACCACATGAAATCTTTACTGGTACAAAACCAAACCTATTGAATATGCATCTATTTGGGAGCATTTGCTATGCATATGTGCAGAATCCTAAAAAATTAGATAACAGAGGTGAAAAGGGAATATTTGTTGGATACAATAAATATAATCCCGCTTATTTAGTTTATTTTCCTGAGAAAGAAATTGTTCGAACCGTGAAGACCGTAAAATTCAGTGATAAGGTTAGTGAATACCCTAACCCGTCTACCAGTACTATGAAGATAGCGAAACACGTTCTAAGATATACAAAAGGAACAATAAACCAACAATTAATATTTAAGCCCACAAAAAACAGTTAAAGAATTTTTTAGTAGAATCAATAAATGAAGACCTTTATGATATGAAAGTTTATATATATGATACTTGGATATTATAAGCATCTTTATTTACTGTTTCTTGTAAGAAATGTTTAACTGGTTATGAGAAAGCTGTACTCCTGTAAATACCATTGAATATATGCATAATTGCAGAAATATGAAGTATTATTAACAATGTGACATAAAGTAATAATGTGTATTTTTAATGTTGTTGAAATAGGTGAATAAAAAACAATATGCAGAAAAATTAAGATAATACAAATTAGAATTTTTAAAACAAGTGAATGTGTGTTTGTGAATTATTCAGCTTATCTGTAATCAGTAATTTTTTGTGATAAAAACTGAGTTCCCCTTTTAAGTGGTTATATTGATTTAAAATGTGGCAATTTGTAAATGGGGTAAAATTGATAACAATACAGCAGACTACCCATAAACTTGTTTATTATGGACAGAAGTCAATTTTATATAGAATTCAAACATGGACATGAAAACAAACATATACTAGTAACTTATTTGATCCTGTCCCAGTAAAAACAGTATATTATAATGATTTTTTATCATAGTAAGATGTATGGTGCTCTAATTCAGGGAATAAAGCAAGATGACTTCAAATTGCGATTGGAAAATAATTTTGATGCTTGAATTATCCTAATTTCTAATATTAAAGTGATAAATATACCATGGTTGCTTTCTCTATGGAAGTATCATGGAGCTTTGCTACAATGAGAAAAGAAAATGTTTCTAGGTCATCTAGTGTAAATTTCTATGTTATCAAGTGCACAAGGCTAACAAGGAAAATGAAGATTATGCCATGGCAAGCTTCCAATTTACTAGAGTGTAATTTAGATTTTTGTCTTGGATTGAACACTGATCATTGAGAAATATTCCAGTTATAATCTGAGCTTAGATTAACATATACTATAGGTGTGGGAACTCCACCAAAATCTATTCAAAGGGTTCATAATGTCACAACATTTAGGATTAAATTTCACTGTGTGATTCATTTTATATTGCAAATGAACCTAACTTTGAATTATTCATATATGTTTGCCTTGTTTATCCTTTTTGAATTTCTTTATTCTTCCGGCTAATTTTTTCCTATTTCTCTTTATCACATTTAATGATGTATTATCTCTGATTGCTATAATTTTATGACTCATTTTAATGTATTTGTTATATGCCCCCACCAAGCATACGAGTCTTGCACAAGGCAGTTTTGTAGGCGTGTCCGGGCACAGTATGGAAACCCGGCAGTCCCCAAAATGCCTCGGGCCCCATGTGTATACCTCTAAAAAGGGGCAACAGGTGATAAAACCAACCCCTCTGAAGAGGGATAATGCCTGGAGGACGGCCCCCCGGGGCTTGAGGATGCCAGTCATTACTGACTGCCACCTGAGCAAGGACACGCTGGTCAGAATTTGACTCGCCAACACGGTCAACCGAAATGTGTACCAGTCAAGTAGCATAATGCTCACGGGCAAGCACAAGGACTGCTGAAAGGCTTGGCTATAAATAGAATGAAAGTCATATCACTCTGCCACGGCCGCGTGGACAAAGAGTTTGTCCATAAAAAAATGTAAGTGGAAATACAGTCCTTCATTAACCTGAAATAGGCCTCTGAAGATAATCCACTTTAATTGATAGAGTGACTTTCGCAAAACCGACTGTTATTGTTGTAAAAAGATAGATTTTTTTCTTTCTTTCACTAAGGCAGCCGGTCAAGGCTACAAGTGATTTCATCATTTCCAGATGAAATATAAAAGTGATTTCATCATTTCCAGATAAAATATAAAAAACAAAAATTTGCAATATAAAAGAAATTTAGAGTACAAAATTTACGATGAAGAGAATGAAACTAAAGCCAAATTTAGTATTTAACTTGGTATGTTTTTAGTGGGCTTTAGAGTGTAATTTTAAATGGTAAGTTCCGCAGCTTTCTAGTTCGGATACTGATCCAAAAAGATAACACAGACAATAAAGTTTTTAAAAAAGGAATTTTATACACAAGAAACAAGAGAGAAAGGAGTAGAAAAGATGGAAACTTATCTGAGAGAGTGTCTAGGAAACAAAGTTTTTGAATTTGTGTATTTTTTTTTTTTTTTAGTTTTGTCAAAATGTTTCAGTTTTCATTTAATTTTGATTGTTCTGAAAGATAGTTTTTTCAACAGAGTTCACGAGTTGAATTTTATCTTTCAATTGATTTTAATTGAGTCTTTTTAATTTTCATTTAATTTCAATTGAGTTATATTTTCAGCAGAATTCTCGGGTCGAATTTTCTTTCAGTTTTTTAACTTTGTAGAATTTCGGTAGTTTGATTTTAGTTTCATTTCTTGGGAAGCTTCTTGCCTGTTAGAATATTTATTGGCTATTCCAGAAGCGAGTGACGAAACCTTTCTGCTATTTTATCCTACCTTAACAGTCTAGTCCCCAATTTTGTACAAAGAGTCCAGTAGGAGTTTTCAGCAAGTAGTATGAGGTAGCTTTTTGGTGTCGAATTGTCTGGGATTACTTCTCCCTTTTCCACTCTGGCCAAATCAAGTGCCACACTTGGTCGGTTGATTTTTTTGTTAGAAATAAATTCTTATACTTCTTAGGTTGTGTTAGCTTGTGTAAATTTATGAAACCTTATCTTACTGAAATCTCGTTGTGGTTGTTGGTGAAATCTTGAGTGAATTACTCTGTGATTCTTGCAAATATTTTTTAAGTCTCATATTACTTGGGAGAATCTGGTGTACATTGTGCTTTTTCTGATTTTTGACTCTAAAGCTCTGAATAAGCTATTGTCATGTATACAAACTTTCCTATAACCGAACCTTGCCTTTTCAATTCACCATTTCTTCAGAATACATTTACATTTTGTTTAAAGTTTTATTTGTCTTCTCAGTGCTCTTTGAATACTTTCTGATAACTCCACTGCCAAATATGCTTCTTGCATTTCCTCTAAACTAGTGAGATACTCTTTCATTACTTCATGAATATTTCTATTTTCCAGTAAAGGGGGTTTGTTGATATATTAAATAGTAAATTTGGTCCTCCTAATTCTTCTATAATTCACTTGTTATAACTTTTTCTTTTATCTCAACTTCATCATTCATCTTTGGTTCTATTTTAACAGAAGTAAATATCCTAGTCAGAGCATTTTTCATGATTCTGTTCTTCATCTGTGGATGTGATGATAAAGCCAACTGTTTTCAGTTAGCTGTTAAGTGAGCTGAAATCTTTGAGTGGAAATTTAAGTCAAATTAAAAAGTTCAAGCCAGTACATCAACGATCAACACAAAAAGACCTAAATGTAAACAAAATAGATTTATGTCTTGTCACAAGTTTGATTGAGTAAATGAAAACGGTGAATTTGGACATGTGTGAGTGATGCAATAACTTAGCAAGATGACATAACACTACAGATACCTTGAATTTTGGAAAGTTGTCAGTTGGGTCAGTTGGCGTTCAGAGAGTTCAGTTGGGTGGGGGCTCTTTGTGTTTCTGTTCATAGACCCTAACCTCTCTCTCTCTCTCTCTCTCTCTCTCTCTCTCTCTCTCTCTTCTTGTTTTTGAGTAGCCAACACTCAGGCAACTTTGTTCCAACAGATTACCCTGACCATCAAAAGAAGTTCCAGATGAATTGTGTCATTCTCTATCAGTGAATTTTTCAAACACAGCATGAGCACAGACAGATTTGATAAACAGACTATCTGGAAATGCATTTGGTGCCTTTACTGCGATTTGAATAAAGTAAAAGTACTATGACAACTGTCATATTGGCACTGTTACTAGGATAAGACCAATCATTATTATTACATTTAGTACAAGTGTTGTCATGCACAATGATATTACATTTGGCGCTGGTATCGGCGTTGATAGTCATGACCGCAATATTGTTACAGTGGTGCTGTGCCAAGATATTGTTACATTTAGTACTGTACCGAAACGATAGCATTACAAATGGTAACTGACCCCAGAACATAGTATCACATTTGGTACTGGACCAAGCGATAATGTTATAATTGGTGCCAGGCCAAACCATAGTACTATAGTTGGTGCTGTGCCCAAGATAAGTGCCCAGATGTTACAAACCGTAGTGTTACATTTGGTACCTGAAAATCCACAGCACAGCCAGACACAGCAGTGGAACGTCACCATCAAATTATTTAGTGTCATATATCAGGACACTCGTTGGGGGGGGGGGCGGGGTATGCCTCTGCGGAGGTGCAGTCGGTGTATTCTACAGCCCCAGTCGACTCGACCAACCTGTAGTTAAGATTGAACCTCTTGATAATTTCACTAAGAAGTTCTTAAACTAAATACCTATATCCGTTACGCCATGTGCCCTGCCGGATAATTTAAAGAAAATATTCCCATTTAAAAAAAAAAGCCACAAACATTGAGCAATGAAGGGTGCCTCTGGTAGTGTAATGGTTAGCTAACTAGACAAGCAAAACTTCACAAGTGAATTCGAGTCTCATTGGGTGCCCCATACATACGGTCTTTTTCCACATCTAAGCAAAAAGCTTAGCAAATTGAATACTGAGTTACCAATCAGAATTTTTTCAGTGATGTAAAAATTATTTTGGGCAACGAGTTTCTCGCATGTATAACCTTATTTTTTAAATTCAAGGGAAGTAACTCTATGACACCGAATGAATTACTTTCCTTGAAAACTTGTAGGTTTTGTTTGAGGGCGACATTAAAAATACCTCCAGTATCTTTAAAAAAAAAAAAAAAAAAAAAAAAAAAACTTCATTGTAAAAGTACATGGCAAATGATTTTGACGATAAAAATCCGTTGCCAGTGAAATTATTTCACATTGCATTTTTATTGAATTGGACTATGATTTTTACTACAAAGATGCATTGGGAACTATTTTTGCTATAAAAAAAGAAATGATTTTATTACAATAATCCCTTTACAATGATTTTTATTACAAAGATAAAGTGGATAATGAAAATAGGTATGCATTGATATGGATTTAATGATAAAGAAAAGTCATTGTAAATAATTTCTATATTGTAGAAATGTATTTTATTCTATGAATTGTATTGACAGTGACTTTTGCTTTTCTGATTGATACTCAGTTTAATTCAAGGAAATTCCTTATAACAAGATGGCGTAAGTAAATCATTGGGGATTCATTTATGAACAGTACAATCCTCAAATTATCAATGTTAGAATAGTTATCTTTGTATATTTTTTTTACCACAAACATTGAGAAACCAATCAGAATTTTCATCATTACAGGTAAAACAGAAAAAAAATGTTTCCATACCACCTAACGATTTAAGGGAAGTAGCTTTGTTACACCGAATGAATTATCTCTTAAAAACTTATAGAAATTGCAAATTTTGTTCGAAGACTATATTAAAAGGTATGTCCATTCCTAAGATCTGTAGTTCACGAATTAACCCAGACAGAAACAGAAAAGTTGTTGAACTGAGGAATGGTCGCTGTTTAAGATATTTAGAAGAGGAATTGGATTATTTGGGGATTTAAACCTCAATGCAGTATCCAACAAAATCCAGAAAATCTTTGGTAATTCTGCTTCAGTTTTCAACTTCACTATGTAAATCTGCTTTTTCTACTCTACAAATATTAGGACAAAGACAAGAGAAAATTTGAAAACCGTTGACAAAGAAATGAGAATTGCTTTATCAGCAAAGTAAGTAAAGTTGGCGACCATAGTCAAGGGTAACCCAAAGGCTCCCTTTTCGATAGCTACTACACCAAGGTGTAGGGGAGGGCGCTACTCCTTCCCTGGATTGCTCTACTTTACCCTTGATCCGTACCTTATAATGCTGAGTGTTAAGCAAGGAGTCATCAAGTACCATTTTTTGAGTCCTTGGTATGACTCGACCTGGGATTGAACCCAGGTCTCCCAGGCCATTGACAAACACTCTAACCGCTAGGCCAATGCCCGGTTTTATCAGCAATATGACCCAATATTATGAGAATCAGTAACATACCACCACCACCAAGGTTTAAATCACCTATTTATATTAATTAAAAAGACAACAGATTTAGAGTTTAAGTGAAATTTTCACTATTTTTGTACATACATTGTCAAGGGTTTTGGTGTTTGACAGCATTTATCTGAGCTTGAGGTCCCGTTTGTTGCATTTTGTTTATAATTAAAGTATAATATCTGCTTTCTTATATCAATCAAACATGCCATTCTCTTTTGATGAGCATTGCATACATTCAAGCATAGGTAAGAAGGGGGAAGAGGCCACAAAAAGGTTGGAAAACAACTATTTAGACTTTTAATTTGGTGTGTTGATTGAAACAATTCTTTAACTATGAAATATTCCTAAAGTCTATGTTTAGGATGAGTGTGCATAGCTGTGTGTATCTGTATATAACAGAAATTATTGCATAAGTGGAAAGTTTACATGAGTGAGAGAGAGAAAGAGAGTTCTATGTATTCATTGAGGTCTTCTGTCACTGGCATAAACAATTCTAACTCTAAACCACTCTCCAAACTCACATCATTCTATGAATATTTCACTTTTGTTCTACCCTCAATCCAAAATACATGTTCCAACCGACCAGAAATAAAAATATCTGAGCAAACTATCTTTGACTACACCCTTATGCCGCCTTTTTTTAACTCTGCACGTTCCTAATTGATACTCACGACTAAATCTTTCAATCTAATACACTTTTGAATACCTCAACTTGAACCCTAATCCTCATCACTAACCCAATGCATCAACCTTGTTTTGATTATCTCCCCAACTCCAATGCTGCATTGAATATCCCATCCCATCTTCCACCCTGCATTGAATATCCCCCTCCCAACTCTCATCTTGTCTTGATTATCCAACCCTGTTTTGAACATACTTATTCCTAATAAGAATAATTCTAATTACCAATCCCTAAATCAAACTCTTCAAGCTAATAACCTAAACCCTAACTGAGCACTAAAGCCAATCCCTCACACCTGCCTCTAAGAATTTTTTCTATTCCTACCTCCATCCTGGAACCTTAACCATAGATCTAAATTCTGAACCCAACCTAAAACCTATCCAAGTTAGATATACATTTATAAATTGAATTACCATGATCAGAAAATTCTGCAAGCACTGCATGCAAAATACAGATCCATCTGACAGCTGTTTTGATCTTATCAGGTCTAATCAGCAGTGTATACCATGATCCCCACCCCCACTGGGAATCAAACCAGCAACCACACAATGCAGAACCAAACTCTACCACTGAGCTACAGATCCACATCACACAATGCCAAATCAATCAGTCATGGTAAATGCATGGCCAATTAACCTGATGTGTTTTGTAGTTACATCCATACTCTTACAGTGGACATGGTCACCTCCAGGGCTATGGCTTCCCAAGTGGATTGGAGATACGCATCTACGTAATCATAACCTCATGGGCAAGGAAATAGATATATATTTTTTATTTTTTTAGAGAGAGGAATTCAATTTATACAATCCAAGTTGATTTTTATAAGATATCTAATAAGATACGGGTGTTTAATCACAGTCATTTTATTATGATTCTCACCTTTTTCTGTTGATATGGGTAGGGAGGAAAATTAAACAAAGACTGAAAATTACACAAATAAACACCCTCAAAGATTTTCCAAATCTCCAAGGTATTCAATTTTCTGTCATCTAAAAGCAGGAAGGAATGAATGCTAACACTTAAAATTGGGAACTAAAAAAATAAAAATAGGGGAAATTCACTTTCAAACACAAGTTAAGTTGACCTTTGTCACAAAATGAAAAGCCAAAATCTATTCTAACTTACCTGGACTGAGTCCACTCAACTTTTCAAAAGCCCAAGATCCTTTTCTAGGTCACTAAGTTCCACATTGAATACTGAATTAGCTCATCTTACTTGACACAAACACACAACACTCACATTTTGCTGAAATCCGACACTGAGTCTCTTTCTCTCAACCCCAATCTTCACTTTTAGCTGATGTCTAAAGAATTGGATTAGGAGCTGAAGTGAAAAAGACTCACCTCTGTGAATTCCTTTCCTCCCCACCACATCATTATCTATAACCCAAACAAACCTGAACAGAGCTCTTTCTAGACTGTATAGAATGGTAGATAGGAGAGGAAGCTCTGAAAGATGGCAAAGCATGGGGAGAGGAAAGATTTGACCATCATGACCATCCCCTTTAAAGAAAGGTTTCTGTATGACTGGCTTAGATGCAACCACAACTTTTTCCAAAAACTCCAACCAATTCATCTTCAACTAAAGTTTGGGACCAAGTCAGGTACATGAAACCAACTGTAAACTGACAAACTTCTTACAGTTAATTGTAGTAGCCGATGACTGTTTCATACAATCTACTTTCTTTGCTTTGTCAATCTTGCCATTGCTCTTCCCAAGCAAATTGACATTGTCAGGTAGAATACTTTGCCGAGATGAATGAGTTAGTAAAACCTCACAAAGGACTGGATTCACCTTCAATTCATGCAGAAAAATTTTCCACACAGGAACATGTAGCAAGGGCAATAATGAATACCCTTTATAATATGATCAAGACAAGACAAAAGAGTCTAGGTTTATTTCATTCACTCCACTCATAGCCCAAAGTTATGCATACAAACAGATACAGCTGTGAAAGTTCAGCTTGAATTCAGCCACAATCTCCAGAAAACAACGGTCAACCCTATCAAAGGCTTTGGACTGATCTAAATGGATCAGTGTAGTATCATCATTGACTTACACTAAGAAAGTGTGTACCAAATCAAAATGGTTTTGAACAATCCTGCTCTTTATAGCACAAGTGTGCTCAGGAGCAATCAGATTACACAAGACATCTGCAAATGGTTTGCCAAGACCTTTGCCAAAATCTTCAGGGTTCAACATCACTGGAGACTAGATCCCTGCCTCATCCAGCTGATGTAAATAATAGCTAGCAAGAGTACAAATATAAACAGCCTCAAGTGTACTTTGTAGGGAATCTCATTGGTGCCTGGATGTTTATCCATTCCAACCTTCTTTAATACTTTCCGAATGTCTTGTCATGGGCTTCTTGTACCCAGCCACTTTGATTTCTTCAAGACAAGGGGAAGTTGACCAAATAAGAATCAAGTTCAAACCAAGTTCCCTAGAGAAAAGTGCCAGTAATAAGATCAAAATTTCTCGTGTCTTTATATGCGGTTTAGCGTCATCCATCTAGCGATATGTCGATAAACAGCATTGCCACGTTCCTATGTGGATATATTCATTGCCATTCTTTTAAGCCTAGACTTAACGAGTAGGGCTTAGTCTTTCTTATTGAGGAAGGTCAGCTTCACCTCAACCGAGTTTCTATACCATCTCTCGATTGGAAAGTCCACTCTAATATAGATTATAGTGTCCTTCTCATTGCAAATGGCAAGACCAAATCTTTGAATTTCCAGTGGTCAGCCAACCTATGTTCTGTGTAAGCTAAACCATAAAAGCTTAGGCTACCGAAAATTTTTATATCAAATTCATCTACTCTATCAATGTAGCTAAAAAGCTGCCTCAAGGTCAAGCAATCCCAAGTCTATTTGGATGCTCATTTCCAAATTTATTGACAAGATCGAGCTTGTCTATAATTTTGAGAAAGTATTTTGCACCTAAGTGCTAGCGTCCCTACTAGACCCCCACCCCATCTATCTTGGGATCAAAGACTGCATTCCAATCACCCACTAAAACTTTTCTAGAATTTAGCAGTTTCATATAGAGCAAAATACATCCCCCATACCATAAATGCAGGTCCTCACAAAAACAAGTCAAGTGAAGTGAAATGAACTACTAGATTTTACTGAATTATACTAATAAAGCCTTAGTGAGTAACAGGTTTGAATCTTTGGTAGTAGAGTTCCTACTCTATATCCATTTACTTAGTGTTCCAGTGGTTAACATTTACTGTATTTGACGGTGTTTACGACGCACCCCAATTTCAGCAGGGCAAATCAAGAAAAAGGAAATTACTAATAATAAACATGATGAAATTAATATTATGAATATTATCAAGGATAACACTTTTAATCTGCATAATAGCCTTTTAGATAATGACAATAGGTATGGGAAAGTTACTCCAAAGTCTAAGCTAATAGAAGTTGCAAGGTAGCTAATTTCAGCCGACTACTGCAAATTTTAAATCTACATATGGCATATAAGATGCAGGGAAATTTTAAGGTATTTTTAGTTAAAAAGTGCACCTTATATGCCATCAAATATGGTAAGTAAATGTTAAGAAGGTAAAAATTCATCTTTTACTAAATAAAATAGCATATAAAGATAATTCAATGTTTTTAGGCACAAGCTTCTTCTATCTATCTTTCTTTTCGCCTCTCTGTCCTTCAGGTGATACTTTCTTTCTGCTGTTTGTTCATTATGTTTATCAATATGTTTGCTTGAAACTTGACCAAAAGCCGTCACCAACTGATTCTGCCATTAACTTACGTAACCATTTTCACTACCCACAATTCTTTGTTTCCCCATTATAATGTTATATTCTTACTGACGCAATGATAAAGACGCACGCAAGACTTCTTATAAAAATATTTACCTCTCACTTTATTGCAAGGTTCGAAAGGGTTGTTCATAGTTTGCGTGTGAGAGGGAATTGAAGACTGAACAGAAACTGCAATATATTGACCCCAAAGTTATGGCCGTCAGCGTTGTGTCTTTCTCGTTCTCCAGGGCTGCTCAACCAGAGGCCCAGGGCCCACTCTGCTGGATGATGGCTTTCTTTATTGAATCTTATCAGCATCTTCTCTGGACCCCAAACTCCATCGGGGTTCCCGAGGGCCCCTTCAGCCGGGTGTGGCTTTCCTTACCACATCTCGTACTCCGACTGGAACTCGAACTGGCCACTTGACTTCCGTCTTGACTGCGCTATATAATAGTTCAACGCCCACTCGATCTTTGAAATCAAATGTTTAATTGTCATCAAGCAGAAATAACTGTCATGCAGTTCACAGCTCACTCTCTTCCGGTGCATCAGTCTATGAGTGTACCATGGGAATTTTTTAGCTCGTCCCATTTCATCAGCCAATTTCCGCCCACGCGATTTCCTCTCATAACTGCCATTAGAATGTGTCTCCTCCTTCCAATGCATCACCTTGGAATGGCATTCTTGCTCGGGCCGAAGGTCAAAATATAACAATAACTCTGAGTAAGGCAGTTTGACAGAGGCACCTTGACTACCATGTGCAATCGCTCTTTATGTAACTCCATGCTGAGATCCTTGCAGATGCCAGTCAAAGTGTACAAAACCCGAGACTGTGTCACGAGAGAAAACAAAGAACTGGATTTGCTCACAGATGGGAGTGTATGTAAATTTGAAACCATTTTTTTAGTTCTTCTCCCACCCCCACATGTGCAGTGCAAATTCTAACTTGCCATGACATGGATCCTAGTGTTACTTTGTCCTAGTTGGATCTCTAACCAACTGACTATACCTCTGTGTGTGTGTGTGTGTGTGTGTGTGTGTATATATATGGGAGTAAATCATTCCCTACTTCCTGACCTAGGCCACCCATAGATTTGATATAAAAATATAGCCAGACTGTATTTCACCAGAATACCCTTTATTAAGAAAAAAAAAAGAATGTAAAATTGAATTCTCAAGTTGCAACTTGGGCAGTCTTCTCAACCTTATCTGACCATCTCCGCTTAGACTAGAAGTGAATGAGTAGTCACCACACTAACACTCATTGATGCCCAAAACACACATACTCAACATATGCTTAAACTTAAGTAGATACATAACTATGCACATATGTGCACACAAATATGTACCTACACCTACTCATGTGTACTGTGATATTCATCGACATGCACACACATCCATCCACAGCACATATTCAACACAAGCTTACACACATGCTCACAAATATGCTTGTGTGTGTGTGTGTATACATATACATATATATATATATATATGCACACACACACACACACAACCCATGGTCAACTAACATATCTAACTCTATATACTACGAAAGGTCCATTCTGTAACTACAGGTAACATCCATTATAAATGATCGAGAATTTTATTTTCTTTCATTAAAAAAAGCTCCCCACTGTAATCATGTGTCCATGCTTGGCGTGTGTCTCTTTACGATTTTGGTACTGATGTCAGTACATTTCCATCTAAGTTTTCAAGGCTTATCTTCATCAGATGAATGCACTTTATGTCCACAATATGCTGCGGCATCCTATGAACCATAAATTTGGTGATTGCACACCAATCACAATTCCTATCCACCATTGTGTTGGATATGCTTTTGGTAGTTTCACCCAAAACTTTTTAACCAATTTGTACTGCTGTGGCCCACTCCCTCTTTATTATTTGACAATTTATCTCTCAGATGTCTCCATTAGTAAGGAGAGACCTTTGAGGCACTGTCTCTTTCATCTGTTCAACCTTGGTTTGGTTGGTTGGTTGGGTTTTATGGCATATCAACCTTTGTAGGTTATTTAATGCCAAATCCATTTTTATGAAAATAGTTTTATTTCAAACCATTCAGTTTAGCATAAGTACGTAGTTTAAATGTAAGTACAGTTTAATTGTGAAAAAGATTTCTATTTCAAGCTATTTGGTTTAGTCAAGCAGTTCTAATTCAGCTAATTCAGTTTAGTATAAGTACAGATTTTGTTTACACACAGTTAAATGTCAAAACAGTTCTATATTAAACAATTCAGTTTAGTGTAAGTATAGTTTCAATGTCAAAAAATATATCCATTTCAAATAATTCAGTTTAGCATAACCATGCAGTTTAAATGTAAGTATGATTTAATTGTCAAAAACATTTCTATTTCAAGCTATTTAGTTTAGTTGAACAATTCAGTTTAGCATAAGTATGCTGTCAGTTCTATTTAACCCATAGCAGGTGCTACCACGCCGGGCCAGAGTGGACCTGGGAGCAATGGCAATTAAGGGGTGCTCCGCATTCCCCAAAGCCCCAGTAGCACTGGGACCTCACCATCATATTGTTTAGTGTTGTATCCAGGACACTCACTGGGCAATGTTCAACCTTGGGTGCTATATCGTACTAAAACATTGCTTCCACAGGAAATATCCCTCTTTTCGCTGCTATAGCCTTTTTGGTTCGATGCTTTCAATCCACAATCCCATTTCCACCTGGCCTGTATACAGCCCTGAAATATCTTCTAATATTCCACTTCTCTAGCCTGATTTGGAGGAATTCTGATTGAAACACCATATCCATCATAATCTCTTCTACTTGTCCTTGTTCAAGAAATACTTCAAGCTCTTCTAAAACGACAGCCAGTGTCTCCACTGACAACTCCTTCCATACTGTAAGTCGTCCAGGTCCACTGTCAGCCATTGTTAAGTATGTCCCCCACGGTAACGAATTATGTTGATGGCCAACTTTGTCTAGTTACAATTTCACTTGGGAGAAGGGGTTTTGCTCACTGGTGTCAGGATCAATTGCCTGGCATCTAACGTAGATTTTGACCACCCTTTTTGACCTCCTCTCTTTAGGCCTATAGGGCAACTTTTCATATCAGATACAATGTTCTGTCCACTCCCATAAGGGGCATACAGTACAATTCCTTCAGTTCTGTGCTTCCTATACATCACACTGCAACTGCCCCCACTTCTTGGACGGTCAGCCAACTCTCTTTTTATCCATGTCAGTGAATCGGCTTTATTTCTTTCTGAAGGCATCAACACTGTACTCAGCTTCAAAACCAAACTTGGTCAGTAGTTCTTCCAGTATTCAGTAAGTGCAGTTTGATGCGGCATAAATCATTAATTTTCCATGGGGAGAAACAGATCATGTTTCTCATAATCCCAGCCATAACTCAAATGGTGATTTTGATAAAATAGTTGAAGGTATTGATCTTTCTTAGAAAAAGGGATAAGAAGTCAACTAAATCAGCCACATTTTATTTAGTTTCTATTTTCTTTTAGAGGTCTTATGTTTATTTTTTCCTCCCAGTCCACTCCCTTATTGTAAATATCTTGCATTAATCTTTTTTTTTGTATTTCTATTGAGTTTTAAGTAGAGTAAATCATAAAAAGTTTGGAGGTATTTTGGTGGAAGTAGGTTGCAAACTATTGTACGAATGATAACTACTCACCTCTTTCTTTCTTTCTTTCCTCCATTTGTTCATTCCTTCAGTCAATCTGCTTGCTTGACACTTGACTAAAAACAGTCAACAACTGATTCTGCCATTGATTTACATAGCCACTTTTGCTCCTCACAATTCTTTATTTTTCCCCCCTTACCCATTATAACTCTAGATATGGCAGGTAACATCCATTTAAATGATCTAAAACTTCTTTCATTCAGCCCACAGATTTATATATTCTAAAACTGAAAATCATCCTCTCTTGCATAAATAGCTCCTCATGACCTTTTTTCATTCTGTGGAATTTACACCTTTAAAACAACAAAACACACACAACTCACTTTTTTAACATGTTATATCAATGTAATAAACTGCTTAATGATAAGCTAGTGATAGGATTTGTGTTGTGCCTCTAACAAAAATGACAATGTCAAACCTTTTAGTTCTTGGTTGTTAAGTTTTCATTTTATTTATTACTTTGGTTTGACAGAAAATGAAAAGTTGGATGAAAGATATCTTCTTCAGTCATCCTACCATCTTTGATCACATCTGCTGACTGGTACTGTCTTCTCTGAATGATAGCTCCTCTTCATCTAAATCAGCTTGCAGTGTGATCAGTTGATATCTCTCTCTCTCTCTCTCCCTCTCTCTCTCTCTCTCTCTGTATTTCCGGTCAAACAAAAAGAAAGAAAAAATTTTTTCAGACAATGTCATTTCTTCCTTTAAAATTTTTAATTTTAGAGTAATGTCAAAGAGGAGTTCTTAAAAAAAAAAAAAAAAAAAAAAAATTAATTTACGCAACTAGCAGAGGTAATTCTATGCTTAGAGGTTAAGGAAGTGTACAGTTTAATGATAATCAAGTATTCTTATCCAATACAAATAATTAGCAAACAGATCTATTTGATCTTTAGATGGAACCCTAATAGGTACCACCATTCCAGCTCAGTGGACGTGGGTGTAATGACAATGAAGGGGTGACTCACACCACATTTTGAAGGGGAGGCCTTACCTCTCTGTAGGAGATACAGTCAGCATATTGTAAGCCCCATTGACAAGGTGTTTTAAATATTTATTTTGACAAACATTCAAGTTTCAAGTAAGAGTGACTGAAGGTATCTTAAAGTGTGTGGGTAACCTACTTATAATATGCATCTTTATGCAAATACTTAAGAACTAAAAAGATTTATCTTTTTCATTCTTAAAACCAATCTATTTTAAGGGATAATGTACCATTTTATTGAAGCCTTCATTGGGTGCCCCCTTCATATGGCCTTGTGCCACATCTAAGCAAAAAGCTTAGTAAATTTCCCCCCCTACCATTTTATTGAAGCCACTCATTATTTATATTAAATAAAAAAAGATCACATGCCGACAGCTGTCATTTACAAAACCGAGTGTAACATAAGGAAACAAATAAATACCCCTGCTGAAAACTTTGGAGTCTTTCACATGTCAAGTGGAGAGCTCAATAAAAGCTTAAAGAAATATACATTCAAATAAAGAGACTTAGGAAGGGAGGAGTCTGATTTTGGTTTATATTTTGTCTTCTTGGTGGAAGACTGGGCTGATTCCTGGAGGTACTGCAATACCAGGCCAACCCGTGGCAAAGGCGGAGCAAGCCCCTAGCTCTTCGCCTTGTTCCAAAAATCAGTTTAATATCGTAGTCCCCAGATCAGGGATGTATCAGATATTAAGCTGATAAGAACAGATACTACACTTTGATCTTAGCCAAAAGGCCGAGAAGCGATAGTTATTTGTCGCTGCCTCCCACCAGACACGACTTGACACAAGGTCAAAAGCCTGAAGGCCGATTAAAGTGGGGATAAAGGGGGGGGAGGTCGGGAACGAGCCAAGACTCGAACCCTGCTGGTCTGTGCTGCTGATCGGCTCACTTAGTGCAATGTGAGCCTGATGAGGCAAGCAGTTTCACGAACCCAAATGTGGGTCCGGGCATGTATGCCAGTTTACGGCTTAAACTAGACGCTTGGTCTAGTGCCATACATGGGTGACAAAGGGGACAAAAGTGCAGCTCGCCCACCCGAAGGTTGCCCAGCCGAAGCTGGGGGCCTATTCGGCCCCGAGTCTGCTCTTGGTTTCGATCACCCATCCAGCACGAATGCCAGACAGCCCAGCCAAAAGGCCGGGGAGCGATATTATTTGTCACTACCTCCCACCAGACAGGACTTGACACAAGGTCAAAAGCCTGAAGGCACATTAAAGTGGGGATAAAGGGGAGGGGAAGGTCGGGAACGAGCCGAGACTCGAACCCTGCTGGTCTGTGCTGCTGATCAGCTCACTTAGTGCAATGTGAGCCTGATGAGGCAAGCAGTTTCACGAACCCAAATGTGGGTCCGGGCACGTATGCCAGTTTACGGCTTAAACTAGACGCTTGGTCTAGTGCCGTACATGGGTGACAAAGGGGACAAAAGTGCAGCTCGCCTACCCGAAGGTTGCCGATATTTGTCACTGCCTCCCACCAGACAGGACTTGACACAAGGTCAAAAGCCCGAAGGCCGATTAAAGTGGAGATAAAGGGAAGGGGAAGGTCGGGAACGAACCGAGACTCGAACCCTGCTGGTCTGTGCTGCTGATCGGCTCACTTAGTGCAATGTGAGCCTGATGAGGCAAGCAGTTTCACGAACCCAAATGTGGGTCCGGGCACGTATGCCAGTTTACGGCTTAAACTAGACGCTTGGTCTAGTGCCGTACATGGGTGACAAAGGGGACAAAAGTGCAGCTCGCCCACCCGAAGGTTGCCCAGCCGAAGCTGGGGGCCTATTCAGCCCCGAGTCTGCTCTAGGTTTCGATCACCCATCCAGCACGAATGCCAGACGGCCCAACCAAAAGGCCGGGGAGCGGTATTTGTTGCCTGCCCCACCAAACGGGCAAGTATGGCACAAGGCCTTTTTCTATGGTGGGTCCGGGTGCAGGGCCGTAGCCCACACGCATCCGGCAGTTTCCAAAAATACCCTCGGACCCCGTCGGCATTCCCATTATTAGGGGCGCCTCAGGCGCCGGGCGATAAACCCAACCCTCCCGAAGGAGGTAAAAGCCTGGGAAGAAGGCTCCCTGAGACTGAAGGATAAAAAACTTGCTGGCCAAAAGGCCGGGGAGCTGTATCCTACGCCCCAGCAGCGTACGAATATGGCACAAGGCCGTTTTTAAGGAGGGTCCTGTCGCAGGGCCGAAGCCCAACGCGATAGGCAGTTCCCAAAATGCCTCGGACCCCGTCGGCATTCCCCTTTTCGGGGCGCCTCAGGCGCCGGGCGATAAACCCAACCCCTCCGAAGAGGGTTATAGCCTGGGGGGATGGCCCCCTGAGGCCAGAGGTGATTAACGTCAAAGTATTTATCAAAAAAGAAAAAAAAAATTATTTTTCTGGTTTATTCCACCTTCCGGCACAAGAAAAAGGTCAAGGTCAAATTTTGTTTTTTGTTTCGGTAGTTAATACCGCAGAAAAAAAAATAGAACTAATAAAGTAATCTAGTCAAGTAAGCAAAGATTAATAAATAAAATGTCATTAAAAATCAAACAACAACTTGGGCAACAACATTAAAATTCGGATTTTATTAAAATTTTGATTGAATAATGTTTAATTTTCGAGATGATAAAAACATTGAAAATAAAAACCTCGTCGTGTTTTGTGAATCAATTCCTCGTGTTTAAAGATCTGAAAATCGGACAGTTAAAAGGACAAAAGAGCTAGAGTTTTTTTCTTTCTTTCTTCCCCACGCCTGTGCAAGCGACTAAGTAGTGAAAAGAGATCATTTTTAAAGAGAGCACACTTTTTTTGTGAGGAATATATTAAGTTTTAATTTTGTTTGCAAAGAAGAAAAAGTTTCATAAAAAAATATACTTCCGAACTTTAGTTTTTAATTCAATCAGTAATCTCAGTGCAATATGTCATTGAGATTGCAGATTGAATAATAAATAATTTACTTCGATTAAGTAGTATTTTTACGATTGATCATCACAATTATTTCAGAAAACATAATTTAAAACAAAAATATAACTTGTCTTAAAAAGTTAAGTTTATTAACATTTCATTTAATATAGAAATATTAAATAACCTAATTTTTCAAAATTAAATCCCTTTGTTCAGGTTTATTGCAATCAGTTTTGTACTTGAAGCAACAGCCTTATGGCTCATCTGGTAAAGACATTTTCAGCTGACATGAATGGAAGCTCCTCGCTTAAACACACCTTAAAAAAATCTAATATCAATTTCAGAGTTTTATTACAATTCATGACTGTAAGATGATTTAATTAGATAAAGTTTAAGATATTAAATGAAGATTAAATTTATAACATTTAATTTTCATACTATTAACAAAAAGTTAGCAGGAAAGGAATTCCCCCCCCCCCAAGTATGTTCATTTAACACCAGTTTCTGAAATGGATTAATAAGTAAAATTGAGTCATTGGAGGTTTGTTCAATGTTTGTTTGTTTTTTTTTTTTTTGTTTTTTTTATTAAACACTTTCGAGAACAAGTTCGAAAACTGACTAAACTGATAATTACTGACTGTGCAAATTAATTGCAGCTTAAGTTTTTCTCATGAGAGTAATCAAATAAGATCCAAAATTGATTTTAAAATATTAGTAAATTAATATACTAGTTGGCTAAATAACTATCAATTCATTTGTTATACGTATTTTTATTTTTTTATGTAGAACTGTTGCTCGACTAACATTAAATAGTTCCGATTGCATAGATATGATCCAGTGTCTGCGGCTATTTAATCTAAAATAAAACGGCTATTCTGACTTTCCAACATATTGCTTTTGGCGGCCAATTCTCTGTGGGGGTAAGGGGACTGGAAATACATCAGTATGAAAATGTACAAATATGAAGAAGCAACAGATCTTCAGAGGATGATTTTGCCAACATTAAAAAACAAACTTTTAACTATAAATAAAACCATCCTCTGAAGACTTTCTTTTTTTTTAAATTATATATGTAACATTTAAGTAATATGATAGGGCTAGGATTAATGTATAAATGCTACAGCATTTTCTTCTTCAAAGAACACATTTAGTTGATAATATTTTTAAACGAACCTGAGATCATTTTTTTCTTGCACATGGTTAAATGATTTCAAGTATTACTATATAACAGTCACAATTTAACATCAGTCATTTGTTTGCACACATTTAAATAGATATATACATGATATGTAAGATATTAGTTTGTCGGTGATTTCATTTTTAAATGTGAACTAAATTGTTTGCGCACTAGTATTGCTATTGTTTCTAGATAGTTGAATGGTTTCAATTATTGCTACCAAACACTTCTAATTCTATTCAATAATTATCATTTGATTGCACACTGCGAAGTGGTTATACTTATTCTATTCACATTGGATTTCTCTTCATTTTTAACTTCTTGTTGAGTTTGTGCTTGCTGAAATTCGGTCAAGTGTTTTTGTTTTTTTGTTTTTTTTTCAGGTGATCCGAAAACTTTGGCCAATCATTTGGTTCCAACTGGATCCTTTTCTCCACCAGAGCTCTGTATTCATTTTCTTGGTTGATTGGATCCACTCTTCATGCAACAGAAGCATGTTTGCTCCCATAAAGGACCCTACTGTTTTCCTTGCTTTCTGGAAGGACACATTCGTTTTGGGTTTTACTTCAAGTATCTCCTTTTCTTTTTTATCAATATCACAAGATCTTGCATAAACCGGATAGCCTTGTTGGCAGTTTGAACATCTGATTTCTTTTAAGCAATCTTCTGCCATGTGGTTCAGATCCTTTTCACCGCACTTGGCACATGTCTGTTGTCCTCTACAAGATTTCATGTGGTGTCCATATTTTTAGCATTTGAAGCACTTCAGGAGTGTTGGGACATACATCTCAACCCTCTCAAGACAATCGTCAATCTTCACCTCCTTGGGAGTATGGAGCTGATTAAATGTCAGGATGTAGCTGTTGGTCTGGATTTGTTTTTCACCTTTTCTAATGGAGATTCTTCTGATGTTTGTCATCTCCTCTGCTATTATAGGCAAGGGCAACTTCCTACTTCTGATAACATCCAAGTGTTCAGTCTTTCGTGTGGATATGCTCTGCATTTGGCAGTGTGGAAAATGTTCATTTTGAGGATGTTTTCTGTTTGCCTCCAGCTGTTCACCAAGACAAGTAAGTTTCCATTCCTTGGTTATTTTCATGTTTTGTGTAGCACTAGTTGATAATACTTTTTCTATTAGAAAAGGGGTGAATTAGGCTAGGCAGACCTCCCCCAAAGATTCAATAACAATGAATCTGAGGAAGTAAGCTGCCTCATTCTCTGAGTCCGATTCAGATAAATTTCTTTGTTTTTTGTTAGAAGACACCATAAGGGATCTATTTTTTGCTGGCCCTGTGCTCCACCACGCAAGGAGCAAACTCATTCACCTTGGTTGAAATGGGGATACATGACCAGTAGGGTCGGTTGATTTTTCACTTTTTTTTAAATATCAAAAAGAATAATGCACTGAAAGTTGTGTATATACCTATTAAATACTCATACCAAAAATTAGATCTGAATCTTCAACGGTTTTTTGCTAATTTGGCATGAAAGATTTTGAATAAACACGTACTGAAAAGTCCTCGATTTTGCCAGATTTGGCCTAAATATTAAAACTCCATTACTTCTTGGGTGTCAAAATTTCTTATCCAAGGTCAGGAAAGATCTGGATTGGACAACCAACATATACAACAGAAGCCTTGAAAAGATTTCAAATGGAAAATTATAAACCTACAGCAACACCAATTGATAATGGTGCAAAGCTAACTAAAGCCACTGAGGACAGCAAGTTATTCAATCAAGAATTGTATCAGTCAGTAATCGGAAGTCAATTATATCTTTCAACAAGAACAAGACCCGATATTGCCTATGCTGTCAGTAATGTAGCCAGATTTTGATCCAAGCCTCTTATGGAACACTGGAAGTCCATTAAACACATCATGCGTTATCTAAATGGCACACGGAACTATAGGTTGCTGTATGACAAGGAGAAGGTGACAGATTTCATTGGATATTCTGATGCATACTGGGTCATTTGGATGACTGCAGGTACTTCAGGCTATGTATTTAAATTGAGTGGAGCTGCTGTCAGTTGGAGAAGCAAAAAACAATCTTGTGTGGCATTATCTACAGCTGAAGCAGAATACATGGCATTGACAAGTGCAGCACAAGAAGCTGTATGGATGCAACGTCTTCAAAATGATCTCAATGAAGCCTCAGTTAAATCAACACTCATATATGAGGATAACCAATCCACAATATGCATGGCAAAAAATCCACAATATGCATGGCAAAAAATCCACAATATCATGGACGAGCAAAACACATTGATATTAAGTTCCATTATATCCGTGAACAAGTTGAAAAGAAAGCTATTCAACTTGAATATTGTGAAAGCAAGAACATGGTTGCTGATATGTTGACCAAAGCAGTTCTGAGCCCACAATTTGTGAAGCTCAGAGAAACGTTAGGTGTTAGAAAAATTATTGAACAAGTCTGACTGCAAGTGAGGAGGAGTGTTGAAATTCACTTTAGTCAGAAATAACAGTCGGGCCAGAGGTTATCTGCCCGAAACCATTTTTTGTAGGGGTGATTTACACCATCCAGCACAAATGCCAGACAGCCCAGCCAAGGCCAGGGAAGTATATTGATACTAAATATTGTACTACAAATTTGTTGATATACTTGTATTTATATAGGATGACTTTAAATAACCCACAAAAGTTGACATGCCATTGAACAAAGAAACCAACCATTACATACGATGTAACTAACAATATCACAGAGATTAATATAAGTCCGAGTCGGCTGGAGCTGTAGAATACACCAACTGCATCTCTGCAGAGAGGTAAGACTCCAACCCCCAACAAGTGTCCTGAAGGGAATATGGAGAACTCATTCATTGTCATTACTCTTAGGTCCATTCTGAAACCCTTTGACTGTGTGCAAATGAATGAATTGTGTTTAAGAAATTTATCAGTGGTAAATAGCAATATTTGTAAGCACCTCACTGTGTGCACACAAAAGATTAATAATAATAGAATTATTAGTGTTAGCAAAAATCGAAACCATTTAACTGTGTACAATCAATATCAATTCTTTTCTGTAAACAAATTAGGTTTGTGTGTTTGTTTGTTTTTTGTTTTTTTAAGTGGTGGACTTATCTACGAACTATGTATATATATCTATTAACTATGTATGTATATCTATTTAACTATGCACAAACAATTAACTGATATTAAATTGAATTGGTAGTGTCACATAGGAATACTTGAAACCATTTAACTGTGTGCAAACAAATAACCTCTGGCTCATTTAAAGATGTTATCTACAAAATATACATTTACAAATCATATATTTTATATATGTGTGTATAAACAGGATTTGGTATTAACCTACAAGTGTTGGTATGCCATAAAACCCAACCAACCAATTTGACTCAACAAATGAGCATCCTCTCAACTGGGCCTGTACAATATGCTGACTACACTTCTGCAGAGGAGTAAGACTCCTACAATAAAGCCACCTGTTTGCCATAGGTGGCGACCTATGATGCTTGAGGACGGAATCCTCGTGGTAGAGTAGTGCATAGCCCAACATCTGAGTGGTCATGTCACTCGCAACATGCCACTTTGGACCTTACTGAGTTAGACAGGTGGTTGGATAGGTCCAACCCAATCAAATGGCAGATTGTATCAAGCCCTAGCATCTATATGTTTTATCCTGACCGTACTTTTCAATCTGCACTTGCAGCAAATTCCCAACCCTTATCTTTTAGGTGCTAGAAGGCAATGGCTGAGGGTCAACTGTGTTGAGAGAATAGGAATTTGATCATTTGTGAAAACCTGAAATTGGCAATGGCTCAAAAACCTACTCCTAACTCAAGTATACTGGTCATTAGGGTAGGTCGATTTTGGAACTGTAAAAAGAATAACACGGTGAAAGTTGCAAAATAACATCAGAAATTACCCCACGAAATATTTTTTCCCAAAATTTTGTACTTTTTTGCGAAATCGCATTTAAAGACATAATATTTTGTGATTTTAGTCGTGATATCGGTGACGCTGGAAACCTGTATCCATAAAATTAAAACTGAGACCAAAGGAAAATTAACTAATAAAATTTACTAAATAATCGATATTTTTAAGTTTATTATCCATTTTCATATCATTTTTAATTAAATGACCAAAAACAAAAATAAAATACATTGAAATATGTAATTTAAAATACAAATAACGACTTACTAAACCTCGTTTTATTTACTGGATATTTTTTCGGCTTTCACCAGTGGTAATTATCTCTCCGGAGTTCATCGGTTTGTTTATGTTTTTTACCCTTATAATTAACGCAAATATATATATTTCGCAAAGTAGACATACTATTAAAATATTTAAACATTTTATAATTATTGTAATTTATTTATATTTTAAAATTTAGTATGTTTTTAAGTGAAAAGTCGGTTTACGAGTTAATTTTGGAACTAAACAGTACAATACTGTTGTTTGGTAAGTAAACATTATTACTTTTTTTAATGAATTTCGAAATTTATTTACAATTTTTTAAAAACATCTTCGTGTATTTTCAGACAATATATACATATATATTCTTTTTACAGATATTTTGATTAAAAAATGGCAGGAAAAAACACTGGAGTTTCCACTCGAAGTAGAGGTGCAATTAAATTTTCAGGTTTACCATCACCATTGGATAAAACTGAGCCATGATCTTGTCGACATAATTCAATACAGCTATTTTTTAATGAACACTTATCCCCACCTTTCTTGTTTAGGTATTTCTAAATTAATAGCAAAGGACGTGATAGATATTTGGAAGGCTGTCAACCCTCGTTTGCCTTTGTTAAAGGAAATTAGTGTTGTCAACAAGGTGAAAATTCTATGCTTTCAGAAGGCAAAGCAAATAAGTAGGAAACATCTACCTGCTGCCCAAATAAAATTCTGGGAGGAAAAGTTGGATACATTTTTTGATATATCATCATGTTCGTGCAACCTGCCAATTTTAAGTTGTGACAATATTAATGTCAAATGCACCAAAGAAAATTGCCAGACTAAGCACATCATCTGCACTTGTCCTTTGACAAAAAAGCCAACAAAAAAGTATGAAGATATCCCCACCAATAGCTTCAACATTATATGTTCAAGGTGATTCTTACCATTCTTACTCATCTTCTCCAAGTGATGAAACAGAGGATTATAAACAGCTAGATAGTCCTCTCCAAGTACCTTATAACCTCACAAAAATTCCAAGGCATGCTCTTGAGTTAGTTAAGGGTGATATATTTTCTAATCTTGGAGCCAGCCTTGCCCATGCCTTGCTCTTGGATTTGAGGCCTATTGGTCTTTTTATCCCTAATATAGATATAAAGAATATCTATATGGATAAATGTAAAATAGAGCAAAGGCTAAAGTGAAAACAAATGCCTATGAAAAGCATAATGAAAATGTGGAGAATCTTCTTTGTATAGGAGTTGATGGGAGGACAAACAAAGACACACTACACTACAAGGAATCAGTGGAGGAAAATAGAAGTAAAATTCTGAAAAAAGCCAAAGGACCTGAATGCCACTTGACAATCACAAAGGAGACACCAAATGAGAGTATATATTTGACTCACGGGGTTCTTCCTGATATTGGTGCAACTGGTACACTTTTAAGGCTGTCCTTGTTGACAACACGAATGCAAATACAGGCTGTGAAGGTGGACTTGTTACACTTTTAGAAAAAAAAAATTAAAAGAAATATTCACACAATTGGTTGCTCCTTATATCAAAATGAACTTCCATCTAGAGCTCTATTCAAACATTTAGATGGCACCACAAAAAGCCATACTACATTCAATGGTCCATTGGGTAAATTATGTGCAAATGATTGCCATAATTTACCCAAAAAATCTTTTTCAGCTGTTGAGAATCCCCTGGAGTTTCATTTTGGAATGAAAGATATGGATAGCCTTAATTGTGACCAAAGACTACTCTATAAATATACAGTTGGTATTTCTAGAGGTAAGGTGAACCCTAGATTTGCATCGTGGAAAATTGGTCCATTAAACCAGGCAAGGTGGTTAACTTTGGTCATCAGGCTCATGTGCCTATGGACTCGTGGGGCATATCCACAGAATCGTTCGACCAAACTATATAGTTTGATAAATTTTATTGTGAATGTTTATGCTATTTGCTGGTTTGATATAAAAAAAAGTAACAAGTTCCATCACCAGCAAATTTATATTTACAATATGATTGACAGGATACGAAAGAAACCAATTGAGGTTCAAAGGATTACATTAAAAAACCTCCAATATAATGCCTTGGCATTACTTCTGGAGAATGTTTTATTTTCAATGGTGAAATTTGATGAACTTGAAGTGAGAGAAGAGGGTATAAAAAGAATTTTGGCCATTAGGAACGTTAATATTTATTCATACAAAACTGGTTGAAGTACTTGTGCCAATTTATAGAAACATTTTAAAGATTACATCTGATTTCACCAAATATTATTAAAGCAGAAAAAATTGCATTTAAAAATTAAACTCAAATTATTTTTTATATTCTTTCAGAAGAGGGAAGCCAGTCAAGAAAAGATTTTAAAAGATCCCAATGATCAACTTTAAAGCTGTGCACTGGACAGATTTAATTGATTTGTCAGTAAATGGAGTCTGTGAGCCACCACTCACACTAGACTTTTCTGACAATGAATTACAGAATTCATTGTTAACTGGTGAAAAGATTAACTTGCCAGATTTCCCTTCACATTCCCAAGGTGTGGAACAGGCAGTTAAGTTAGTAATGGAGGCTTCTCAATCCGTGTATGGCTTTAAAGCAAGGCACCAGCACATACTTGCAAAAGTTTTGTGCCAACAATTGAGACCAGCGTTTTCATCTAAGGGCTCATATATGGAACTATTTGATTCCATATATTTAAAATTATTAAAAAATTATTTGTTTTTCCATATTTGTTTATTTGTTGTATTTCAATTCATATCAGGAAAAAGTTTTTTTTAATACATTCGAATATTACTGCTTGAATAATAGCATTTTAGATTCGACACAGGTAAAGCAGGGTGGGGTAGGGGTTCAATTTTCAATTTGAAGTTTTGTTATATTTTATTTATTATATTTCCATAAAATAAAATAAGATATCCTAATTTAAATACTGAAATTGTTTGGTGTTGCTGTAGGTTTAGAATTTTCCATTTGAAATCTTTTCAAGGCTTCTGTTGTATATGTTGGTTGTCCAATCCAGATCTTTCCTGACCTTGGATAAGAAATTTTGACACCCAGGAAGTAATGGAGTTTTCCCATATCCTTGATATCAAAACTTTCTGAGATACTTTTAATGAATTCTTGGATACGTGTCAAAGACTTGCTCGCCAGAATTATATCATCTACATAAATAGCTGCCTTGAAGATCTCTCCTCCTGGAGTTAGTGTGTAGATCCTATTTACCCAACCCCTCCGCTCGGGCAGGATATGACACAAGGTCAATTTTTTAAGCGGAGTTTAACAGGTTTGAATTCAGAGTCTTCCTTCTCCTAGACTAGTTGCCTCACCAAGGCTGAAGAACCTAGTCTGCCCTGCTATTTACCCATAGCTGGAAGGAGAATAATTGGAGTCATACCTTTCCCAAGGGTATTAGTGCTATGTGAAATGCAATCAGTCTTGTCCAGGAATTGAACTCGTATCGCCGTGTCCATATCCTGTGACGATAACCATTACACCACGGGCACCTCAAAAAAAGTTAGTGTGTAGAAACAAGGATCATTTTCTAACTGTTTGAAATGCATCTTCTTCAGCTGACTGTTAAGGGCTTCATTCCAACATCTTGGCAACTGTTTCAAACCATATAGGCTTCGATTCAGTTTACAGACAAGATGGTCTTTCCTTTTGACTTCAAATCCTTCTGGCTGCTTCATATAGATGTCTTCATTTAACTCACCATTCAAAAATGTTGTAGTTATGTTCAACTGGTGTAGTTTGAGATCATGTTTAGCTGCCAATGCTATAACAGTTTGAACTGATTCGAACCTTACAACTGGAAAAAGGTCTCATAGTAGTCATCTCCATGTTTTTGAAGTAAACCTTGAGCTACGAGTCGAGCTTTGTGCTGTTTCATGTTTCCACCATTATCATATTTTCTTTTGAACACCCACTTACTTCCAATAGCTTTTCGTCCACAGGGTAATTCAGCAAGATCCAATACTTTATTAGTATTTAGTGAATTTATTTCACTTTCTATTGCTTTTATCCATTCTCTTTTCTCAGGACTGGAAAACTGCTTCTTTTACTGTAAGCAATGTATACCCATTCACCATTCTGATCAGGAGCTTTTCTAATCCTTGGTGATCTTTGGGATTCTGTGGCCTCTCGTGAATTCTCATCATCATCACTGCAGATGTTTTCACATTCAACCTCCACTAAACGTTGATTTTCATCTTCTTCTGTCCCCTGTTCACTTATGGATGCTGTTTCATTAAATATGACATCTCTGCTATGGAAGACTTTCGATGTGTCCGTATCAAAGAGTCTATACCCTTTAATACCAATGCCATCGCCAAGGAAGATGCTCTTCTTTGCTTTAGGATCCATTTTAGATCTTTCATCCTTTGGTATATGAGCATAAGCACTACATCCAAAAATGGGTGAATGATTAACATTTGGTTTGTAGCCTTTCCACACTTCATATGGTGTCATTGCTTTTACGGCAGTTGTTGGGCTTCAGTTTCAAACATATGAGGCTGTTGATTGGGCCTCTGCCCAAAATTTCTTAGGCAGCTTCGAATCTGACAACATTGCTCGTACAGTGTCCACCAACGTCCGATTCATTCTCTCAGCTACTCCATTTTGCTCTGGTATTTTAGGAACAGTGCGCTCATGGAGAATACCATTCTTTTTTGAGTAATCTTCAAACTCTTTTGAAGTGTATTCACCGCCATTATCAGAGCGTAGTGTCTTGATTTTTTCACCACTGGATTTCTCCACCATGGATTTCCACTCCAGGAATTTTTTAAAAACTTTGCTTTTGTTTTTAAGAATGTATATCCATACATATCTTGATTTATCGTCAATAAATGTGACAAAATATTCTGCTCCACTGAGTGATTTTGCCTCTAATCTTCCACAAACATCACTGTGCACAATTTCGAGCAGTTTTGTGTCTCGCCTACCACCAGATTTTGGAAATGAAGAACAGTAATGTTTTCCATCCTCACATGGCTCACAAAATTTTATGTCATTTGTTACATCATAGTCAAGACCATTTACAAGTTGATCTGTTGCTAGCTTCTGTAAATTCTTCATTCCAAGATTACCAAAACATCAATGCCAAATCTCCTCCTTTGTGTCCCCACTCGAGCATATAGTTGCTGCATGTGTTGTTCCCCGTTCATCAATACAGTTCAAGTAGTACATGTTACCAACTTTTGAACCTGTAGCTACTACATTCTGTTTTTCATCCAGAAGATGACAGCATGGCTCTGTGAATGTAAACGATTTTCCTGATCTGGTCGCCTCAGACACACTAAGCAAGTAGTAAGATAACTTGGGAACATATAGGGTCTCAAATAATCTACATCTTTGTTTTTCCTCAGACACTCCCACATTTAAATCAACAGTCACTATCCCAAATGCTTTGAGTGTCCATCACCGAGGGTTATATCCTCTGCTTTATCTATTTTTTTCATATTGAGAAACTTATCAATATCATGGCACATATGACATGTCGCTCCAGAGTCCACAATCCATAACCTCTTTTCCTTAGTATAGGTTGTTAATGCATGGTGAGCAAACAATCCAACAACATGTTCGTTTTTAGAACAACTAGGCTCCACTTTCGTTTTCTTCGTTAAGAAAGCTTTCTTCTTTGGATAGTCCCTTTTTACACTTTCTTTAGAGTCTTCTCCGAGTAGATGACAGTTATATTTCAGATGTCCAAATTTACCACAGTGAAAACATTTTGGTCCCTTTTTGTTGATATGGTGTTTTGACTCAGCACCACCAGTTTGTTTTTCTCTCATTTTATTTTCCTCGTATAGCAGTCGTTCTATGACTAAGGCCCATTTAGGTACATCTTGACTTGCTTCAGGTGCTGTCAATAACATATCATAAAATTTGGGAAGGTTAGCCAGGAGATGTACTACTCTATTTTCCTCATTAAGGGAATCGCCGATAACAGATAACTCATCGAAGGTTTCTGTCATCAATTTGATGTGATTATGAACAGAATCACCTTCCTTCAATTTAAGAGAATATAATCTCCTCCTTAATGCTAATTTGTTAGCCCACATCTTCGTCTGAAACTGGTCAGCTAATTTTTTCCATACTACTCCCGGATCGTCTGGATCCCCAATTAGGTACAAAAGTGACGGTTCTAGAGAGAGAACAATCGTTGCCAATGTGCGATCTTTGCGCGATAAATACTTCGCATGTAATCCCATTTCTGTTCTAGAATCAGGAACAATTTCTGTTCCATTAACGATGTTCCAAACACCATCTCTTATTAATGCCATTTTGCATTGTACCTTCCAAGGTGCCCGTGGTGTAGTCGTTATCGCCGTAGGAAATGGACACGGCGACACGAGTTCAAATCCTGCACGAGAATGATTGCATTTCACATAGCACTAATACCCTTGGGGAAGGTATGAATCCAATTATTCTCCCTCCAGCTATGGGTAAATAGTAGGACAGACTAGGTTCTTCAGCCTTGGTTAGGCAACTAGTCTAGGAGAAG
This sequence comes from Sepioteuthis lessoniana, assembly GCA_963585895.1. Taxonomy (NCBI): domain Eukaryota; kingdom Metazoa; phylum Mollusca; class Cephalopoda; order Myopsida; family Loliginidae; genus Sepioteuthis; species Sepioteuthis lessoniana. Next base: position 447,094 of record OY757926.1, on the reverse strand, counting down.
GAAAACTCTGAATTCAAACCTGTTAAACTCCGCTTAAAAATTGACCTTGTGTCATATCCTGCCCGAGTGGAGGGGTTGGTTAATAGCACCTTCCAAGTAGCATAATTTGTCCCATTCAGCGGTACAAGATTAACAAGTTTTGTTTCCATCGCTATGTTCAAGAATATTTCAATTACAAGTAATATAAAAGATATTTAAATCATAAACGACACAAAAATTTCTTCCGAGAATGACAAATCAAAGATGATGGAAAAAATGTGCTCGGCGTGACTTGCGCTTCCTGGGCCCGCGCTTTCTAGGCCCATAACCTTTTGTTGGGAATTTGTTGACTTAAACCCTTAAAATTAAAGGAGACTTATCTTTTTCTTTCTGGCAAGCGCAGTTAATTTAGACATGAGATAACTTCCAGTCAAATAACGAAGCAGCACATCAGGACATCTATCAACACACGAGGTGTTTCATTTATTTTGAAACAACAACAACTTAAAAAAAAAAAAAAGTCTAAGGGCAGGTAACTCACCTCTACAAAAAATGGTTTCGGGTAGATAACCTCTGGCCCACCTGTTATTTATTACTAAAGTTAATTTCAACAATACCAACCTTTTTTCCTCACTTTCAAAACTAATTGACACTTTGATCAAAGTGTCTCAAAAGAAAAAGAAAAGTTAATTTGCCCCTCCCCCATATTCTTTAAAAGCGCGAATATATTTTTTTGTTGGTCCAACGATAGAAAAGTAAATATTATAAAATAAATAGGTCTGTAAGTAAATTTGGTAGTTAAGATTTTTATAACTTTGCTTTATAGTCATCTTCTACTGTGAATAAAAGAAAAAAAATCAAAGAAAATAAATAAATAAAATCTCATAGATAAATTCAAACCTATATTTATCAGAACCTAATGTCTTTCTCACACACAGAGAACTAAACTTCACCCACAAATATATACACAAACTACCTCACAAGTAAGAAATGTAAATACAACCATGAAAATTATTTATATATATATATATATATATGTGGGGGGGGTTGAAGGTTTTTATGAAGGTCAGTGGCTAAGGGCAAGGCTGTGTTGCCGTAAGATATCTGACTCCATATTTTGGTTATATTATTTTACCCCACGTTGACTGGCTGGCGCAATGCCTTGCCCAAAGAAGGTCCAAAAGAGATATACAAAAAGAAAAGATAAGAACAGATAGGAGACGAAAACATTTCTTTCATACTTTCCTTTATTTACTTGGTGAATGGACTAACCAACGCAACGTCCCAAAACATAGCGTGGTGTCCAAAACACCCGACAGTAAAATCGGTGTTGTCGGTTCGACGTCACTACCCGAAAAGAGAGGTCGGTTCACAGATAACCTGAGTATTTATCTCTCTTCACCGGCTCCAAATTCGCCACTCTAAAATCCTTCTAATTTTGGCGCGACCGCTTCTCATTGGCTACTTTACATTTTATTATTTTTCTTTTTTCTGATTTTAAACCGGATGGATGCGTGGAGCCTTATGCGTGGCGACGCGTTTATACATTTTGTATCTAGCAGCCGACGAGTCAATATCCGGTTGGGAGTTTTACTGTTAATTCCTAAATCCCCACATATATATATATATATATATATATATATATACAAACACTAACACAGAGAGTAAATCCTTGTAAACATAAAAAAAAACATCTGTAGAGGCTAAAAGGTTTTCATGAACAATTAACAAGACATTCACAGACAACTATATCCTGGAAATAAAAACAATCATAACCCTATCAAAATAAATACCCCTATGAAAGCCAAAAAAACTGCTCTGACCATTATTAACATCCTAAATATGACTATAAAGTTGAAACACTTTTAGAGTTAGAAAAAAATAAAAATTTCTGATACTTATTCACTTTTTTTCTCGTTTATTAGTAAAAGTTATTTGTGAATTGAATTTTTTTTACAGAAAACTCAAATTTCCTGTTAAATATTTCAAATTATTCTGATGAATAATTTATGTTACTTATGCATCCATGTTACCGTGATAAAGCCAAACTTTCACAAGCGTTTCCAGGCCAATAACGGAAAGAATCGGAATATGCTGAAACGCCTAGCCAATCAAATTTAAGCAAGCAGACAATAAAATAATTCAATCAATTTGTTGACAAAGTTACGAGAACAGTATTATTCAAATAATTTTAAACAACATGAAGTTATTGCAGCTAAGTGGAAAAGGTGCTACAATTCTGCCAGGAAAAAAAACTGGTTATTATGCACTTATTGTACCGGGCTATTTTTAAATAGTATTTTCAAATTAAATTCAAATGTTATGATATCTTTTTTTTTTTATTTAATTGTTAGGTGAAAGAACAGAATAGTTACAAAACACCCTTCCCCCCCCCTCATGTTAAGAATGGGTTTCTAAATAATCACATCATTTCAGTGTGGTACAATAAGTGCATAAGTACCAAAAAACTTATTGGCAAAATTAAAAGTTTCCAGACATGTGAGCATCCTTGCCATTTAAAAAAATGAGAAAAAGCTATGCCTGGAGATGGTCTTCATGCGTTTTGTCGGCATATTCCGATTCTTTCCGTTATCGGCCCGGAAACGCTTGTGAAAGTTCGGCTTTATCATGGTAACATAGATGCATAAGTACTTAATTTATTTTATTTTTTATATCAACAGTCAGTAAAGAATATATATTTTTTTAAATTTCATACTCCTTGAAAGACATTTATTAAACACCAAATAATTATGAAAGACAAAGTCTAACCTCTTTCATGAATATAGGATTAAAACCAAAAATCCCGTCAGATTATTTAACCTTAATCTTCGCTGTTGACAAGTGAGAAAAGTCTTAAAAGACAATTCAAAAATCCATGACATCGCATAACTCCTCCTCCTCCCAAAATGTTGCTACAAGACAAAAAATCACTCGGCTTAATGGCTTTCGAAAATTCATTACTTTTTCTGTAACATTAAATTTACTTCTTGTTTACGTCTTTAAGCATAAGCTTCAAACTAAAATTCAACATTTATTTTTAAATACTCGATAAATAAAATTTTATCAATATATATTCTTATAAATAACTACCAGAGAAAAATATTAAAATAAATTTTAAAATAAATTTCAATTGTGTAAAACTTTACATTATGGTAAGATCAAGCAAAACTCTGGTTTTAAAATATATTTATTGTTAAAAAAAAATACAGATTAGACTTAATGATAAACTTGATTTTTTTTTTTTTTTTGGTGTCACTGTAATATAGAAGAAAATCAAGTTAATCATCAAGCATATTTCTTTGCTTTTAGAGAAGAATACATTAACTTAAAGTGAATATGTGGTTTGAAAGACTAAAATTACTAGAAAGAAACCTCGTATGGCAGCCATGTTGTTGAGTTAATTTCCTAAAAATGAACTTCTAAGACAAAGATTCCTAAATGAAATTTTTCAGCAGTAACTTTTGGGATCTAAAAGTTTGTTTTTTGAATAAATGAAAATAATATAATATATATAACAATAGAAGTGAATTGTTCAGTGTATAGCGTTTCGGGAAATTGTTAATTTCCCTAACACTATATATTTTAGGCAACACAAATGAATAAGAAAACTTCTTTTAACAACACAACAAAGTAAGGTTTATTACAGTAGCAGGCGTGAAGGAGTGAGAGTGAGAAAGTGTCTCTTTTGCGTCGCTGGTCTGTATGTTGGTCCTTGGTTCGTAGGAAGCGTGTTTAAAGCTAGCAGCGAGCGAAGTGTTCCAAGTGGAATCAGTGGCGGTCATGTGAGAGAGATGTGTTTCTTCTACTCGCTCCGGGCTCTCTCTGACATTGTCCGTTCTACAGAAAAGGGACCAGAAAAAATAGTTCCTGAGAGGAAGAAGGAATCAATGCGCTCTGCCAGTTGATTGGTCAGTGAGTGACTGACTCTCTTAACAGGGGCATTGATTCGCGAAAGGAAATAGATCTGTGGCTGCTACAAGTGTATTTTCTTTTTGATGAAAATGCTGGTCTTTTTTGGAGGCCAAAATGATTTGGTTATGTGTTTGTACCTTGCTTCCTGTCCATACACAATGTGTGAATTTTCTGTTGTTAATTTAACCGCTCTTTCCACACCTCTGCAAGTGTAGGTTCACAAACCCCACTTTGTGAGAGGTCAAACAAAGTTGATCAATTTGTGGCTTGCAACTCATATTTTATAACCTCTCATTGCCACTTCTCCATGATCTTAATGCATATTTTATTGGTGGTAAAGTGTGCATATCAAATCCTGGATTAAAAAACACGTGAAGATTCATTAAAAGGATTATCCTCTGGTTGGTCCCATTAATCCTGATCAGAATTAAAACTGTGTAGTCATATTTGCTTTAAGTTTTGTAAATCAACAATTGGAATTAAGAGTCACCTGAAAGCTCATGAACAGGAATTAATTATTTGTGATTTGGCATCGCCAAACACAGGAGATTCCGCCTTCAACCCGCTGAATGTTCTGCACGTAGGAAATATCCAGAGATTACGCAAAATTATCCACTATCTGCCCACATGCTTTTTAAGATCCGAACAACAAATCACATGCTAATCAGAGTCGCTGGTTAGCAAGTAGGCGAATGCCACTGTACAATTTAATAAGTGAAAAAATCCATTCCCAGAAACAAATACAGCTTTTCAAAAACAACATTTAGTATATATAAAAAAATGATGTTCAAAGTTTTTACATTCAAAGTTCTCACATGAACGATAAATTATATTAGAGGCTGTCACTTTCAAGCACAAGGCTTAGTCTATCTTTTGTTGTATATAATCAGGGCAGTTTGGTACAAGGCAATCTTAAATGGCAGTTATGTTTGCTTTTCACAGCGTCATATTTGGATGGCTTTCTCACTTTCTCTACTCAGGGCTTTTTGGTATAAGGAAATCTTACGGTGGTTATGTTTCTTTTTCTTCACAGTGTCGTTTTTGGACTGCTTTCTTAACTCAGGGTAGTTTGGTGCAAGGTAAATAAAGCTCAGAGCTTTAGGAACTACACACCATGTCCCTTTCTACCTTCTCACCTAGTCTGTATGCGGGTCTGTACTGTAGAGCAACATATTGTTTTGGTTAATTTTTATTTGAAAAAGGCATATGAAGTAAATATGTGAAACGACGCGTACAAAAAGAACATATAAAACAAAGCAGTACAAACAAAATCAAATTTATATATCAACAATGCATTCACAGAAAGATTTCAAAACATTACTAGTGTTCTAATACTGTTCTTTAAATATTCCTCTGTGTGTGTGTGTGTGTGTGTGTGTGTGTGTGTGTGTGTGTGTGTGTGTGTGTGTGTGTGTGTGTGTGACTAACACTAATACTACAAAAAGGACTATTTAACAACTATTTAAATCATGCAAATTACCTCGCCTGATACTCTTGAGAAAAGAGGTTACACTGGTCTTATGACTGTCCTTACTTTCATAGTGGCAGGAATAAACATGGCGGCAAAAAAAGAGAAGGATTCTTTCATAGCCCACGTGGTTCTTATGAGTCAGCAAAAATGCAAGAATAGCGGGTGAGACGCTTGGCTCTGCGGTTCTAGATAGTGGTGTACCCAGCACCGTTTGTGGAACAAAATGGTATAAATGTTTTTTTAAAACATTAACAGTTGCACAAAAGAAAAAAATAGTGAAAAGAAAAGGACTGAGAACCTTTAAATTCGGCGATGGAAATAAACTGAACTCACTCTACAGGGTGATTCTACCTTGTGTTATCGCTGATATTGAAGTCACTATTATCACTGATGTTGTAGACTCTGACATCCCACTTCCCTTGAGCAAAGACGCCATGAAAAGAGCTGGAACTTTCCTCAATTTTGAGGATGACAGAGTTACGATGTTAAAAAAGAAAATTCCATTGAGTTGCACATCATCTGGACATTAGTACATTCCTATTACCAAACCTCTACCAGACAAACGTAAGTTCAAACACATACCTTTTATTAAAGAAATCTCTTCTAAAAATACGGCAGAAAAAATTAAAATTGCAATGAAGTTACATAGACAATTTAGTCATCCTGGTAGTAAGAAATTATGTAACTTAGTTAAAAATGCAGAAGTGACAGATCCTGAATTTATAAAAATTTTGCAAACACTCCCAAATTCATGTGAATTATTCAATTGTTACGAAAAGACTGAACCTAAACCTATTGTTGGAAATTTTAATATGGCGTCGGTGGTCAGTAGTTCAAAATCTGGGATTTCTAAAAAGTCTTTGTATAAGCCAGCACCCAAGAAAAAAAATCAAGGCCAAGTGTACAAACAGAAAACCCTCATGTAATTGTTTCAGCTACAGAAAAAAAGTCCAATTCTTCTTTCTTCAACAAAGATGCAAATACAACCTTACTAAACGATATGATTGCCACACAGCTTCATTTTGATTCCAGTGACAGTGAAGAAGATTTGAATAGTAAAAAGCAAAACAAAAACCTATGCCTCTAGAAAAATATATCTCAAGAGCAAAACGAAAAGGCAGAATTATTCCATCCCGTTACATGCAGTCTGCTTGGAACTTTGTTGCTGATAAAAAACCCGTAAAGAAAGACCCTAATAAAAGTTACAATGTTATAATGAAGTGAGGCTTCGCATGGAGATGGCTACTTTGAGAGAGATGCTTGAAAGAAAAGAAATTGCAGAGATCTCTTGGGTACCAACTAACACACAAATTGCCCACTCCTTGACAAAGAAAGGAACGCTTTCATTTAAGATCTTGGGGTTCATATCTGAGCCGAAAGAGTCCTCTGTTTAATGTTGTTACACTCTCCTATTTTCTTTTGCAGAACTTATGCCCTACAGAAATGAAAAGAAAAAGGGGGAAGAACTCTTAAATCATGCAAGTTACCTCCCCTGATACCCTTGAGAAAAGGAATGGTTTTTCTGGGACCGGAAGTAAACAGATGACCATACTTGTTTATGAGAGAGTGGAATAAGGATGATTGGGTAAAAGGCGTCTCTCTTTATACTGAGTGTTGTAGTCTCAATTCTTTATATTTAACAGTTATTACACATTCATAATGTATTTCTTCTAAAATCCACTTTGAGTTTTTTTTTCTATTAACATTTAACTCAAGACAACACATCAAGTCATTTCAGAATTTAATAAAGATGGATGACCCTGACCAGTCACATTTAACTGTGGCATGCAAATAGATGGAGTTATGGAGTTCAAAATAATAATTAATTGCAAATTAGAATAATCATTATGTTTATTATCTAAGACTAAGAACTACCTAAAATTAGGAGTGATAAATTACAAAAATTCTATTGGTTATTCGCTTGGTTACTTTATTTTAGGACCCCCCCATCTTTAGAGGTACCAGTTACTTTTTACAATATCAGTTTCTCCCTTATGGGACCTATCCCCCCACCTTTTCAGCATACATATCCGTCAACTAAACTTTGACCCTCCCCCACGACATGTATTCTAAACAAATACTAAATCTTGAACCCAAAAACTGCAATGAAATGAAATCATTGTTTATTTGTAAAAAACAAAAAATTTCTTTTTTCTTTTTTTTTTTTAATACAGTAGACACATTTTAATTGGGAGTATTAGTCTAATTTATGGCAATTCATTAATGGTTTAAAATATCTGAAAATTCTTTCTTTTTTTTTTTCACATGGAAATATCTGAATGTTGTTTTTTTTTATCTAACTACATAACAAGATCCACACAAATAGATAGTTTTTGATAATCTTTCTATTTATACCTGTCAATGATCATCAATCAGTCTAACTCATTACCTATCTCAATATATCCAGGTTCGATAAAAACTTGTCAGAATTGTCTCTTCATTCACAGAATTCAACAACACGAAAAAACATTGAGAAAGAATTTCATTAGATGCAGACATTTTTTTTTTCTTCTGAGAGATGACCAAATCAATTGACGGAACTTTTGCTGGTCGGTGCACATTCATCAGGGAAGAAGAAATTTACTTCAATGTAACGAATTGAAATAATTACAGTCCATTAGACATTTCTGAACCACCAAAGACAAAGTTAAATTGCTAAGTCACTCAAATCATCCTCAAGCAACTTTCAGCCGTCTACAATGAAATAATTTATTTTTCAAAAATAAAGCTATTCGGAATTTTCCTCATAAGAAAATGTAAGTATTTTGACTTCATTTTACAGTTTTCTTTTCTCTAGAATATTCTTGGTAAAGAAAAGATTAATAGGAAATAAATTAATATTTTAAAAACAACAAAAAAGAAAACACAATGGAAGTTTTTATCTTTTAGAAAATAATAAACATAGATTAAATCAAGTGACTTAACTTTTCTTTGAAAATCAGTTTTAAAAGCATGGCATTAAAATTTCAATTTAAACAAAAACCCAACATTAAGCAAGAAAATTACTTTTGTTGTTGTTGTTAATTTTTCTTTTCTTTCCAAATTAAATTATCCGTAACAAATAAATTTGAAACCAGGTAGACTTTATTTAAAATAACAAAACTGATTTATTCTTAGATTTTAAAAGATGAAAACTTCAATGAGTGACAATTTTTCAAAGTATATTGGATTTTGATAGATGAATAATTACAGAAAAACTAAAAAGAACAAAATCACCGAAAGGTAAATCACAAAAAATATCTCCAAAATTTTCAAAGAATTTTTCGACAAGATTTACAAAAATTGCATTAAAATCTTTTTTGTTGTTTTTCCTGTTGTTATTGTTATATTTGTATTCGCTGGTGAGATTAAATTTGAAAAGTTTTTCTTTATTTATTTATTTACTCTAGTATTGTTATATTTTCTGGTATATTAATGCACACATTAATTAGTGACTTCCAGTCTGATTGTGTTCTCCTTATTTCTGGCCTTGTGCCACAAATAATCTAAGCTTAGTAAATAACTAGTTCCTATTGATATTAACTGTGAGCACTTCTCGTATTCCCATAGTGTACTGGTTTGTAAAATAAACTAGCAAACCATTCATAGTTACTTCAAGTCTCAGTAGATGCCTCAAACTTCTGACTGTGCCACAAATAATCTAAGCTTATTGAATAACTATTTTCCTGTCTATTGTTAAGGGTTAAATATGAAAGTGTTTTTATCGATTGAGGATTAATATTTCCTTTTTTTCTTATTACTGTCACAATTTTTTAATGTTTAGAAATATATAAAAATATATATATAAAAAAATAATAAAAGTTAATAGCAATAAAAATTAAAATTTAATAAGGAAACTTCATTGGCCTGATGAGTAGAGTGTTCGCCAAAGGTCTCGGAGACCAGGGTTCAATCCCAGGTCGAGTCATACCAAAGACTCAAAAAATAGTACTTGACGCCACCTTGCTTAACACTCAGCATTATAAGTTAAGGATCAAGGTAAAGTGGAGCAATCCAGAGGATGGAGTAGTGCCCTCCTCTACACTTCGGTGTAGTAGCTATCGAAAAGGGAGCCTTCGGGTCACCTTCGATTAAGGTCGCTAACTTTATTTACTGTCACTTGTTCTCTGGGAAAGGCTAGTAGTTTGTTACAACATGAAATATCTAATAGCTAGTGAGACAACTCTTTGAACTAATTAAACAACTGTCGGTAACAGATAAATTATCACCTACATGGTAGGCTCTCATAGATAAACACTCCACTGTTACCCCAATAAAATGCTTGGCAATAAGCACCAAAAGTTTAAAAAGAAAAAAACTTTGATCTCGAGAAATGCCTCTCAGACAAAATGCTTTGCTTTTCTAAAAGGACCAGACAATTTTCTTGGAGAAATCTTAGTTTATGACCCCCAACTCCATTGAGAAAAACCGAAAGTAAAAAAAACCTAAAGAACATTGAATGGAAAATATCCCTGCTGGATCTGAATATAAATCCACAGGATTATAATCCACTAAACTCACAGACATCTTGTTTTATTTTTCTTCCAAGAGATGAACTAAACAAATAAATTGATTATTTTTTAACAAATGTCAGGAAATTATATAAGGATGAGAGTGACTTAACAAATGTTTGTGAAGCAATAAATTGCATCGAGAATGACACTTTGTCGAACTTTTCGAAAATAAAGTAAAAATCTTGATTAAGAAAATGAGTTACTTCTTCAGAAGTTAAGAAAGGGAAAACATGTATTGTTTCGAAACAATTGCTTTTTCAGATTTAATTTGCTTTTTCTCTTCATTTTTGGCCTTATGCCATGTTTGTAAAAGCTATTACAATGATGTCCTAAAAGAAAAGATAAAGATTGGAAAAAAATTTAGAATTCTGATTGGAGCAAAGAGGGAATGGGCTTCCTACTGCTGCAAAAATATTGCATGTGCACGACTTACAAAGCTCCAGTTTGCTGCCCTGAAGGTTAGCGCCTTATATTTTCCAACAGCAGATTCTGCATTGATGCTGAATGCAGATACATACCTATCAAGGGTGAGGCAGCAGCAATTGCATGGGCATTAGAGAAATGTCGGATATTTGTAATGGGTTGTCCGATCCTTATAGTGGTTACAGACCACTAACCACTAAAGGGACTATTCGGAGATAGGGACCTCAGCAAAATCCCCCCCCCCCGATCATTCAGACTAAAAGAAAAAACCCTCAGGTACAGATTTACCATCCAACACTGCCCTGAGAAGTGGGACAAAGCCTCCGATGCTGTTTCGCGCAACCCACCAGCCATCTTGCAGGCACTCTTAAATGGATTCCCGACTGAACCCTCCCAAGTAGACATCATAGAGTCTGATGACATGAACGACTGGGTCAAATCAATAACTCTATTATCATCATTCGGGGCAAATGACAATGTAGCGCTCATCTCACCAGATGCTATCCATGCAGTTGGACGCAGTGACCTGCAATACAAAAAATTAATAGACACCATATAAAACGGATTCGAGAAGACACGCAGCCTCACTGCACCTGAAATCCGCGAGTACTGGGAATGAGGCACCGGCTCAGCATGGACGATGAGTTAGTGCTCTTGGATCACAGGATTATCATCCCCACTTCCCAGCATGCAAATGTACTACGTAGTTTACATTCCGCACACCAAGGCGAAGTCGGCGTGAAGGCCCGCGCCAATTGATCTATTTATTGGCCAGGGATGAACGCCTCAATCCGTAACACCAGAGCAAGTTGCATGTTTTGCGCAAAAATTGCCCCTAGTCAAACAAAAGAGCCAATCAACCTAACACAATCTCCTGATTGGCCATTCCAGCAGATTGTTATGGATCTCTTCTATGTTGGGAAACATGGGTACTTAGCATGTGCCGATAGATTAACAGGCTGGCTGATCCTATATCACCAAAGCCACGGACAAGCCAATGCGTCAAGGCTTATCTCGATCTGCCGAGACACTTTTCAAAGCTATGGTGCCCCTGAAGAACTCAGCAGTGATAGCGGACCATCCTTCACATCCCTCCCATTCACACAGTTCTTACGAGACTGGGCTGTTAAACACAGATTATCATCAGCCAACTACCCACAATCTAATGGTCGGGCAGAGCTCGCTCTCAAGTCAGCCAAGAGAATTATGTGGCAACACAGGAGATCAAGGATCACTGGACAATGACTGCACAGCAAGAGCCATCCTCCAATACAGGAATACACCCATCCAAAATATCGGACTATCCCCCGCTCAACTGCTACCCCACCCCGCCGACTACGTGACTTTATACCATCCCAACCCCGCCCTCTACAAGCCACACGCAGATTGGATAGCTGCAGCAAAAAATCACAAGATAATTCTATCTCGTCGGAATGCCCGTCTCATAGAGCAATACAACAAAACAACACGCACCTTATGTTCCCTTCAAAAGGGGCAAATAATGACAATGCAATGACTAACAACAGGTTAATTCATCGAAACACTCCCCAACCACCAATACCGTGTCAGAGTTGACAGATCAGGTAAAATCACCTTGAGAAACTGCCGATTCCTCAGAAAACTCGAAACACCAAACCCCCCCCATTCCTAGCGCCGCGCCCGAGACCTCTACACCAAATCCAACGCCTCTTAAACCCAATACACCAGTGCTGCAAACAATGGACACTGGAATAACATCAAACACAGCTCAGCCATCTACAATGATGCAGACAAAAACCCCTCGGGTATTGTCCAGACTACTTCCACACAACCAGCCAGGTTTAAAGGAACTCATACATCCCCAAAGACCACTACCCTTGCGTGATGGTGGGAAAGGAGATGTAAAATAACAATAACACATACCTCCGAAAAGTGTCCAGCTGGCAAACAAAAATAAAGCAGGTTGTAGCTCAGTGCAGTCTTTCTTACTATGCTAAACTGAAGCTGGTTAATATAATGAAATACCTTCACTCGCTTACCATGATCCATGCAACAAAATCGCCCACTTGTGCATAATGGGATGCTCCAAGCCACCATAAATAGCTCCCGTTCCTCAGTCGCGGCAATTCTTAGCTTTCTGTCTTCATGACTAATTGTTCTTAGTTAACGCATCTAATTACTCTCGGCTATCGCAACTAATTGCCCTATGCGACCTGACAAATCCTTCACCTTGTGTGGAAAACAGCCATAATGCATCAAGTAAGAACAATTAATCTGAAAACCTGGAAGAAAATCAAAAATAGGAAAAATCTTTTAATCTTTTTTGTATTTTTTATATTTGTATTTGCTGGTGAGATGAAATTTTTTAAAGAATTTGTTTATTTTCTTACTTCAGTGTCAATAGTTACATTTTCTCATTTATTTATGCAGACGTTATTTAGTGAATTCCATTCTCACTGTGTGCCTCATACTTTTGGCTTTGTCACAACTAAGCTAAACTTATTAAATAACTATTTCCTATTGATAGTAACAGTGAGCACCTCCTACACTCCCGTAGTGTACTGGTTTTTTAAATAGACTAGCAAACCATAATAGTAAAAATAATGAAATAACAACAATAGTTTATTGCAATTCGAAAACAAATTTAATAAAGAAACTTACTGTCACTTGTTCTCTAGGAAAGGGCACTTGTTTATAAGAGCATAAGATATCTGCTGATAGTTTGTGTGGTAACTCTTAGAATTAATTAAAGGGCTGTAAGCAAAAAATAAATTATCAGTCACATGGTAGGCTCCCATAAATAAATGCTCATCCCTTACCCGAATAAAATGCTAGACAATTTGCATTTAAGGTCAAAGAAAAACTCTTTGATCTTGTTTGATACCTATCAAACAAAATGCTTTGCTTTTCTAAAAAGATCAGACAATTGTCTAAAAGAAATGAAAATTTTATTCCCCTGTCACTGGTCCTTGTATCTTTGACTTGACTTTGAGTTTTGCAAAGTCAGCTTCATTTCGAATTCTGAAATGTAAACGTCAGAAAAAAAATTAAGTCATAGGATTTAAAATTGAAAATAGCCATGCATAATTTAAGATATAAATCCATGGGATTATTATCCACTTAAAGACTTGGTGAGTACAAGACAAAAATTTCTCAAATATTTTAAAAACTAAAAAAAAAAAACCCAAAAACAACAAAACATAAAAACAAATCAAAACAATCCACCTCTGTGAACCTTTCATTCTACAATAACTATTTACAAGTCCCTATTCTGGTTTTTACATAAACATATATTTATATATTTACAAATACTTTTAATGTTTGTGTTTATTTTTATTGTTTTACATTTTTGTCAAAAGCCTAATGATTCTTATATTCTAATTAACTCTTGAATAAATATTGACTATATTATATGAGAAGGATTGTGAGCGGCGATTATATATCTGAATCTGTTTAATATAAAATGTATTTATAGTTAAGAGATATTGAATTAAAAATCTGATAACCAAACCCATCTGCTAGAGAATAAGGTTAAAGAAACTGGTCGGTAAATACCTTCTAAATGTATTAAACTTTTTTATTTAGTGATATTATGATTGCTGTTTTCTAAATTGATGAAATCATTTCATATTTTCAAAGATTTTACATATTACATTGATAAAACCTTCGTTTGATGATAAATATGTTAGTATTTTCGGATGTTTTCTATTTGGTACCATTCTTTACTAACATCCAACTTGGATAATAATAGTTTTATGTCCTTAGATTTTACAATTATATCATTCCTAATTTTTACTATTCTCATAACAAGTTTCCTGTAACGGATGAAACTATTCCAAGAAATAATCAGATTGAAAAAGTATTGTTCGTACACTTATTGTTTCCGTTGGTGTGTTTGTCAATTCACCTGTCTTATGTTTTTACTCTGTGCCTTTTCGTGAATTTTATTTTTGAATTTACATATTTGAATAATACTTTTCAATTTTATTATCATAATCCAATTTTTCATTTGCTTCCATGTTTTCAGATTGATTTTGCTTAGTTAAAGCATTATGACACTGTAGCGTTTCGAGAAATTATTAATTTCCCTAACACTATATTTTTTAGGCACACAAATGAATTACAAAACTTCTTTTAACAACACAACAAAGTAAGTTTTATTAATAGCAGGCGTGAAGGAGTGAGAGTAAGAAAGTGTCTCTTTTGCGTCGCTGGTCGGTATGCTGGTCCTTGGTTCGTAGGAAGCGTGTTTAAAGCTAGCAGTGAGCGAAGTGTTCCAAGTGGAATCAGTGCAGTCATGTGGGAGAGATATGTTTCTTCTGCTAGCTCCAGACTCTCTCTGACGTTGTCCGTTCTACAGAAAAGGGACCAGAAAAAATAGTTCCTGAGAGGGAGAAGGAATCAATGCGCTCTGCCAGTTGATTGGTCAGTGAGTGACCGATTCTCTTAACAGGGGCATTGATTCGCGAAAGGAAATAGATCTGTGGCTGGTACATCACCCCCTGCTTAGGCGGAAAGCCGACAGAGAAAAAAATAGCAGCCATAAAACAAGGAAGGGTACATTTTATACATAAACAGTTTTACAGAGCTTTTGGGCCAATGTACACGTCGACCACTACGTGTGGTGGTGACGTAATTGTCTTTTGGCATTGTATTTTTTTCTACAGGTGTAGGGATATGTTCATGTGTGTAAGTAGGGGGAATATGTGGCTCTTGTGTGTTTGTGTTAAGAAAGGCTCTTTTCACCCTGTCAATAGATACAGTTTCTTTTTTGCCATTAATGTCAAGGGTGAAAAGTTTGTAAGTGCGTGAAAGCACGCGGTAAGGGCCAGTGTAAGGTGGAGTGAGAGGGGCTTTGACAGCGTCCTTTCTTAGAAAAACGTGAGTCCATGAGGAAATATCTTTGGGGACTGATGGTTTGATGGTCTATTCTCTAGGTTGCATTGGTGGGAGATTACCAAAATAACATTGCAGTCTATTTACATATAAAGCTGGATCTGTTCCCGTTAGATCTATAGGGTTCAGCATCTGACCTGGTAATGCTAGCGGTACTCCATAGATAAGTTCTGCTGGAGAGTATCCGAGGTCCTCTTTGATAGCTGCACGACAGCCAAGAAGGACAACAGGTACATATTCGCTCCATCGCTGTTGGTCAGGATAGGAGCGCAATGCGGCCTTCAATTGGCGATGGCAGCGTTCTATCATCCCGTTAGAAGCAGGGTGGTAGCTCGTAGTTCGTATGCGCTTGATCCCTAAAATCCTGGAAAGTTCCTGGAATAGGTGGGATTCAAACTGTCTGCCACGGTCAGTGGTAATTGTTGTTGGAACTCCGTAACGCGTTATCCAGCCTGATATAAGGGCTTGCGCTACGGATTCAGCTGAAACGTACTTTAAGGGAATAGCTTCAGGCCATCGTGTAAAACGGTCTATACAGGTCAGGAGGTAAGTAAATCCTTGACTGACCGGCCATGGTCCAACCAGATCTATATGAATATGGCTGAACCGAGCGTCTGGGGTGCTGAATGTCCCGAGGGGTGCACGGATATGTGTGTGTACCTTTGATTTTTGGCAGGATACGCAAGAACGTGTCCAGGCAGTGATATCACGCCTCATGTTTGGCCAGAAAAATCTAGCTGAAATCAGCTTCACTGTGGCTTTGGGTCCGGGGTGTGCCAATTGGTGTAGGGTGTCAAAAACAACCCTACGATGAGTCATCGGAACAAGAGGTCGAGGTGCGTCTGTTGAGGTGTCACAGATAATCTGCGTGTCCGCAGAGGGCACTGGCAGGTATGCGAACTTGCAAGTTGCAAATTCAGGTGACGATAGATCCAAGGTGTCCAGACGTAGCTGGTCTAAGGCCATCTGCCGTAAGTCGATATCCGAAGGTGAGAAAAGAGAATTAATTGGAAGGCGAGACAAGGCGTCTGCTGCAGCATTCTGTTCACCAGAGATATGTCGGATATCGTTTGTAAACTGCGAAACAAAATCCAAGTGGCGAGTTTCGCGAGGAGAATACTTGTCCGGCTTTGAGCGCAGCGCGAAAGTAAGCGGACGGTGATCGGTGTAGATCACAAATTGCCGGCCCTCTAGTGAATGCTGAAAGTGTTTCACTGCGAGGTACATTGCCAGGAGTTCACGGCCAAACGTGCTGTAACGTTGTTCTGCCGGTTTCAGCTGTCTCGAAAAATAAGCGAGAGGTTGTAGCTGTTGTTGGTATTGCTGTTACAAAACTGCACCTACAGCTGTGCCCGATGCATCAACGACCAATGAGAACTGGGCGTCGGGTACAGGATGTGCAAGTAGCGATGTTGTTGCTAATTTCTCCTTCACTTCGTTAAAGGCTTTTAATTGTATGTCATTCAACGAAATCTGCTCATTTTTCTTTTTCCTGTTACGTAACAGGTCAGACAGAGGAGACAGGAGATCCGCACAATGTGGGATGAAACGTCTGTAATAGTTAAGCAGACCGAGGAAGTGCCTTAGTTGGCGGAGTGAAGTGGGTGGTTGGAGGTCTTGTAGGGCCTTCACTTTTTCAGGTAAGGGAGATATCCCTTCAGGGCTGATAATGTGTCCCAAGAAAGTTAGCGACGAAGCACCGAAAACACATTTACCAGGGTTAATCCTCACCTGGTACTTTTGAAACCGTTCGAACAGTAGGCAGAGGTGAGTAACACGTTCCTCAGGTGAGGCACTTGCTACGAGTATGTCGTCTATATAATTATAGACGAAGTCCAAATCACGCACTACTTCGTCCATGAAGCGTTGGAAGGTACTAGCCGCGTTTCGCAAACCGAAAGGCATAGTTAAGAATTCAAACGCTCCAAATGGAGTTGTTACAGCAGTTTTTGGTATGTCGGCTGGGTTCACTGGTATCTGATGGTAAGCCTTAACGAGGTCTAGTTTAGAGAAGATCTTACAACCATGCAGAGATGAAGCGAAGTCTTGTATATGTGGGATTGGGTAACGATCAGGTACCGTAATGGCATTTAGTCGTCGATAGTCCCCCGTCGGACGCCAATCTCCAGAACGCTTTGGAACCATATGCAAAGGGGAAGCCCAAGGACTAGACGAGGGGCGTATAATTCCCAGCTGCAGCATATGGTTAAATTCTGCCTTCGCTGCCTTTAGTTTATCAGCAGGGAGGCGACGAGGGCGTGAGAACACCGGAGCACCTGTGGTCTCAATGTGGTGTGTCGTTTCGTGAGTTGATTTGCCCACAACAAAATTTAAATTAGTTAACTCTGGGTAAGAGCGTAATAATATTTGGTATGGGTCGTCTGTGGCGGCAATGAAAAATACCGGGCTGATGGGTGAGGTATTTGCCTTATAACCTGTGACGGAAAGTTCCGTATTGCCGTCAATAAGTCGTCTTTTGCACATGTCCACCAAGAGGTTGAAGTGGTGCAGAAAGTCCGAGCCTAGAATGGGATATGGTAAATCAGCTACAGTAAAAATCCATGTAAAGTCTCTCCGTAATTCCAAGTCCAGAGAACGAGAAATTTGACCGTACGTGGGAATAGGGGAGTGATTTACCGCTTGCAGTGTGATGGGCGACACTGGCGGCTTCTCAGTGAGGAGTTTCAGTGGCCAGATACTACAAGCTGCTCCTGTGTCAAGCAAACAACTTGCTTGGGACCTGAAGTCAGTGATAAAATATATATTGTTATATAAATCTTGTGGAGAGTGTGCCGTGCTCAGCTCTCCAGATTTAAGTTTCCCTGGTTTGAAAACGAGCCGGGCATTTTGCACCTCCGAGCCTCAGCACCAAAGAGACTGTGATAAAAACATAGTCCTGACTTGCTTGAGTGGCGGCGGTGGTGTGGGGATGGCGAACGACTTTTTTGTTGACGTCTGGGCGAATGTGACCTAACTACGGCTAATTTTCGTATTTCTTGGGTAAGTCGCTCCACAGCGTTGAGTATGGCCACTTGCGTGGCAACTTGGCTAGTGTTCCAAGCAGCAGAGAGTATAGAGACTTCAGCATTTGGCTGGGGAATGGACGCAGTAATAGGCCCCTTAGTGAATTCCATCACTTTATCTGCAGAGGACGCTATCACGTCTACAGGGCTTTTCTCTACCATGGGTGCCAGAATTGCCTTTACTTGAGGGGGCAGCCTTGAGAAGAAAAGTTGCTTTATAATGGCACTATCAGTAGGGACATCTTCTGCCAGCTCTCTCATTCTGCGGAGCAATTCGCTTGGCATACGGTCCCCCAAAAGCTCGTCATAAACTAAAGTTTGGAACCGCTTTTCCGCTGATAGCGATGTCCGGAGCAGAACTTCCTGCTTAATACTGTCATAAGTAGCATTAAGGGGGGTGTCAGTTATCAAATCTTTGACAACTGGCGTCAATGATGCAGGAAATGCACTAAATAAAATAGGCAATTGTCGCTGCTCCATGACGTTGTTTGCCACAAAATACGATTCGAGTTGGGCAAACCAAACTCGAACGTCGCCAGCGAAAGCAGGTAAAGTAGTAGCCATTTTCTTTTATATTTATGGAGTGACCACAGACCACAAAAAAAATATCAAAGAAACACGTTTCAATGAGAAAGGAACGAAAGGGATAAAAAGCCACAAGAAAATAGTGATATTCGTGTTAAAATAAAAAAAAATTGTTTTGTTTTAGAGAAGGTGCTACTTTAAGGTTCCTTAGTAAGAAAACAAAAGTTGAAATTCAAGATGGCGTCGCCCAATAGCTATTTAGGCGGGAAAGAGAAATGTTGAATAGGAAGAAAAAAAATGTAAAAATGTATTACTCACTTGTTCTTTCTTTTTTTTTTTTATTATTGTAATACATTTTTTTTTGTACCACGTGGTCAGTTGAAAAGAGCAGAGTAGTAAGTTTCTTCCTTTTTTTATGCCAAGTCGGCTAAGCTGAGGGTAATAATTTTTTACTTTTCTTTTTTTTTAAACTTTGTTTTGTATGAACAAAATGTAATGTTCGTTATGCTTGCTTGAGTAGGTGTTTTTCTTGTGGACGGGCTGAAAAAGAAGATAATTCCTGGTTGGAAAGTTTTAGGGGTTTTTTTTTTTTTTGTTGTTGTTGAGGCATGTGTTCAAAAATGTTATTTGGGTAAAGGGAGAATCTTGTATCTTTCTATTTGACCACTTGTAATATGGGCGCCAATTTGTCGGGCAATACGAAAGATGATATCTCTTTTTAGAAAGATTGTTTTACTTGCCACAAATTTTTTTCTTCGTTTATGGCTTCGTAAAGGAAGTATTTTAAAGTCTTTCTCTGGCACGAAAAAGTTTTTCTTATGGAATATTTTTCTGAAAGAAAAATTTGCGCCTGTGTCTTCTCAGCCGACGAATGAATTGAACGAACACGTGTGTCACTGGGAAGAAAATTCTTGGGTGGTAGTATTCTTTCGGTTCTTTGAGTCAGGAAGCTTTTTCTCTCTCTTTTTCTCTTCTTTTTGCTTGTTCTGTTGTCCGAAAATGGAGACCGTGTTTCGTGTTATTTTTTTATTTGTTTCGTAATTCAGAAGGTACCATTCGGGGTCACCAATTTATAGCGGTTAAGGGAAATTAACAGGGGCATTGATTCGCGAAAGGAAATAGATCTGTGGCTGCTGCAACACTTTTCCATAATAGGTAGAATTCTACATTTTTTCCAAACTTTATCATTTCTTTTAGGAAATTATTGTAAAACTTACAAAAATGGCATAAGGCCAAAAAAATGTGGTGGAAAAAGGCAAATTAAAGCTGAAGAAGCAATAGGGACAAATGAATATAAGACCAACACACTTCTATGACCTGTTAGAAATAAATATTCCTTCAATATAATTTTGCAATATAAAACAAAACTAATTATAAAATTTAAACAGATAAATAATAATAAATAAATAAATAAAACTTCTCACAAGTCTTAAATTTTATCAATAATTAAAAGGATGTTTTTTTATAGGTTGAGAATAAAAAGCTGTCTTTGTATATATATTAATTTTATAAATGAATAAGCAGGCGATTTTTAAAAGACGCAGTCAACAAAAACTTTTCACAATGGAAAGGCAGTGCTTTTAAAGGACGTTGCTTCAATTAACCGTTTCACACACAAAAAAAGGAATAAAACTTCGGAGTCAAGTGTTCTTTGATAAGAGAACATGAAAACTTAAGGTAAGTGTTAATTTAATTGTGCTTTAGTTTGGGTTTATATATGTATATGAATACTTGGATATGTGCAATTGAAAATTGACTTAGCTATGTGTTCACTTTTCTTCTAAAACGTTTACAAATAAAAGTAAGTATTAGGTTGGATATAATATAATTTACCAATAGACCTAGCATTGTTCAGAATTCAAATGTTTTTCCACTTTTTTAAATACTGAAGAAGTAAGCTATCTGCCTTAACAACATTTTTAATTTATTTTCGAATAGCTTGACAATATGTCCTTCTCGATGAGATTTTTACTTCACAAATATTTAAGTCAGTCATTCTCGTGCTTATATAATTTCCTGAAATTTGTAAAAAAGCAAAAATAAAATCTCATGTAGAACTGAAACACTTATTAACTTCTAAACAAATGTCAAATCTTTAAAAAAAAGTGTCTTGAATCGGCAAAAAACTGTAAAGAAATGAAATTGTTTATTTGTTAATTTTTTTTTTTAATACAGTAGACACATTTTAATTACGAAAGAATATTAGTTGAAATTATGATAATTCATTAACGGTTTAAAATATCTGAAAATTCTTTATTTTTTTCCACATGGAAATATATCAATGTTAACTAAACCTCACTACATCACAAGTTCCACACAAATGGGTGGTTTTAATCTTATTCACTCATTATGTAGGTATGTATCATTATTATTTCTGGCAATCTTTCTATTTTCTATATCACTCACTGATTATCGATCAATCTAACTCATTACCTATCTCATTATCTACAGGTTCGATAAAAACTTGTTAGAATTGTCTATTCAGTCTCAGAATTCAATGATAACACTAAAATTCCTAAGAAGCAGACGAAACTTGCAGACATCTTGTTTTTTGTTTTGTTTTCCTTCTGAGAGATCAACAAAGTAATTGCCTGTATGTTTGCTGGTCAAATAAATCACAGCACATCCATCAGTGAAGAAGAAATTTACTTCAACTTAACGCATAGGAATAATAACAGCCAATTAGATAGTTTTAAATCGCCCAAGACAAAATTAAATTGCGAAATCCCTCAGATTATCATCATATCAAGCATTTTTACTGCTAACAAAGAAATAATTTATTTTTCAAAAAGAAATTTGTTCGAAATTTTTATTCTTAGTAAATGTAAGTATTTTTACTTAATTTTGCCATTTTCATTTCTTATGAATACAAAATTTTGGAAAGAAAAGATTGATGGAAAATAAAGTAATATTTTTAATAACAACAAAAAAATAAGAAAACATAACTTTTTATTTTTGAAAATGATAAATAAATGCGAATTAAATCAAGTCACTTAAACTTTACTCTGAAAACCAATTTAAAGAATATGGTATTAAAATTTAAACAAAAACAAAACAAAACAGGAAATATAAAAATATTTTTTTATGTTGCTTGTAATTTTTCTTTTCTTTCCAAATTAAATCATTCATAAAGAACAAACTTTTATTTTAAGTACCAAAGATTTATTCAGTGATTGTTAAATGCTAAAAACTTATTTAAAAAAAATTGGGGCAGGGTAAAATACATGAATAAAAAAATAAAATAAATGAAAAATAAATTTCCACCAAAGTTTTCATTAAAGATTTTTTTCTGACACAATTACAGGAACTTTCATTAAATATATTTTGTTATATTTGCATTTACTGGTGAGATTAAATTTTAAAATTTTTTATTTATTTACTTACTTACTTTGACGTCAAATGTTACATTTTCTTATATATCACTGCAGACGTTAACTAGTGAGTTCGAGTCTCACTGGGTGCCCCATACTTCTGGCCTTGTCCCAAGACTAAGTCTAGCTTTCAAAACAAGTATCTACTATAAATAACTGTGGGCACCTCCTGTCATGTACTGGTTTGCAAAATAGACTACCAAACCATTAATAGTGAACTTGAGTCTCAGTGGGTACCTCATAGTTCTGGCCTTGTTGTATATCTAATCTAAGCTGTTTAAGGGATGAACATAACTGTGTTTTTATTGATTGGGAATGAATATTACAGTTTTTTCTTATTACATTAACTTAAAAAAATGTATTGCAAAATCATTTTTCGTGTTATAACTTCCATCCCTTTTGCTAATATTAATTATTTATTAAGCTTTATAAGTTGTAGCACATAACCTGATTGATAGAGCACCCAATGAGACTTGAACCGTTCTTCAAAGGCTTATCCCTCCTTTTTTCCTCTGCCTCATTTCACTGTTTTCTTCGTGTTGTGTTATATCCTCCATTCAATAAGCTCTGTTGTTTTTGTTTCTTCTCTTTTAGGAATTACTTATCTCTATGAATTGGTATACAAGTCTCAATGTTTTTAAGCAAACCTAGACATAGATTAGTCCATATTTCTATCCGAGAAGAATAGTGAATATTCTCATAAATAGAAACTTGATTCAAAGTAAGTTAGTTTTTCATATGATCATAATTTGTGCTTAAAAACAGTATGTTGTAAAAATTTTGAGATTACCATCAATTCTACTTATGAAGTCTCAGTAATAATGAAGTTTAATGTATGTAAGCATTTATATGATTCCTAAGGTAAATTAATATGCTAAGTTTACCGAAATTTGAAAAACAAAATGGGAAACAAAAAGTTGCTTTCGAATTAGAATTAAAAAATCGTTTCTGTAAATAAAGATGTGTTCTTCCACCTAAAATGAAAGCAAGGTAAGACTGGATATATGTGTGACAACGCAACTTTTATTCGAAGCTAAGAATGTGTGTGTTGTTAAATATTACAATAGATATGTAGAGAAGAGGAAAATCTCGTATTTTGTTTTGGCGCGCTATTTAATTCAACACTGAATTTCACCCAATCAGGATGACATATCCCATTCAGCCCAGACCTTCACTTCCGGCTAGCAAAACGGGTGAGCAGCCAAAACCACTCTCTTCGGCTTGAGACGGCGACCAGCACGGACGTGTCTCTGGTCGCCCCTGCTTAGCGATGCCCTTTAGCTAAACAAGTCACCCAGTGCGGACATATCACTGTGGCTTTAACCCTAGCAGCAGCAACATGGACACTCAGCGAGGGAACCTTCTAATTTATGGATTCTTTGCGTCTAATATATTTTAGACCAAGGAATCCCAGTTGAATATGAATTAGATACGTTCAGCATGCCTTCCACAAGCACCACAAAAATTTACTATGTCGATCCGAGCGCCACTCCGCTCTCGACACAAAACTACACTGTGGCCTTGAATACTTCCCACACGCGTCCAACGACACGCTGCCATTTCCAGCATCCCGCTAAGCCATTTCGTCTCAAACATCCAGCAAGCCTAAACACCACGAGTCTTGCAGCACCAAGAACAAACCTCCACAAAGCTGCAAATAAAAACTTTCGCTGTTGTGTGTTACCAAAGCAATAGTCTCGTAATTCATTTCTGTTGCCATAAAATATATAGTGTTAGGGAAATTAATTAATTTCCTCTAAACCGCTATAGATATATACAGATTATGGCCCCTGGTGAAGAGATGGCACACTCTGGGTTCTGTGCCCTTTTGCTGTATTTTTCCCAGAAAATAAACATGCAGTAAGTGGCCATGTTGAGGTTGTTTATCTGTCGTTTTCCCTAATTTAATTTAGTCTTGTGTGGTGATTTCATGACTTGAAACATGTCTGGAAATACACTTCAAATGGCGACCAGTAATGGGATGATGCATTTGGATTAAAAAGTAACGAAGAGTTGGAAAAAAAACTACAATTGAATTTCGTGGTACAGACAAAACGGCTCTACTAGGTACAGTGAAAGAATGGGATAGCACGAAAGAGGATTGGACATATTACATCGAAAGAGTGAAATTTTTCTTCGCAGCTAATGATGTCTCAATGGAAGGTAAGAAATGAGCAATACTTTTGTCAGTAGTAGGTGCAAAGCATTATGCAATCCTTAGAGGACTTGCCGAAAACAAGCCGGAAGAAGAGACGTTTAAGGAATTATGTACCTTAATGGAAAGGCATATCAGGCCAGCCCCAAATGTAATTCATGGGAGGTTTTTATTCAACACAAGAGATAAAAAGGAAGACGAGTCAATTAGTGAATATGTGACCCTATGAAGAAAAATGTCGGAGCACTGTAACTTTGAAGAAAAAGTAAACGAGCACATACGTGATCATTTAGTGGTAGGGGTGAAGGATGAGAAAATACAGGAGTGGCTACTAGGAGAGAGGACGTTAACATTAGAGAAGGCCATTGCAATTGCAGTGTCAATGGAATCAGCCAGGAAGTACTCAAGGTTAATGCTGGGGACTTCGACAAGTGGGACCAAGACACCAATTCACAGGTTACCAGACAGAGACAAGTGTTACCGTTGTGGAAGCACTACTCATCTAGCAGGCAGATGCCCTTTTAAAAGCAAAGTATGTTTCAAGTGCGGGCAGACAGGACATACGTAGTGGAAATGCTGACAAGAGGAGGAGAGGTCTTCTACTGGTGCATCAGCACATAATAAAGTAAAGAGAAGGGCAGTTTAAAAAAATGGATGAGAGGCACATGGAAGAAAACGAGATAGATCTGGAAAAACTGGATCTAAACACTGTTGCTGTTCGTCGGATACCACCTGTACTTGTGGAACTGCTTATAAACAAAAAAAAGGTACTCATGGAAGTAGACACAGGTGCTTCATGCTCTGTGATGAGTTTGAGTAAATTCAAGGAAGTGGGCCAACTTCGTGGGTTAAAGGAAAGCTCGGTGAGACTGAGAACATACACCGGCGAGCTGGTGAAACCATACGGGACCACAGTAGTTGAAGTATCCCATGAAGGGACAAAGAATCGTCTACCTCTACTAGTGGTGAAGGGTAAAGTGCCAATGCTGCTAGGACAGAACTGGTTAAGGAAAGTAAGGTTAGACTCGAGAACCATGTTTCCTTTATGTGAGGAGGAGGCCTCTTTAAAGTTGAAAGAGCTACTCACAAAATTCGAGTCAGTGAGGAAATGGGTTGCTTGAAGGACTTCAAGGTGAAAATACCCATGGATAAAGCAATAAAGCCGAGGTTTTGACGGGCAAGGCTGGTACCCTATGCTATAAAGGCAGGGATGGAAAAAGAGCTGGGTCGTCTGGAAAACCAGGGAATTTTTAAAAGAGTGGAGTATTCTCGGTAGGCTACCCCTATTGTGCCAGTAGTCAAGAATGACAATGGAGACATCCAGATATGTGGGGATTATAAGCAAATGGTAAATGCTGTGGCACCTTGTGATAGTTACCCCCTACCATGAACAGAGGACATATTCGCTACGCTGAGAGGTGGTCAGAAGTTTAGCAAACTAGACTTAAGCCATGCCTATCAACAATTAGAGTTGGATGAAGAAACTCAAGAGTTGTTAACAGTAAACACTCATCGCGGATTATACCAGCCCACCAGATTACAGTTTGGGGTGCATAGTGCAACTGGAATCTTTCAAAGAGAGATGAATAAGAGGTTGAAGGATATTCCTTTTTGCAAGGTACGCGTGGATGACATCCTGATTTCGGGTCATGATGATGCAAGTCATCTAAAAAATCTGCCGAGCGTGTTTACTGCCCTGGATAAGGCAGGACTGAAATTGAAAAGGAGTAAATGCAAATTCCTTCTCCCGGAGGTGACATATCTGGGTTTCAAGATCAACAAGGAGGGCACAGCCCCACTTCCAGAGAAGGTGACTGCCATGACAAAGGCTCCCCAACCTAGGAATGTTATGGAGTTAAAAGCCTTTCTTGGGGCAGTGAACTACTATCACAGTCATTTACCAAATTTATCAAGCATGCTAGAGCCACTTCACAGTTTAATGAGGAAGGGCACAGTGTGGAGATGGGGGGGGCAGTCAAAGGAAAGCTTTTGAAGAAGCAAAGAAAATGTTATGTTCTGCACCCCTTCTAATTCATTTTAATCTGATCAAACCCATTCTAGTACAGGTAGATGCTTCTCCCTATGGATTGGGAGCTGTAATGGCTCAAAAAATGGAAGATGGGAGTGAGAGGCCGGTATGCTACCTCTCGCGAATGCTCTCTGACTGAAAACTGAAGACAATTTAGAAATAAAATGTCTTTCTCACCTACTCTAAAAAAGGAAATAAGATATTTGTATTTCTTAAAAAAAAAACGGCTTATATTATACCTGTAGAAGATATAGCAACTGTATTTATTACCTGACCCTTAAAAAATTGGGGAGGACTGGACCAGATAATAATAATTTTGAAAAAGATATGTCTGTTTTCATTAATAGCAGTCAGTTAGGACTACTATCTACTTGAAATGTTTATCCTTCTGTACTACATAAACTAATTTTGCTTGACATTGTATATTTAGTTGCTATTTATTTATTCATTCGTTTTTATGCCTCCTTGGCCATGTCTTGCATCTTCTCACATAAACCTTAAGATAAAGGAAAGAGACTCTTTGCACAGAAAATCTATATGCAGTTGCAAATTCGTTTATAAATTTAACTGATTATTCCCAAAAATGCCTTCTTGTGTTCTTTTTCTTAGCATTTTTTCTGAAATCATCCAATTTAATCTTTTGTCTACTCTATTGCTGTTTTTCATTATATTAGGCATTTTGTTTCAAAAATATATTAGCCAAGAAATTCCACTTTTTTAGTAGACTTAATTTTTAACATCTGTCTTGATAGTAAATTTAATTTGTGAGAAAAAATCTTGAATAAATCTATCCCATAATTCGAAATTCCACAAATTATTTTGAAAGTTTCAATTAGATCACCTCTCATTATTCTTTTTAGTGGTGAATCCTCATTTCTCTAATCCCTCTATAATTAATCCTTACCTGTTTTTTTTTATTATTTATCTCATCTTTCTTTATTATTGTTCCAATCACAATGTTACAATGCTGAAACCTGTGTACAGTAATCTATATAAGGTCATATTATGGTTTTATATATTTCTAAAACAAAATTTGCTTCCCTTGAAATGAAATTTACCATCAAGCTTATCATTCCATTTGCCCTTGATACAACCAAGAAAATATGAATGTCACCTTTTAAATGAAGCATTAAAGTCAATTGTTACATTGCATTCCTGGTTTACTTTTTTGATTTCCCTGTTGCTTAATTTCTATTCAACAATGATGGCCCCAGTACTGAACCCTGAGGAACACTAGGGGTATATTCTGTGTTTCAGAATAATTGTTACCAATTTTGACTTTTATACTTCTATGTAATAAAAAATAACTTACAATATTTAGTATCATTTTATAACCACCCATTTTTTTCGTTTTCCCTAGTAAACTATAATGAGATACTGTATAAAATGCCTTTTTAAAATCTGAAAATATATTATCCTCAGATTCCTTTTCCATCTAATAATCTCTACATTCCAAAATTTTAGACAATGAAGATTTATTATTGAAGAAACCTTCTTAATTACAACTTATATCATCCTTGATAAAATTTGATATGTGATATGTAACTAATTTTCAGAAACCTTACACAAAGATATGTGGAACCCAGAATTTGTAATGTTTAGAAATACATAACTTTAGACATATAAACACCCTCCCCCCCCAAAAAAAAAAGGAAAATAAAATACAAAGGACTTTAAATTTAAAATATCCCTGCAGATTATAAGCCACTAAATGAATTTGTGAGTACAAGACAAAATTTTGTAAAACAAACTCATTTTAAAAACTAAAAAAGAACACATTCACCTCTGTCTGTGAACCTTTCATTGTAAAATAACTATTTATAATCCCTTTTTTTTTTCTCACATAAAACATTTATATATTTACAATTTCTTTTATATTTGTTTGATTGTTTGCATGTTTATTTTTATTGTTTTACATTTTTGTCAAAAGCCTAATGATTCTTATGTTCTAATTTGATCTTTTGAATAAATATTGACTTAATTGTATTAGGAGGATTGTTAGCTGTGATTATATATCTAACTCCGTTTAATATAAAATGTATTTCTAGTTGAGAGATATCAAAATAAAATTCTGATTACCAAACCCATCTGCTAGAGAATAAGGTTAAAGAAACTGGTCGTTAAATACTTTCCAAATGTATTTTATTTTGTGGTAATCTGATTGCTGTTTTCTAAATAGATGGAATCATTTCATATTCTTAAACATTTTACATATTACATTGTTAAAACCATCCTTTTGATGATAAATATTTTAGGATTGTTATAGCAAAATACATCAAATCTCTTCTGATCCACCCACTTAACTCTTCACACACCTAACTTCTAGAACACACAAGACACAGACCAACATACATCGACACTGCAGAAGAAAATAACAGTTACCAGATGTTGACCCAACAACGGCCAGTGTCAAACAGAGAAAATTATGGCTTCTGCACATAGGCTCCGTGCATAATCTATTCAAAATCCCCAGAAAATTCTCAGTTATAAAAGAAGGTCTATTTTTCAACCAATCATTTTTTTTTTCCACAAATAGTATTTTCTGGAGCCGGTGTTTGAAGTTGGGAACACATAAATAGGGCAAGCAGATGTCACACAGGCAGTTGAATCCCCCAGCCGTCGCTGAGAGCGTCACCCAACAATACTGTCAGACCAGATCAAAGCAACTGCTAAACTAAATCTTCCTGTCAGTCTTAGTTTTCTTGCAACCACAAGCTTGTATATAACAGCATGTATTCTCTCTGGTACCATTAGTTTTATGCCTTTAGCTTGTCCTATTATTTCATCCATAATTTTTATTTTAACACTTCTCATAACAACTTTCCTGTAATAGATGAAACTCTTCCAAAGAATGATCAGATTGAAAAAATAATGCTCATACACCTGTTTCAATTGGTGTGTTTGTCAATTCACCTGTTTTATCATATTTTTACTCTACAAATGTTTTTGTGAAGTTTTTGATTTGACATAATTGAATAATGCTTTACAATTTTATTTTCATATTCCAATTTTTCATTTGCTTCCCTGTTTTCACATTGATTTTGCTTAGTTAAAGCATTATGACACTTTTCAATAATAGGTAGAATTCTACATTTTTTTTCCAAGCTTTATCTTTTCTTTTGGAAATTATTGTCAAAGCTTTCGTAAAAATGGCAACAGGCCCAAAATGGGGTTGGAAGGAAAAAAGCAAATTAAAGCTGAATAAGCAATAGGGACAAAAGAATATTAAACCAATACACTTCTATGGCCTAGCTTTGTTCATAATGCATCAGTATTTTTCCACTTTTTTAACTATTGAAGAAGTAAGCCATCTGTCTTAAAAACATTTAATTTTATTTTTGAAATGCTCGACAAAATGTTTGCTCAATGAAAATATTGCTTGACAGATATTTGTTTAATCAGTCACTCTCATCCTTATATAATTTCCTGAAATTGTTAAAGAATAAAATCTCTTTTAGAACTGAAATACTTAGTGTCTTCTAAACAAATGTTATGTCTTTACAGTTTTTGCAATTCAAGACACTTAAGAAATGAAATCATTGTTTATTTGTAATTTTTGTTTTTACTATAGTAGTCACAGTTTAATTGAGGAAGAGTATTAGTTGAATTTATGGTAATCCATTAATGGTTTAAAATATTTGAAAATTCTTAAAATTTTTTCCACATGGAATTATCTCAAAGTTTACTAAATCTAACTACATTAGAAGATCCACTCAAATATTTAGTTTTTATCTTATTCACTCATTATGTAGGTATGTATCATTTTTAATTCTGAAAATCTTTCTTATTTATCCATATAACTCACTGATGATCAATCAATTTAACTCATTACATATCTCATTATCTACAGGTTCAATAAAAACTTGTCAGAATTGTCTATTCATTCTTGGAATTCAACGACAACATTTAAACATTGAGAAAGAAATTCCTAAGAAGCAGATGAAACATGCTGACATCTTCTGCGAGATGAACTAAACAGTTGACTGAAGTTTAGCTTGGTCGGTGCACATCTATCTTTGAAGAAGAAATTTACTTCAACTTAATGCATTGAAATAATTACAGCCTATTAGATATTTCTGAATTGCACGAGACAAAGTTCGATTGCAAAGTCACTCAAATCATCATCATCAAGAAGCATCTTTCAGCTGCTAACAATGAAAAAATACATTTTTTGAAAAGAAAGATATCCGGAATTTTTATTTTAAGAAAATGTAAGTATTTTGACAAAGTTTTCGTTTTCTTTCCTTATGAATACAATATTTTGAACAAAATGATTTATAGGAAATAAATTAATATTTTTGCTAACAACAAAATAAAAAAACGCACTAAATTTGTTATATTTTAGAAAATAATAAAAGGACATGAATTAAATCAAGTCACTTAAACTTTTCTTTGATAAGCAATTCAAAAGTTAAATAAAAACAAAAACAAAACACCTAATATAACAGTAAGCATCAAAATAAACTTCTTTTTTTGTTATTTTTAATTTTTCTTTTCTTACTGAATTAATTCTTCCTTAATAAACAAACATAAAACCAGGTTAATGTTTTTTAAAGTAACAGAATTGAGTAATAATTTTTTCAATTATATTCAATAAAGAAATCATTGCAAAAAAGAACAAAATTGCTGAAATGAGAATTGAATTAAAAACAATCTCTCCAAAATTTTCAAAGAAGAATTTTTTTGACTAAATTTATGAAAATTTCATTAAAATCCTTTTTGTTGTTGTTATTATTGTTATATTTGTATTTGCTGCTAAGATTATATTTTAAAAGATTTTGTGTATTTATTTTACTTAGTCTGGTGTCAGTTGTTAAATTTTCTGGTATATTAATGCAGACATTTATTTGTGACTTTTAGTCTCACTATGTGCCCCATATTTCTGGCCTTGTGCCTCAACTAAGCTAAGCTTACTAAATAACTTGTTCATATTCATAGTAACAGTGAACACCTACCATACTACTTTAGTGTTATGGTTTTTAAAATAGACTAGCAAACCATTAATAGTCTGTTCAAGTCTCAGTGGGTGCCCCAAACTTCTGGCCTTGTGCAACAAATTATCTTAGCTTAGTAAATAACAGATGATCCTACCTATTGCTTAAGGATTGAACATAATAGTGTTTTTATCAATTCATTTTTTTTTTGTGACAGTCATGTAAAGAAATTAGTGTAAAATTATTTTGTCATGAAAATATATGTGCCCAAATTTGAAATGTTCAGAAATATGTAAATATATATACATGTAAAATTATAATAGTAATAATAATGGCTAATAGCAATAAGAATTGAAATTTAAGAAAGAAACTTGCTGTCACTTTTTGTCTAGGAAATGCCACTCTTTTATAACAGCATAAAATATCTGATGAGAGCTAAATGATTTTTCTTTGACTTTTGCAATGTCAGTTGCTTTTTTACTTTGGACATGTAAATGTAGAGGAAAAACTAAGAGTAAAAAAAAAAAATGAACTTTGAATAGAAAATATCCCTGCTTGATCTGAATGTAAATCCACAGAATTATGATCCACTAAATGGACTTAGTGTGTACAAGACAAAATTTCTAAAACCAGTTCATTTTAAAACTAAAAAAGAACAATTAACTGTCTGTAAACACTTTCATTGTAAGATAACAATTAAAAAATTTTTTACATAAAACTTTAAATATTTACAAATTCTTTAATTGGTGTTTTTTTGAGTAGTCATTTTCTTGTTTTGCATGCCCATTGAAGGCCTAATATTTTTAATATTCTAATTTGTTCTTTCTGAATATATATCGACTTTAATGTATTAGGAGGATTGTTAGGGGCAATGATATCTCTGACTACATTTAAAGTAAAAGTATTTTTAGTTAAGTGATACGAAATAAAAATCCAATAACGAAATCATCCACTGCAAACTTCTGTTCCTTTTGTTCCTGTTAATTATTCATTAAGCTACAATAGATTGTGGCACAAAGCCGGATAGATGGAGCACCCAATGAAACTTGAACTTACTATTAATGGCGTTTCTTTGAAGGCTTACCTCTCCTTTTTTTTCCCCTTGTCTCATTTCACTGTTTTCTTCATGTTAGGTTTTATTCTCTATTCATTAAGGTCTGTTGTTTTTTCTTCTATTTTAGGAATTACTTATCTCTACAAGTTGGTATACATGTCTCACCATTATTAAGCAAACCTAAACATAAATTAGTCCATCTTTCTTTCTGAGAATAAAATGAATATTCTTTTTAGTAGAAACTTGATTCAAAATAGTTTTGCTTATGCTCATCATTTGAAAAAAAAAAAAAAGAAATAGTATGTAATAAAAATTTGAGACTACCTTATTCAATTCTACTTATGAAATCTCACTAATAATGAAGTTTAATTTATATATTTCCTAAGGTAAAATAATATGCTAATTTTACTGAAATGTGAAAAACAAAATAAGAAACCGTAGTGTAAAAAGTAATGGAATAGATTACTCACATCACGTCTGCGTTTGACCGCCGAGAAAAGAAAAAAGAGGAATGTGAGTTTGTGGACTCCTTATATGCGAGTAGCAGTAATTTGCATATGAGGAGAAAAGGCTATAAAAAGACCAAATTGGCGAGGCAGGAGCGTTATTATAAAAGCGGAGCGCAGGCATTAAGTTAAGAGGAGTTGGCGTGAGTTGCGGAGTCATATAATTCAGAAAGCGGAGAGCAGACATTGAGTTAAGAGGAGTTGGCGTGAGTTGCAAAGTCATGTTACTCTGAAAGTTGGTGCGAGCAGCATAGTTGGCGTGAAGGAGTTCCGACCCCTTTTTTCCTTACAACCTATTTTGGCATGAAGAGATCATGGAATCAGGGCTACTGAGGTTGGGCAAAGATGTTATACCACCTTTTAGTGGAGAAGGTGATGTAGTCGGGTGGATAAAAAAGTGAGACTGGTAGCTAAGCTACAAAAAGTGCA
Source organism: Sepioteuthis lessoniana (assembly GCA_963585895.1). Taxonomy (NCBI): domain Eukaryota; kingdom Metazoa; phylum Mollusca; class Cephalopoda; order Myopsida; family Loliginidae; genus Sepioteuthis; species Sepioteuthis lessoniana. The sequence goes on along the minus strand of OY757926.1, from coordinate 413,915 downwards.
AGACCTTGCGAGTTTCATTCTACTCTTTCTGAATGGAGATGCACTTGTTCTCTACCTTGAGATGAGCAATGAAGACCAAGTACAGGCAGAACAGATAGAGATATGTCATTTATCACTTATACAATATATGATTTTGCAATATATTATTGGATGCTTTTTAGCATATGCACACACAAAATGTCTTAAAATAACCTAATATTTCAATGTGTTAACTTGCATATAAAAAAAAAAATGGATTCTAACTTAAATTTACTAAAAAGCTATTATAGCTCAAAAGCTAAAGACTTGAAAAAGTTTGTGACTTTCAAAAGAACATATAAGTATACATGTGTTATTTGTAATATTTATTTGTCATTTAGAGATTTTATTTCTCTGCCATGCTATTTACTTTATTAAAAGAATCTACCCAGTGTTAGGCTTATCATTTCATAGAAGACAAAATTCTGTTGTGATGTAAGGAGACTTTTTCTAAAAGCTCCAGCATTGCTAAAATTTAATTTCTTTATGAATTTTAATGTTTTTCAGCATCACTTCACTCATTTTACTATTCTGCCATATCAGATTGGTTGATCTGTATGTTTTGCAGTGGTGTTTGGCACATAAACATTTCCATTGATTGTTCAATTTGGAGTTTCATTCTATCCCCACCCTCCAAAAACTTACATAGTTGGAGTTTTCTTAGATAATTGATTGCACAGAAAAGTGGTAATCAGTGTGAATGAAATATAAACAAATATTAAATAAAAATTGCTTGATCTCTTTGTACACTAGTGATGGCCTGAACCTTATTTCCCACTCACAAATTGTTCTACATTTTTTCTTTTAAAGTTTGTATAGAATATTCATAAATTTATAGAAAAAAAATCTGAAACACAAACACTTCAAATAATTATGAAAAACTAAAAGTTGATTGAAGGGAGTCATGAGATTTTATTACCATTAATCTCTTTCTCTGATTCTTTTATAGTGTAGTATATCAATAAGACGACATCACATCTAAGCAATATGTAATATGGCTTTTGTCTGCCTCTCCACTTTGGGCAGTATAGCTCAAGGCTAGAGCCGAGAGTGACATGAATCTTATGTTCACTTCACAGTCTCTCCATGGAACTCTTCTTCAAGGGTGAGAATCCCTAGTATTTTCTATCGCACCCTTCTGCTTTTCTCTTACTTTTATTCAAAAGGAGCAGTTCTCACCAAATTTGGAATCATAACAATTTTATGTTCACATGACATGACATCAAAAACTATTAAATCACAATGATAAGAGAAATGATTTAAAATTTTCCATGTTAAAATTTAGAATATATTTGCCATTCATGTATTTTATTTCCAGGTTTCAATAGACAAGCCCAGGCCTTCAGGTCAAATATCTGAGCTGATTCCTTCTTACCCTGGCTTGTAGTCAAAACAAGTCCTGTTTGAGTTTCTGATTCATGAGGACAAATGAGTAGCAATCCTCTTATCATTTTTCAATATTTTTTTTTTCTTTGTCATTCTCTTTCTGTTCAAAACAACATATTCCTGATTTATTCCTCCTGAATTGATTTTCATTAATTTTCACATTTGACAATGTCCTGATTTCATTCTTCTATAATCTGCCTTGGTTAATTCTCATTTTTATGGTCAATAAATTTCCTTGACTGATCTATAAGGTCACATTAGATAGAATATTGGAAACCATGAAACTATGAACAAACAAATGAGCTCTGGCTTGTTGAAAATCTTACCTACAAACTTTTTGTTTACAAATCATATATATCTAATATATATATATATATGTACAAACATGATCTGGCATTAATAAACCTACAAATGTTGATATGCTATAAAACCAACCAACTAATCAAACTGCCAACCAAAACATTAGCAATGAACTTTGATAAAGTTTTCCTTATTTTTTTTACTTTCTATGATAAAAATTGAAACACTCATACTTTGCAATTACTTTAGGTTTAAAATTAGTCATTGAAATATCAACTAAATCTTTATTGTGACATTTACTTATTATTTTAGACAAAAACAAGATTTTGTACTAAAGAATCAATCTAAGACCAATGATGAAAAGAAAACCTTGGAAGTTTTCCATTATCTATAATTTGTTGCGGGGCCTATAAGTATGTCGACCCCGCAAATGAATTTATGTGAATGAGAACAGCCAAAGCAATATGAAGGAACAAAGGTGAGATAATGATAATTACAAATGACAATTTATTTCGTCGTATTTACAAGCGTGAATGTAAATGTCCGTGGCGGTTGTATGTGTTCGCAGTTGGGCGTTCGATGAGGGTCGCTGGCGTAGGTCGAGTCGTTGAGTACAGCTAGATGTTGGATGCTGGTAAGCTGAGGTCGGTCGAGTCGTTGAGTTCAGCTAGATGGTCGGTGCTGGTCGTTGGGTACAGCTAGATGGTCGATCGAGGTTGGTAGATCGATATCCCTGGTTGTGACGGTATGTTGTGGTTAACCAAGGGTGTGTCGATCGGGTTGTTGACTCGTATGACGGGTCGTACGTGAGTCAGGTGTTGCAGTGGTAGAACAGTCCGTAACAGCGAGTCGTTACGTGGACTGCGTTGTACCTTGCAAGAGCGTCGAGGTCGAGGAAAGGCTAGGGCATTGCTGGGCCCCCTAGCCGTGCGGACGTATCGGACGGGAGTGAAGGCTTTGTCGGGGCAAAGCCGTGCGGACGAGCGGACGAGAGCGAAGGCTTTGTCGGGTTAAAGCCGTGCGAACGAGCGGACGAGAGCGAAGGCTTTGTCGGGTTAAAGCCGTGCGAACGAGCGGACGAGAGCGAAAGCTTTGTCGGGTCAAAGCCGTGCGGGCGAGCTGACGGGAACGAAGGCTTTGTCGGGTCAAAGCCGTGCGGACGAGCGGACAGCAGCGAAGGCTTTGTCGGGTCAAAGCCGAGCTGTCGAGCGGACAGGCCAGAAGGCCGAGGCTAAGATGGGCGTTATCTTAGCGCTGCGCAGATAGCGAAGGAGTAGCTAAAGGCTGGACCGTGCCATTAGCGCTGCGCAGCTTATCGGACTATCAGAACCGACTGAGAGTTAAGACCGGTTGGTCTTAGAATCCGTCTTCGTGTTTGCCGCCTGGCCGTCTACTTCGACTGATCATTACTGACCAGTCAGAGATGCTCTGACCCGCAGACAGAGACCTCTTATGGTCCTAAAAAGGACCTTTGTGCATACCTATGTAGGTGGAAAAAAAAAAGGGGATCTACCACGAGAAGTGGGATCAACGTCGGAAGTTAAGGTGAATGCGACCGCACAGAATGCAGGATTCCTCCTTAATGAGCTTCGCTAGGAGCGTGCCAACGAGGGTTGAAAAGGGCTTGCTGATATTACGAAGGTGCTGTGACACACAGCTCCAGCCGCGTGGATATAAAATTCTTTGATAAAAAATGAGTGTAGCCGTAAAGTATTTTCCTAACCTGCTATAGGCTGGCGACGACTATTAGTTCAAGTCTTATCAGGTAATTTTTGGCCGAAGTGTTTTGTGAATGTTATTAATTTTAATTCTCCCTTTTCTTTTAGCTATAACTAGATGTCAAGGTCGTTAGCAAGAAAAAAGGGCTTAGTCAGTTCCGGTCGTACTCGGATATTATCGTCCTAACTCGGGCGTGTAATTTGATATGTTTTAGGTTTATCGGCAGGTCGCGGCAAGGGTTTGTCGGCCGGTCGCGGCAAATTTGCTCAAAGAAACAAGTAAAAGACAAGTTTGCCTGAGTATAGTAACATTCAATGTATTTTACAACTCATTAGGATGAACAAAAAGACTGGCCTTTATATAAGTAATTGATTTTTTTATAAACTTTGATTAAAAAATAGATAAGATAATAATAATTATTTTTTATTGAGGGGGAAGTTTATATGTAATGAACTGTGTCTCTACTGAAAAAATCAATGAGCAAAAGACATTCATAACAAAATATTACAATACAAAGAACCTGTAAGCAGCATAACATATTAAATAGAATGAGAAGAGTGTTATGTGATGACAGTAGTATAATTTTGAAAAAAATGTTTTTGAGGAATATTGTCAATGATGAAAACCTACAAGTCATTGGAGAAAAGTAAACAAAAGATTAACTGTGGACAACCAAAACAACATAGACTCATGGGGAACACAATTTTTATATATAGTAATGATCTACTTAAGGATTTCTTTGTGATAAGAAACAATTCTTTTGAAAGCCTCATCATCATCATCATTCATAGAACATTTATTGAATTTTTGTAATGTCTTCTTATAGCAATATAATAAAGTGATTAATTGTTGTACTTCTTCAGAGGACATTGATTATTGTTGTAATAGTATGCACCACAAAATCATATTTCAAACATATTTAGTTATTCGTTGTTCAGTTGTTTTACAATGAATGAATGATTGAATGATGAATGAGATTTCAATGAGAAATTTGAAAAACATGAAACAACTTTGCAACACTTCTATCATTGATTAAGAAGTGTTAGAAAAATAACTTAGCTTTTAGAAAATGATTTATATGGTTGGGATCAAATCAAATAGACGTCAGATTTATCCAATAAAATAAAATGCATTTTCTTCCAAGCACCACATATATATTGACTAAGCATATAGAGAAAAAATTAGACGTGAATTGCTTAAGAATGCTATGAGCTATATTGAACAAATCCTAGAAGCAACATCCCATAAAACTGCAGCTGTATGGCCACCTACCTCCCATCTCTAAAACCATCCAAATAAGATGGAGAAGACATGTGGGATACTACTGGAGAAGTAAGGATGAACTCATAAGTGAAGTTCTTCTATGGATCCCCTTCACACGGACATGCAAGTGTTGGATGACCAACTAGAACTTATCTACTAAAATTCTGTATGAATACGGGATGTAGTCTACTAGATCTGCCAGAAGCAATGGATGATAGAGATGAATGGTGAGAGAAACTTACTTTCATTAAGTCAGTTTTCGTGTATTTCTTAGCCCAAATTTGACACATTAAAATATTTGCATTCCTAGATGTTTTGCCGATCACAATTCATAAAATATTTTACATGTTTTGTCCTTGATTCCCACAATTTCAGGTTTTTCAAAGATCTGAGCTCTTGTCGAAAGTGATTGTTTTTCTGTAACTCACTTGATTTTATATTCTTCTTGAGAAAGCAAGTTCTTAAAGTCATTTCTTTTGCCTCAAGTTATCAACTTACTTATATTTTTCAGCAACCTTCTTTATCCTTTAATGATTTATTTAAAGCTCCTTTGATATATCTAAAAGGAATGTTTTATCACACAATAACCTTGTTATATTCTGTTTTTCAATAATTGTTAGATCTGTCCCTTTACATATTTTTTAACATGTTTCAGATGTCTAAAGTTAATATTAGGTTAATACAAAAATTCAACCATCTCAGTTCATTTTTGTAAATTCAAGATATATCAAAAACTAATCATGAAAATCGTAGAAAATTTAGTCAGATATTTTACAAAGGGTGTAAATGAATGATATTAAATTTAAGAAATACTGGTTGAGAACTTTTTAACTAACTGAGGTTAATTAGATTTGCAGTATAACTTCAGACAAGCTGTAGATGTATCAGCAGCCATGTTGATACTTAGTAGTAATTAATCTTCAAAGTCATTTAAATAAGGAAATGATATTTTCTCAGTTCTTTAGAAATGTTGCCTTATGCTACTATTAATAAACTTTGATTTAAGTAAAATACATGTAATAAACATTGAATAAAGAAGACTGTCATTTTAAAATGTTATTTGATAAGGTTTAGAGGAATTTTTGACTATATGTAACTGTATATATCATTTCTGGTAGATGTGAAATGTATTTTAACTTTTGTGGACAACAACCACATTTGTTAGGCCTAATGTATGTTCCCTTATCTCGTGATAATCAATCATTTCTATAGTCTGAAACCGAAAATAAATTTAACTTTCCTATTTTCATATTAAGCAATCATTAAAATTTTACAAAATTTTATGCTGTATTCTTCTTTGTAAAATATTGCTTAAACTGTGCATTTCAAATGTAAAGACACCCTTACTATAAACCCAAATTGAATCTATGACTCTGTCCAAATGTCAGCGAACACGGCAAAATGTTTTTGAATCTTTTCTAAAAGTTCAAAATTCTTAAAGCCCACTCCCCAACAGTAGTTTAGAAGAAAAACTAAAAGCCTAAAACTCCCAATGCCACAACACACACAAAAAAACAAAGAATTACATTTGTAAAAGCTATAAAATTCTTAAAGCCCCCCTCGGCTCCCAATGGTAGTATAGAAGAAAAACTAAAAAGCCTAGATAAATCTCTCAATACTGCAAAAAAAACCAAAACATTTCAGTACCAGAAGATCGGTGAAAATATAAGTAAAAGTCTGACTAAAGTACCTTAATCCTGGACTTTAACTAAGTTAAAACTTAAATTAAAATTAAATCCCCCCACCTTTTTTTTTTTTTACGTACACATGGAAGCAGCATGATGGATGTAAAGGTATTTGAATAAACCCATCGACGGCCAAACTCAATACCTAAACTGGTCCTGGACGTGAGTTTGACAACTTAACGCTCAGGATTGTTAGTTCGATCGGGGAACTACTGCTGTTCCTCTATAAGAGTAGCTTCTATAGCAGAGAATAAAACAGCCATCAAAAGATAACCATGACCCACACTCAAACCACATACACAAACCGCATCGCTCTTCATGTGGGTAAAAATGGGGTGCGTCCTGCTGAGGTTGGACCTCTGGCCTCAGTGTTCAAAAAATCAGCTACAGAGCTCAAACAACAAAAACTACTAAAATGCAAACAAACAATACAAATAGCGACATTTAACGTAAGAACCTTAAATAGAATAGGACAACTACCAGAGCTAATAGCATCAGCCGTAGAACATAAGATAGACATAATATGCATACAAGAACAGATACATGCACACCGAAGATATCAAATATCACGAAACTGGCAATGGATGGACGCTCGCCACTGTATCGGCATGGAAAAACTCTGTCAACGCCGTAGTAGGAGGGGTAGGAATGCTTATAGGACCTAGAGCATTAAAAATGCTAAATTGCATTGAGAAAATTCAACCTAGGATGATGGCAGCTACTTTTAACGGCAACCCTAGAGCAACAATCATCTCCTGCTACAGCCCTACCAATGTTAGTGAAGAAACTGAACTAGTCGCCTTCTACGATGAGTTATCCTCATTAGTGCATAGCATCCTGAAACAGAACATGTTAGTCATTGGCGGAGACATGAATGCCCAAATCGGGAAAAACAGAAACAACAAATACAGCCTTCACAACACTTCAAATTGGAATGGGCAACATCTAACAGATTTCATGATAGAAAATAGATTAATGTACCTCAATACAAACTACCAAGAAAGGGAGGGCAAACTATGGACATACACATACGCGAACAATAGTAAAGCACAGATAGACTACGTCCTTATAAACAAGAAATGGAAAAATAGTGCAATGAATTGTGAGGCAGACTCCTCTTTTGAGGGTGTGTCCTCCAATCACCGAATAGTCACGGCAAAAATACGGCTAAGCCTACGAAGAAACGCCAAATGAACAGCGACCACCAAACACTATGACTGGGCCCTTTTAAACAACAGAGATATAAGAGATAAATACGTATTAGAATTAAGAAACAGATTCGAAACACTACAAGAGAAGACAGAAAAAAGTACACCAAATGACGAATATGAAAATTTCATCAATGCGCACCTCGAGGCGGCAGCGAAACGTATTCCAACAAAACTCAAAACTAAATATAGAGTCCCATGGGAAACGTTAGCGGTCAGAGAAAAACAGGCACTAGTGAAAACAGCCTCCAAAAACTATCGAAAAAACCCAACAAACACAAATGCCCGAAAACTAAAAATGGCACAATATCAATTAGCAGGCATATATATAAAGGAACAGACAGAATACATTCAAAATCAGATAGATAAGATTAGAGACTCAGTGGAAGATAGACAATCTAGGATAGCCTGGCAAACAATAAATGAAGTGAGTAGACGAAAGAGCACAGCCAAAGCAAACCTGAAAGCTGCAAACCAACAGGAAAGAATAAAACTGTGGAAACGGCACTTCGAAAACCTACTAGGAAACCCACCGAAAGTAACACATGAACCAATCACCAGAATAATTAGTAAGCAATTGGACATTAAACTAGGACTGTTCACACAAGAAGAACTCGACTTGGTTCTCAGAAAAATTAAAAATTGGAAAGCTGCAGGGCTTGACGAGATTCCCCCAGAAGTATGGAAGACCAGACAATTCGACGACATAATGCTCCGACACTGCAACGCAGTATATAATCAAAATCCGATAGATAGATGGATGAAGGGATGCATACTCCCTTTCCCTAAAAAGGGTGACCTCGGATTAGCCAAAAACTACCGAGGCATAACACTTACATCCATAGCAGCCAAAATCTACAATGCCCTACTATGAAACCGCATAGAACCCAAAATCGACAACATCCTTAGGAAAAACCAAAATGGCTTCCGAAAAAATAGATCCACAACCTCACAAATATTAACCATCTGTAGAATCCTTGAAGGTGTATGTGCAAAAAACCTACAAGCGACATTACTATTTATCGACTCTACCAAGGCCTTCGATTCCATTCACAGAGAAAAGATAGAACAAATCCTACTAGCATACAGCCTACCTAAAGAAACCATAGCAGCAATAACGATTCTCTATAGAAACACCAAAGTAAAAGTACGATCACCAGATGGAGACACAGAATACTTCGACATTGTAGCAGGAGTACTACAAGGGGACACGCTAGCTCCATACCTCTTTATCATTTGTCTAGACTACGTACTTAGAACATCAATTGACAAAATCAGAGAGAACGGCTTCGAGCTGACAAAGAAAAGAAGCAGAAGGTACCCCGCAAAAACAATTACCGATGCTGACTATGCCGATGACATAGTGATACTGGCAAATACACCCAACCAAGCCGAAACACTACTGCATAGTTTGGAATGAGCAGCCGCAGGCATAGGCCTCTATGTCAATGCACACAAAACGGAATACATGTGCTATAATCAAACGGGTGACATCTCCACTCTAGACGGAACCCTTCTTAAACTAGTAGACAAATTCACTTACCTAGGAAGCAGCGTCGCATCAACCGAAAAGGACATCGACACGAGGTTAATGAAGACATGGACAGCTATCAATTGGCTATCGATTATATGGAAATCAGACCTAACCGATAAAATGAAACGCAGTTTCTTCCAGGCAGCGGTCGTATTGATACTCCTATATGGATGCACTACATGGACTCTAACAAAACAGCTGGAGAAGAAGCTAGACGGCAATTACACAAGAATTCTGCAAGCAATCTTGAACAAGTCCTGGCGGCAACAGCCCACAAGACACCAACTGTACGGCCACCTGCTTCCTATCACGAAAACTATTCAAGTTAGATGAACCAGACATGAAGGACACTGCTGGAGAAGCAGGGACAAACTCATAAGTGAGGTACTTTTATGGACCCCCACACATGGCCGAGCAAAAGCAGGATGACCAGCACGAACATACATTCAGCAACTATGTGAGGATACGGGATGTAGTCCAGAAGACCTGCCAGAGGCGATGAACGATAGGGAGGAGTGGCGAGAGAGGGTCAGGGATATCCATGCTACCAGCATGACATGATGATGATGATGATATAAAGAACATGTTGTTTATGAGAGGAAAATGCCAACACCCGGCAAAAAGTGAATGAGTTCATTTATAAAAGTGACTTCAGAGATAAATATTTACTTGGTTGTAGGTCTCTTCAAGAAATAAATAAAACAATTAACATAAAGTCATTAGTTTTCAAAAATGGAAGATGATGTTTAAAATATTTGCAAGTAAATTTATATCTAATACTCTTTACAAATAACTTTTGTATTTTCTTCTATGTAGAAATGATTTATTTTACAATGAGTGCCTAGTTAATTCTATCACTAATAAAATACACACACACACACACACACACACACACACACACACACACACACACACACACACAAAATTAGTCTAATGACCAAAATGAATTAGAATGATTTAAGATTTTAATTACAATAAATCATTGTTAAAATTTAAAACATTATGAATATTATTTGGTGTTTATTTGGTTATAAAATATATTGATTATATAAAGATAATGATTGCATTTTAAACTGAAGTGACCTTTTATGTTGAAGTGATACATTCACCTCAACACAAGCACCTTCTTTGATATTGTGCTTGGATTTCTATAAGCTTAAATTATTCCATATTATAAGAAAGAGTTAAGAACTCTTTATTGAAATGAAATATCTAATTTGGTTATTCAGAAACACTGCCACTGAATGATTAAGAAGTAATTCTTATACTGGTAAGAATTTGCATGATGAATTGAATTGTAAGTTAATGTGATGCAAAAAAAAACCCCAAACAATTTACTCAGAATCATTGGACACACAAGGTATTTTTGCTAATCTTTTTAACTACTTGTGTGTTAACACTTTATTTTTATGTAAAATCGTATCTTATATAATTGATATTAAATTTGTCTCAAGCAAGTATTTTTAATTTTATTGTTGTATTTTAAGTATATTTTTGGGAAATTAATATAAAATTAGATTGACAACAAAACTAGCATATAAACTGTGGAATAGAATTAAAACTAATTAAAATTAATTAATAAGGAAAAAGATGATGATGATGATGATGATGATGATGATGATGATGATGATGATGATGATGATGATGAAATTAAAAATCATATCACTTTAAAGTTTTCAATGGCACACCATGTAAATGTGTTAAAAAGAAAAAAAAATGCATTGTTTAAAAAAAAAATTCCATAAACAATTGAGACATTCATTAGATTTTTTAAAGTTAAAATGCAATTTTCTTGCAGAATGTACTAATGAATGACATGGGGCAAATGTAAGGGAGGTAAATAGCAAACAATTTATAATTAGTCATCAGGTACAATATTTATATATAATATCTGGATAGTTTTCAAGATACAAATAATGATACACTTATGAAATTTATTTGATTAAATTGTTTATATCACTAAGATTTGCAGCAGTCCAGCTCAGACTTCGAAATTAGTATGAAGCATAATAGCTGTTGAAAAGCACACAATATATTCTTTTAAATTGAACAGGGAGGAAAAATTATAAGTTGTTTACTAGTAAGGTGAGTGGCTGGAAATTATCATCACTATTATGTTTGAAAGGAAACTTATATAAAACATAATCAAATAAAATCTATTATTTAGAGAAAAGCGAAAAATCTTAATAATAGGATTGTTAGATATGAATTTTAAAATTTCATAATTGTTTGTTTTTTTGGGGTTTTTTTGAAAAGTGAGCTTATTCAGTAACAGTTTATATTCAATCATATTAACTAATATTTTGGATATATTTTGTCATGAATGTTGAAAAATAATGATAGACTATGAGAATCATTAAAATTCCATTTTTCAACACAAAGTATTTACTCAACGTCAAATTGAAAGTATAATTTCTGATAATTTAACAATTATATGTTGATGCTTAATTTCTCCTTAGAATATGTTTATGAACAATATGCAAGAATACCTGCCTGCCCTGTTAACTGGAGATATAGACTATGCTAACTGTATCCCTCTGGAGTGGTATCACTCTAAACTACTAATGTGTGTCTTGGGTGTGTCAGTAAACCATCAGATGGTAAGTCTCCAGTCCTGGAGTTTTGGGGAATGTGGAGTACCTCTTCATTTCCTTTAGTCTCAGGTCCACTCTGAAACTGAATGATTGATATTAGATAAAAGTAATAGTGCTTGATAAAAGTACTTGAAATTACTTAACTGTATGTAAACAAATAGGATTTGGTTCGTTTGAAAATGTTACCCACAAATTTACCATTGTTTTATATATATATATATATATATATATATATATATATATATATATATATATATATATAACCCAGAAGGGTTGATATGTTATAAAACATGGCCCAACCAAACTAAAGGATACCTGCATACATTTAATGGATGAAATCCCATTCTCTTTTGCTGCAATATTTTATAAAAATGAAATTTTCTGATTTTTCTAATTTACCATCTACATCCATTATATATAATGTGTTTTACATATATGAGTAAATTGTTAAGCAATGATAAGAATTTTATTTGAAATTGTTTTATATATATATATATGTATATACATATAGGTAATATTCGGTCGGGTTAAAACAGAGTTTGGAGTAATTCCCTCAGGACAAGAAAATCATTCAAGAGCTGAACATTTAAATTTTCCTGGTAGAGAGCTCAATGTAGTTTATTACAGAGCAATGTTTCTATAAAAATTATTAAGAAAAAAAAAAAATATCAAAAACTATAAAAATTTAAAAACATAGAAATAAATAGTGAAACCAGGAAAAAAAACGTATCCAACATATGCGCTAAAAAATAGGTAGCTAATTAAATGGTATCAAAATTGATATAAGCATTGATATTTCTCTTAAAAGTTAATTATCGAATTTAACATGAAAAGAAAATAAACTAAACGAATAAATAAAAAAGTTAAATTACCGTGATTATAACTGACAGAAGAAATTTGAAAAATTAAAATAAAACGGAAATTCAATAAAACGAGGAGGTAACTCCTAAATCTCGTCCCCCCCCCACACACCCCACGTGTTTATTCTGGCTTTAAATTTAAATTTAAATTTAATTAATTATCCATTGGGTCTGAAGAAGTCCTGTATTAATTTTTTTCTTCATGTTTTTGGTTCACACCAGAAAGTGAAAATACGGGATCAAAATAAATTTATAATCATGAATTAACCGGTCTTTGGTTTTTTTCTTAAAGAAATATATATATATATATATAAACAGGATTTAGCATTGAATAACCCAGAAGGGTTGATATGTTATAAAACATGGTCCAACTAAACTAAAGGATACCTGCATACATTTAATTGATGAAATCCCATTCTCTTTTGCTGCAATATTTTATAAAAATGAAATTTTCTGATTTTTCTAAGTTGCCATCTACATCCATTATATATAATGTGTTTTACATATATGAGTAAATTGTTAAGCAATGATAAGAATTTTATTTGAAATTGTAAAGATGTATACTTGAATGAAAATGAAGTATGTGAAAACTTCAAACAATAACCTTCAGGATTTAGTCAATGTCAGTTCATAGATGTCTATCATAAGAAAACTTTGTGTAACAATTTAATATAGAAATATTTTTAAATGTAAATATTTTATGTATGTCATCAGAATGAATTGAGATTGATTTTTAAGGGGATAATTTAATATGATCATTTTGAAAGAAGGATAAATGGAAATAATTAACAGTTAATGTTAACATGAAGAGTAAAAATCTTTCCCTTGTTTTTATAATAATATTTCTGTGTAGTATTTACCATAAAAATGTTATCTTTTTTTACTATTATAAATTTCTTCCAAAATATATCTATTTTTTTTTTACTGGTGTTATATAAGTGTATATATATATATATATATATATATATATATATATATATATATATATATATATATATATATATATATATATATATAATGTGTGTAAGATTTTAAAAGACATTCAAATGATGCTAAAAAAATTCCCTCTTTGAATGTAAATTCTACCTGACTTTATTATTAGGTATATTGCAATCAATGCCCCACATAAAAACTGGACTAAAAATAAAAGTTTACTAATTTCATTATACTGTATCATTAAAGAAATAGAAAATGAGGAATTAATGAAAGTAAAGACCATTTTTTGCTTTAATATAAAAATTCTTTAGAGATTAAGTTACTAAACATTCATGTATGAATAAAAATTTTAAACTGTTGTCAGTATTTCTGTATAAATAAAATCAATTGCTACCATTCATTATTGAATGAAGTAATGTTAAGGAATTCACTAATATATCTAGGAAACTTAAATATGCATTTGCCATGCAATAAAGTAGAGTATGTACCATGGAATGGGCATTAAATTAGACAAACTTTGCACTATAATTATATTGCAATTTCTCGACATGTAATTCTTTTTAATTGATAATCTGAAAGTATTGATAACAGATTATGTGTATATTTTCTAAATCATTATCATGCAATTAAATTTTCTGATTAAAATAGAAATCATGCTGAGTTTTTAAAAAGAATTCAGCTAATGTATCGTTTATAGTACATTATAATTAAACCAGTAATACCCAAAAATATTGACAAAGTAAAGCAATGATTGGAATGGTTACAAGATGAGTTTTAAAGTGAGATTAATTAATGATTCCTATGAAAGCAGGAAAAGTAATAGAAGAAATGCTATGGTTGGGAAGAACTTTATTTAAAATTGAGAGTACTTATCATGCTGTATTTTCACTTTCCAAAATTTTAGGAAAATGAAATAACACAGAAAAGATTAAATATTGTATCAATAAAAATGGATTAAAAAGATTTGAACTTGTTGATTTTTGTATCTGATTTCAATTTGTAGAAATATTCTACAATAATATATGAAATGTAAAAATATTTTTACATTATTTATGTTGAGATTATATGTAAACTTTGTTAACATGAAGTGTTTGAAAATACAAGTCTTATATTAAACAAGTAATTACAATTCACACTAATTATTGTTTTCCAGTTAAATAGATAAAATTCAAAATGAATTGCTAAAACTTCTGATAATTTATATTGATAGAAAATTGTTTGAAGTGTGTGCTGGAAAATTTTTGAGACCTGAACAGAATAAATGATTTAAAAAATTGTTATGTGACTGATTTGAAATTCATTGAATAATTTTATTTTTTTCCTGTGTAATGAATTGTGATAAGAAAACAGCAAAGATAAGGAAATCACTGAAAGGACCACATATGAAGTAAGATTGGTCCTTTTACCGAGGGAAAAAAAGATCACAAAATTAAATACAGATCTCCAAATACAACTTATAAGTATGCTTAAGATTTTATTATATTCATCTTCACTAAATTTGTGGGAATGAAATTTAAGTAAAACTGACTGATACTCAAAAGTAAAAAGCACAACAAAGAATATATTCTCAAAACATAAATGTTGAAATCATTGGACTAATTTTGCCCATTGAAATCCAAATTCAATGCTGAAACCTGCTGAACATTGGCAAAACTTTTCCATTCAGGTAAGAATAAAACATTTTTACAGTTGTTTTTTTAAAACTGCATATCAAATTTTCATTTGTGTATTATTGATAACTTTATATAAATAATAGTATCATTAACAGTTAAAGAATCTTTTAGTGGAATCAGTAAATGAAGACCTTTATAATATTAAAGTTTATCCAGATATATATAAGTGATAGCTGGATATTATAAATATCCTTATTTACTGTTTCCAGTAAAAAATGTTTAGCTGCTTACCATAAAGCTTTACTCCCGTTAATCTCACTGAATATATGCATAATTGCAGAAATATGAAGTATTATTATTTTTTTTTTTCATCATACAACGTGTGAAAGCATGTGCAATACCCTAGCCTCATCAACTGCCAACCAGGGTGGTAACACAGTTTCGGTAGCTCAAGGCGGTACTACCACTCCTGGCGCTACCAAGCAGCTTTTGACACTGGATAGGGTAACAAAAGCTGCTCGGTTAATCTCACTGAATATATGCATAATTGCAGAAATATGAAGTATTATTAACAATGTGACATAAAGTAATAATGTATATTATTACTCTTGTTGAAATAGGTAAATAAATAACAATATGCAGGAAAATTAAGATAAATACATATTTAAAGTAAGAAAAGTGTGTTTGGGAATTATTTGGCTATCTGTATCAGTAAATTTTTGTGTTAAAAATTGAGTTCCCTTTTTAGGTGGTTATATTGATTTACAATGTGGCATTTTGTAAGTGTGGCAAAATTGATAACAATACAGCAGACTGCTCATAAAATAGTTTATCATGGCAGAAGTCAATTTTATGTAGAATTCAGAGAGGGACACAAAAGCAAACCTATACCAATAATTTATTTATTTGATCATGACCCAGCAAAAAGCTTCACATCATAATGATTTTTATTATAGTAAGATGTATGATGCTCTAGTTCAGGGAATAAAGCAAAATGACTTTGAATTATGATTGGAGGATAATTTTGATATGATCTGTGTTCATGTCCAAGATAATGTTTGAATTATTCCATTTTCTAAAAATAAAGTGATAAATATACCATGTGTTCTTTTCTCTATGGAAGTGTCATGGAACCTTGCTTCAATGAGAAAAGAAAATGTGTCTAGGTAATCTAGTATGAATTTCTCGTTTATCTACTGCAGAAGACTAACAAGAAAAATGAAGATTATGCCATGGCAAGCTTCCAATTCAGTTGAGTGCAACTTGAATTTTTGTCTTGGCTTTTATTCAGGATTGAACACTGATCATTGGAAAATATTTCAGGTATAATCTGAGCTTAGATTGACATATAATATTGGAGTGGGAACTACTCCCAAATCGTTATACCAAGGGTTCATAGTATCACAACATATAGGATTAGATTTCATTGTGTGAGTAAATTTACTTTGGAACTATTCATATATGTTTCCCTTGTTTATCCTTTTTTAAAAAATTTTTTAATTCTTTGAGCCAATTTTTTCCTGTTGCTCTTTGTCACATTTGATGATGTATTTTCTTTGATTGCTATCATTATGACTCATTGCTTTTTCATGATTGGGATTTGGTTTTGTTTGCAAGAATCCAGATATAAATTGGGCATGGTCACAGGCCGAGTTTAATTGAACAGGCTTTTAAAGAAAATCTTGGTGTTATATATATATATATATATATATATATATATATATATATATATATATATATATATATATATATAAATATTAAACTTATAGTTGACAGGTTTAGGTTTTAGAGTGATGTGTTGGGATTCGTAGTGGTAGTTAGCCCCCTACATTTTCTGTAATTTCTTCCAAGGAAAAAAACTTGTGTTATCAATTGAGATATTCATTTCATCTTTTAAAAAATCTGTGATTCCATTAAATTAATTTTAATTTAGCTGCCAGGCTGGAAAACAAGGATTAATATTAATAAAATGAAGGGAAATAACTCTATTTTAAAAATTGCATAGAAATAATATTCATTGACAGGGAGGTAACTCTTTTTAAAAACGATTGATTTCGCTTTCACGTGGAGATACAGCCACGATTAAATTTTGTTAAAGTAAAGGAAAGTTACTATTCCTCGTTAAAAGATATTTGATGTTTATCTTTGTTCAATGGTGTAGTTTTGAGGGGAAAGATCTCCCTGAGTGTTGAACCCGGGATTGAACCAGGGACCTTTAGATTTCAGTTTAAAGTGCTTGCGGGTTTCTTGCTACACCACTTCCCTATTTGTGTTCCTCCTCCACTTTCCTCCTTCTCTTCCTCACTCTCCTTTTCTCTCTCTCTCTCTCTCTCTCTCTCTCTTTCTCTTTCTCTCTCTCTCTCTCTCTGTGCTTCTCTTTTCGTTCCTCTTCCACCCTTTTTCCTGTCTCTCTGCTTCTGCTTCTGCTTCTCGCCGAGAAACTGACCGCAAAAAAAAAAAAAAAATGAGTCAGTTTTTATTCACGCCACTCTACCCATAATCTGTTTCCTCAGCCTATAAAAATTCCACTCGGGGGCCCCCTCTCTTTTTTCCTTTAGAATGGGCTGAAGGTGAAATATTGAAACAGCGGTGAGTATTTTTCTTTTCTTTCACACCGTAATGGCGGTGTTTCTTCCTTCGGATCAGATTACTGCCCTGCACGCCAGACACAAACGAACCCTCTTTTGTCGTGAGCTACCGTTAGTCTCACTTTCATGTCCACAAATGGGAAATTAGAAATGCTTTTAAGAAATGTCTAAGTTCCCTTAAAGAGTTTGGTTAAACAAATCATCTTCCGCAGGGTTAGATTTGAGTATGGATAAGGGTTTGGGTTTAGTTCCTTGATTGGCTGGTTATTTGATTGCTTGGCTATTTTATTGGTTAATTTCTTGATAGGTTGGCTATTTTGTTCCTTGTTTGTTGGCTTGCCAAGGAAAGGAGTAGGTACTCTTCTCTACACCTTGGTGTAGTAGCTATTAGAAAAGGGAACCTTTGAGTTGCCCTCAACTACATTACTTTTTTACTGTGGCTCATTGCTTGCTGGTTATTTGGTTGATTGCTTTATTGATTAGCTATTCGGTTCCTTTCTTGGTTCAGTTGATTGCTTAATTGATTTGCTCTTTGTTTCCTTGTCGAGCTATTTATGAATTGACAGGTTGTCACTTGGCTTTGACTTTGGCTGGTTGCTTGATTGGTTGGCAATTTGGTTGCTTGATGGTTGTAAGTTAGCTTGTTGCTTTCTGGTAGCTTGATAGATTGGCTGTTGGCTAGTTGACTGCTTGGTAGACTTAATGGTTTTTGGCCATTTGCTTGCTAGATGGTTGGTTGTTTAATTAATTGGCTATTCGATTTCTTGGTTGGCTGTTTAATTGATTGCTTGAATGGTTGCTTGAATGGTTGGTTCAATGCTTGGTGTGTTTGCTTTTTTTGTTGTTTTTTTTACTAGTTTTTAGTCAGTTGGATGATTGCTCAATTAGTCATAGTTACCTGGTTGTTAGTTGGTCAGTTGCTTGCTTAAATAACTGGCTATTTGCTTACTTGAGTTGTTGACTCATTGCTTACTATTTGTTTTGTTGATTGCTTTATTAATTAGCTATTTGGTTCCTTGCTTGGCTACTTCTCAGGTGGCTGTTTATTTGGTTGCTTGGTTAGCTATTGAGCTGCTTGTTGGATGGTTGCATGCTTGGTTGGTTCCATGCTTGATGGTTGTAAAATGGCAAATCGCTTCCTGACGGCTTGGTAAATTGCTAGGTTGGTTGATTGATTGCATGATTGGATGGTTTGTGGTTGGCTTAGAGTTGGTTAGGGTTTTCTCAGCAGGGAGTTAAGGTTTTGTTGGTTTAAGGAGGTTAGTGGTTGGGGTTGGAGTTAGGGTATTTCCGTTAGGGGATGGTTGTTTAGGGTTAAGGTTTTTGGCAGAGGTTGGTTGGGGTAAGGTTAGATATCATCATCATTGGTTCGGTTGGGGTTAGGGTTGGCAGGGTTTTGGGTTGCTGTTTTAGACTTAAGAAAAAGCAAAACAAAAGAAACCTGGAAAATAAAGTAAAATATTGCTCTTTCAGGTAACTTGTTAGCCTAAATTTCTAACTTATATTTTAGGTCACTGGTTTATAAGAAGAAAACAAAGTATTCATAATATTTTTTTCTTTAGAGATTTAAACTGAAAATTCCTGTTTTTATACTTTCACTTGCTGCAACTGACTGAGATTTTCCAGTTAAGATTCTAACACTGATGACTAAATAAAAATGTCTGATATGTTGAAACATATTAGTCATATTCTCAAGAATAATATTTTTATGATTTTATTTTACATAGTTTTTCATTGGATATTATTTTATTTATGAAGGGATGCAAGTGTTATAATTATACCCCTTTGAAGATCATCTTTTCCCTAAGTATAAACCTTTCTAATAAGACATTTATTCTTCCTCTATGAATAGGAATGAGAAATTCTTTGTTTTTGTGCAATTGTTAAAGTTTATATAATTTTTGAAAAGGAAGTTGATTTACACAATCCTGAAAGGAAGGTACAAATTTCAGTTTTATTATGGTCCAGTTAATGCTCAGCAAACTGAAAATATGCATATAGAGGAAAAGAAAGATATAAGTTGACAGATTTCTGATGTAGAACTCAGCTGCCGGCTGTTGTATCTCGTCTCTCTGTGGCATTTTTGGCCGAAATAAAATCACACGGGCTCCCTTTGTTGAGCTGAAGGAACCACCACTATTTGTCATGTTGTGAATTTTTTTATCCTAACAGTGGTTCTCTGTTCTCTCCGAATGGTTCAATTGTGGGAGTTGATTAGGCTGGGTTCCATGCCGAAAGGAATTGCTATTTACAAAGAAAATAGTTCCTGTCACAACCACAAGGACACAAAAAGAAACAAGCAACACTTTTGATTTCTGTATGATAAAACTTTTTTTTTTAAGGCTATTGTCTTTATCTCGCTACAAAAGAAATTACAAAAATGTGTAGAGTACAAAAAAGGTTACACGAGATTCACTTGTTTGGTCGGAAGGGACAGAGAGAGAAAAGGTGAAATCAGTCTGATCTATTCAAATGATATAAGGGAGACAACTACGGATTTTGTTACTGACACATTGACTTGGTGGTTTGTTTTCTCGGCTTTATTGACAAAATTATCTGGATTCACAATGATTCTATTTCCATCTCTTGGTTCTGATTGGACCAGCAAGATTCAACAAGTCATTTTCGTGGCATTCTGTGTCTTTGTCTAATTATTCAAATGTCTGTCTTCTCTCTGTAAATTGCTTTGACCTCCATGAATTTTTGTATGATCTCTGAAACTCAGCAGGTGACTGCTTTTCAAGTAGTATTAAAAATGAATTTGGCTGGAGCCATTGTTTACTTAAGTCTGCTAAACCTATTTATTTTGTCTCGGACCTTGGGTCTGGATTTTGTCCTCAGACCACCCAAAATCCCATTCATCATTTATCGTAAGCTTTAATTAACAAACACATCCATCAACCACCTCGAACCATCGCCTCACTTAACTAACAAACTCAACCCCAGAAACTTAATTCCAAAAGGAGAAAAAAAAAAGGAAATTCCTTTTCTTTCTCTGTATTAAAAAAAAAAAAAAAATTATTTCTGGAATTACCCTTCTATCCATTTAAGTAGTAAATTTATTCCAATCCCTTAGAACCATTAATTAATAAACCCACCTGGGGAGGGGGCTCTCTCTCTTTGTCAAAAATTGGCAGTTATAAACTGTCTGAGATAAGTGGGTATATTCATACGTGTTTTGTGCACATCTAGTGAATACATCATTTATCACTTATACAATATATGATTTTTTAGTATATCATGGGACACCTTTTTGCATATGCTCACACAAAATGTCTTGTAATTACTTAATATTCAGTGTGTTAACTTAAAATATTTCTAAAAAAAGGATTCAAACTTAATTTTAACTAGTTGAGACCCTTGTAAATTACACGGATTTTGCCAAAGACTTCTCCTGAACAAAACCAATAAAATGTTCATGCTGTTCAACATATTCAGCACACAATTCAACAAGCTTGGCACATGGTTTTTAAAGACTTTTCAAAAGTTAGGAAACATATAAAATTCAGTAATATTTTAAAAGGGAATTTCCTTTCTTGGTGGTTATAAGTCATTACTGAAAGACAGTTTAAGTCAAACTAACTCTTGATAAAATAAATCTATCTCGTTAAATGTAAAATACGAGGTGCCTTCAATAAGTTTCCAGACATTTTTTTGTAAATTTTTAAAAATTTGTTGTAGACCCTTGAAAATTCCCTATACTATTGCTATACATCTTATGAGATGACTGACCAATTTTTATGATTTCAGGTTCAAATTAACAGCTACAGCAAGAATTGGAATACACCCTACTAAAGCCTGATTGTCACAGCTGGTGAATTTCAAAAATGCAATCTGGACGTGAGGATGCTTTAAAGAACGATATGCAATAAAATTCTGTTTTAAACTTGGAAAAAATGCCAGAGAAATGTATGGAATGCTTCAGACTGCTTTTCGACCATCTTGCATGAATCAAGCATCAGTTTTTGAGTTGCAGAAGAGATTCAAGGAAGGCAGGGAGTCTATGAGGGATGATGAGAGGTGAGGGAGGAGTAAGGAAGTCAGAACACCAGAGTTGATTAGCCAAATGAAGAATTTCATGGATAAGCATATTTACCAACCCCTCTACTCGGGCAGGATATGACGCAATGTCAATTTTTAAGCGGAGTTTAACAGGTTTGAATTCAGAATTTTCCTTTTCCTAGTCTAGTTGCCTCATGAAGGCTGAAGAACCTAGTCTGCCCTACTATTTACCCATAGTTGGAGGGAGCATAATTGGATTCATACCTTTCCCAAGGGTATTAGTGCTATGTGAAATACAATCAGTCTCATCCAGGATTTGAACTCGTATCGCCGTGTCCATTTCCTTCAACGATAACCATTACACCACTGGCATTTCATGGATAAGGACCATCATGTGTCTATAGAGAAAATAAGTGCACAGTTTGATGTCAGTGTGGGAACTCTATACACAATTATTCGTGAGCAACTGAAGATGCGGAAGATTTGCGCGAAGTTTGTCCCAAGGGTGCTCAGAGAAGATCAGAAAGAAAGATGTTGTCATGACAGCAGGGAGATGGTCGAGCTGATCAATTCAAATCCTGCAGTTCTTGATGCTCTGGTGACCTGCGATGAAAGCTGGATCTACTGCTATGACCCAGAGACCAAGAGACAGAGTTCCTAGTGGAAGCATGCTGGCTCACCCAGACCCAAGAAGGCCAGACAGAGCAAATCCAGCCACAAAATTTTGATGATCCCTTTTTTTGATAGCATTGGCATGGTCTACATGCACTGGGTTCCCACTGGACAGACAGTCAACAAGGAATATACTATGTTGAGGTTTTACGGGAGTTCAAGAAGAGATTCCGTTGGAAGAGGCCAGCTCTCTTCAAATGGGGTCAGTGGCATTTCCACCAGGACAATGCACCAGTCCACATCTCTATCCTTGTCATAGACTATTTGAGCAAGATGGGCATTAAGACAGTTCCTCACCCTCCCTATAGTCCAGACCTTGCTCCCTGTGACTTTTGGTTATTCTCTAAGCTCAAGGAAAACCTTAGAGGCTGTCATTATGAGACAATTGAGGAGATAAAAGAGGCTATGACGAAGGTCATTGACACGTTCATACAAGAGGACTTCCATGGGGCCTTCCAGAAGTTGTTGGAACGGTACAATAAGTGCATTGCAGCTGGAGTAGATTACTTCGAAGGGGACTAGAGTTTTATGTGTGTACTATCAATAAAAGCGCCCATAAGAAAAAAGTCTGGTAACTTATTTAATGAACCTTGTAGATTGCTATTTCTATGTTTTTTGATGAGAAAATGGTTAGTATCAAGAGTATACACACAAGAAGCAAAAAAGAACGTAAGATTAAAAAAAACACGTTCAAATGTATATACAGTATTATGAAATATTTTAATCGGAAAATTGTAAACAAATGTTTATCACTATTTCTGTTTACTGTCAAAACTCGAATTATGTCACAGTTTTTGGAACCAAGAAACATTGTACAGTGGTTTATGGCTGTTATATTGTATTAATTATTCTTTAACAAATATTACTAAAATGTGTTTTTAGTGTTCTTTAAAGTTTAGTGATAGGTATATTCTTTTGTGAGTTATTTATGTTATTGTTTGTGCTCATATTTAGCCATTTTTAAGGCATTATATCCGGTTTACGTCAAATATAAAGTTACAGCATGGATTTTTGAACCAATGAATTACATGGGGTGGTGTATAACCATAATTTTATTTGTGTTCATTATTTTTTAACAAATATTACTAAAAAGGCTTTTTAGTGTTTTTTAATGTTTTGTGATGGTTATATTCTTTTGAGAATTAATGTGTGGTCATTCTTTTAGTGTTTATTGGGATGAATGTGGTTAAATTTTTGTGATCAAAATGTTAGCTAAATTGAACTAATTGAATTAATAAGTGAATACAAGGAAGTTAAATAGCGACATGATTGGACCTCTATAATCTATCTAACTTGTAAGAAAGCTGCATTTGAATGCAGACTATGTGTAAATATCCTCATAAATTATGTAGAAATAATTAATAAAAGTCTGTGACAGGTTTGTTCACTGAGAATTCAAAGATTAAAGGAGCTTCTTGAAAGGAAGTCTGAGAGAATTGGCTTTTCCTTTGCTTATTGATTAAAATTAAGGGTAGGAACACCTTGCCTAGTTAGTTCATGCAAGATAGTCCAAAAGCAGTCTGAAGCATTCCATACGTTTCTGTGGCATTTTTTACAAGTTTAAAACAGAACTTTATTGCATATCGTTCTTCTTAAGTGTCCCGATGTCCAGATTGCATTTTTGAAATTCGCCAGCTGTGATAATCAGGATTTAGTAGGGTGTATTCCAATTCCTGCTGTAGCTGTTCATTTGAGCCTGAAATCATATTGGTTGGTCATCTCATAAGATATATAGCAATAACATACTGAATTTTTAAGAGTCAACGACAATTTTAGATGCTCGTACAAAAAAAAATCTGGAAACTTATTGAAGGTTCCTCGTAGTCAAATTTCAGACATCAACTGATTATCCATTTGACTTTATTTGCCAACCGTTTACTTGGTCACGTGGTTACTATAATAAAACAGGTTCATAATTTTTTTAAATTCTCGGCTCGTTTCAACCCACCACCTCTCTCTTCTTTCCTTAGACTTGTTGATTCTATTCACTCCGCATTCTGTCTGCCATGGCGACAACAATTGATAAAAAGGAAATTTATCAATTTTCCTACTCATCTTATTCCTTCACCGCCGTCCGTCCGTCCACATTGACTTCCGTGAAACAATTATATGCAATAATACCCATGGCTCCAACTATTAATGGCATGGTGAAATGTCCTATTTTTTTATGCCATTTTTTATATCCTGTTTGTATTAGGATTGGCCAACAGGACTCTAAGTGACCCATATATTCAGGTTTTTATTCGCACAATCTACATATTGGGTACGATGCGTTTTTATATTTGCCCAATAGTTTCTCGTTAGTAGACTCTAGATCTGTGCTAATATTATTAACCCCTTTATCTCCACCTTCAGTCCAGCACTTTTTAACCATCGATTAGTCATTACGAAATCTATATCAGCATCTCAAATTCTTTGTGCATATCGTCCACGTAACATTTTTTGTCGTCTAGTGATTTTAATCTCCAGGTCGAGTCATATTAAAGACATTAAGAAAATGGTACTTGATACCTCCTTGCTTAACATTCTGTATGATAAGGTAGGTATCAAGGGTAAGGTGGAATAATCAAGGGAAAGGAGTAGCGCCCTCCCCTACACCTCGGTGTAGTAACTGTTGAAAAGAGAGTCTTCTGGTCACCCTCGACTACAGTCACAAATTTTACTTTATTGTATACATATTTGTTAAGATATATATATATAGAGAGAGGGGGAGCAAGAAAGAGAGAGGGGGAGGGAGCGAGAGAGAGAGAGAAAAAGACGAAGAGAGATAAGAGTTAACAGCCAGGTGGAGACATAAAAGAAAACCTGTAAAATAAAAAATAAATAACCCCCATTAAGATGGGAATAAAAAGGAACGTGGAACTAGGGTAACACACACACACAACCATGAAAAAATATATGTAAGTCTGTAAATTTTGGGTAATTTGGTAATTAAAATAAAATTATTTTATATAAAACCGTGAGGATATCAATTACTGGAGCTAATATTCTGTATCTACTATCTGTCTCTGCCACCCTTCCTTCCTGTGTCTATTCTGAATTATTTTATCCATTAAATCTGAATAAGTCCTGTTATTTTTGGTATTATTGATTCATATCAATACCCATAATAGGATGGAAATAAATTTATAATCCTAATGTGACCGGTTTTTGTTTTTTCTTAAAGAAATTATTGCTCTGTGATGTCAGTTACATTGAGCTCTTTCCGAGGAAAATTTAAATGTTCATAGTTGAATCCTGACGGAATTATTCCCGACTCCGGTTTAACTGGACCGACTAATATATATATATATATATATATATATATATATATATATATATATATATATGGAATTATATACATACAGTTGATGTATATATATTATATATGTATATATGCATACATGTATATATACATATATATATATGCATATATATATATATGAACTGGACATTGGCTTAGCGGTTAGAGTGTTCTCCAATGGCCCGGGAAACCTGGGTTCAATCCCAAGTCGAGTCATACCAAAGACTCAATAAATGGTACTTGATGCCTTCTTGCTTAACACTCAGCATTATAAGGTACGGATCAAGGATAAAGTGGAGCAATCCAGAAAAAGGAGTAGCGCTCTCCCCTACACCTTGGAGTAGTAGCTATCGAAAAGGGAACCTTTGGGTCAACCTCGACTATGTTGGCCAACTTTATACTTGTATATATATACATATATGTGTGTGTGTGTGCATATATATTGGAAATATATATTTATCTATAAAAATGTAAATGTTTGTTACTAACCGATAATCTCCTGTTTTATAGCACTAATTGTTTTGAAGATTTCAGAGAGTATTTTATTTGAATTCTGGAGTGTTTTTATATACTTACTCGCTGTACCCGGCCACGCGTTGCTGTGGTTCAGTTTGTTTAAATAGAAAAAAGAACAGAAAATACGTTTCTAATATGTTTAATTTTCCAATACTTGGATAATGAGTAAATAAAAAAAACTCCTGAATTCGAATGGTATAAAACATAGAGATTATCGATTAGTAACAAACATTTACATTTCTATTTGTATAGATTATCCAATTATTAGAAAATTAAACATATTAGAAATATGAATTTTCTTTTTTATTCCATTTAAACAAAATGAGCCACAGCAACGCGTAGCCGGGTACAGATTGTATAATATATATATATATATATATATATATATATATATATATATATATATATATATATATATATAGTGTATGTATACATATTTAAGCTATAAGTATCTCTATACTTATATACGATATATATATATATAATGTTAATGAAAATTTCATTAAACATTATATAATTTAATGAAATTTGCATTAATGAAGAAATGCGGCCTAAATATACATATACATATGTATATACATCTATACATCTATATATATATATAGATATACTTATGTCTATATATATATATATTTATATATATATACATCTCTCTCTCTATATATATATATATATACATCTATATATATTTACACATCTATATATATATATATATATATATATATATACATCAATGTATGTATATATATATACACATACATACACATGTATATATATATATATATATATATCATCATCATCATCATCATATCGTGCTGGCGGCACAGATATCCCTGACCCTCTCTCGCCACTCCTCCCTATCGTTCATCGCCCTAGGTAGGTCTTCAGGACAACAACCTGTATCCTCACATAGCTGCTGAATGTACGTTCGTGCTGGTCTTCCTGCTTTTGCGCGGCCATGTGTGGGGATCCATAAGAGTACATCTCTTATGAGTTCATCTCTGCTTCTCCAGCAATGTCCTGCATGTCTGGTTCGCCTAACTTGAATAGTTTTCGTGATAGGGGGCAGGTGGCCGTACAGTTGGTGTCTTGTGGGGTGCTGCTGCCAGGACTTGTTCAGGATTGCACGCAGCATTCTTGTGTAATTGCCATCTAGTTTCTTCTCCAGCCGTTTTGTTAGCGTCCATGTAGTGCATCCATATTGCAGTATCGATGTGACCGCTGCCTGGAAGAAACTGCGTTTCATTTTATCGGTTAGGTCTGATTTCCATATAGTCGATAGCCTATTGATAGCTGTCCATGTTTCGTTAACCTATATCTATATACATATATCTACATATATATTTATATATACATCTATATATATACACATATATCTGTATATAAATGCATCTATATATATTTACATACATCTATATGTATATATATATATACATCTAAACATATACGTACATCCCTCTACATATATATACAGATATATATATATACATACATATATATATATATATATATATACATCTATATATATATAAATACATATATACATACATCTATATATATATACATATATATATATTTATATATACATATATACATATATATATATTTATATATACATATATATATATATATATATATATATATATATATCAGTGGCGACTCTAGCCTATTTTTGCTACTCGTGCCCCCAGCGCCCTCTGTCAAATTCAGTTCCCAACCCGTGGTCCGTGGACCCAAAGTAAGTCATCATAGTTGCTATTGCGTGATTCTCCATTGTATAGCACAGATTGACAAACGTACCTTGCATGGTGTTTTTTTTTTTGTAAACAATCAAGATACTATATAATTTGTAGTCTTGTTAATACAGTAGATAAGTTTGTTTTTTTCTTTCAAAAGTATAGAAGAAAAGCGAAGATGTTCATTACTATGATGAGAAAAATATGTTTATTAGAATAAAGAAACTGATGATAATATACACAGACACAGCTAGTAGTTTCAATTTCGCTTAAAATAAAGATTATTTGTTGAAAATGTATTCAAATAAACAAATTTTAGTTACAGAATGTAATATATGCAACATTCATTAAAGAAATAGACATCTGTTAGTGAAAAAACGAATTAAAACACGCCGTTTAACCAAAATTTACCATAGCGATGATGATGATGTCGGCAACGGCTATAATCTGCTATCCCCTCTCCCTCTCTCTCTCTCTCTCTCTCTCTCTCTCTCTCTCTCGGTCCCTCTCCCTCTTCCCAAGACAGCTGTCAGAATGTGCTAAGATTTTTGAGCACAGTGTTTGGGTTGCTCTTGCTATTGGCTACAGCCAAAAGCGGATTTCTCTAACATTACTGTTAGTATAAGGGTCTAGTGCTCGGCTCGGATTTGCGCGTGTTCAACATTATAGCAGATTTTATAGGATGTTCAATGAATCTGACGGTGGCCGGACAAAGAACATCCGTTCAAAACAGCATCGTTGTATTATTCCCAGATATATTTATGAACTTTTGGCTACTTAGTTATCGAAACTTGAATAGATACGTAATTTAATTCAGATCAGACTAAGTATGTTTGCTTGAAATTAATGGATGATTTTTAATCCATTTTGAATAGCATTGACCGAGTTATTGGTCGTGCCGGGCACGAGTAGCACTAGTCCTGTCTCCGCCCCTGATATATATATTTGTATATATCTATTTATATACATACATCTCTCTCTCTCTCTCTCTATATATATATATATATATGCATCTATATATATATACACACATATATCTATCTATATATATATATATATATATCTTTAAGAAAAAAACCAAAAATCGGTTAATTTAGGATAATAAATTCATTTCCATCCCGTTTCTTAATTTCTGGTGTGAACCAAAAACACGAAGAAAAAAATTTATGCAAGGTTTCTTCTGATCCAATGGATAATTAATTAAAAAAGAATTGACTCGTAGGGTGGAGGGGGAGGTAGAAGAGATTAAGGAGTTACCTCCCTTGTTTTATTGAATTTCCGTTTTATTTTAATTTTTAATTTCTTATGTCAGTTATAATTACGGTAATTTAACTTTTTTATTTATTTGTTCAATTTATTTTCATTTCACGTTAAGTTCGATAATTAACTTTTAAGAGAAATATTAATGCTTATATTAATTTCGATACCATTTAATTAGCTACCTATTCTTTCCTAGTGTGTATGTTGGATACGTTTTTTTCCTGGTTTCACTATTTATTTCTATGTTTTTAAATACATATTGCTCTGTAATAAATTACATTAAGCACTCTACCAGGAAAATTTAAATGTTCGGCTCTTGAATGATTTTCTTGTCCTGAAGGAATTAATCCAAACTCTAGTTTAACTTGACCGAATAATACCTATATATATATATATATATATATATATATATATATATATATATATATATATATATATATATATATACACACACATCTATATATATATATATAGATATACATCTATATATATATATATATAGATATACATTTATATATATATACATACATCTCTCTACATATATATATATATACATTTATATATATATATATATACTTACATCTATATAAAAATATATACATCTCTCTCTATATATATATACATCTATATATATACTTACACCTGTATATATATACATACATTTATATATATATATATATATGTATACATATATCAATATGTATATACATACATCTATAAATACATATATACACACATATACATAAAACTATATATATATATATATATTCATCAATATATATATATATATATATATATATATATATATATATATACACATCTCTCTATCTATATACATATATACATACATCTCTATATATATACATATATGCATACATCTATATATACATATACATATATACATACATCTATATATACATATATACATATATCTACATATATATATGTATGCATACATCTCTCTCTATAAAACGTTTCTATTTCATTTATGAAGTGAAACTGTTTATAATTAATCATGTTTTTGCAAAACTTTTTTCGGTTTAATATTTACTTACTAATTCATTTTTTAAGAATTAAAAACCCTCAACTAACTAAAAAGAATAATTCCTAAGTTAAAAATCTCCTTTTATTTTATTTCCAATTTTTTCTATGGATTATTATCGATGATAAACTTTCAAATTATCAGAAAAGGAAAAAATGTTTGGAAAACATTTTTGAGTGTTCATTTTGTGCTAAATATTTTCTAAAAATTAAATACTTTTTAAATTATGTTTTAAAATTCAAGTGTGGTGGTGTGAATTAAGCTTTTATGTTTTAAATAAATTCAAAACTGATTCAGAAGTAATCGGTTTAAACAAAGTTTAAGTCATCATTTTCAAATTTAAATTTTCGGTAATAGTGACTTGACTTTTCGTACAAATAATTTTACAGAGTTTTCAAATAAAAAAACCTTAAAAATAAAACAAATTCTTTTAAAATTAACTAAAGAATAAATTTTGTAGTTTTTGGTCATTCAAGAATGAACAAAAAAATTAATTCAGGAATATTTTTTCATGTTTAAAAATGATTCATTAAGTTTCAAGTCTAGAAATGTTAAAAGATTTTACGATAGATTTCTAAGAATTTTTATTTCAATATTTCATTGAAAAGAAAACACAATTTTCTTAAATAGAATATCAATAATTCATTCAAATATTTTTAGAAAATACTTTTAGAAAATATAATGTTTAACAAGCTTTTTCGGCTTCAGTTTAAATTTTAAAACTGCTTTCTTGTGCTACGACAAAACTAATTTTTTAACAAATTTTGAATTTAGCGCCTGTTGAAATAAATGGTGATTAAAATTTTAACTACTCACTTTGTTGAATGGACTTGGGGTAAAATTCTCCCTTTTAATGGCATGTTTCTATTTATCAAATAAATGCTTACTTTTTAGAAACGAAAAACAATGAACTCTGAGGCCATTTTCATAATTCCCTTTGCATTTTGGTACAACACGTGGGAAAAGCATTGTAGAGAAGAGGAAAATCTCGTATTTTGTTTTGGCGCGCAATTTAATTCAACACTGAATTTCACCCAATCAGGATGACTTATCCTATTCAGCCCGGACCTTCATTTCCGGCTAGCAAAACGGATGAGCGGTAAAACCCAGTCTCTTCGGCTTGAGACGGCGACCAGAACAGACGTTCCTCTGATCGTCCCTGCTGAGCGATGCTTTTTAGCTAAACAAGCCACCCAGTGTGGACATCTCACTGTGGCTTTAACACTAGCAGCAGCAACATGGACACCCAACGAGGGAACCATCTAATTTATGGATTCTTTACGAGGAATCCCAGTTGAACATAAAACATTCAGCATGCCTTCCACAGGCACCACTTCATGTCACCCCAAAAATTGACTATGTCGATCCGAGCGTAACCCCGCTCTCGACAACATGGAGATATCGCAGACTCTCCTCCAAAAACCAGATACAAAACTACACGGTGACTTTAAACACATCCCTCACACGTCCAACAACACGCTGCCATCTCAACATCCCGCTAAGCCATTTCGTCTCCAACACTAACAAGTATAAACACCACGAGCCTTGCAGCACCAAAAACAAACCATATTCAAAGCTGCAAATAAAAAACATTCGTTGTTGTGTTGTTAAAGCAAAGTTTCGTAATTCATTTTTGATGCCCAAAATATATAGTGTTAAACAAATAACCATTTCACTAACCGCTATAGCATGTTTAGTTCTCACGCCGTGTAGTGAATAAAACAGATATCCACTGATAGTGACGTCAGCCAGTGAAATTAAATGATTCGGCTGGCCTTGTTATTATAGCGACAGCCACGCCTGAGTACCATATATGATTTTATTTTCAATTTATGATTTATTTACAATGAAAGTATATGATGGGGATTGGAGAAAAAAAAAACCAAAACGAGAAAGACGAAACCAAGGAAAAAAGATTTTCCCCGTTTGGTTGCCCTCCCATCCCCACCCCGTCTGCGAAAATGAAGGCCGACTGTTTTCCGGTGTCCGAAAAAACCGAAAACAAGCCAGACCTACCCTAGGTGGGACAGGGGCCCTAGTCTAATGGGACAAAGAAATACAGGGTTGGGGGCAGTATGGGTCGATAGAAGCAGGTAATATGATTTTTTTAAACGTGAACTTTCAAGATCTTCAACAAAAGCGGGCTGGAGTATGGGGAAGATCTTGAGAACTAACTGCTAGATGACGGGGACCGTGACTCACAACATACTGCTAACTAGGTTTCAAGGGAAAAAAATCCTACTTACCCAGGATGGGGTCCCGAAGGACCTGTACCGTAGACGCCATTGGCCGGCAAAGTAGGGAAGGATGACTCCAACGTTGCCCCATTTCTTACGACCAAGCTCGCTGCATTCACCCACCTTTTGCTGAATGTTATGCGATCCAAGCGTTTTCTATCGCATCTGATTTTGACCCTCAGCTGATGCCGAAAATACAAAACCAGATAGTGATGAGAAAAGTTTGCATCGTCGTACAATCCCTTGTTTCGCGTCCTCCAAATCACCATTCGGGCTACATCTAGGATCGCGAGAAACACCACGCGTTTCTGACCCTGAAACGGAGAAAGAACGTTGTCTACGGCGTAACCAACGTCGAGCAGCACGGGCTGTTTGGGTTCGATGCGAACCGTCCACTCATTGACGTGATCCCAAAACGGGCGAACTCGCTCGCAGTAGTAGAAGGCGTGCAATCGGGCATGTCTGCCAGGCCCGCCCTGCAGTTCAAGCCGACAAGGGATAATGCATTCCGAACAAGTCGCCAGGTGAGCGAGAACTCGGGGTTGTTCAAGAAGCTCGATCCTGGCACCCAATTCCACTGAGGCCGTCCAGCCGCGCCGCTCTTTAAGAGGGTCCGAAGCGGAAGCCACCACTAGCTCCCGATATAGTTCTTTTCGAGGCTGTGAAAGGTCACTGGACTCAAGAAGTTTACGAAGGGCCGTTCGGCACTCGCGGACAAACAGTGCTTCGCACAAAGGCTTACGTCAACCTTCAGCCTTTGGGTCTGACTTGAGACGAGGAAAAGTCCGACTCGCCTTTTGTCTCCGCACTAGGTCCCCCGTCAAGGATCGGCCCAGGTATGCAAGTCTTTTAGCGAACCAGTGGCTCTCCAGATCTGGCATACCCAGACCCCCGTTGCGCGTACGTTGGATGCAGACCTATCTACGGACCATCGGCCTTGTACCTCCCCAGAGCAATATGGAGAGGGATCGTTGCAGTGCCAGCCGACGTGCTTTAGGCAGAGGAAGTACAGCCAATCGGTAAAGGATCAAGGTGAAGACGTACATGGCGCACGCCTCCGCCCTGCCCTTTAAGGACAACCTCCTTGAAAGCCAGATTCCCACCTGAGCATTCACCTTTGCTTGTACTTCCGACCAATTTCGCTCCAGTTGGAGGTCGAGCCCGAACCACACCCCGAGGATGCGGACGGGTCCGTCACTCGAGCGGAAGGGCCCTGGAAGGATATCGCTACCCCTCCAAGCACCGAGCCGAAAACTTTTGCTTTTATCAAAATTTACCTTGGCTCATGCGATCCGCTCGTACTCGCCTTCTTCACAGCCTTTATATCCAGGTGGTGGGATACAAAGACTGTGATATCATCAGCGAACGCAGAAACCCTTGCTGTAAGAGAGCCAGCAAAAAGGACACCGCGTAGGACCGAATTTGTCCTCTCATCCCTAAGCCTACGGAGCAGGGGCTCGAAAGCGACGACATAGAGAAGAGGAGACAGGGAGCAGTCCTGCCGGACCGAACGCTCGATCGCGAACGCCCTCGAACGCTTTCCGTTCATCAGCACCACTGCCTGAGGGTTGTGATACATCATGCTAATCCATCTGCGGAACTGTGATCACGCCCTTGGTAACGCTACCAGGGATGGCTCCCTAGGCGAACCAATGGTTGAACATATCCGTCAGAATAGGTACAAACATGTGCGACATCCTCAAGTACACTTCGTAGGGCAAACCATCTAGTCCTGGTGACTTGTTGAGGCCGACCTGCTTCAACGCATCACGGACTTCGCATTCAGTAACCACACCCTCGCAACTAGCCGCTTTAGCCGCCCCAAGGCGGGGGAAGTCGGTGAGATAGCTGCGAAACTCCTGAAGCGGGAGATCAGGACAGCGGGCAAAGCGATCACGAAAGTGCGCCCGAAAGGCATCACGCATCTCGCGACTCGATCGCAGTAGTCGCCCATCCGGGGTCTTGACAGAATCAATATACCATTCGGGAAACCTTGCGGTGATCCAACTGGCGTGTGACCTCTGTTTTGAACATAGAAATAATGTTCTCGATTGAATATTGGAATATGAGGATAACAGTGCTACCTATTGTGATTGACGAGCGTGGAATGGTTTCCAAAAATTTGGAAAGGAGCAAGAAGATTTGCTAAGATTGACCAGCATCCTGGAGACCAAGGGACATGTTATCATTCAGATTCCACTGAAAGAGTATCAAGAAACGCAGCAAATAATAATAATAATGACAATAATAATAATAATAATAATAATTAGACGTTCGCCAAAATCTAAAAAAAACAACAAAAAACGGTGGAACATGAGAATGACGGTGATATTAATTGTAGTAGGTGTATTTGGAACAGTCCTCGAAGGTTTGAAAAAGAATTTGGAGGAATTGGAAATCACAGGAATCATGGAAACCATCCAGACAGTAGCATTACTAAAATCGGCTGGAATACTGAGAAAAGTTCCAGAGACCCGAGGAGACTTGCTGTCACTGACCAACAGTTAAGACTGCTATGTAAAACTCTCATAGAATTTATTGCATTTACGAGCCTTAATCCAACATCCATACTAACCTTGTCCTTTCCCATATTCATTGAGCTTACTTTTATTAAGAGACAAAAATAATTTGTTTTATTAATAGACAAAAAACAATTTATGAAGGAATAATTAGAAACTATTTCAATTTTATTGTTCATACGGTCTTATCGATTACGAATAGTTTTGAAAGATATTTTATTCGTCCCATCGACGAGGCACAAACAGGTACTACCATTTTAGGTCAGAGTGGACATGGGAGTAATGGCAATAAAGTAGTCGTCCAAACTGTCTAGATATCAGAACTGGAGTGTCACCATCAGATGCACTATTTTGGAGGCTTGGGTGTTAACCCCCCCCCGCAAGGGATCCAATCAGCATATTCTAAACACCATCGACAGAGTGTTTTCATTTTTTTTTTTTATTGCAACTCTCCAGAACGTACCTTCTGGTAAAAAATGTGAGTTAGTCTCTTTATTTCTAAGGAAAAAAAACAATCTAATTTATTTTATAGGATTTACACTCCTATATTTTAAAATGGCCGTGTTACCGAAAAAAAGATGGCGGACACATACACACAGCAATATTCAACAGACTCGTGTTAGTTACATATACACACACGGACACACAGAGGAATATTCAATAGAATATTTGTAATGTTTCCTTTTGTTTGTTCTGCTTTGTTTTAAATGTTCTTTTGTTCGGGTCTTTCACATCGTATACTTCATTTGTCTTTACAAATATAAGCCGACTTAAATTGTGGGTACCAAAAATGTTCACCAAACAACATGTCACCCACAATTTGGAATATAAAAAAACGAACAAAAAAGCCCTAAAATTTAGTTGTTGAATGAAAACACGAGTTAAAATTGATAATATTGTTAACAATACTTTATCTAAAAGAAATCAGACATAAAAATGAATAAATTCTTCCATAAGATTTTTTTGTCCAACATTTATGGAAAAATGCACAGATAAAAGGAAGTAAATTTTTGCTAACGGGAGTCTTTTCTTTTTCCTTTTTTTTTTTTTTTCATAACTAACGGAAGATTTTACAGGAAGACACTCAAAAAACAGTTATAAATGATTAAAATTAAGAATCGTTCATAAAATCTGTCAAATATTTACTATCATTGACCTTTTTTTAAATTTTAGCTGGAATATAAAAAAATCTTCGTAAAATATGAAGGTTGTTTTATTTTTAATTCATGAATAGACACAGCAAAGAATTTTAAAAAATCGAAGATTCAAAAAATCTGTTGACATGAAAAAATATTTTGGTCGAGAAAAAAGTTTAAAAATTCAAAACATATTTTTTATTATAATTCTAGGAATTATCTTTATTGTAATTTTTCTTTAACAAGATAAGGCCAGGTAAAAATGATATTGTCCACAAAAATTGAATTTTTCTCAACTCCTAATCTTAACTGTTGTTGCAAAATCAGATTTGTCATTCACTTTTAATGAGGCTGTTTATTTGTCAGGGTGAGAGTGTCTAAACTGAATAAGTTGTAAAATTGAAAGATATAGAAATTAACTTATAGGATCCTTTTTCTTGCCAAATTTATGCTGGGCAAATTACAAAAAAATAAATATCAGAGACTTTGAATTTTCTTCAATCTATCAACGGTTTTTTTTTCAAAGTGAATTTCGAAATTGTATGGTTTAGGGACTTTAAAATGTTTTCTTTTACTGATTTATGTTCTATAAGTTTCTTGGGGGAGGAGAGACAACAACAACAACAACAACAACCTGAAAGCTAATCTTGCTTTATTTATGAAAGGAAATTAAAATGGGTTATTTTCGATGGGAATGGCTAAAAATTAAAAATGCTACTTTTAGAGGGAGACTGGTAGCTTTGGCTTTATCGATTAGAGGTAGGGTTATTTAATTTTTCATAAGTAAATATGCTTACTCTCATGCCTAAATATGCTTACTTAAATGTATGAAAGAAGAATTTTATTGGATATTGAAAGCTCAATCCAAGCCGACCCCAAAACTGACCGTTGGTCGTTTTCTCTGATTTTTTCCTTCATATAAGATAATTCCTACAAGTAATTTAGTAATAACATTATTGATTTGGTTTTTACACATTAAGAAATAATTAAGAAAAATAAGACATCATTTTGAAAGAGGAATTATAACAAGTCTGGTTGACATTTTCTGTTAAATACGCCGGAAAGTTTCTATATTTCAGGCCTCATGCAAAATTTGTTCAAATCTAATAAGAGGATATAGATTGAATGTAGCACAGATGATTGCTATTACTTTGAGAACAGTTTCATTTTTCAGTCTGTTTATACATAACGAAAAGAAATTAGTTGGCATGAGAAAATAATGCTAACTTGATTTCTCTTACGGCAACTTAAAACTTGGATTATTTCATACGAAAGTGAAATTCTTTGCTTTCAACAAACTATTCTTAATAGAAATAATTTGCATAGTTATATAGTTTCAAGTATTCCGATCTAATGGTAATAATTTGCAAGCAATCGTATGATTTCCCTCCATACTGAATTACATTATCAATATTTTAAGAGCCAATGTATGTATTTACCTAAGGCGACACAAGGTTAATTTTAAAGCTGGTTAGAATTAAGGATATTCCTTCACTGAAAGTTATTGCCTTAGCAGAATTAAAGGACACAGTCTGTCCTGCTATTTAGCCCTAGCTGGATGGGGGCAAGGAGAGAATGTCTGGGATTCGTGCTGTTCCTCAGGGAATTTACTCAAATTGAAACACAAACAGCCTCGTTCAGGATTTGAACTCGGACCGTCGATATCACTTCCTGCTACGATAACCGTTGCGCTTAGTACCCCTTTAAGAGCCAAAATTATTCATAAAGTTCTCAATTATTTCAACCTTGATGTCAAACAAATTTATTTCACTAATAGCTGGAACCCTAACGGATAGCACCAGTTCCCCTCAAAATCAATCTTGGGGTAGTAATTCTATTCTCTCCGGAACAGGTAATTTCCTTTTAGAGCTATGGGACTCTAAATTCAAATTTTTTAAAAATGAATATAGATATATATTGAATAATAATATTAATAATAACAATTATAAAGTTTAAACAAAAGAGACTTGCTTTCACTTGTTCTCCAAAAAAGAAAAAAGAAGCTAATAATTTTTAACAGCATTAAATATACGATAGTAAACGGAACAAAATTAGCACCAGTAAGTAAAAAAGGACACTCTTAGTGCTAGACAAATTGTCTGGAAGAAATTTGATTTATGACCCCTTATCCCTTCCTGGTTCGAGCTTAGATATTCCATTTCCTTAAAAAAATAAAAAGAGAAATTAGTTGACAAGTAAATTTACTAAAGAACTATAAAACAAAGAACGAAGGACGTTTGATGGAAAAACAAGCTTGAATGATGAAAACATAAATCCACAAGATTATTATTATTAACCCATTAAAGGACTTTCTAACTAACAATATTTATTAGATACAAACCTTTTAAAATATTCTTTTAGATATAAAATTTCTTACAAGACGAGACCAAAAAGAAAACCATTTATCTCTGCCCGTAAAATATTTTCATTGTAAATATACTAATCATAACCCCTTGCTTCACATAAAACTCACACACACACATACACACACACACACACACACACATATATATATATATATATATATATACCTACCAATTCTTTTTATTGTTGTTTGTTTTTTATGTTTAATTTGTTGTTTTGCATATCTGTCAAAAGCCTAATCATTTGTATTATTCTATTTTACGTTCTTTTCAACTTTCGTATATACTTATTTTATTGTATATCGGACAACTGTTAGCGGCGACAATATCTCTAGCCCTGTTTATTATAGAAGTAATTCTAGTTTAGAGGTACCCCGTTTGCTACAGGGTAAATAGTTTTATTGTCAAAATAAAATTTTCGGCTTGCAGTTTCCAAAAATAAGACGGCAAGAATACTGAGAAGAGTCCTGGAGACATGAGGAGACTTGCTGTCACTCAATCTCAAGTGAAAAGCCATCAGCTAACGCTGGTTTGAAAATTCTAATGAGTAATAATAATAATAATAATTCAAAAAGAGAATTAGAAAACTACTCGAGACAAAACTCTCTTGCAGAAACCTTATCAAAGGAATAAATACCTGGGCTGTACCACTTGTTAGATATTCTGGACCTTTCTCAAGTGAACCAGAGACGAACTCAAACAAATGGATCAAAGAACAAGAAAGCTAATGACAATGCATAAAGCATTACATCACAGAGACGACGTTGACAGATTATATGTTTCAAGAAAAGAGAGAGGAAGAAAACTTGCCAGCATTGAAGACAGCGTTAACGCATCGATACAACGACTCGAAGTCTATATACAAAAACACGATGGAGGAATCATTACAGTCATCAGAAACGATAATGATAATACGATGGACAATAGAATGACAATAACTAGGGAAAAAAATTGGAAGGAAAGCAACTCTATGGACGTTTTCAACGATTAATAAACAACATCTCACATGACAAAACCGGAGAAAAGGAAACTTTTAGAGAAACAGAATCTGTCCTAATAGCAGCACAAACCAACACCATAAGACCCAATCATATCAAAGTGAGAATAGATAAGACGCAACAAAATAGCAAATGTAGACTATGCGGTGATAGAGATGAAACCATCAATCACATAATAAGCGAATGCAGCAAATTAGCGCAGAAGGAATATAAGACGAGACACGATTGGGTCTGCAAGGTGATCCACTGAGAGATGTGGAAGAAATTTAAATTTGACCATACAAACAAATGGTATATGCACAGCCTTGCACCTTTCCTAGAAAATAACACAAACTCTTACGGGATTTTGACATACACACGGATCACCTAATCTCGGCCAGAAGACCAGACCGAACAATAATCAACAAACAGAAGAGAACTTGCAAAATTGTCGACATTGCTGTTCCGGCTGACCACAGAATAAAACTGAAAGAATATGAAAAGAAGGATAAGTACCTCGGCCTTGCTCGGGAATTCAAAAAACTATGGAACATGCAGGTGACAATTATACCAATTGTAATTGGTGCGTTTGAAACAATAACTAAAGGATTACTAAAGGGACTGGAGGACTTGGACGTTGGCGGACGAGTGGAGACAATCCAAACTACTACATTATTGAGAACGGCCAGAATACTAAGAAGAGCCCTGGAGACTTGAGGAGACTTGCTGTCACTCAAACTCCAGTGAAAGACCATCAGCTAACACTGATGTGAAAAACTCTCAAGGAGTAAATAATAATAATAATAATAATAATAATAATAATAATAATAATAATAATAATATACACGTAGAAAAACAAAAATTCTCGACAGCTTTCTTTTGAAAATTTTGACTTTCTTTGAAACTTTCTCTTTTTACAACTTCCGGGAAAATTCAACTTGTCGTGTTGCAATAAAATGAAGAGAAAATAATCTTTTCTTATCAACGTTATTATTTGACTTAGTTCCAACAAATCGAATCAGGAAAATATATAACAACCTTCTCCATTCCTCATACTACATCACTAGGCTCATGGGGTGTATTTTCATTTCTGTCGGCGTGCAACATTCAGTTCGAACCCCGTTCGTTCTCATATCCCAATCTCCGTACAGCAGCTAGAATAGGTGATTATTACAATAAGGCAAATCAGGAAAATATCCTAACAAGACGAATAAGAAAATTTCTTACAATATTTGTAGCATATGGAACTATAAAATATTTTAATTATTTACACGAGTTTATTTTGTCATTCCTTTCCGTTTATTCAGTGTTAGTGTATCAATGGATATACTAATGCTATCATCATTCGAACTAGATGATTAGAAATCGATTAAACATTGTTCGTAGAACCAAAAATAGCCAATAAATTATAACTGATATACGTTCCTCCAATGAAACCAATAAAGGTTCTTGCTTTTACGTTTTCAAAAAGCCTTCCTGATAAAGTTTACGTGACAAAAATGGAAAATTTCAGGACATCTTATTATTGGGTGTCTTACCCCTCTGCAAAGGATACATTATCATCATCATCATTATCATCAACAAGTCACACTAATTGCACGGATTTTGTTGATTCTATCTCGCTCTCCATCCCTATCATCCATCATTCTGCGGAAGGACCATTACCGTTCTGCTCGACAGGTCAACGTCGTCATTGTCGAACTGAAAAGAAAAAAGACATAAGAGGCAGCGCCCCAAAGGTCAGGCTTGAGGTTTTTTACTGTTGAATTGAAGAAAGAAAAGCGAGACAAGGTCAAAAAAGATGATGAATGGAGAGACATTGTGGAACGGGATTGAAGATCATGCTCGTTACATTCCTCCCGCCCACACCGCTAGCCCTGTCCTTTCTTTTCCCTTTCAAGTCTGCTGCTGCTGATGATGATGATGATGATGATGATGATTTGAATTCCGCCCATTGTCAATGTTCAATAGATATAGTCTCGTAAATGACTTGATGTAGTTTTTGTTCTGGGTTTACTTGTTCGTGTTTCGTTTGTTGTTGGAGTTTCATTTTTGTTGTTGTTGTTGTTGCTGCTATTGCCGTTTCATCTTCATCTGTGATTACTTTCTCTAATTTTTTTCATATGTGCTCACTTGTTGTGCTTGTTTCTGGTGCTTGTGTGTGGTTAGTGTGCAGTTTGTTATAATCAGTATAATTGTCTACATTATTCATTGCCTTATGCATTTCAGTTTTCTCACTTCTATCATCTATTTCAGGTCCTAGTCTTTCGTTCACAAATCGGTTTGCCAGTTTGAACAAACTAATGTCCCTGATTATATCCCTTACCATGGTATATTCGCCTAGTTCTAATCTGTGAACCTTTCGTTTCACTCACAACAAAAAATGTTGGTTCATAATGTATAGACAATTTGTTTCTTTTTAGTTGTTTGACGAGTACATATTGTTCAGCTATGAACGTTCTTTCTCTAGGTGTTCTGTTTGCATTGAATTTTTGTATTTTTCATCGTTGGATTTGTAGTGGAAACATGTTATTTGATAGATATGTTTGGTCCCCCAAAATTTATGTTGTAGTTTGGTATATGTTTTCCTTAGTGGAATGTTATGTTTGTTTATACTTGGAAAAGGGCACATGGAGGCAACTGTAGTAAAGATGTAATGATATGAAAGATGTGTAAACGATATGAAACGGCGCGGACAAAAGTAACATTCAAAACAAGTGACATAAACTAAACAAATTTATATCTTAACAATACATACAATGAAAACATTTAAAACATTATTATGGTTCTATTACTGTTCGTGAAAATATACTGTGTGTGTGTTTAACACAACTAAAACTACAAAAGTACTAAATGACAAAGTGTCCTATGCATGTTGACGACGTATTTTAAAATGTTCGTTTATTTCTGTAGTTCGACGCAATTGCTGTTTTCGAGGCTGGAAAAAGTCTCACAGACAAGGTATACTGAATAAAGGAATGTTTGCATAGCATATACATTTTGTGGCGTTTGACGGCTGTTGGAAAATATGAGACAGTGAAAGTATTCTCTCTGGAAATCACACTGGAGAGAGTGTGTTAGCCCTGAAGTGAAATTGTAAAAAAAAAAAAAAAAGAGAAAGAGTGTTTGAAGATGAAGTATTTATAGAAAATACGTGTCTTGGAGTCGGCTCTAAAAACGCGGGACGAAATTAGATGAGGACGTAATTTTAAACACTGATCACGTGGTTTTCCTGACCAATGGTTTCTCGAAACTGAATATCTGCGTGCGTCCGTCATCTTTGTTTCAGGAACAAATGGCCTACCCCTCGTTTTAAATTATAGGAGTGTAAGTCCTATAGATTCAATTATCTCGTTTATCAGTTTCTTTTCAATTTCAGTTCTGTTCAGCTTGTTATAATCTAGATTTATTTTAATTTGTCTACTTTTCATGGCAGTATGAGGTTCTATTCCAGTTGCTGGATGCAGTGTGACTGTGTATGCCGTTAAGATTTCTGTTATGTCGATTCGTCTTTCTATCTTGACTTTATTTTTCAGGTTAGCTATTTCCTCTGCTTTATTTAGCTGTCTCATAAAAGATTCTATTTTTCCATTTGATTGTGGGTGTAATAGAATTATCCTGTGATGCTAGAATCCTTCTTCTTCTTCTTCTTCTTCTTCTTCCGCGAATTCTGCAAATTCTTTTCATTCGAATGTTGGTCGATTGTCCGTTAGTATTTTCCTTAGAGTCGCGTAGCTTACGAATATTTCTTTTAGTTTCATTCTTGTCTCGTTGAAAGAAGTGCTATGTATCTCGTCTGGGTATGGTCGTCCGAACTTTAAGTTAACTGTCTCCCAACTTCTCTTGGGTATAACGGTGAGTTTTATTGGTTCTGTTTGTGGATCGCTTGATACTGTTGCGGAGCCGATAAGAATGTCGACCCCGCAAATGATTTAAGTTTAATGCGTGCGAGTAAAAGCCAAAGACAATGAAGGAAACAAAGGCGAGATAACAGATACAACAAAAGTGACGATTTATTGTCGGAAGTACAAACGTGTGTGTAAAGTCCGTGGTGGTTGTATGTGGTCTTCAGCTAGATGGGTGATGTCGATAGTTGGTATGGTCGAGTTGTAGTTGTGCGCAGCTGGATGTTCGATGAGTGTAGCTGGCGTAGGTCGGGTCGTGGAGATACAGCTGGACGTTTAATGCGGGTAGCTGTCGATTGAGTCGTAGAATGCAGCTGGGCGATCGTTGCGGGAAGCTGAGGTCGGTCGAGTTCGGTAAATCGATGTCCCGGTTTTGACAGTATGTTGGGTTAACCGGGGAGGGGTGATCTGGTTGCTAGCCCGTATGGTTCGATATGATTCTCAAGTAAATGTCAAAAAGTATTTTCCTGTGAGAGAAGAAAATATCATTTAGAGAGAAACAATGCTCCAATACTTATTGCAAAAAAGTCAAGTAAAAGTTAAACATTGTTTTCCTGGAAGAAAAAAAATATTTTGAGAAAAACTGTCTTCAAATATTCATTGAAAGAAAGAAAAATTCATTCATATAAATGTGATAGTCAAATAGAAGTCAAAGTATTTTCCTGTAAAAAAAGATAATTTTATTTAGAGAAAAACTATTTTCCTATATTAATTGCAAGGAAGAAAAATTATTACATTGAAATGTGGTAGTCAAGTACCCGTCAAACAATTTTCCTGTAAAAAAAAGTTAACATAATTTAGAGTGAATCAATCTTCCAACACTTATTGCAAGAAAAAATAATCCATACATTAAAATATGGTGACTAAGTAAAAGTCAAACATCTTTTTTCTGTAAAAAAGATAATTTATTTAGAGAAAAAAACTAATTTCCTATATTTAGTGCAAGAAAGAAAACTTAAATATTTAAATGTGGTAGTCAATTTAGAAGTTAGAAATTATTTTCCGGTAAAAAAAGATAAGATTATTTAGAGAAAAACTATCTTCCAATATTTATTTATAATTTATACATTTAAAAATGGTCGTCAAGTAGAAGTCATAAAATATTTTCCTATGAGAAAAGATAATATTATTTTGAGAGAAACTATGGTCCATTTTTTTA
This sequence comes from Sepioteuthis lessoniana, assembly GCA_963585895.1. Classification (NCBI taxonomy): domain Eukaryota; kingdom Metazoa; phylum Mollusca; class Cephalopoda; order Myopsida; family Loliginidae; genus Sepioteuthis; species Sepioteuthis lessoniana. The sequence continues at coordinate 369,404 of OY757926.1, read as the reverse complement.
TTGCAAGAAAGAAAAATACAAACATATTTGGTAGTCAAGCAGAACTCAAACATTATTTTCCTGTAAGAAAACGTAATATTATTTAGAGGTAAAATATTTATTGCTAGGAAGAAAAATTCATTTATTTAAATGTGGTAGTCAAGCAGAAGTCAAAAAGTATCTTCCTGTAAGAAAATATAATATCTTAAGAGAAAATATTTCCAATATTTATTGCAAGAAAGAAAAATTCATTCATTTAAATGTAGTAGTCAACTGAAATCAAAAAGTATTTCTTTGTTAGGAAAAAATAATATTATTTAGAGAGAAACTATCTTCTAATATTTGTTGAAAGAAATGATAAATCTTACATTTAAATATGGCAGTCAAATAGAGGTCAAAAATTTTTTTTCTGTGAGAAAAGATTTTATGTAGACAGAAACTATTTTCCTATATTTTTTGCAAGAAAGAACAATTCATATATTTAAATGTGGTAGTCAAGTAGAAGTCAAAAAGTGTTTTCCTTTAAGAAAAGGTAATAACTATGCTCCAATATTTATCAAGAAAATTTGTGTATTTAAATGAGGTTGTCAAGTAAAAGTCAAACATTTTCCCGTAAGAAAAGATAATATTCTTTAGAGTATAACTATCTTTCATTATTTATTGTAAGAACAAAAAATTCATACATTTAAATGTGGTAGTCAAGTAAAAGTCAAAAATTATTTTCCTGTGAGAAAAGACGATAATATCTTACGAAAAACTATTTCCCTATATTTATTGCAAAAACGAAAAATTTATACATTTAAATGTAGTAGTCAAATAGAAATCATAAATTGTTTTCTTATAAGAAAAGGTAATATCATTTAGAGAGAAGCTATGCTCCAATATTTATTGAAAGAAAGAAAAATACATACATACATACATGTGGTACTATTTACCAACCCCTCCGCTCGGGCAGGATATGACACAAGGTCAATTTTTAAGCGGAGTTTAACAGGTTTTGAATTCAGAGTTTTCCTTCTCCTAGACTAGTTGCCTCACCAAGGCTGAAGAACCTAGTCCGTCCTACTATTTACCCATAGCTGGAGGGAGAATAAGGGGGTTCATACCTTTCCCAAGGGTATTTGCCCGAAAGTGAACGTAATAGCGCGACTGGAGTACGAACTCGCGTACTACGATTCCGCAGTTCATCGCTTTAACCGTTACACCACGAGGACATACATTAAGATGTGGTGGTAATATAGAAGTCAAATATTGTTTTCCTGTAAGAAAAGATTATATACAGAGAAACTACACTCTAATACTTATTGCAAGAAAGAAAAAGTTATATCTTTAAATGAGGTTATCAAGTAGAAGTCAAACAGTATTTTCCTGTAAGAAAAGATAATATTTGAGAATTAATTTTTTATTCATTGCGGACTTTTGGTCCTCATCTTGGTAGTTTTTTGTGTTGTTTCTTCTTTCACTACGTTTCGGCCAAATTTCACCTATGGCCTTCGTCAGGTGATTAACCGCGACCTCGGATAGGAATGCTGAGTCTTGTAACCGTTTCCCCAGTAATTACTGCCTTCTCTAGTTGTTGTCTATCGCACCACATTTTTGACCAATTCAACCTCTGGCCGGCTTGGGTAGGATTTGAAACTGCTATCTTCTGACAATGCTCACCGTAGAGACTCAACGCCTCTACCACGGGCCTTGAAGGATGATCAAGGATGGATTTTTTGGTCTTATAAATCCAATTATTTATTCTCCTTATCTGGTCTTCCATAGTCGGGTCCGTACCGAATTTGTAATTGTCTTTAATTGGAATCATTTTGAGATGAAGCTTCTTAATCTGAGAATTAATTCTTTTTTTATTCATTGCGGACTTTTGGTCCCCATCTTGGTAGTTTTTGTGTTGTTTCTTCTTTCACAACGTTTCGGCCAAATTTCACCTCTGGCCTTCTTCAGGTGATTAACCGTGACCTTGGAAAGATAATATTATTTAGAGAAAATCTATCTTCCAATATTTATTGAAAGATAGAAAATTTAATATATTTAAATGTGGTAGTCAAGTAAAAGTCAAAAAATATTTTTCTGTAAGAAAAGATAATATTTTTTAGGGAAAAACTATCTTCCATCATTTATCGAAAGAAAGAAAAATTTATTCATTTAAATGTGATATTCAAGTAGTAATCAAATATTGTATTCCTGTAAGAAAATATAATATTTTTTTAGAGAGAAACTTTCTTCGAATATTTAAAATGCGGCAGTCACGTAGAAGTCAAAATATATTTCCCTGTAAAAAAAGATAATATTTTAGGAAAAAAATTTCACCAATATTCTTTTACAGGAAAGAAAAACTCACACATTTAAATGTGGTAGTCAAATACTTTTTTCCTTTAAGAAAAGATAATATTTTTTAGAGAAAAACTATCTTCAATATTTACTGTAAGAAAAAATGATTCATAGATAAAAATGTGGTAGTCAAATAGGATTTTCCTGTAAATAGAAAAATTTATAATTAGAGAAAAACTATCTTCCAATATTTATTGCAAAAAAGAAAAAAAAAAGAGACATTTAAATTTTGTAGTCAAGTAGAATTCAAAAATATTTTCCTGTGAGAAAATATAAATTTATTTAGAGAAAAACTATTTACCAATATTCATTGCATGAAAGAAAAATTCATACATTTAAATGTGATAGTCAAGTAGAAGTTGAAAAGGATTTTCCTGTAAGAAAAGAGAATATCGTTTAGAGAGAAACGCTTCTCCAATATTTTTTGCTAGAAAGGAAAATTCGTACATGTAAATGTGGTTGTCAAGTAGAAGTCAAACATTAAATTTCTGTAAGAAAAGAAAATATTATTTCGGGAGAAACTATGCTTCAATATTCATTGCAAGAAAGCAAAATACACATTTTAAAATGTTAGTCAATTAGAAGTAAAAAAGTATTTTCCTGTCAGGAAAGATAATATTATTTAGGGAAAAACTATCAGTCATTATTTATTGTAAGAAAGAAAAATTCAGGCATTTATATATGGTAGTCGAGTAGAAGTCATAAAGGTAATATTATTTACAGAAAAACTTTTCGCCAATATTTACTTTAAGAAAGAAAAATTCCTTCATTTAAATGTGGTGGTCAAGTAGAAGTCAAAAATGTAGTGGGGGTGTCCTCGTCGTGTAATGGTTAAAGCGATGGACTGCTGAATCGTAGTACGCGAGTTCGAACCCCAGTCGCGCTATTACGTTCACTTTCGGGCAAATACCCTTGGGAAAGGTCATCATCATCATATCGCGCTGGTAGCACAGATATTCCTGACCCTCTCTCGCCACTCCTCCCTATCGTTCATCGCCCTAGGTAGGTCTTCAGGACAACATCCCGTATCCTCACATAGCTGCTGAATGTATGTTCGTATGTATGTGCTTTTGCACGGCCATGTGTGGGGGTCCATAAGAGTACATCACTTATGAGTTCGTCCCTGCTTCTCCAGCAGTGTCCTGCATGTCTGGCTCGTCTAACTTGAATAGTTTTCGTGATAGGGGGTAGGTGGTCGTACAGTTGGTGTCTTGTGGGGTGTTGCCGCCAGGACTTGTTTAAGATTGCACGTAGCATTCTTGTGTAATTGCCGTCTAGCTTCTTCTCCAGCCGTTTTGTTAGCGTCCATGTAGTGCACTCATATAGCAGTATCGATGTGACCGCTGCCTTGAAGAAACTGCGTTTCATTTTATCGGTTAGGTCTGATTTCCAAATAATCGATAACCTATTGATAGCTGTCCATGCTTTCGCTAACCTCGTTTCGATGTCCTTTTCGGTTGATTCGACGCTGCTTCCTAGGTAAGTGAATTTGTCTACTAGTTTAAGAGGGGTTCCTTCTAGAGTGGAGATGTCCCCCGTTTGGTTATCATATTTACCCAACCTCGGGCAGGATATGACACAAGGTCAATTTTTTAAGCGGAGTTTAACAGGTTGGAATTCAGAGTTTTCCTTCTCCTAGACTAGTTGCCTCCCCAAGGCTGAAGAACCTAGTCTGTCCTACTATTCACCCATAGCTGGAGGGAGAATAATTGGATTCATACCTTTCCCAAGGGTATTAGTGCTATGTGAAATGCAATCAGTCCAGGATTTGAACTCGTGTCGCCGTATCCAATTCCTGCGACGATAACCATTACACCACGGGCACCGTTTGGTTATAGCAAATACTAAACGTTCAGATTGTAGAAAAAATGGGAAAAGAAAACAAGGGAGGAATTATTTCTTCAAAATATTTATTTACTTAAATTGATAATTGTTTTTAATGTTGAATTGATTCTTTATTATTATTCTACCTCCACAGGAAAGAATAAATAAAATAAGAATTTTAAGCAATTTATGAGAAATGTGATCCAACCTTAAAGAAAACTTTTCTACTCACCCACCAACCCCAAAGAAGAAGAAAATTACATAAAGAAACAGAAACAAGAAACCAGCAAAATAACACCAAAGCAATAAACTTCACTAAGTGGTATATTGCAACTAAATTATAGATTGAACATTCAAGACAAACTTATTATGTTATGACTTCTTCAGAAAATTAAAAAAAATCTTCTCAAACAAAACAATTGTCATTGAATTATAATAATCCCTAGAACTGTGCCTAGGATTAGTGGGATTATCACTTATAAAATTTAGGAGCTCTTGAATATTTAAAGTTGTCTTCTTCCTAAATCCAACAAAAATACAACGGAAAATGGAAACACTACCCCCCCCCCAACAAAACACTACCCAACAAAACAACCTAATACTAACACAAGAACAAAAGTTAATTTTAAAAAATTTAAATAGAATTTTAAACAGTGAAAATACTAACTTACCATCATTAAGAAACATTGAATGGAGAATAGTTAAGGCAGAGACGAATAAAGTAAATCAAGTACTGACATATATACCAACAAATAACATAACCGATTTAAATGAACTAATTTATGCTGGAGCAAAATTAGTTTGCGAAAACATTGGGATCCTCTAAAAAACACGAAAGCAAAGTTAAAACCAGGATGGGAATTTCGACTAGAAACTCAGATAGAAAACCTACGAAAACAACTGAAAGTGGTAAAAGAAAAGAAAAACGCTGAAATAAATAGGAAAGAGAAGACAACACAGGAAAAACTTACAATACAACTTGAGGAAATACGCCAGAAAGTACTAGCAAAAGAAGGAAGGTTAAAGAGATATCGACAAAGCGTAAAACAATACAGACAAAATAGGACATTCCAGAACAATGAAAGAAAATTCTATCAACAATTGGGAGGGGATAACAATAAAACACATCAACAGCCAAATGCGAAAGAAGCAGAACGGTTCTGGACTAAAATATGGCAACCAAAACAACATAATGAAAAGGCTGAATGGATAAACCATATCACAAGAGAACTAGAACTACTCGAAGAAGGCCCGAAAGCTGAAATACACACTGATTTACTCAGAACGACACTTAAAAAGGTATCAAACTGAAAAACGCCAGGCCATGATGGAATACATGGTTTCTGGTTCAAGAAGTTCACCTCAATTCAAGACAGACTAGTACTAGAAATGAACAAATGCCTACAAACAGCGCACGTACCCGAATGGATGACTAAAGGAAGGACCACGTTGATACAAAAGGACCCAAACAAAGGAACCGCCCCTAACAATTGCAGACCCATAACTTGCCTACAAATGATGTGGAAAATATTAACAGCACAAATAAGGGAAGAGATTTACCACTCTCTAACAAGCCGCGGATTGTTCCCTGACGAACAGAAAGGATGCTGCAAAAGATCCGGAGGCACAGCAGAATTACTCTACATAGATAAACACATCCTAGATTAGAGCAAGACAAGACGGAAAAATCTAGCTATGGCCTGGATTAACTACAAGAAGACATATGATATGGTTCCGCATAGCTGGATTATAAACAGCCTAAAAATGTACAAAATATCAGACGCAGTCATAAACTTCATCGACAAAACTATAAAAACCTGGAGAGTCGAACTGACAGCAGGAGGAAGAAAATTAGCTGAAGCAAAGATCCAGAGAGGGATCTTCCAAGGAGATGCTTTATCACCCTTACGATTCATAATTGCCATGATGCCACTTAACCATGTTATATTCTGAGTTGTTGATATCTGTGATATGAATGTTGTGGGCGAGAAATGTGTATGGTTGCAAAACAAAGAACGTATAGATACTCACAATAACACAGTAATGATGTTGTAGAAAGTTTTTATAAATAGATTAAGCACAGAGAATAGAATGGAGAAATATGTTCATAGTTAAAGAATGAATTCAGGGTGATAGTTACAAAGTTCATGTACTATACTTGTCTCGTGGTGAAGGGATGGTTTTCTTGGAAACAAGGGCAGCGTTCCTAACGGCGGCGATCGTTTGAAGTATCGGATGACAGGCACCGGTCAGTGGCGTAGAATCTTTAACACGAGTCGTGTGAAGGAACAAGTCTCTACTGATAATTATTTGGTCCGTCTATTTATATATTTTTTGTAGGCTCAGAAACTGCAATTTTTGTGCCCCACGGGAAGCGTTCCGATTGGATATTTATTAATGTATTTTTTTTTTTTTGTTAATTTATCGCAAATGGAAGTTCTGCGTGGAGCCGATGCGTGAACGACTAGCTTTTCATTTTGAGTTGAGAACTCGAAGTGGTAACTTCCGTTTTTTTTTTCTTTTCTTCTTTTCTCCTTTCTTTTTGTTTTTTCAAATCAAGGCAAGATCTCGTCTTGTAACAGCTCTCCTAGATCTTACCATGATTTGAGGTTGCTATGTTGTTAGTGCTTGCTTGCGTGCGTGTTTTGTTTTGTTTGTTGGTGTGTGTATTATTCATTTTGTTTTTTGGCACATAACGAAGTCTTTAAAGCGTGCTGGGAGTTGCCCGCGTGTTGTTCGTTTCGTTGGGTTTTGGGTATTGTCTCCGGGACTGCAGTCATTTGCGACAAGATGCTCCCCTGAGGAAAGTGTAGGGAGTCGTGACAACGGGTGATGGGTAGGTAGCCGGGGTGGACAAGGAGGTAGGAGTGGTCGTGTCGACGGGTGATTGGGAATTTGGTGAGGTGGGGATAGAGCTGGAGGTGGGGGTGGTCGATGCATGTGCAGCAGGTTATTTGGTCGCGGTATGAGTCGACGGACATGTCCGCGGTGAACCCAATGCATTTCACAGTTTTCGTTTTTTACTTGGACCACCAAACCGTTTGTTTTGGTGACCTCAAAGTCACCTCTCCAAGGCAGGTGAGACAAGTGGGCTGTTGCGGATTGCGGTCGGTGGAGTAGCACCTTGTCACCGACTTGTATCGGGTCTTTGAAGATGCTGCGGTTCAGTTTGGCTTCCATTTTGTGGTCAGCCTCGTTGTTCGCCGAGGCGACTCTTTGATGCACCTGTCGGAGCAAAGCGTTTATCTGCATACCGTAAGCACCTGGGTTGTTGTTAACGATGTCTTGGCAGGGGATCTTCGGTAGACCAATGTTTGGTTGGAGGCCGGTGATGCACCAGTGGCGGTGTTGGCTGTGGCATTCATTGAGGAAACTGCCGATTCGAGAACGTCCGTCCATTCACAGTTTCTGTCTTCGCAGATCATGTAAAGGGCGTTTTTTAAGGTCCGGTGTTGCCTCTCAATGTTCCCCGAGCTTTGTGGTCGCCACGGGCAATGAAGTTCCCGGGTGATCGAGGTTAGGTCACAAAATTCCTTGTAGACCTCACCAGTGAAGTGGGTTCCTTGGTCGGAGGAGAAAATCCGGGAAATCTCGCGGTGACGAAGAAAGAACTGGTAGAGTCCGCGGGCTGCGTCAATTGCGCGGTCTCTGGCACATGGCATGGCCATGAGGTGGCGGCTGAAGCTGTCTAGGATAGTGAGGATGTACCACTTGCCCTTTGAGAGGGGCATTGAGACAAAATCTATGTAGACAAGCTCGAATGGTTTTCCGCCTCTCTTGCAACGGCCCGTGGACCACTTTCGGCGCATGCCGTAATATCCCTTGCGTTTAGCGCAGGTTTGGCATGACTAAACATACGCCCTGATATCGCGATTTTTGAACCCCCGCTAGTAGCTGGATAGGTGTTCCTGCATGCGAGAGATCCCTGAGTGGTTGACACAGTCATGGGCTTGGTGGAGATATTTTGTCCGGAGCTTGTAGGGTACTACCAGTTTTGGTGTGTTTGTTGTATCCCTGATCATCAATACAGATGTACCAGGTTCCAAGTAGAATTGGTGCATGTGCTTGTTATATAGCCCGGTACGATGATCTTTGGGGTCGAGTAGGGTAGCGTCCGGTCTTAGGGTTGCCAACTGAAGAGCTCTGATGATTTTTGAAAGTGTGTCATCAGAGGCTTGTTTCGCTGCAATACGCATGTGGTCAGCTATCTCTTCAACCGGGATGGTCGATGTGGCATGAAACGCAAGGAATGCGTCGATGGCCTGCAGATTATGCTGAATGTTCCGTGTTGTGTGAGTCCCAGGGAGCAGCTGGGAGCTCTTGATTTCATCCATGCACCAGGATGGAACGTAGATGTTTAGACTGGAGCCTTGGAGTTTGAAGCGCTTCCCTGAAGGTGTCGGGTCTGCCGTAAGCTTGTCCTTGCTGTGGCCATATCTCCGACTGAGCATGTCTGCCCAGACATTTGATTCACCTTCTACATATTCCAAGACGAATTTGTTGCACGATATTTCCTCCTGCCATCGTCGTATCTTCGCATTGTTGAATTCAAGTTGATCCAAGTACGTGAGAGATCGATGATCTGTGAGGACGACGAAGGGACGACTACGCAAGAAGTAATCGAATTTGGTGATGGCCCATTTTATCGCACATGCCTCGCGTTCAGTTGTTGACCAGTTGCGCTCCGTTGCGTTAAAGGTGTGTGAGGCCACTGCTATTATTTTCTTTTGGCCGTGTTTATCCTCTTACATGAGAATGGCCCCACATGCGATATCGCTGGCGTCGGTAGTGAGGGTAAAGAGTCCGGTGAAGTCGGGAAATGTAATGATTGGTGGTGAAGCGAGGCGCTTCTTAATTTTATTGAAAGCCTTGTTGGCCCCTTCGGTCCAGACGCATGTCCGTCCGGCTTGTTTAGTTCGTTTATGGGGGCCATTAGATTGGAGAACATGTCGGTTCTGATGCTCTCATTAAGGCGTGTCTCGATGAATTGCCGAATCCATACCAGACGTCCGATGAGACTTTGTAATTCTTTTCTCGTTGTCGGGGGTTTCATGTCGATAATGGCGCGGACATATTCGGGGTCGGCCTTTAACCCGTCGCTATTCACGATGCGACTGAGAAATTTAGCTTCGGACGCAAGAAAAATGCATTTTTCCGGGTTTAGTTTTAATCCGAACTTGCGTAGGGCAATAAATAATTGCTCCAGTGCTGTCACATATTCCTCGAAGGTTTTGGCGTGGACAAGATTATCGTCGATATATGACGATATGTTCGCGCGTGAGGCCACTGTGTCGAGAGCCTCAGCTATGCATCGAGAGAAGATTTGTCCAGCGGATGTTAGATTGAAGGCCAGACGGGTGTATTGGAAACAGCGTCCTTTCCAAGTAAAGGCCGTTTTATGGCGGTCAAGTTCGTCAATGACGATTTGCCAATAGCCATTGCGGAGGTCGAGTGTTGAGAAGTACTTGTTACCTTCGCCAATCTTGTTGAATGTCGAGTCAATGGTAGGTATTTGGTATGGGTCGAGATCGACTAAAACCTTGTTGAGGGTTCTCTTGAAATTTGCAACCACTCGAATCTTTCCGTTTTTCTTACGGACGGCAAAAACGGGACTGTTAAATCCTTTAGGGTCGTTGCAAGGTTCGATAACGCCCTCACTTGCCATGCGGGCAATCTCCGCGTCAACGTCATCCTCCAGTGCTTGGGCTATAGGGTGCTGTTTTTGGCTCCTGGACTGGCCGTTGGTTGGTATGGGTATGGGTTTGATGAAAGTGCCCCTTCTATTGTCGTCGGTGCCAAGAATGTCCGCATAGCTGATAAGTAAATCGGCGGTAGCTTCTAATTCACTACGGCTATGATGGTCTGGAAGCGATAGGCCTACGGTTTGCTTAAGCCAATGGAGTTTTTGGTTGAGAGTCAACCCGTTAGACGATGATCTGGCTGTGGCTCGTGGTTCCTCATTGGAAATGGTTAGGGCGCTGTGTGAAAGGTTGTGGGTCGGTTTTATCCTTGGATGGACGGTTGTAGAGAGCGGGACAGTATGTTTTAGCTTGCCAGATGGGAGTGTGCGTGCAAGTTCTACAGTAGCCTTCTGGTTATCGATGGTATAGGATAATAGTGTGTGGTGGCCGAGTATGTTCTGACCGAACAAGATGGGAATGTCTGATGTCGTGATCAGTGTATCGACGTTGCAGAAAGCGGGGGAAGTATCGTCACCCAAGGTAATGTTGCAGGTGAGCTTGCCCAGAATAGAGATGTTCCCTCCGATTCCCTTGACTCGGATGTTGGATTTGGACATGTGTCTTCTTGCATCTTCAGGTAAGCGAGAAATGGGAATGATGCAAGTCGTGCATCCAGAATCCAACATGCCTACACCGGAGAATGTGATGCCGTTGTTACGGAGGTTGATCTGAACAAGGGGCGATCGGAGATCAGGTCGGATTTGAAAGTTAAATGTGTGATGATGCTGAGTGGATACATGGACCTAGGAATGAGTCATCACATCTCGTTCGGTCCCAACTGAAAATCCAGTTCGTCGAAGCGCGTCGCGTGTTCATGGTTGTGCTGATCGCTATCTGTTCCAGGTAAACCGGTGTCAGTGGTCGCTATGTGTGCTTGAGCATGAGGGGGGTGAAAATATGGGCACCTGTTGCCCTTAAAGCATGCGCGGCCTCGTAAAAAGTTTTTGCATATTGCTTGTTGGCTGGGTTGGCCAGCGCTACTTTGTGCCCGGTTGTGCTTCATGTTGGAGTTGGGGGCGGTTCAATTTTTCCAGTCAACAATGGATGAGTTCCGCCTGTGGGTTTGCCGCAGTTGCTTGTTCAGATCCAGCAACTGTAGCTGTACGTCGGCTAGTATCTTGTCACTTTCAAGGCTACGAGATTTTTCAGAGTGTGTAGGTTGGCTCGCCATTAGCGCAGTGGTTTCAGCGGCGGTGGTGATGTCCGTTTTGATACCATGATCAAGATAGCGTTGCGCATCGCTGGCTATACCACCCGCTGAGTAGTGTCTGTCCATGGTTTTGACGAGGTGTGGATAGATGTTAGGTGCCCATGCCTTGATCTTTTCCCTCATGAGCATGGCCCCCATTAGGGAAAACGCAGTTTCGGCCGTCATCTCAGCATTTTGTCTGTCCGACTTGAATTTAGCCGTGATGTGGACTGTGGCCTCTCGGATTGTGTTTTCAAGTCGGCCTGCAAAATCAGTGAGTTTCTCTCCCTCATGTCGCTGAAGGTCCCATGCTCGGCTTATGTACTGAAAGTTTGTCATTTGGCTCCCGTGGGTGGATATAAGGTAAGCCTTTAGTTCCTCGAACGTGGACATGGGCTGTCTTGAGTCCTCCATCTGCTGGAAGATGCCTTCGTTCAGTAGTTGCTTTGCCAGCTTGACAAACTCCTTCTCCATTGCAGGATATTCCCTTAATTCTAGCTTAACATGTATGTTGTAAGCCTTATTAAGGTCGGTAATGAAGCGGTTTACATCGCTGCCCGGTTCAAAGGTCCGGATGGATTTTGTGGCGTCCCGAAGTGACTGTTGTCGCAATAGAAGCTCATAGTTTGTGGTGCGTTGTTGCAATGTGTGCGATCGATCGTGCGCGGTAGTTTGCAGAGCAGTTAAAATTTCGTGGAGGTCTGTTTTCAGTTCACTAATGATTAATTGTGCTTGCGGGTTATCTGCAGGCTCCATGTCAATTTTCGTTTGGAGAATCGCTGCTTTTTGCTGTTTTATAAGTTCCAAGATTTCTGATCGAGAAAGGCCGGAGTATTCCATACTTGTTTTGCTGCACGCTTGACACCAGTGTTATTTCTGAGTTGTTGGTATCTGTGATATGAATGTTGTGGGCGAGAAATGCGTATGGTTGCAAAACAAAGAACGTATAGATACTCACAATAACACAGTAATGATGTTGTAGAAAGTTTTTATAAATAGATTAAGCACAGAGAATAGAATGGAGAAATATGTTCATAGTTAAAGAATGAATTCAGGGTGACAGTTACAAAGTTCATGTACTGTACTTGTCTCGTGGTGAAGGGATGGTTTTCTTGGAAACAATGGCAGCGTTCCTAACGGCGGCGATCGTTTGAAGTATCGGATGACAGGCACCGGTCAGTGGCGTAGAATCTTTAACACGAGTCGTGTGAAGGAACAAGTCTCTACTGATAATTATTTGGTCCGTCTATTTATATATTTTTTGTAGGCTCAGAAACTGCAATTTTTGTGCCCCACGGGAAGCGTTCCGATTGGATATTCATTAATGTATTTCTTTTTTTTTTTTTTTTTGTTAATTTATCGCAAATGGAAGTTCTGCGTGGAGCCAATGCGTGAACGACTAACTTTTCATTTTGAGTTGAGAACTCGAAGTGGTAACTTCCGTTTTTTTTTCTTTTCTTCTTTTCTCCTTTCTTTTTGTTTTTTCAAATCAAGGCAAGATCTCGTCTTGTAACAACCACATACTTAGAAAATGCACAGCCGGACACAAACTCAGCAGCTCACAGGAAAAAGTTAATCATTTAATGTACATGGACGACATCAAACTTTTTTCAAAAAATGAAAAAGAACTGGAAACCCTAATACACACAGTTAGAATATACAACCGGGACATAGGAATGGAATTTGGTATAGAAAAATGTGCAATGCTGGTAATGAAAAGTGGCAAACAACATCTACCTGACGGGATAGAACTACCAAACAAGGATAAGATAAAATCACTCGCAGAAAACGAAACCTACAAATACTTGGGCATCTTGAAGGCTGACACCATCAAACAAACAGAAATGAAAGAAAAAATCCAGAAAGAATACCTCAGAAGAACCAGAAAACTACTCGAGACAAAACTCAATAGCAGAAACCTCATCAAAGGAATACATACTTGGGCTGTACCTCTCGTTAGATATTCCGAACCCTTTCTCAAGTGGACCCGAGAGGAACTTAAACAAATAGACCAAAGGACAAGGAAACTAATGACAGTGCATAAGGCATTGCATCCCAAAGACGACGTTGACAGACTATATGTATCTAGAAAAGAGGGAGGAAGAGGACTTGCCAGCATTGAAGACAGCGTTGACACATCCATACATCGACTCGAAAACTATATACAAAAACACGAAGGAGGACTCATTACAGCCACCAGACACGAAACTGAGAACACGATGAACAACAGAATGACAGTAACTAGGAAACAAAAATGGGAAGGAAAACAACTTTATGGGCGCTTTAAACGACTAATAAACAATATCTCACATGACAAAACTTGGACATGGCTAAGGAAAGGAAACTTTAAGAGAGAAACAGAATCTCTCCTAATAGCAGCACAGGACAACGCCATAAGAACGAATCATATCAAAGCGAGAATAGATAAGACGCAACAAAATAGCAAATGCAGGCTATGTGGCGACAAAGATGAAACCATCAATCATATATTAAGCGAATGCAGCAAATTAGCACAGCGGGAATATAAGGCGAGACACGACTGGGTCGGTAAGCTGATTCACTGGGAAATGTGTAAGAAATTTAAATTCGACCATACTAACATGGTATATGCACAACCCAGCACCTGTCCTAGAAAATGACTCGCATAAACTCCTATGGGACTTTAATATACAAACGGATCACCTAATCCCGGCCAGGAGACCAGACTTAATAATAATCATCAAAAAAAAGAGAACTTTGCTGTCCCGGCAGACCACAGGATAAAACAGAAAGAATGTGAAAAGAAGGATAAATACCTCGACCTTGCTAGGGAACTGAAAAAACTGTGGAACATCCAGGTGACAATTGTACCAATTGTAATAGGTGCGTTTGGAACAGTAACTAAAGGATTACGAAAGAGACTAGAGGACTTGGAGGTTGGCGGACGAGTGGAGACCATCCAAACGACAGCATTGTTGAGAACTGCCAGAATACTAAGAAGAGTCCTGGAGTCTTGAGGAGACTTGCTGTCACTCAGACTTCAGTGAAAAACCATCGGCTATTGCTGATGTGAAAAGATCTAATGAGTGAACAATAATAATAGCAGCAGCAAAAATAATAACCACGACAGCAATAATTGAAAAAAATTTTTTTCAAAAGAAAAAAAAAAATAGAAAAAGAAAAAGAAAAAGTGGTTCAAATTATAAATATTTGAAAAGATATCTTTCTTTATTTTTTTAAACCACAAACATTGAGTGACCAATCAGAATTTTCATCAGTACCATAAAAATTATATCAGGTAAAACGGGGACCAAAAAAAAAAAAATGATAGCACATAACTTTACAATTAAAGGGAAGTAAATTTGTTACTGTGAATAAATTATCTCCCTTAAAAACTTGTGGAAACGGCAAGTTTTGTTTGAGGATTACATTAAAGGTACGCCCCTTCATAAGATCTGAAGTATTCGAATTATACCAGAGAAAAACAGAAAAAATTGCTGAATTGACAAATCGTTGATGTCTAAGTCTTAAATGCTTAGAAGGGGAATTAAATTGCTTTTGGATTTAAATTTCAATGCAGAATCCAAGAAAATCCAGAAAAGCTTTAATAATTTTGCTTCAGTTTTCAACTTCACTTAGTAAATCTGCTTTCTCGACTTGGACAAATATCCGGAGAAAGACAAGAGAAAATTTGAAAGTGACTGACAAAGAAATGATAACTGCTTCATCAGCAATTTGACCCAATATTATAAGAATCTATAACCCACCACCACCACCACTACCACCAAGTCTTAAATTACCTGTTAATAAGGTTTAAAAGGTCAACTGATTTAGATTTTCACTGAAACTTTCACTGTTTTTGTATATATATACATTGTCAAATATTTTGGTGTTTGATAGCAGTATCTCAGCTTGTGGTCCAGTTTGTTGCATTTTGCTTATAAATAAAGTGTAATGTTTTTTTTCTGGCTACCGGGCCATTGGCTTAATGAGTAGAGTGTTCGCCACTGGTCCGGGAGACTGGGGTTCAATCCCTGGTCGAGTCATACCAAAGACTCAAAAAATGGTACTTGATGTTGCCTTGCTTAGCCGTCAGTATTATTGGGTAAAAATCAAGGGTAAAGTGGAGGAATCCAGGGAATGGAGAAGCGCCCTCCCCTACACCTCGGTGTGGTAGGTATTGAAAAAGGAGCCTTCGGGGTCACCAACTTTACTGTTATTTGTTTTCTTATATCAATCAAAAATACGATTATCTTTTCATGAATGTTGAATGTTTACATGAATTCAGCTGAGATAAAGTTGAGTGAAGAGGATACAAAAAGGTTGGAAAACAACTGCTTTACACATTCAATTTGATGCATTAATTTCAAAATAAAACAATTCTTAAACTATGAAATATTCATAAGTCATTATTTAAAATGAATGTAAATAGCTGTGTGTCTGTATATAACAGAATTCATTGGATACATGGAAAGTTTACATGAGTGAGAGAGAGAGAT
This sequence comes from Sepioteuthis lessoniana, assembly GCA_963585895.1. Classification (NCBI taxonomy): domain Eukaryota; kingdom Metazoa; phylum Mollusca; class Cephalopoda; order Myopsida; family Loliginidae; genus Sepioteuthis; species Sepioteuthis lessoniana. The sequence goes on along the minus strand of OY757926.1, from coordinate 353,859 downwards.
AGAAAGAGAGTTCTATGTATTCATCAACGTCTTTTGCCACTTGCAGGATATGGCATAGTTTGAACTCTAAACCACTCTTCAAACCCATATCATTCTGTGAACATTTTTACATCTCTCTTTTATTCTACCCTCATTCCAAAATGCTAGTCTCAACCTACCAGAAATAATAATATAACCCTTAGCTTTTCCGAAGGATATTTGTTCAAAAGTGTTCGTAAGAGCGTGACTGGAGTTCGAATTCGCTAACAACAATTTCACAGTCCAGTTTGCAAACCACTACGCAACGGAAACTCTCTCTCTCTCTCTCTATCTATCTATCTATATATATATATATTTACCAACCCCTCCGCTCGGGCAGGATATGACACAAGGTCAATTTTTTAAGCGGAGTTTAACAGGTTTGAATTCCGAGTTTTCCTTCCCCTAGACTAGTTGCCTCCCCAAGGCTGAAGAAGCCAGTCTGCCCTACTATTTACCAATAGCTGGAGGGAGAATAATTTGATTCATATTAGTGCTATGTGAAATGCAATCAGTCTCGTCCAGGATTTGAACTCGTGTCGCCGTGTCCATTTCCTACGACCATAACCCTTACACCACGGGCACCTCTATCTCTCTCTCTCTATATATATATATATATATATGGGGAGAGAGAGAGAGAGAGAGAGAGAGAGAGAGAGAGAGAGAACAGTTTTAAGTTAATCATTGTCACTACAAATATATATTGATTGAGAATCTTTCTATCTCCTGAACCTTCAAAATAGTAAGTTATCAAAAGATGAAATGATAGTTATGGAATTGAGTTGAGTTCACTTTTTTTGCGAAGAAAAAAATCTCTCTCTCTCTCTCTCTCTCTCTCTTGTTTAGCGAGGAAACATTGTAACGTGTTTTTGTATGTGTTTACGTTGAGTTGTTTCCTCGCTAAGTGTTGTTTGATCCCACGCTAATAGTTGTTAGGTATATAAAGGAGAAGGTTCAAGATGTATGAAGTCGAAATCTGTTTTTAGAATAGTTTTTATTTGCAGCAGGGAAAATGTAGTTTGCGTTTGTGCTGCAAAACTCGTAGGAGTAAGGAAATAAGTAAAGAGACAAATTGGAAGTATGAGAGAGTGGAGAAGGTATTTTTGCAGCTAAATGCCTGTGCGAAAAGTATAGTTGTTTTCAGGCATTTTTGGACGTGTTAGGGATTGTGTTCGCCGTACTTTAGCGAAAGCCATGTTCGTCGTTGAACGAAATAAACTTTGGAGTCACCGTGAGTTTGGTGTGTCTGGTTTTGGGGAGAGGCGTGCATTGTCTCCATTAAAGTGGCCCAGAGGTGAAATGAAAGCTAGGTGTCGAGAGCGGGATTAGGCATCGCGTCGACATAGCCAATTATGGGGGTGACATAAAGTTGTTCCTGCGTGTGGCGTATTGAATGTATCTAACCCATATTCAACTGCGATTCCTTGGTCTAAAAGGAATAGACAAGGGATCCATAGATTAGATAGGTTCCCTCATGTATCCATGCTGCTGCTGCTGCTGTTATTGAAGAACTGCCAGTGAGACGTCTGCCCTGGACGGCGTTATTCAGACAAAGAGACTGTGTTCGGCAGCTTACCCAATTTCTGGTGCCCGGAAGGAGATGCGGTGAATAGGATAGGTCATCCTGATTGGGTGAAATTATGCGTCGAATTAAATTGCTCACCAGACCAAAATACGAAAATACCTTTGCTACACATATATAGCTGTTTTAATTTTGTTCGAAAAAAGAAAAAAGTTTTATAAAAAAAAGGGTACGAACGTTAGTTTTTTTTAATGCAATATGGGATTAAGATTGAAACAGGAGCCAGCAGATGATTAAAAAAATAATAATAATAGTTTCTCTCTAAATAATATTATGTTTTTTACAGGAAAATATTTTTGACTTTTACCTGACTACCACGTTTAAATGTATGAATTTTTCTTTCTTATAGTAAATATAGATAAAAAGTTTTTCTGTAAATAATATTACATTTTTGGTTTGATTTCTTTGTTTAATGGCATATCAACTCTTTTTAGGTTATTTAATGCTAAAGCCATTCTCCCAGAAGAACAGTACTGGTACTATTTAACCCATAGCTGGGAGGATTATGGGGTTCATACCTTTCCCAACATGTTGTGTTTCGCGATGCTACGCACTAATGAGGATAACTCATCGTAGAAGGTGACTAGTTCAGTTTCTTCACTAACATTGGTGGGGCTATAGCATGAGATGATTGTTGCTCTGGGGTTGCCGTTAAAAGTAGCTGCCATCATTCTTGGTTGTATTTTCTCAACGCTATTAAGCGTTTTTAATGCTCTTGGTCCTATAAGTAATCCTACCCCTCCTACTGCAGCGTTGACAGAGTTTTTCCATGCAGATACGGTGACGAGCGACCAGCCATTGCCAGTTTCGTGATATTTGATATCTTCGGTGTGCGTGCATCTGTGTTCTTGTATGCATATTATGTCAATCTTATGTTCTTCGGCCGATGCGATTACCTCTGATAGTTGTCCTATTCTATTTAAGGTTCTTACGTTAAATGTGGCTATTTGTAGTGTTTGCTTGCATTTTAGTAGTTTTGATTGTTTGAGCTCTGTAGCTGATTTTTCGAACACTGAGGCCAGGGCTCCAACCTCAGCAGGACGTGCCCCTTTTTTACCCGCGCGAAGAGCGATGCGGTTTGTGTATATGGTTTGAGTGTGGGTCATGGTTATCTTTCGATGGCAGTTTTATTCTCTTCTATAGAAGCCACTCTTATAGAGGAGCAGCAGTAGTTCCCCGATCGAACTAACGATCCTGAGCGTAAAGTCGTCAAACTCACGTCCAGGACCCGTTTAGGTATTGAGTTTGGTCGTCCATGGGTTTATTCAAATACCTTTACGTACATCATGTTGCTTCCCATGTGTACGTATATAAAATGAAAAAAAAGAATAAATAAATAAATAAAAAAATATAAAAGGGTGGGTAGATATGAATAAAGTTTTTTTTCTCTCTTTCTCCTTTAATAAGTTTTAACTTAGTTAAAGTCCAAGATCAAGGTACTTTCGAATGACTTTCACTGGTACTGAATTTTTTTTTTTTTTTTGCGGTATTGGGACATTTTCCTAGGCTTTTTAGTTTTTTTTTTGTTTTTTTTTTCCCCTGGCGTTTTAGGCTTTTACTTTTTCTTAAACTACTGTTAGGGCTTTCTTTACCAATTTTTAAATTATATTATAGAAGAGATTCAAAAACATTCTGCCGTTTTCGCTGACATTAGGACAGAGAGAGAGAGTCTTTAAAATCAATTTGGGTTTACAATAGAGTAAGCGTGTCTTTACATTTAAAACGCATAGTTTAAGCATTATTTTACAAACAAAATACAGCATAACATTTTGTAAAAATTCAGAATTTTAAATTAATAGGACTTAAAGACATACTGACCAGAAACACAACATGTTAGACATTGGTGGAGACATGAATGCCCAAATCAGGAAAAACGGAAACAACAAATACAGCCTCCACAACACGTCAAATAGGAATGGGCAACATCTAACAGACTTCATGATAGAAAATAGATTAGCATGCCTCAATACAAACTACCAAAAAAGGGAGGGAAAACTATGGACATACACGTACGCAAGCAATACTAAAGCTCAGATAAACTACGTCCTTATAAAAGAAATGGAAAAATAGTGCAATGAATTGTGAGGCAGACTCCTCTTTTGAGGGTGTGTCCACCCATCACCGAATAGTCACGGCGAAAATACGGTTAAGCCTACGAAAAAACGCCAAACGAACAGCGACCACCAAACACTATGACTGGGCCCTATTGAACAACAGAGATATAAGAGATAAATACGTATTAGAATTAAGAAACAGATTCGAAACACTACAAGAAAAGACCGAAAAAAGTACACCAAACGACGAATATGAAAATTTCGTCAATGCACACCTCGAGGCAGCAGCGAAATACATTCCAACAAAACTCAAAACTAAATATAGAGTCCCTTGGGAAACATTAGCGGTGAGAGAAAAACGTGCACTAGTGAAAACAGCCTCCAAAAACTACCGAAAAAACCCAACAAACACAAATGCCTTAAAACTAAAAACGGCACAATATCAATTAGCAGGCGTATATATAAAGGAACAGACAGAATACATTCAAAATCAGATAGATAAGATTAGAGACTCGGTGGAAGATAGACAATCTAGGATAGCCTGGCAAACAATAAACGAAGTGAGTAGAAGAAAGAACACAGCCAAAGCAAAACTGAAAGCAGCAAACCAACAAGAAAGAATAAAACTGTGGAAACAGCACTTCGAAAACTTACTAGGAAACCCATCGAAAATAACACATGAACCAATCACCAGAATAATTAGCAAACAATTAGACATTAAACTAGGACCGTTCACACATGAAGAACTCGACTCGGTTCTCAGAAAACTTAAAAATAGGAAAGCTGCAGGGCTGGACGAGATTCCCCCGGAAGTATGGAAGACCAGACAATTCGACGACATACTGCTCCGACACTGCAACGCAGTATACAATCAAAATCCGATAGATAGATGGATGAAAGGATGCATACTCCCCTTTCCTAAAAAGGGGGACCACGGATTAGCCAAAAACTACCGAGACATAACACTTACATCCATAGCAGCCAAAATCTACAATGCCCTACTATGAAACCGCATAGAACCCGAAATCGACAACATACTTAGAAAAAACCAAAATGGCTTCCGAAGAAATAGATCCACGACCTCACAAATATTAACCATCCGTAGAATCCTTGAAGGTGTATGGGCAAAAAACCTACAAGCGACATTAATATTTGTCGACTTTACCAAGGCTTTCAATTCCATTCACAGAGGAAAGATGGAACAAATCCTACTAGCGTACGGCATACCTAAAGAAACCGTAGCGGCAATAACGATTATCTATAGAAACACTAAAGTAAAAGTACGATCACCAGATGGAGACACAGAATACTTCGACATTGTGGCAGGAGTACTATAAGGGGACACGCTGGCTCTGTACCTCTTTATCATTTGTCTAGACTACGTACTTAGAACATCGATTGACAAAATCAAAGAGAATGGCTTCGAACTGACGAAGAAAAGAAGCAGAAGGTACCCCGCAACAACAATTACCGATGCCAACTACGCCGATGACATAGCGATACTGGCAAATACACCTGACCAAGCCGAAACACTACTGCATAGTTTGGAACGAGCAGCAGCAAACATAGGCCTCTATGTTAATGCACACAAAACGGAATATATGTGCTATAACCAAACGGTGCCCGTGGTGTAATGGTTATCGTCGCAGGAATTGGATACGGCGACACGAGTTCAAATCCTGGACTGATTGCATTTCACATAGCACTAATACCCTTGGGAAAGGTATGAATCCAATTATTCTCCCTCCAGCTATGGGTGAATAGTAGGACAGACTAGGTTCTTCAGCCTTGGGGAGGCAACTAGTCTAGGGGAAGGAAAACTCTGAATTCCAACCTGTTAAACTCCGCTTAAAAAATTGACCTTGTGTCATATCCTGCCCGAGCGGAGGGGTTGGGTAAATATGATAACCAAACGGGGGACATCTCCACTCTAGAAGGAACCCCTCTTAAACTAGTAGACAAATTCACTTACCTAGGAAGCAGCGTCGAATCAACCGAAAAGGACATCGAAACGAGGTTAGCGAAAGCATGGACAGCTATCAATAGGTTATCGATTATTTGGAAATCAGACCTAACCGATAAAATGAAACGCAGTTTCTTCAAGGCAGCGGTCACATCGATACTGCTATATGAGTGCACTACATGGACGCTAACAAAACGGCTGGAGAAGAAGCTAGACGGCAATTACACAAGAATGCTACGTGCAATCTTAAACAAGTCCTGGCGGCAACACCCCACAAGACACCAACTGTACGACCACCTACCCCCTATCACGAAAACTATTCAAGTTAGACGAGCCAGACATGCAGGACACTGCTGGAGAAGCAGGGACGAACTCATAAGTGATGTACTCTTATGGACCCCCACACATGGCCGTGCAAAAGCAGGACGACCAGCACGAACATACATTCAGCAGCTATGTGAGGATACGGGATGTTGTCCTGAAGACCTACCTAGGGCGATGAACGATAGGGAGGAGTGGCGAGAGAGGGTCAGGAATATCTGTGCTACCAGCGCGATATGATGATGATGACCTTTCCCAAGGGTATTTGCCCGAAAGTGAACGTAATAGCGCGACTGGGGTTCGAACTCGCGTACTACGATTCAGCAGTCCATCGCTTTAACCATTACACGACGAGGACACCCCCACTACATTTTTGACTTCTACTTGACCACCACATTTAAATGAAGGAATTTTTCTTTCTTAAAGTAAATATTGGCGAAAAGTTTTTCTGTAAATAATATTACCTTTATGACTTCTACTCGACTACCATATATAAATGCCTGAATTTTTCTTTCTTACAATAAATAATGACTGATAGTTTTTCCCTAAATAATATTATCTTTCCTGACAGGAAAATACTTTTTTACTTCTAATTGACTAACATTTTAAAATGTGTATTTTGCTTTCTTGCAATGAATATTGAAGCATAGTTTCTCCCGAAATAATATTTTCTTTTCTTACAGAAATTTAATGTTTGACTTCTACTTGACAACCACATTTACATGTACGAATTTTCCTTTCTAGCAAAAAATATTGGAGAAGCGTTTCTCTCTAAACGATATTCTCTTTTCTTACAGGAAAATCCTTTTCAACTTCTACTTGACTATCACATTTAAATGTATGAATTTTTCTTTCATGCAATGAATATTGGTAAATAGTTTTTCTCTAAATAAATTTATATTTTCTCACAGGAAAATATTTTTGAATTCTACTTGACTACAAAATTTAAATGTCTCTTTTTTTTTTCTTTTTTGCAATAAATATTGGAAGATAGTTTTTCTCTAATTATAAATTTTTCTATTTACAGGAAAATCCTATTTGACTACCACATTTTTATCTATGAATCATTTTTTCTTACAGTAAATATTGAAGATAGTTTTTCTCTAAAAAATATTATCTTTTCTTAAAGGAAAAAAGTATTTGACTACCACATTTAAATGTGTGAGTTTTTCTTTCCTGTAAAAGAATATTGGTGAAATTTTTTTCCTAAAATATTATCTTTTTTTACAGGGAAATATATTTTGACTTCTACGTGACTGCCGCATTTTAAATATTCGAAGAAAGTTTCTCTCTAAAAAAATATTATATTTTCTTACAGGAATACAATATTTGATTACTACTTGAATATCACATTTAAATGAATAAATTTTTCTTTCTTTCGATAAATGATGGAAGATAGTTTTTCCCTAAAAAATATTATCTTTTCTTACAGAAAAATATTTTTTGACTTTTACTTGACTACCACATTTAAATATATTAAATTTTCTATCTTTCAATAAATATTGGAAGATAGATTTTCTCTAAATAATATTATCTTTCCAAGGTCACGGTTAATCACCTGAAGAAGGCCAGAGGTGAAATTTGGCCGAAACGTTGTGAAAGAAGAAACAACACAAAAACTACCAAGATGGGGACCAAAAGTCCGCAATGAATAAAAAAAGAATTAATTCTCAGATTAAGAAGCTTCATCTCAAAATGATTCCAATTAAAGACAATTACAAATTCGGTACGGACCCGACTATGGAAGACCAGATAAGGAGAATAAATAATTGGATTTATAAGACCAAAAAATCCATCCTTGATCATCCTTCAAGGCCCGTGGTAGAGGCGTTGAGTCTCTACGGTGAGCATTGTCAGAAGATAGCAGTTTCAAATCCTACCCAAGCCGGCCAGAGGTTGAATTGGTCAAAAATGTGGTGCGATAGACAACAACTAGAGAAGGCAGTAATTACTGGGGAAACGGTTACAAGACTCAGCATTCCTATCCGAGGTCGCGGTTAATCACCTGACGAAGGCCATAGGTGAAATTTGGCCGAAACGTAGTGAAAGAAGAAACAACACAAAAAACTACCAAGATGAGGACCAAAAGTCCGCAATGAATAAAAAATTAATTCTCAAATATTATCTTTTCTTACAGGAAAATACTGTTTGACTTCTACTTGATAACCTCATTTAAAGATATAACTTTTTCTTTCTTGCAATAAGTATTAGAGTGTAGTTTCTCTGTATATAATCTTTTCTTACAGGAAAACAATATTTGACTTCTATATTACCACCACATCTTAATGTATGTCCTCGTGGTGTAACGGTTAAAGCGATGAACTGCGGAATCGTAGTACGCGAGTTCGTACTCCAGTCGCGCTATTACGTTCACTTTCGGGCAAATACCCTTGGGAAAGGTATGAACCCCCTTATTCTCCCTCCAGCTATGGGTAAATAGTAGGACGGACTAGGTTCTTCAGCCTTGGTGAGGCAACTAGTCTAGGAGAAGGAAAACTCTGAATTCAAAACCTGTTAAACTCCGCTTAAAAATTGACCTTGTGTCATATCCTGCCCGAGCGGAGGGGTTGGTAAATAGTACCACATGTATGTATGTATGTATTTTTCTTTCTTTCAATAAATATTGGAGCATAGCTTCTCTCTAAATGATATTACCTTTTCTTATAAGAAAACAATTTATGATTTCTATTTGACTACTACATTTAAATGTATAAATTTTTCGTTTTTGCAATAAATATAGGGAAATAGTTTTTCGTAAGATATTATCGTCTTTTCTCACAGGAAAATAATTTTTGACTTTTACTTGACTACCACATTTAAATGTATGAATTTTTTGTTCTTACAATAAATAATGAAAGATAGTTATACTCTAAAGAATATTATCTTTTCTTACGGGAAAATGTTTGACTTTTACTTGACAA